>CM031861.1:17112057-17338170 GCA_018697195.1 Certhia americana | reverse complement strand
AAAAATAAGACAAAGAATGAGAGGCAGAGTGCCAGTGCTGTTGCACTGAGTTTTCTGTTTATTTCCTTCCATGCAATGTATCTGTTCCTTTGTAGAGCAGTGAAATAAGGCTCTTGGAAGGAAGAATTCAGGAGATAGCCACTGATCCAGGTGCTGAGAAAAATTACAAAGTGGACCTCAGAGGAGGTTATATTGTAATTGAAACAAATCAAGGGATGAACTTCATGTGGGACCAAAAGACTACTGTTGTTGTTCATGTGGCACCATCTTTCCAGGTAAGTAGGGGGGGACTGGGAGTTATGATTTCAAACTCAGAGTTATGCATCCAGAACTGGAGCCCCAGTTTGAAAAGGAGGGCTTGGGAAAAAAAAGGTTTTGAAAAATTTGCTTTAGTGGACAAGAAGAAGCAGCAAGCAGGCCATATCTATGTTTTATTGCACTGTTCAGTCAGTATAAAACACTCCAGAATATCGGAAGCTAGAAGTATTGGCAACACATTAGGAGTATTTCTGCCACTTGAAGTTCAAATTTTTGAAGCCATTTTTTGCTGTCTGCTTAGAAACTTGCCCCTATTTTGCTTTTACAGGTTCTATAGTTTATTTCTGTCAAAGAGTGGGCTGCACTCAAAATAACCAAAACATTTACTGTACCTACACAAATTACACAGGGAAAAGTTTGTGGTCTTTGTGGGGATTTTGATGGCCGCTCACGGAATGACTTCACAACCAGAGGGCAGTCTATGGAGATGAGCATCCAGGAGTTTGGAAACAGCTGGAAAATAACAAGCACCTGCTCAAATATAAACATGACAGACCTGTGTGCAGATCAGCCTTTCAAGTCTGCCCTGGGACAGAAGCATTGCAGCATCATTAAGAGTAACATCTTTGAAGCCTGTCACAGCAAGGTAATCCTGTTTTCTCATTCTCAATAGTTTCACACTAAATATTTATTGCTGTTTTGCAGCACATTTGCAGCATATTTTTAGTATTGAAGCTACTACACAGTAGTAACACATTGAAACATTACTTTGCAGCTATGCCAGTTACTTCCTTTTGCACAGTATTGGGGAAACAGCAGTGCTTATTTTGAAAAACTGAAGGTAAAGAGGATAGTAATTGACCACTAGAAGTAGAAAGTTAGGTATCTGTAAAATGTAGAGATAAGTTTGTCTAGGACTGTTCGTATGGTGATCCTTGGGAATCACCATACATGTTTGTATGGTGATCCTTGGGAACTTCATTCAAGTTATCTAAAGAGACTAATTATTTGGTTTATTTGAGTCACAAATTGAACTCATTTAAACAGAAACAAGAAAAAAACTCTTCTTTATTAGAATGTCTATACAAAGCTTCAGTGCACTTTAATAAACAATTTTAAAGAAAAACTTGGGTTAATTTCCTTTGTTAGTTTATGCTGGCAATGGTTAAAAAACAAGAGACATGAAGTTCAGTAGAAAAAGGATTTCCTTTCATACCCAATCACTGTCTCTTAGTTAAAAAGTGCACACACTGTGTAGTTGTGCTAAGCCAAAACAAGGTACCTCAGTCCTGGAGAAATCACACTGGGAAGGCATTTTAGGTGTAAGTGGCAGCATTACACATATGAGAATAGGAAGATTTAGAGTCCAATTCTACCAGGCAGGTGGAAATAGAAAGCTGCCTCTTGTAAAATATCATGGCTCCTTTATGACAATCCCAGTCTGTCACAAACCATCAGTGCATGACAGAAATTCAGAGCCTTTTCCCTCATTAAAACACCATGCAGCAGATACAGCTGTGGTGACATCTCTGTTGGTGTTTTGACAGGTGAACCCAATTCCCTATTATGAATCTTGTGTGTCTGACTTCTGTGGCTGTGACAGTGTGGGAGACTGTGAGTGCTTTTGTACTTCAGTCGCTGCTTACTCGAGGAGCTGCAGCAGAGCTGGTGTCTGTGTCAACTGGAGAACCCCTGCCATTTGCCGTAAGAACTGCACTGAAATGCACAGAGAAAGCTGTGCCCCTTGTGCTCAGGCACACGGGGGATGCAGAAGAGCAGAACACTTACATTGCTATGCACATGTGACTGAACAAGCTCTTTTTACCATGTTTATCTTATTAATATCTTTTAAACAAAATTTAAAAATAGTCCCTGCCCAGTGTCTGAGATCTAAATGGTTTTTATTCTTCTGTTCCAGCTGTGTTCTGTGATTATTACAATCCACCTGACAAACATGAGTGGTTCTATAAACCCTGTGGAGATCCTTGTCTAAGGACCTGCAGGAACCCACAAGGGAAATGTGGGAACTTGCTGTACAGTTTGGAAGGTAATTCTTCCTTCACTTTAATGCAGTTTATGAGAGTTGCAGCTAATAGTCTGATTTAAATTTTCTGAAGCATCAAGGTGACTGAAAGGTCTGTCCTTTCATCTGTCCATCTGTCCCAGAAGCTCATTGACCATGCCTTGTTAATTCCCTGTGTGATGGTGCTATTCATAGCATCATTTGCCTGCTGCCTTTAAATAAGAGAATTAAAACACCATTCAATATAAATTTGCAAAGAATAATTGTCTGTTGACAAACATAGTAAATTAAAACTTTGGGGAGAGAGGCAAAAAGAGGACTTGGAAAAATAATTGGTAAGAAGTAAGTAAGAAGAACATTCATACTGGAATTACATTCATTTGGGGATCAAATCTATATTTGGTGAAGGTACTTATGTGTTTTCCTGTATTTATGTAACTCAGACTAAGAACACTTTGTTTAATTTTCCAGGCTGTTACCCAGAGTGTAGTCCTGACAAGCCGTATTTTGATGAGGAGAGCAGAGAGTGTGTCTCCCTCCCCAACTGCACTTCATGGTAGGTCACTTGATAGTGAGAAAGAATAGGACTGGAGAAGACAAACTAGGAGATGTTTTGTTAATGTTTATAGGCAGTGGCAATTACTGTTAAATCCAGGAGTAGGTTTCTTGTAAAAGTAGGTACAGTTGCAGACATTGGTAATCCATATACAAATCATTTCAATAAAACAACTATTTTTTACTCTTTCTCTTCAGTGATCCCAAAGAGAAACTATGTGCTGAAGACTCCAAAGGTAACTTTTCACCACCCTCACCATGCATTGAGTGATGGCAGGACTGAAACAACCCAATAACACGTTACTGCAAATATACTGGAAATAGGAGGCCAGAGAGGTAGTTTAATATGTGGGTGCACAGCAGAACAGATATACTTTGATAAGCAAAATGCAGCCTTTGACCTCAGAAACTGTGTGAAGGATAATCATGGGGAGGAAGGAGACAGGTGTGATGTGTAGGATTCATCTTACCCAAGTTAATACCACTTTTCCATTTCCTAGTAGTCAGTGAAGACAGACAGACAGTAGTCCGTAGCAGGCCTCTACAGACCACTCATTTAATAAAATAAACTAAGATAGCTAGCTTATTAGATATGTGTTTGTGTACTTAAAGGACACATTTGGTTAAGGTACAGTACCAGTTCATTCCTGTATCTGGGAAAAATCACATCCCAAAATGCAGGGTGACCCAGCAGATAACACATCTGCAGTTTAGCTGATTTTGTTATGGTAATAGATACACTTCCTTTGGTTCTTAGATGTACAGTCTCCAAAATCTGGAGAGCTTCTCATATGTTTAAATGAAATCATGTACCACTGCATGCTCCTTATTTGTGGATGGAAATAGCTATGCAACACCTCCTGAGCCAGTGTTTTGTCACTCAGAAAGGCAGTAATCCCAGTCACATTCCCTGCCCAGAGGGAGTTCTCCTGTGCTCCATGCTGGGTTAGGCCAGTACTAGTTCTCACGCTTTTACCAGACAGTAATTCCTCTATGCAAGCTGACTCCAAGAAACACCATCAATCAGAAAAATCCAGCACACTTTAAATAAATGAGAGAGACTCCCAGTGCAGCTTCTCAAACAGAAACTGGGAAGGTTTCTTAGCCAGGTAATTCATGTTTGATATCATGAGCTTCAGAAGGGTAAAAGTGGAGTTTGGTTTGCTTTTCACTTGTATTTATATTGCAAGAGTCCTCTGTTGCCATGGCATTTTCTCTTTTGGTGCCTCAGTTTGCCTGTGCTGCTACAATGGGAAGACCTACACCTTAAATGAAACTGTGTACAGCTACCTGTATGGGACCGAGTGTGGTGAAGCTGTCTGTGGCCCCAATGGACAGATCATTAAAACCCTTACGCACTGCAGAACTCCAGCTACACCAGCACAAGGTACCAGATTGATAAAAGGCTTGGTGGCAATTCTGTGGAAGTCCATAATGGTAACAAGATTTATCCATCCTGAAAAAAATCTCCTACAGCATGTCTAGGATAAGAGCAGAATTTAAGATTATTGAAGTTTCAAAACTGAGGGATCAGAGTTTGTGAGTCCTGTGAGGAGCACCAAAAGTGTAATTTTATAGATTCTTGCTAACGTTACTGTCAGTGAGGTTAAGAGAGAATAGAAAGATTCAGCAATTTTTTGCACAACATTTACAATAACCTTGAGCATATCACAGTTGACACTCTAGTGTTGTTAGTCTCAATATTTCATACTTTTAAATTGTTTTTTTTTTCTCCTTCTTATCACCTGTAACACACTCTGGGTTTTTTTGTACTGTTTTCTGCATTGGAATAAGTGCGTCTCATATGGGTCACTGGAATATGAAAATAAAGCTTTCTGGCAGTTAACTCTTGTTCAAAAGACATTTTCCAGCACGAATGGAATGTTAAAAATCAGAAAACAGGAAGGAAAAAGATATAAAGAAAAGTGGGGAATTTGCCACATGATTTTTACAAATAAAAATAAGTGGCTAAATATATATGTATAGATATATTATCCTGGTTGCAAATTGTACAAGGGCAATGAGGAAAATGGAAAAGTTAGCTCCTCTACTCACGTGAGTAGAAGAGCTAAATACTTGATGGTGAGCACATGTGTTTGGTATTTACTGAAAACATTAACAAGTGAAATAAGTCCAGTGGAGTAATACCTAATAAAGGAAGGATTATTAAAAGCAGACTGTAGGTGGCATAGTAAGATGTCTACATGATCTGTCTCTATTTAAACCAACAGTTCCTTTGAAAGAAAGCATTAAAAATCCAAATGGAGTGCCACTGGAAATCACCTCTCCAAAGTCAGGTGAAGTACTGCAGGACTAGAAACATTAAATTGGAATGAATAAATGACAGGATGAAGGGATGTTTATTATATTTCATATAGGAAAAAACTAGAAGTGGGATGGGATGTGTGTAGTATTACAGCACCACACTGTGTAATAGAGTGTTTTTAAATACAGAGGATGGTTTCAGTGTGAGCATGTACAGAATGTAGAGGGGGTAAATAAAAGATCATTTTTTCCTTTATTTTTTGTGGTTGTAGAAAATGTAAGAGATATTGTAGGGCTTGAAAGTAGAGTAGTAGAGGATTTAAATACTAATTGATTTGATTTCCTGCAGAACCACATATGCAATATGTAACATCTACACCTCCCTCATCAGAGGTAGCCACTCCCTGCTTCTGCAATGACAATGGACAATTGATACAAATGGGTGAGAAACTATGCAATTTTTTTCTGCACCATTGACATGGAAAGATGTACTGATAGAAAAACCTGCTTCAGCAAGTGCTCATTCTGTTGTCGAAGTTAGACATTACTAGAAGTTGTTACATCTTTGAACTGTAGGTAACACCTTCAGAACTACAATTCTCCCATATCCAATAACTTTGTTATGGTTTGAATACCCCTGCTGTAAAGAAACTTACAGCAGATGCTGATGTCAGCAGAGCCCTGAATCCCAAACTGCCGAACATGAGGTTGTAACTCACAGAAATATTCCAAAAGCAGGGGAGGAAAGACTCTTCTTCATCTGTTAGTAGTTCCTGCCTCGCTTACCTCGTGGTGCTTGTGAAGAGTGGATGCACTTGGTGATGTGCTCAGTATTGTCTCTTGTACTCATTTTCAATTCCTTCCAATGTACCTAAGAGCAGAATTTCAGATTAGGTCTTGTGGCCCTCCCTCAGTCTTTGCCATTTGGATGAATTGCTGTCCAGTTCAGCCATTGAATCCCAGGGGCTGCAGACAGTCTCCTGAGCATGGCTATTGGGTACAGATAGTTAAATGCAGGGCTCACAATGCAGCTGCTCTGTGACCAGACCTCAGGCTAACACTTGGATTTTGCCCTTGCAGGTGAAAATGTTTCTCTGCCAGTGAATGTATCAGGTCGTTGTGCTTATTCTATCTGCAATAAATCGTGTCAGATTGAATTAATTTGGGCAGAGTGTAAAACTGGTCATACTGAGACCCTCAAGGTCTGTGACCCACATTCTGAAACCTGTCCGCCAACACTGGCTCCTGGTGTAACAAACCAAGTTCCTGCTCCCACAAGGACTTCTGTGAGCGATTGTCTTGCACTCATTCCTCCCAGAAAGGTGAGAGACTTTGAAGATGTGTTTCATCATTCATCATTCTACCACTCATGCATTGCCTGCAGCCAAGATTTGGTGTTCTCCACTGATGCTGGTATCCAGCACTACAGCTGGACTGTAGGTGTGGCTGAACAAGATGGTTTAGAAATATGCCAGAAACCACCACTGAAAGAATAAATTGAAGATTCTTCTGTTCACCTGAAACACCTAAATGATTGCATGTGAGCACAGCTACGTAAGCTGAACAAAGACTAGGAAGCCACATCTGGCAGTGTCCTACCATCAAAAGTGGTCAGGACCATAATATATATACACCCAAAAAAAAGTAGATATCAAGGCTCTCTTGATTTCTTGATTCCTATATGGTTCATATTGCCTGGTTTCCAGAGCCAGAGTAGACACCAAATTTTGCCATGCTAGACAATTAACTGAATGGAATATAATTGCTGTATGTGATTTTAAAGATTTTATGAAGTTACTTTGTTATTTGCCTCGCCTCTTTTTTTTTTTTTTTTTTTTTTTTTTTTTTTCCAATTAATCAATAGTTTAATGAAACATGGAATTTTGGAAACTGCCATACTGCAACTTGCCTGGGAGAAGGAAACAATATCAAATTGTCTGTCATGACTTGCCCACCTCAGCAATCAAAACACTGTGTCAATGGTTTCCCGCTCACAAAACACCCTGATGAAACCGGTTGCTGTGAAGTCTCTGAGTGTCAGTGTAAGTGGCAGGAGAATTTCTGAAATTTATGTTATGTGCAAATGGGCCTCAAAAAAGAAAAGTCTATATGGTCAACATCTATATTATGTTCAAATCAATTCAGTAGGATACAATGGAGCAGAAATCCCATCTGAAATTTTAGCTGTTGAAAGCAGATGTCTTTGCTAGAATAATTTTTCGTTATCAAACTGGATATTTTGTCTCTGACTGGAAGCAAGTAAAAAGGTTAAAACCAGCTTGTACTTACAGGTAGCTCAGAAGTCAGACTTGAAGCCTGTCATTCTGTCTTCTAGGCATTTGCAGTGGATGGGGAAATGAGCATTATGTGACTTTTGATGGAGCATATTACCATTTTAAAGAAAACTGCACCTATGTACTTGTGAAGTCAATTCATTCTGACTCTCACAACTTCTGGATTCACATAGACAACTACTACTGTGCTGCCACTGGTGGAGCAATTTGTTCAATGTCCCTTATCATTTTTTACTCCAACTCTGTTGTTATTCTGACACAAGCAATGGAACATGGAAAACAAACAAACTTGGTAAAGTATTGTGTTTAAATAAATTCTCAAAAGTATTTTGCTGTCATTGTATTACTGTACTAGCAAATGTTCTGTCATGACAAAGGATTAAGGTTGTAAAATATGGAATGGGTAAGAAATGCAATTACTTTGCTTCTTCTCTCTCTTTCTTGCTTTGTGTCAATTAAATCTGTATATTCTAAAACTCTCGGTAATGATCACATAACTGAAAATTGTGGGTTTTGTCCTGATGAAAGTATTCAAATATAAATTGCAATGTATTAAAAAGGAATATTAGACAACTGCTTAAATTATTTGGTGCACCTAAGGTCTGAATTTGTGTTGCTCTGCTTTCCAGTTGCATTAATCATTCATTACTCAATGAAAGAGTATCTATAAAACCCTTTTGTTTCTTTTCTTTTTAGATTTTGTTTGATGATAAGGAAGTTGTTCCAGGCATTTTTAAGAACGGTATCAAGATAACCAGTTCTGGCCTTTATGCCATAATTGAAATACCTGAATTAGAGGTTTACATCTCCTATAGTCGACTTGCATTTTACATAAAGCTCCCTTTCAGCAATTTTTATAACAATACCATGGGACTCTGTGGTGAGTGTCCTCATCAGCTGACAAAACTTAATGCTCTGAATTTTTCTCCTTCTATCTCTCATTTAAAATCTCTAAATGCTTGCAACTTCCCTACTTCTCACAGAAGTTAATAAATTTATTTAATGGAAAGACACTGTCAGGAAATGTAGTTTTACGTCATATTCTTTCATTCTGTTCACAGTCTGTTGGGGGATGGAAATAGAATTTTTCATTTACTTTACCTTTACTTCATATCTACTTCAAATAGGAGTGTAGGAAATGTGGAGAGTCCTGTGCCATCTCAGTTACTCTGGCAACCAGGAGAAATGTATCAACCAACACATCAATTCTGGTTTTCATGAGTAGCTTGCAAACTGTTTCTTTGAGCCTTCTCTTCCTAGAAACAGTTTGTGTGAATTTATCCAGGACCCACATGTTGCTCACTTCACACAAGGAGGAGAACTTCCCCCCAGATTTTCTCTTAAAGCAGCTTCATCAGCATCAACTTTCCTTGAACTGCCATTTTTATATTGCTGCCAGGTACCTGCACTAACCAGAAGTCTGATGATGCTATGAAGAGGAATGGTGAGATTGTTGTGTCCTTCAAAGAGATGGCATTAGATTGGAAAGTCCCATATCCTACCAACAGATACTGTAATCCTGGTGTCTCACAACCATTGAAGATTGAGTATCATCAGAATTGCGTGCCTTCCAATCTGTGTAAAATCATTTGGTAAGACAGCTCCCAAAAGTATCAGAAAAATAAGTCCACAGGGTAATTTCATTCATCACTATACAGCCTGGGTGAACTGATTATAGGATATGAAGAAAATACGAAGTCTTGCATACCTTATGAAAGTGAATAGTGAACTGATGTGTGTTTTCTTGAGCTTGGCAGGTATTTTTCAGCTGCATCAGCAAAATCAGTCCTCTCTTAATAGTGTCTGCTGTTTAGTACTCCCTCTGCTTGTCAGTTCTGGAGAGGCCAACTGGGAACTAGCTATAATTCAGTATCTGAGAGCTCTGAATATATCTGAATATGAAACCCAGTCAGAATATAGTAAGCAAATATATGTGTCAATTTTTAAATTAATTTTGTGGTTTTAAGCAGGATTTTCAAACATGCTAGCATAAAAACTTCAGCATATAGACTTATATCTATGAGCTGTGCAGGGGCCTTTGCAGGTAGCAGTCCAACATAGTATTGTTTCCTTTCAAAGCATTGTAAACTACGGCAGGTAAAACTCATTCTTTATTAAGCTGTGGGGGTGTATTGCCTATGAGAACAATTTGTAGTTGTACCTTGAGGCTTTGCCTGGGGCAGGGGGGGTGGTTTGAATTTTTCTTTGAAAGCAGCCCAAGGTTTTTCTCCTTGCTTTGTGAAGGACTCTGACGGAGTGCCACGGCGTGGTCCCGCCCCAACCCTACTACGAGGCGTGTGTGTCCAGCGGGTGTTCGGAGGATCACCCCAGCACCGAGTGCCAGAGCATGCAGACCTACGCGGCCCTGTGCGGGCTCCACGGGGTCTGCGTGGACTGGAGGAGGCTGGCGAGCGGGCAGTGCGGTGAGCCTGGGAACGGGCAGTGAGTTAAGCCCGGGAAACACCCCCTGGGGTGAAGCAAGTCTGGTCTGCTCCGACCTCCCCTGCTGCTCTGGACCTGAGAAAAAGCAGGAACAAACCAAAGAGGGTGTTCCAGTCCAGACCTGGTGCAAAACAAGGGGGAACCAGGCCCGCAGTGTCTCCTGCGTAGCTCAGCCGAGGAGTTCTGCGTGTTCCCCGCGGCTTGGGCACTAGATGGCAACACACCGCTTCTCTCTGCGTGCTTTGCTCGGCTTGGGCCACCCCATGCATTAGGGCGAGCACGGCCGGCCCTGTCGCTTGCACCTCGGTGGCCTCATCGGCCCCTCTTGCTGGAGCTGCAGGGACCCCCTTGCCTGGCTGTGCGGACCCGGGAGGGTGCTGCGGTAGCCTGGGCGCTTTGTCCCTTCGTGTCCCTGCATCGATGGTACACGTGGGTCTTTTTAACTTGTGTGTTGCAATGCTCCACAGAGGCCAGCTGTCCTCAGGATCAGGTGTATAAACCATGCGGGGAAGCAAAAAGAAACACTTGCTTCAGCAGGTGGGTCATTTCCTATAAGGCGTTTTTCAAGTCCATAATGTGAAAATTGCCAGGGAAGTTTGAAGTTCACATTCCCTTGAGATTTAGGTGTCTTGATTGCCTTGGGCTACGTTTTTGCCTCTCGTTCATTCTCATTTATATTCTGATTATGCAGAGGAGTCGTTACGGACACCCTTCCCTCCCAAAATAGCACATCAGTGTTTGTTGAAGGATGCTACTGTCCTGATGGAAAAATTCTGCTGAATGATCATGATGGCATTTGTGTGTCTGTTTGTGGTAAGAAATAGTATAAATAGTGCTATGGGAAGTGGAGTAAGAGCCTATATTAAGGGGGTTGTTTTGGATACAGAGGAAATGGGGAAGACCTTGTTACTGACCCTTTCTGGTGTGGCTGGAAGCATTCCAGATTGAGAGTTTCCACCTGTACTTATATGCAGAAGGTGCAACTTTCAAAAGAACAAAGAATAACATGTTTAAGATGTTTTTGTGTTTACAACCTGTGACTTTGCACTCTGAATTTCTCTTTCTCTTTGTGGCTGTTTCTCAGATTTTAATGTCTTCCTTCTGTTCCTGTTTTTCTGCTTCTGTTGTTTTCCCTGATTGAGTTACCTTTAAAGTAACATTTCATTCATTTTATAGGTTGCACTGCACAGGATGGGTCAGTGAAACAGGTAAGAAGAGAAAGGAAAATACTGTCTTTATATTTTATCTGTGTTCTGTGACCTTCTGCAAAAATGACTGCATAAGTTGTTTCTTTTAATTCTAAGCTTAAAAAAGCAGTGAACTGCAATGACAGTGGGGAGAAAATCAGAAGACTTTATTAACTCCAGAACTCATTTAATCACTTGAGGTACAGAAACAGAGAGAGCAGTTTGTGGGAATCAGTTTCCTGGTAGAACTATCAGGCTTTCCTCCTGGAAACACATAAACCTGCAAAGAACAGTGGCAAATAATGGCATTTTTTCTTATTGTTCCCTTCTTCTCCCTCTGGGATTTGAACTGCAGTTCTCCTACACAATAAATTGGGTCAACTCAGTCCTACACTGGCTTGCAGCAGGCATTCATTGATATAATGCTTCCAGGTTTTGCTCTGTGAACTGCTATCCCTCCTGTTTTTATAGCCTAGGGAGGCTTGGGAACATGACTGTCAATACTGTACTTGTGATGAAGCAACCTTGAACATATCTTGCTTCCCCCGCCCCTGTGCTAAATCTCCACCTATCAACTGCACAAAAGAAGGCTTTGTACGCAAAATAAAACCACGTCTGGAAGATCCCTGCTGCACTGAGACAGTCTGTGGTGAGTAGATCCTTCACATACCATAATATGGCATCATTTGATGCCTGCCTTCATCAGTTAGCCTAAGTGAGATATGGTGCCCCAAAGGTAGCAGATTCAAATAAGCACACTGGAGTGGTTGTTTCTTCCATCTACATGTGAGGAGCTCTTGCTAGCAGAAAAGAACTCCTCTGGTCCTCTGGTTTAGTACTCTAAAGTAGTGCCGTGTCCTGACAGATATTTACACTGGAAAATCCCCTGTGGGTCACTGCGACCAGCAGGTGCTCTACAAGATCCTTTAGCTCTTGTCCTTCTGAGATGAGATAGTGATCTTTCCGGAGATTCCCCCAGTAAGGGAGGATATGTTCATCTTCAAGGCTTTCTGTGGAGGTTCCTGATATATGTTTGTCCTCAACTTTGCATTTGCACTCTCCCAGTCCCAAATACCCACCACAGCACAGAAGTAGCCTGCTCCTAACTCTGGCCATTCCCAATATCTATACCAAGATGCAGGGCAAGGGATCCTGCAAATGATAATAGAATGGGTTTTTTCAAGCTCTGTGTGAAAGTAACACTGCTGGATGGGACACTTTGGCTTACTTTTTCTCTGCTGTCTATTACAGAATGTGATATAAAAGCCTGCATTATCAACAAAACAGGATGTGACTTAGGTTTCCAGCCAGTGGTTGCTATATCTGAGGATGGTTGTTGCCCTATCTTCTCCTGTAGTAAGTACCTCATTTCCTTGAGGTCTTTTATTCTTTTTGTTATTCCTTGAGGTATCTGATTTTTCTAAATGAATTGAAATCATGGGGAAAGCCTCTTCCTTTCCCTCTCAGCCTTTACAGTTGGGCTAATTTTTTTTTTTTTTTTTTTTTTTTTTTTTTTTTTTTGAGTTAGGGTAACTGGTTCAGGTTCTCTGTGGGCAATATTCATGGAGTGTAAGCTATTGACCACATAATGAATTATGGTTAAACTGAACCCATCCAGAAGGTCTGCCGCCAAATTATATTTCCAGATTCACACACATAGACACATTAGCTTTGTTACCAGCACAATGGTTAGCAATAAAGAAAAGGTCGAGTAATTTCAAATATGGGTAAAAAACACAAGGCAAATAGATTTTACCTTATGGAAGGTACCAGGGTATAGAATTATTCCCACTTGATGCATAACATCTAAGCAGATGCTACATGTGGGCTTCTGAATACCAATTAGCACCATGTACTAGTTGCTTTTTTCCCCTCTTGTGTGGGCTATTTTGTTCAGCTCTACTCTTTGACTTCTCACAATTCAGAGATGAGTACAGTAATTCCTTCATTCCTAGCACAGCCTTTCAATTTTTTTTTTCTTACAGTACCAAAAGGTGTATGTGTTTCTGAAGGAGTTGAATTTAAGGTAGGTCTTCTTCCAGACACTTCTTCCTATGAGCTAATGTTGCCTGAGTCAGAATTATATGAAGTTCTTGTTTTCAACACTCATACAGAAAGCAAGATTAAAATGGCCTGTAGTTCTTCCCTGCCAGTAGTCTCCCTCCCAAGCCCAAACAATCTGTGATTCTGGGATAGGTTACTGAATAGGTAATGCTAGAGACCAGTAACTTGCTTACTAAGAGAGATCTTGCCTATGCTTTAGAGTCAATGGGTCAGAATTGTGATTGAGCAGAAATTTTAAATCTCGTTGGATACTGCAAGATTATTCCTTGGCCAAACTGACCAAAAATAGGTGCTTGGAATTTATGAGAACTTATTTAACATCATTGATACACTTGGCAGTGTCAGCCTTGTGTTCATTTTGTGGAAACAGTGGTGAGGTTTTAGAGGTTTGAATGTATATTCATTTCAGGAAATTATTCCATAAATAAACCTCATAAGCATTAGTTTTTTCAACAGGCCAGGGGGATGTTTATTCCAGAATCCTCTGAAATCTTGTCATGGTTTTCTCTCTCCCCTATATTTCCAGCCAGGGGCAGTGGTGCCTAAAAGCTCTTGTGAGAACTGTGTGTGCACAGATGAGCAGGATCCTGTGGCACAGACCAACCGCATCCAGTGCCTCCCAGTGCAATGCCAAACCACTTGTCAGCAGGTCAGCACCTCCTTGACCACAATGGCTGTTGAGTTGAAATAGGGACAGTATAACTACTTTATCTGTGCAGCACAGCAAGATAGACTCTTCTATTAATTGTTTTGTAAAATCCTTTTAGGGTTCTGGTTATTTTTGCTCCAGCAAATTTAAGATGTCACCCTTGGAAAGGTGCCCTGAGGGGAAGTGATTGCAAACCTGTTAAAGTCTGACGCTAAAACATGTTTGTGTCATTCTGTTGATGTTGTC
Organism: Certhia americana; assembly: GCA_018697195.1. Classification (NCBI taxonomy): domain Eukaryota; kingdom Metazoa; phylum Chordata; class Aves; order Passeriformes; family Certhiidae; genus Certhia; species Certhia americana. Next base: position 17,324,187 of record CM031861.1, on the reverse strand, counting down.
CATTGTCAGCTCATAAATGAAGATTGTGAGGAAACTGCACAGTGGTTTATGTGTTTCCAGACACTTTCACTTGTGGGTGGGGAATACTCAGTTACCTCTCAGTACCTCTGAGAACCAACCCTCAAGTTGCTCAGTCTGTTACTGAATATAAGCAGGGTGGTTGCTTTTCCATGCATGTCCAGATAAGGATGGGTGCAGCATCAATGTTAAAAATGGACAAAACCTTTCATTACACTTTTTCCAGAAGCAAGCCACACCCACGACCACTAGAAGACCAATGGACAATTTCTCCCCTAAAACACAGGGGATAAATTCTTCACATGTCTGTCAGCAATAGTTCTTGTAGATAATGATATCAGACCAAGCAGTGGTGGCAGATTATAGAATTCAATATGCTAAATAAATTTATTTGACCTCTTGTGTGTTAGTCTGAAGACAAGAATAGTAAATGACAGGGTCTTCATGGCAACTGAAGTACCCAGAAGTCATTATTCAGTAAGGCAGAAAAATTATCAGCTTGATTTTCAGGCTTAAAGTGTTTCAAAAGGTTTCAAAAGACAACAGAATTGAAACCAGAAGGTTGGCTCATTTCCTCTGCCATCTTCAGTGTAGCTTTGATCCAAAGATGTTTCAGCAACAGGACACAGGTTTTAACATGGATAAATGAAAACTTTATTCCCACAGGGTTTTCGTGATGTGGAAGAAAAGGGTCAGTGCTGCAGCCAGTGCCAGCAAGTGGCATGTGTGGCACATTTTCCATTTGGCAATGTGACCATTGAGGTAAGCACTCCCTTGCTTTGCACATAAGGCTGAATTATCAAAAAGACATCAGCATTTTTTCAACCAGTGTCATGCATTTCAAGGCTGGGAGGACCTCAAGGAGATGTAAAAATGTCTGTGTTTCCAAAGTGAATGTAGATGTTTATATAGCTGTTCCCTGCTGTGTGCATCTCACAGGCACCACCATGTTGACAATTATATTTCTGACAGGAAAGGGAATCATGTTACCTGCACTTCTCTTGACATGAAATAGCAAGAATTTGGAAGGGATGGTGACATGGTGTAATACTGATCTTGCAGGGATACATGTGCTGGATTCACGTCATACTGTCCCCATCTGAAGCAGTTTTGTTATCTTGCCCTGAAGATACAGGGACACAGTGTGAGCAAGCAGATATATCTGTGCTGCCATTGGTTCTGAATTTGCTGAGGCAGAAATTAAGTGATACAGCTGCTGTAGTGTTCTGTGACTTGGTAACACACACAGCTAGTATGTCATGTCTTGTGCATGTGGCATTGTGTAGGCATGAGCTGAACCTTTAAAGGATGGGCTTGATGATCTTGGAGGACTTTTCCACCCTTAGTGATACTATGATTCCATGATTCTAGCTCTTTGGTTTTGTGCCTGCTACTCCTGTGTGTGGTCAATGATGCTGTTTCAACCAGTGGCTTGTCTTACATGTTATTGCTTCTCTGACAGCTCTTGTGTTCTATATGTTTTGTGTTTCATCCTTTTATTCCTTGATAATTTATCTTACAAGCTAGATTTTTCTGTTCCAATGGATAGGTTTTATCTCTGCATGAGAAGGCTTTGCAGTTATCCATTAATCTCTATTGCAAAGACTTTTTTCTCTTTCACTTTTTTCATTTTCTTCCATCTATTAAAAAAGAAAACTGTTGAAATCTTTTGGAAGAGTTATATTTCTTTTGTGTATATTTTAGCCCACAAACATCAACACACCTACTTTCTGGCATTTCTGTTAATACCTTTATGGTCATTCTGGCATTCTTTCATTCTTTCCCCCTGGAGGACACAGAAGTGATTTTGCATAGACTGGTAGTGGGCGAACTTGGTACATGATTTGGGGATGTGAGTTGTGAACATCTGAGCCCTTTCAGAGGGATATGAGCAACCCAATCTCTGCCACTTCACTGACTTTATTACTAATTCAGTTTTGTAATTTTATTGCTATAGTCCATTGGCTTGTTTTGTTGGATTTTTTTTATTTTAAATTTTTTTCCCCTGTTTTTTTCAGGTTGGAAAGACTTATAAAGATCCATATGACAACTGTACTCAGTACACATGCACTGAATCAGCAGGCCAGTTTTCCTTGACTAGTACAATAAAGGTCTGCCTACCATTTGAAGAAGCAAACTGTGTACCAGTAAGTATTTTACAGCCAGAAAAAGACTACTGTAATGAGCCCTAGTCCTGGCCTGGGAGTTATATTTGCTGTTTTGAGTGAATATTTCATGATCTTTCTGGTATGGTCATCCTTGTTTGAAGGAAATGTGCTTTTCCAGCCCTGTGTCCCATGGAAATAAAGCAAAAATACTTACAAACAAGCCCACACAATTTATATTGTTGTGGGATAAGCACTAGAACTTGAAAGAGAATAGTATTGGAGCAATAGCAAGGAGGGATTTTTCATCACTTGAGAAACATCAAGTGTTATAAAATGCAATTGATCAAATGGTAACCCACCATGGATCCTTGGGGGACTGATGAACAGTGTTTTCTGATATGTGGTGTACCATTAAGTGAGGAAGTGGAACATGAATGAGCAAGGGGTAACATTCATACCCAAGCTTTCAGCTATTGGTGGTTTCCAGTAACTTCCAGAGCATTTTGGGGCTTCACAGCAGATTGAAGCAGGGACTAGGACAGCCATGTATTTGAATTCGCTCTGGGATAGGCTCTGCCCAGGTTAGGCTGTTCAATTCCAGGGGCACCTGTCATTCTCTGTGGCTGGGGTTTTTATGCTGGCTTCAATAGGACCTAAATAAGGTCTGGCATGTATTACAGGGCATCTTACCAGGCTTGTAAGAGGATATATAGTTCTAAGAAAATTCATTCCCTTCCTTGCTGGATGATTTGTTCTGGTTGGGGTTTTTAAAGCAGCTTTATATATAATTGGTACACAAATAGGTCTGATGAGGAATTTGTATGAATTACAGATGAGGGACTGTAACTGAACTCTCATCATCATCATATATATATATATATATACTGTCTGCTTAGCACCTGAACTGACTGTTCTGGTCACTTTCAATACAGGGGACAGTTGAAGTGTCTTCAGATGGCTGTTGTAAGACATGTAAGTGTATCAAATCACTGCTTCTCTGTTCCAAGACTGTTTGGTCCTTCCCTGATTGTAGTCCTGTTTCTGCATGCACTGAGAGCCTGCACTTTCCACAGACTGAAATATAGTATTACAGTAGCAGAGCTGTTCTGTACCTGACAGCCAAGACTAAAAATGTACCTCATTCTTCCAATGGGAACACTAAATTTTTTTATCTCCTTTTCTGTGTTTTTAAATAACTGAAATACTGTTAGCTTGAACTATACTTCTGATAAGAAAACTTGTAAAAAATATTTTCTGTGTTTTCACAAATTGCATAGAAACAAAGTTTTGGGGTTTTTTCTGTAGCATCCTCTCAGGAATCTTATGTTGTTATAGAGCCACAAATGTAATTTATAGCAATTTTAGAAAAACCTAAACCTTTCATGTCTTTTTAGGTCTTGATTCAACAGTATCTTTACATGCTAAAGCTAGTCCACAAATGGAAAGTACATTGACCAGTGAGGAATTATTTTGCTGAATTAATGCCTCTTTGCACACTCATTTGTGGTTTTGATTGTGCATTTGAACTGTGAGAAATTTTACTAGGATGAACTGTCCTTGGTTTACTAGCAGATACCTTTCAAAACATTTGTTCCCCAGTCTGAAGAAGCCTAACAGAAGTGTTCTCCTGCCCAGGTATTGACCTTCCACACAAATGCAAACGCAATGTGAAGGAGCAGTACATTGTCCATGGCAACTGCAAATCAGCTGCTCCTGTCCCAGTGCCCTTTTGTGAAGGAATGTGCAGTACCTACTCTGTGTAAGTAGGAAGCCTTTCTCTGCCCTCCTCTGTGGCTTGTCTTCCTGGATTCTTGTCACCAGTGGGCTGCAGCTGTTTGTCCCCTTCCTGCTGTTTGCAAGGACTTGGCTGGGAAACTGGGTGTGCAGAAGAGCAGTCATTAGCAATGACTTCAGTGTGATAGAGTGCCTCATCTTACTCAGGAGAATAGATCCCTTGGGAAAGATGTCAGCTAAATTTATTTAACATGCTCTTAAACATGTACTTGTATGGTTTTTGAACAGCTCAAGAAGGTTTTCATGCCTTTTGTTCTCTGCATGAATTGCTCCTTTCTGTCTTGCTAGAATGGGCCTAATCCAAAATCCACTGAAGTTACTGGGATTTTCCCTACTGGTGTCAAAGGATCTGGCCCTGCATGGCCAACAGCATCCTGAGGAGAGGCTGTTATGAATAAGCAGAAACATAGATAGGAAATTTTGCTCCTTAGTGCATTCGGAGCAGCAAATACGGATAAGTTTGGGAAGACCACAGGCAGAAGACTGATATGAAAAATCTAATTTCTATAGGTACTCTTTTGAGGCCAGTGAAATGGAACACAAATGCACTTGCTGCCATGAAAAAAGAAGTCACAAAGTGAAGGTGGAACTGGTTTGCTCAGACCGTAAAACAGTCCAGTTCACATATATGTACATAGATGAATGTGGATGTGTGGAAACAAAATGCCCAAAGAGGATAACAGAAGTATAAACTGAAAGAAACATTGCATCTTCCATTTAATCCTTTGCTAGCAAGTGAGTAGTTTAGAAAACTGCTGTGAGTAACCTTCAAATGACCGTAGTAGTGCTTTTGCTTTCTGATATTATATGCAGTTATGGAAATGAGCTAAGATTTTACTCTAAATGTTTGTAGAATAAACTGCTTTTCAAAGATGATTTATTCTCCTGTTTCAGTGATGCTGCTAACGGGGTAAAGTGGCTGATGTCTTTAATCCTACACTGATGTATAAGCCAAGGTTATTACAAGACACTCTAGAGACAACGGATGCCTTTCAAAAGTCCTGCCTGAAGAAAGTGCACATTTTGAAACCATAACCACATGTATCACTTCATTTCCCTTAGAAGGGAAACAACAGTCACTTCCACAGCTGCAGTTCAGGCAGGACTTGGCTCAGGGCCAGATTTCTGATCTTCTCCCCAGTGGTCCCAAATCTACTTTGGCTGTGACTCTGGGTCACTGGAGGAAGTCAAGGTGGTTTTTTTCCTTCTTCGTAGTGAGCACTGTATCAGGAGTGTAAAAACATAGATCTCATATATATACTACAAAAGAATATATTTGTACCCTTATTGGGTACTGAGGGTTTTTATTATTTGCCAACATCAAGCTCTGATCTGTGTGTTAGTTCAGTCTCACTACTGGTTACGTGACTATGATTTGTGTTACAAATAATTGACTCCCATCTAGCATTCCCAGTTGTACTGGTGACAGCATGTGGACAGGGATCAAAAGGATCCAACAATAATACCTTGAGAGTACACAAGGAAGGCAGCTGGTTCTGTTATTTGAGCAATTTGTCTTTTGTGACCTGAAAGAGAACTGAAGACTGTGACTTTCTTAGTGTCTTGCAGCCTGCCGTGGACACTTTTTGAGAATTGTTTAGCAGGGAATGCTTTTGAACTGACCAAGTAGATATGGTATGCATTATACTTTAGCTTTCCATTTTTAAAGTGTTGCAGCTCTCGAGCCTCAAGAACTCTTTAATTTGCTTCTTTTTCATTATGAATCCTTTCAGCAGATGCCAGGTTTCTTTGATGTGTACTGTTTAATCATTGTGTTACTGGTGTTAAAATTGTGGGGATCATTGATATTGCTTGATTATAAGTTACAGGAACCTCCAAATAATTCAGTTAACTGCAACATGCAATGCAGCTCCCTTGGAAGGCAGAATTACTTGACTGAGGCTCATGTACAAATTTCACATTAGTCCAGAAAGCTGTTTTTATTGATACAATCAAGTGTACAAATGCTTTTGCAATGCAAAGAACAGCACCCCAAAAAGGACATTCATTTCATTCCTCCTTGCCTTTCCCTGAGGGGGAAAAGGTCATTCTTGAGTGCTTTTGTCACCAGAATAGTAAGAAAACTCTGTAAGTAGTCATACTTCCACTCATGCAAATCAACCAACCCTGCAAATCAATAATTGTCAGCAAGATGACTTAGCAGAACAGGATCAGAAAGCTTTCACATATCTGCATTATCTTCAGATGGGAGAAGGGAATAAACCACAATCTAATCTTACCAGCTGCCTTTAGACTTCTATTCTCTTGTCTATTTCAGTGATGCTGAGATTTTATATAGAAACTGAGAATGGCATTGATTAAAGGCATGCTTTCTTGCTCATTTTTGGCATGCATTTTGCTTTTCAGGCAAGTAAAATGCTCAAACCATTGGCATATTTCCATCTCCAGGATGCTTTTGATTATGTGAAATCTCACATGCTCCTTCTTCATTCCCAGTTACACCTGGGAATTACATTTACACCTTACATTTACTCACTCAATCCAGCATCTAACTGGATATGTGATACTACTTAGAGCCCTGATGGCCAGGTTTTAAAGAGAACTCTCTGGTTCTCTTGTTGGGGGTGCAGAGTCTTACTTATCTGCCAGCAAGGTAAGCCTTTTTAATGAGAATTCCAGCTTCTTCAGCTGAAAGACAGTAAATATTACAGAATCAATGTAATCCCTCCCTACTGAGTTGGAAGGGACCCACAAGGATCATTGAGTCCAACTCTCAGCCCTGCACAGAACACTGCAAGAGTCACACCATGTGCCTGAGAGCATTGTCCAAATGCTTCTTGAACTCTGTCAGGCTTGTGCTGTGACCACTGCCCTGGGGAGCCTGTTCCAGTGCCCAGCCACCCTCTGGGTGAAAAACCTTTTCCTACTATCCGACCTAAACCTCTTCTGATGCACCTTCAGGCCGTACCCTTGGGTTCTGTCACTGGTCACAGAAGAATTCAGTGCCTGCGCTTCCTCTTACCCTCATGAGGAAGCTGTAACTGCAATAAGGTCTCTACTCAGTCTCTTCTCCAGTTTGAAGAGGCCAAGTGAACTCAGTCCCTCCTCATACAGCTTCCCCTCAAGGCCCTTGACCATCTTTGTTGCCCTCCTTTGGACCCTCTCAAATAGTTTAATATCTTATATTGTGGTGACTGAAACTACACACAATACTCAAGTCAATGGGTCAAACATCTCCCCAGCCACCACAAAACCGGAAATCAGCCTGGAGGCTCTTTGATCAAGATGCTGACAAGCTGGCCCTTCTTGCTCAGTTCCTGTGCCTCTGCATGCAGCAGCAGCACTGCTGCTTGTACAGAGCAAGCTGGACTGCTGCAAAAGTCTATGTGCTTCTTTAGGCTGTTGCCACAAGCTCCCCACCAGAATGGGTGAAGTTAAACACAGGCAACCTTGCCTGAAAGGGCTTGATTTGACCATGATCCTGCTGCTGTTGCTGTGTGGCTGCTTCTCACGTGTGCAGGGTCAAGCCTTCATCTGTGGCCCAAGGCCATCTCTTCCAGTTACTGACTGGTCTCTGCAAATCAAACATTTCCCTGGTGTAACTCAAGGAAAATCACTGGCATGACTCCAAGTACTCTTTCTTCCTTTTGTGTGAATTCTTTACACCAGCATAAACTCCATAAGGTAACCCCAGGAGAACCAGGGCTCAGCTGAGCCAGCTGGGCCAGGGCTCAGCTGGTTTCAGCCTGAAGACATTCTTTATCATGCAAGGATGGTACTCCCAACTCACTGGACAGTTCTGAGCCAACACACCAGGAAGTGCTGTCACATATTGCTAAAATAAATATTTGTCAGAGATACTGCCTCATGTCAGGTCAACAATTCCTAAGACACTTTATCACTTTTCTGGTGTGTTCTCAATCTGGGTTGCTGTTGTGAGATGACTTGCCTATTGGTTTGAGGCTTGAGGCTTGGAAAGGTCAGTCCACAACACTACTTCGATGTAGTTTAGCTAATTTTTTTTTTTTTTTTTTTTTTTTTTTTTTTTTTTTTTTTTTTTTTTTCTTTTGTTACCAGTTATTGGCATTTGCAAGGAGGAGAAGAGAACTCAGGTTGTACTCTGAATTTTTATTTGGGGAGAGGCACTATTCTTTGACCTAGTTCTTTGCTGAGCAATCCCCTGGTTGTGGAATCCAACCTGTAGTGTTATCTATGGTGTGCTTTATCGATATCAATCTATTCTGATATCTAGAATCTCAAGCTGAGAACAAAGACTGTGAATGGTAAATGCCCTCTGATACAGAAGGGATTGTTTAAAAGAATGCTGCACCTACTTTGTTTCAGTGTACCAGCTTAACAATTGGAAAGTTGCAAGATAAACATGAAAAAATGTGTCCAAATATCACTCAGGAAAGTTAGCTGATTAGTAATGAACCAGAAAAGAAAAGAATCTGGCAGAATCGATGGATCATCGTTTAGGTAAGGGGGAGAATAATGATTGAGTGGTCTGAGAGCTGTGCCTGATACTTCTACAGATTCGTGTGTTTAAAGACATGTTCTTGGCCTTGTTTATATTTCCTTCCTGATCTAAGATAAGGACAAAGGTAGGCCTTTGTTTCTTTTACGTGATTGTTTCTTTTATATGATTGTAACATTTAAGTTCATACAGCCTTCTGCAGTGATATACAACATGGTATTTGCTACTTACCTGGCATCCCAAACATTTAGGAGAAAGAATTGTGACAATTTTCCAGAGACACCAAGACAAAGGTATCAGTTGTGAAAATCTTTCTCGTTTTTACACTTCAAAGGATCTGATTATTCAGTATCTTTAGAGCAACAATAGAGTCTCAGTTTACCTTGTGCAAGGCCATTCTCACAGCCATTTAATCCTTTGACAATCGAAATGCCTCTCTCAGGAAAGCAGCCTCATTGGAGGTCTGCCTGGGTAATTGGCCTTCTGTCAGGAGTAGGCCCCAGTTTGATCATGAAGCCACAGAAACGTTTTAGGTTCTTAAGTGCTTTTCTCTAAAAAAGATGAAGACACAATTTCCATCAGTGATCTGTAAAGCAGTTTAATTGGTACTTCCTGGCTTTAATTATTTTTTTCAAAATTCAAATCCAGTCTGTCCAGTGACTTCCTGTAACCGTGTATTGACACTTCTGGTCACATATGCCTGCTTCACTCAAGCTTGATTTCTCCAAAGGCCTGTTTTTAAAATATCCTCCTTGTTGGAATGAAATTTATTTAACTACAGATTTTCCAGAGCATCCAGTCCAGAAGTCATGAAAGACTGAATAAGTAGGCAGTGGTTCATCCCATTTACCTAAAAATGTTTGTATAAATCAGGACTTGAAGCACTGTACTGTTTCTGTTTAGTCACTGAAAATTGCTATGCATCTTACCTCAGCCCAGCCCTCCTCTGGGAATGTTCCTACCTCTCCTTCTTTTGACTTCCTAGTCTGAGGTAAGTACAGCCCTACCTCATCTAAATCATTTAAGCCATGTAAGGATTTGATCCCAAATACCTGTAATACATATTTGTGACAGGAAGCACCAGATATTCGCCACAAATTCTACCGACCCTTTGAGCATCTCAACCAGCAGCACTTTCAGTGAAAAATTCTTTCACCCTGATTTTTACTAAAACTAATGCTGAGAACAGTTTCATAGTTTATAATAGCTTCTTTGTAAAGGGCTTAATCTCATTTGCTTTTAACATTTATAGTCATCTCCTGAATTTTCCCTTTACTCTTTTTTTGGTGTTTTAAATGTAGTCTTTAGAAACTGATCTCATTCTCAACCCTGACGCCGAATGAGTCATATTTTGACCTACATTAATGTCCCTTAGCATGACTCCAGCAAATCAAAGGAATCTTAAAATTGGGCTAAATTAGCAGTGAAGTTAGTGCTATCCCTATGTGTTTTATTTATAAGTTATATTCAGCTTCAATGTATGAATGTCTCTGAAAAAGTGCACAAACCCTTTTGTGTTCCAGCTCTGAAGTGGTTTCATGTCACCACCTCTCCCTACACTGCTATTCAGACAATCTTGAAGCAAGTCCATTGCCACTCCTTTACAGCATCTTGACTTCACTTCTTTACATATCTCAATATTATTCTATATTGACTAATCTCTTTCCTGTAATGCCATAAAAACCTGGCTTAAAACCAGAGTTTAATATGACCTGCAGTGAGCATTGTTCTATAAACACAGGCTACTGAAGTGCCCTGTAGCCATACCAGCTGCTACTTTATGGCTTGGAATTAGCCTTTCCCCAAAGGCTATTTCTCTCAAGGACTAGTGCACAAACCTTAATATCCCGAGCACCCCAATTTAGTCCTAGCATGCCTGCTTGAACTTTCAATATGCTCTTCATGATGTTTTCTGTTTTTTCAGACTTCAGGTTAGGCATGGAATTGATTTCCTGGCTATGTGATATAGGCTATTAATCCATCTTTCTTCACTGTTGCTCCAGGAAAATTCTTAGGAAGTGCTATAATTCATCACACTATTCCTAAATAAGTAATTTTGAAAATCCTTCGAATTTTTATAGCCTACAGTGCTGGTCTGTATGGGGAAGTTCTTGTCTGGAGTCTGTTTACGGAGAACCAGAACAGCTCCCGTAGCTCCTCTGGGTGTTTGTTCTTTTCCACCACCAAATAAATTGGACTGGACAACCTTCTAGAGATGTCTGTGCCTTTCCAGGAGCAGGTAGTTGATTTGGTGACATTTTTGTGTCCTATGTTGTGCTATTCACAGTAAATCATAAGAATAACCCTTATAGCCATTATAGAAGGAAAATCAATTTCAAGCACATTCTCATCCTACATCTACACTTTCTTAATGGAATAATTATTCAATTATTGGGCATGCAAAGGTTTCTGCCAGAAGGAGAAGCTATGCCTATTAATTCACCTTTCCCTTGAGCTCAATGATTTGAAAAACGTCTGAAAAATAAACCCAAATCAAGTTGAAAAAAGCAAACAAAGGTTTCCTAGCAGTCTCATATTTTGCTTTCAGTACAATGCTCACAAGTGTGCTCAACTTTCCCAACATGTTTTTATTAATAACTAATGAATTAAGCTGCTCACTTTTAATGTTGATTTTTCAGTGCAGAATATGACTCAGTGAAAGGAGTTTCTTTGCACCCTGGGCATATTGTGGGATGGCATTACACTTCTGATAACAAAATTGTGTTCTATAAAAATGAGTTGATATTTTATCTGATGAGCAGTTCTACAACATTGTGTAATATCATCATTGCTTGTAGATACCATGGGATTCCCTAATAAATTTCAATGCTTCTTTATCACTTTGAATTCCCTAGTTTCAAATAGCTTTGAGCCTGATTCTCTTCTACTTCCTATTTTATAAATATGTGACAACTCAGGAATTTTCTTTTCTAATCTCAGCTTTTTATTGCAGCTTTAAAACTGAACTACATATTTTGTTTTTATTTCCCTCATAAGGTGGGCTGCCTTGCCTGAGAAAGATTCTTCTAACAAAATAATAAATAACAAAGTTTTTCATTATCAGCTGCAAAGATGAATTACTCTGTACATGTAGCTTGTAAAATGCTGCAGGCTCTGGCTATTTGGACAAAATAGTCTGTTAATAATGCATGCAAGGGATTATTAGCAATTAAGAACTGTTTCTCCTTGTTCCTGCAGTCAAAACAAGGGAGCAAACATTGAAACATGTAATCTTTGTTGCTAATGAATTCTGTCTGGACTAGCAGGTCCTGCTTCATCTGCACAGGTTTCTTTGAAAGAAAACTAAATTAGTCATGTATCCAGTCTACATTACAGCTCAAGCCCTGATTTGGAGTCCTTTAGAGTCCTTTAGAGTGGAATATATGCTTACACCAGCAGAATCTAAAAGTGAGAAAAGCCTTTACTTTCTCTGAAAATCTCAATCTGTCATTTGATACAAGAAGACATTGAAAGTGGTATTATGATGTGACAGAAATGTGGTGTGAGAGGATTCCTAGATAGCCAGTTCACTGAAATTCAATGTTTTTAAAGTGAAAAGGGCTCCCCTTAGGAAAAAAACAAAAACCAACCAACCAACCTACCAACAAACCCCACACCCCCCACACCCCCACACCCCAAACCAAAAACACCCCCAAAACCCACCAACCCCACCAGAAATCTTCCAACTGGATTTACAGGAGTGCAGAATAATAATCTGCCACAGGATAACCCAGAGAGGGAGTGCAGAGCTGTGAGATGAATCTGACTTTAAAATGTTTGATTAAATACATCTTCTGTCAACTCTGTTCATAAAGAGTAGGAGCTTTCCCCCAGTTCAGCCCCTGCCAGCATCTCTGATTTTCCAGCTCTCTTCAGGGTCCCTGGGAAGCCCCCTTCATCCCTCACCTCTCAAATCTGGCTTTGAGTCTGCCCCAGCTGCAGGGAGCCCCTGCTCTTTCTCTCTCAGTCTACACTCCTGTTGCAGGCTCAGATCCTGTATTTCATACCCTCTCTGTATGCATTTGCCCTCCCAAACCTTCCCTCAGAAGGGAAATCTGTACAATTACTCTCAGGAAAGGAGCCATCTCCCCTTCCTCCAGCGGGATTACTTCAGGGTGCAACAAGTACTGGGCAATTCCTGGTATCTGTGCAATCTGTGATTAATTAATGGTGAGTTATCCCTGCAGAGAAGGACTGAAGGATACTGGGGGATGTAAACATGGAAATGAGGAAACGAGGGATGTAAACATGGAAATATGCCCTTGAAGCCCAGACAGCCAGCCTGGGCTGCATCAAAAGAGGTGTGACCAGCAGGCTGAGGGAGGTGATTCTCCCCCCTTTCCATCCGATCTGGTGAGAGCCCACCTGGATGCTGCATCCTGTTCCGGAGTTCCCAGCACAAGAAAGACACGGCCCTGTTAGTTCCAGACGGCTGGAGCAGCTCTCCTAGGAAGAGAGGCTGACACGTGAGTTTGTTCAGCCTGGAGAAGAGAAGACTCCAGGGAGACCTTACAGCAACCTTTCAATATATAAAGGAGGCTGATAAGAAAGGTATAGAAGGACTTTTTACCAGGGACTGTAGTGACATGACAAAGGACAGCAGTTTTAAATGGAAAGAGTTTAGGTTTAAATTCTAGATAAAGAAGGGTTTTTGGGGGTTTTTTTTTGTTTGTTTTTTTAATAGTGGTGGTGAGACTGAAACAAGTAACCTGAGGAAGTTGTGGATGCCCCATCCCTGGCAGTGTTCAAAGTCAGATGAGACAGCACTTTGACTAACCTGGTGTAGTGAAAGATGACCCTACAGGGGTATTGTACTAGATGATCTTTGAAGGTCCCTTCCAACCCAAACCACTCTATGAATATTTGATTCTATATTGTTCTCCTCTCCAGAGACACACTCTTTATGAGAACATGCAACAGCAGTTACTTTCACAAAACTGAAAATCTGTTATAGTTTCTTTGGGGGTTTTTTGGGGGGGTTTGTTGGTTTTTTTCTTGTTTGGGGTTTCTTTTTGGTTTTTTTTTTTTTTTAATAATAAATGGAAAGACCAGTGAAAAACATGGCAGTATTCTGCACCCCTTTTCGGCAGAGAAAGCTACTCCAGTACTTTCCACCACTACCAAAAAAATCTTGCTTGTTCTCTGAGCTTGTGGCTCTAACCTGCCAGGGCACACTGACTAACTTTCTAGTTGTTTAACTTGCAGCTGGTCTCAACCATTTTGCCATACCCCCGCCTTTTGTGCTGCAAAATATTAACAAAGTAACTGCAAGTTATAGTAATTTCTGCTGTTATGAATTTTTATGCACAATTACATCACTGGAACAGAAACCCTTTTGCAAGTCTATCTTTCCCCTTCAGTGATGTTGTTACTACAGGGCTCACTACAAACACTGAGCATGGAATCTTTTTTACATAAATACCGTTTTAATTTGTGCATAGAGTTTTCTATGTCAGAAAATAACCTTGGTCTGAAATAAATATTACAAATTGGCAAGGTGAAAAACCTCATTAAATAATTTTTAAAAGCTCTTTAACTTAGATTTCTATACTGCTATATTCAAAATATTTTTTGGGCTCCAGATTTTGAAGAACACCAGGAGTATAGTGAGCATCCCAGAAATGAAACTTTATAACGTGCCAGTTCATTCTCCCTGGTAGGTCTTAATCTTTCCTTTACAATATCTAAAGATCAGAATTAAAACAATGAAGCTATTAACAGAACAAATTAAAAGTCAAAAGTCTATGTTATACCTAAAAGCACTGAAATGCTTTCTCATATTTTGATAAAGTATTAGACTAAACTGCATCCACAAAGATTACATTTTAAGAAAAATGCACCACAGTTTTACCATATGTCAATCCTAGGTTAATATTTTCCTGATTTACTGGAAATTTTTTTTGGATTTAAGGGAAACATAAGAAAAAATTATTTTAAAGCCAGTTCTGAAGATAACATGATGGTCTTCCATTTCATTAAATATCAGAATATTTAACATTAAGAGAATTATTTTTGTAATCATTATGGGTATTCTTACTATTCTGAAATCTTTTACTTATGTAGATAGAATTTATGATTAACTAAATGTATTTTGATAACCATTTTCCCCTTTCTGCTTGCACCAGTCTATTGCCCTCACATTGCTGTGATATTCTGTCAATACATTTACATCATCAGTTATTGAGCATGATAACTTTACATCAGTTTTAGCATAACATATGGTAAGAAAGTATAACTCATCTAGCACTGCTGATTGTGTTACCCTTTAAAAGTATTTGAAACAATCCTGTGTTGTTGTTGTAGGTGTTACTGCTTTTACTTAGGCCAATATAAGGCAGAACAAAATTCACTGAAGTCATCAGAACTCTATTGAGACAATAAAGAAATGGTGGGAAGAGAGAGCTATTATTTTGTTTACAGTAAAGCTTTAGATTTATAAGTACAACATCCGTTTGATTGTATACCAATCCTGTTATTTCATGTGTTTTGTATTACAGTCCTCCTAATTCCTACTTACAACCATAGTCCTTCTATTATGTGCCTGTAGAAATGAATATTTGTGGAGAACGAAATAGATCTGATGCTGACAGATATCTCAGATGAAAGGTAAAGAGTGCATTTGCATATTTTTATGCACATATCATCTGTATCCAGAAAGTCAATACAAGGGTAGAACAATGAACAGGTTTTACAGAGCTATTGCTTTGTATTCCTTAATTTGAAATAAGATTTTTAAGCCATCAAATGCGTAAGGCCCTGCGACAATTTTTCTTAGGAAATGGCAAGGGCAAACACCCTATTTGGTTTAAGGTAGAGATCAATAAATTTATGAGGGATTACCTGATATGATTCTTTCTAGATACCAGAAGGGAATCTGGTAATCTCAGAACTCTCTTCCACTTGGAGAGTCATACTAAATTTCATCTGTAAACCAGATGCATGAGTTTTAGTGGCATAAGTCAAGAGACCATGTTGATACTTTTAGTGCCCCTTGAAGTCCATATTGCCTGTTTGAACAACATGTTCCTGACCGTTGGTGTATTTCTGTCCAGAGAGCCAAATTAAACTTCGTCCTCTTGCTTTCAGTACATGATTTGACATAAATCATGATGGCAGTGACATGTCCAGGACCTTTGCCAGACTGAGCACTTAACATAGTTTATGTCCTGAACTAGTGTTCCTTACTCAGCTCCCACACTGGATTTTTAGCACTAGCTTTATAAGCTCTGTTCTAATTACACTAATGTTTAATGTCCCCTTATTGAATCTGTGACTCTTTCTTCACCATGAATGTGCCAGTCTCAAAGCATGAAATTAAATCAAGTAACCTGGCTTTTTTTTGCTGTGCTTGGCAGATATTTGTGGAATCTTGTAAGACTGTCTCTCTTTTATGAATCACGTGTTTGAAATTCACTGTTGCAAATTCAGACTCTCTTTGGTGTTCATACTGCAGAAAAGTTGACTGTACCTCATTTATCCTAGCTCAGTCACATTTTCTTCTCAGGATTACATATCCTGTGGGACCAAGTGTTACTCCAGTGGTATCCTTCCATGTTCCATGAGGTCCTAAAGGAAAACATAAGAGAAGCAAACTGCTGTGTGTCACTTGTGGTGATATTGCACTGAACAATGTTTGCTTTCCAAAACCCATTTTCAATAGAGGTAATAAATCATTTAATTGCTTTCCACAAGTCCACTGCAGCACAGTTAACCTCCTGCTTAACTGGCCAGACAGACTTCAGCAAACACTCTGCACAGGAGAGTTTGAAAGAGGCCCTAACATAATGGCAGGAGAAAATTTGTTTCTGTGTTGGCAAAAGCAACTATTTCTCCCTAAATCACATGCCAGTACAATGCAATCACCCCAAAATGCAACGTATTGTGCTGCTCTTAGGTTGCAGCATGGGAGTCTGAGCCCTTATTGTTCTTTCCCATATGCCAGTAACCAGTAGTGTTTACTGTACCATTTCCATGGGTTCAGCTTTTGTGCCTAGTTAATTACAAGGAAGCAGCTACAATTTAAAGTCCCTGCATTTCTGAAAGCAGGACAAAACACTACTGGACAAAACTTTTATGTTCTGTGACTGAGCAAATGTTTTTGTACAGCTTTAAAGGACTAGAATCTTCATTTTTTCTCTACATGTCCAGCCCTGAGTCTTTTTCATCACATACCATTGAGTTCCACAACAAAGATGAACAAGTGTATGGGTTTGGTAAATTTGCAGTGTCAGTGTAAGCAACAGGAGCTACCTGGGGAGCAGCAGATGATCTACAAGGGGTCTGGAGAAGTCCTGCAAACTATTGCTCTTAACACATACAATGAGAGATCACCAAGGCCAGCACTGCAAAAAGGTAGGGATACCAAAGGCTTTCAGTGTGTTTACTGGAGATAATAGATCACAGTCTCTAATAGACCAGGACTGCTTTCCTGCAAAAATAACCCAGAACTAAAGAAGCAATTTAGTTGCAAATACAATGGACCCCTCTACTCCTTCTTAAATTGTAACTCAGGTTCACAAACCAGAAATGCTCCCATGCAACACACTTTCTAAGAAAATGGCTAAAACTAGCTGCAGTCATGTTTTTTCCTCCTGATATTACTAAAGATTCTGTGGTTTTTCCAAAGAATTTAGCTTCTATTGATAACTCACCAAGGGTGAGTTTCTGCAGAAGCAAGAGTTATAACAGTTGCTGCAGGGTTTAGCTCTGAGCATATCAAATGTATTGCACACCACTCAATGTCCTGAGTGGTTCAAGTATATGATAATTTTGCAACAGCTTTATGCCTTGGTTCTTAGTTTATTTTTTTGACTGAGTTTATGAGCAAATATTGGCCTGTTGAAAGTGGTTTTGATGTAAATTAGCATGGGAGCAATTATCTCGTTCTACTTTTGACTAAAATTAAATGTAAATCCTGGAAAATTAAGTTGTAAACCACACCTTCCATCCTGCTTTCTCCATTTGTACTGGTTGATTAGTGAACTTACAGAAAGCTTATCTCCTTATGGAAGTGAATTTGAATTAAGGGTGTGTGTATGAATTTAAACTGTGCTGCCTCTCATTGGCTTCCTAGGATATTGTTCTTATCTGGGAAGTGAGAGGTCTGCATACAAAACCAATTCAGAATAAGACACTCTTTACAGCTTCAGAAAGTTTTACTTTCACATTTGCCTTCATCTGCAAAGTACTGGGTCAGACAAGGGTGTAAGACCTGGAATGAGATGTTCAAAAGATGCAGGAAGGATTGGAAGACTAGGGCTCTGCTATTGGCCCTAGAGAGCATCAATCACAAACCCACATCCTTTCTGATAGCCCACAAGAGCTGATAAGAGTTGAAACAGTGTTTGCTGCTGTTAGGTCTCTATAGCCTGTGAGTAATTTGCAGTCTTGGACAACATTTAAAATTCTGCCTCATTTGTGGCCAATACAGTATTTATGATATTTTTCATAGAGCTTGAAGTGCTAACACCCTGGCATCCTGGATCTATTCCAGCATGCATACTTCCAGTTTGTTTACTCACACTGGCCCTGTAGTTCCATCTCCGGTAGCCAAACCATTTGCTGCTTCTTGTTCTAAACTGGCAAATAAATGCCATGTTGTCAGCCTGTTGACTCATAGGGCAGGGCATTCCTACAGCTTGCAATGTTATTACACCTGTCTTGTAAAGAAAGGTTATTATATCACACATGCACAAAACATTTTAGCTGTCACCATCTTTCCCTCATTCTTTTTACTATTCAAACATTTACCTAAGGAATGGTCATTTTCCATTCTTGACCAACATGAGGTTTGGGCTTGGTTTTGTTTGTTTTATTTTTACTGGAAAAGCAGTTTCCAGACCTAGGGTTTTTTTAGAAATGCAGTGTGACTTCTTCGTCTGACATATTTTTCAGCATGGGTGGCTGATATTATTCCTCTTTTTCCCGTTTTCTGGTTTTTACATATGATTAAAAGGGCCGATAGGTACAACTAACAAATTAACTCTTAGATCAGAAAAAAAATTACACCAAAAAGAATAGAAATTGATTAAATCTTGACACTGGGTCTGTGAGCAGTTCCAATATTGACTACTTCTACTATCTACATTGGCTAAATACAATATTAATAATAATACTACTAGTAGTAAATCCAAAGATCCTAAGAGAGAAAAAGATTAATAATTTCTCAACATTCTTGGGGTAGTACTGATTGTGTGTTCTTATTCCTGTCACTCAGAAAAACTGAGGCAATGAAGGCAGTGAAGGGCCACATTCTATTTACAATGACTTTAGGCCATATATTGTGGAAAGCATTTCACTGTCCATTGTCCAACAAATTCGTTCAAAGCACCTGTGTTTGCTGCTTCAGCAGAGGGGAGTAATTCATATTAAGTTTGTATTGATATGAGACTTGCATGTTTATTGAATCAAGAATTACAAGGACTTTCATTAGTTCATCTACATGAAGATGTAGGGATTTTTTGTTTCGTTTTGTTTTGTTTTTTAATTGAAATATCTGGCTTAAGATTCCAGGTTGTATAGTCTAAAAATACTTGGCAGCAGTATCTGCTTTTAAGAGTGTTTTTCTCAGGGTTGACCTCACGTATGTTTCTTGACAAAACCCAGCATGCACCTTCTTGCTTCACTCAAGACTGGGCAATGAGGCCCTCATATTTTCTGCACACCCAGATTGTCAGTATTAATAGCTGAATAGAACCACTGAAATACTAATTTTTTTCAGTAAGGAGTCTCTTTTTCACCACTGTTTTTTTACTTGTTATCTTGAAAATCAAGGGAAATCAAAATTAAGCAGGCTGCGTGCAGAAGTGAAAACAAATGTAGAGCTCCCCTAGGAAGGTTGCCTAATCTGCAGACTTATCACATACACATTTTGGTGGAAAGCATCTGGAGGAATAAGCAGAGCCATATTTAACAGTAAAAAGGCACTGAAAATGCAATAGGTTGCTAGGAAAGTTAATCTCCTTATGTTTTAAAGCACGATTTATAGGCAGAGCTGTGATGTCGGATATATTTTCAGTTAAGATAGTGTACACACAGTACAATCCTTTTATTTCATGAGAGCATTAGGATTCTTGGTGAAGAAAGGCTCTATTATAACTTCAATACATTATTATAATTATTAGTATGTTAACAATTGTAAGAATTATTGCAAAGGAAGTGAGGTATTTGTTCAAACAATATCATTTATATCATCAGTTCCTCTCTATGCACAATATAAATGGGATTAAATCCAGTCCACAATATCAAAGTCCAACTGAATTTCATTTGCAGTGCATTAAGCAGGAAAGAAAGATAATTTGGGAAGTGTGGGATGTTTGCACTTTGCTTACTTTGGCAAGACTCATTCCTGTATAATGCATTCCTGACTCTCCCATTTTTGCAGTCAACATATGCGGGTCTTTTTCAGTGCCAGGAGATCAGTGTGCTTCTTACAAAACAAGGTTACATAATGCTCCTAATACATGTGTGCCAAGGGGAAACCCCCTTTATTCCATGTCCTCCAGCCTCTTAAAGCAAGTGTTGGCATTTTTTCCACTCCACTGCATGTGGTTAATTTTTTTACCTTGCTGCAAGTAAGGAAAAAAAAAGCAGTCCAGTGTTTGCCATGAGTGCACCTATCAGAGAACTCAGTGGCACCCAGCCTGATGCATTTGGGCCCTACACTGAACCCATTTACCTCTAAACTTCACAGGTAGATGGAAATATTATTGCTAGCTTTATCCTTTGTCCCTCAATTACATGTTCTTGGCACGTCCTCTTTCCCAGAAGGAGTGAAAGAGCTTCACCACAGCTTTTTCATCACCACCCCCGGCATCACCATCTGCTCTGCATGATCTCCAGCCCAATGGATTTACAGCTATCCTAGTCAGTTTTTGCTAAGACTTGTCAACGCATTTCCTCTTTAAATAGCATAGGAATCTACGTGGTGGGAGGAAGGGGAGGAGAGTGCACCCTGAATGATTTTGCAAAAACCTGATGTCCTTTCCCTGACCAGTTGAGAGCACTCTGAGAATGATTCTGGCATCTCAGCTGCCTTGTTTGCATGAGGCTGGAGTGTTTAGTGCAGAGGAAAGGAAGGAAGTGGCATCTGCAAACTGTTGAATATTTTTTGAGCACCTTCTTCCAGGCCATGGATTAATTTCTGGCAGCTCCAGGTGTAAGAAATACAAGTACTACCTGGACTCCTGACCTTCTGGGAGTGCTGTAGGCCATCTCTATCCCTCACCATATTACATCTGGCTACCAACTTCACAACATGCATGGAGACTCATGCCCCATCTTTTTTATATTTGGTACTTTGTATGTCCCGCTGCCGAGGTGCCAATGGATAGAAATTGCTGTGGAACAGCTGTAGCTAAGGCGTGGACCTGCTGGCTGTACACTGGCTCACATCTTGTGGGAATTGTGGCCACTGGGAAACTTGAGGAATTTCTCCTGTCTAAACAGCTGTATTGTTTCTTAGAGAGGTGTGGATCAGGCAACATGAGGAGGCCAAAGTAGGAAGAACGGAGAGGTGGGGACATGGTACTCCAGTTTGAGAGGGCATGTGTGTGGTGGGATGCCATGGGCCTTGTGTGACGTGGACAGGTCTGCCCAATCCTTCTGGGGTATCATCAAAGTCCAGCTTCCTGCGGAACTAAAGGCTGTGCATCTTCACTGCAGCAAGTACAAGATCTTTACTGCAGCTGATCTTTTAATCATTGACACAGTGCCCTCCAAATAAATTTCATTGGATCTTGATTGAGGCTTCTGAATGGACAGAATTTAGTTGCTCTTGCTCTTCTTGCTAGCCTCAGACATTCATTATTATAAGATCTCTCACACATATCTGGGGATTTTTGTTCTGCTTTTGGAAAATTCTACTGCTCCAAACTCTAGCCATTTTCAGGAAAAGTAATTGAAAATGGGTTATCATTAAATTTGAGTCATTATTTAGTCTGATCTTAGGCCAGTTGCTAACTGATCATTCTTTATGCTGTTCTCTTTTGAAATGAGATTTGTAGCTGCCCCTCCTTTCCTGCTTAGTGCAAGTAGCAGGAGGTAAGAGGAGAAGGTAGAGAGAGATTTAAATCCAAACAAAAACCTTCACGTTGCATTTACAGAGATATTTCTGCATTTTTTACAGGATCACAGCATGCAGTTCTGTGACTTCAAAACACAGAGTACCAGGAAGTTGATTACATTTTTGCTATTGAGAACTATTGAGTGTTTGATGGACCACGTCTGACCTAATAGTTAAAAAAACCCTTTGTCAATTTATTGCCTTTATAGATCCTAAAGCCAAGTAAAATTTGGAAAAAACCCCATCATTTTTCCTTTAAAAAGGTAATTACTGAGCTTCCAGCCCATCCCCTCTTGATTGAGGTTTGTTCGAGTCATGGAGGGTTGGTCTTAAACAAATATCCCAATGAATTTTTTACGTCAAAGTCATGTTCAGTCCATTGTGTCTAATGCCAAAGGTATTGAGGAAATTCCATCAACAAAATCATTTTCCAGTCTCCCTGCATTCATTGCCAAGAACAGCATCAGCACAGCTGATAAACAGAGCTGCCATTTTCTGTAACATTCCTTTCAAAGGAAAATCAGAGCAAAACCATCAGAGTCACTGAAACATAAATGGAGAAAACAAAAAGCTTAAAATATCACTTTTGTAGTTCACTGTTGAATTAGACTTTATGTGATGTTAGTGGAATTTAGGCCTACATTGAAACAGATGCTAAAATTTGCTTCTTGAATTAAGACCCTGCCCTCGTTGGGACCTGCTCATCTTTGGTGTAATAAAGGCCGTGCAAGGATGTTCAGAACTACACTGTAACTGAAAGGCCTGTCAGGGTTCATTGCCCCTCCTAACTAACTCTGTGCATGGTTGTTACCCTTGCAACCACCTTCCCCTGCTTTCGTTCTCTAATGGCTATTCCTGTTTTTTATTTCGTCACTTCCATCTTTGCAAAAGAATAAGGATGCTGGAATGAGATAGATTTTTTTTTTTTTTTTTTATTATCTGGGATTGATCTCTAGAAAAGTGAAGGAGAAGATTTAAAGCTTGTGAAGTTCAAAGGGAGAATAATTAGAATAGCTTTTACTGCACACTATCTTCAGTTACTAGATAAACAGAGGCCCTATGTGCACAGAAACTGTTCGTTATGCCTAAGGCCAGAGCCTGTTCTCTCAAGCAAACCAGAAGGACTTCAGGTGTTTTTCAAGCCAGATGCTGGAACCAAACCTAACCAAACTTTAAGGTGTTCAAATTTTGCATTTTGATTTTCCATAGGGGACATTTCCCTATTTCACAACTTGTCTAAAAGAGAA
The DNA here is from genome assembly GCA_018697195.1 of Certhia americana. Lineage (NCBI taxonomy): Eukaryota > Metazoa > Chordata > Aves > Passeriformes > Certhiidae > Certhia > Certhia americana. The sequence goes on along the minus strand of CM031861.1, from coordinate 17,301,519 downwards.
AATAGGAGGATGTGGCTTTGCATTGCAGAAGCTAAACTCCTTTTGAATTGCCTCTCCCACTGCTTATCTTCATTCTTCTACTCATTCTTTGCCTATACCATGTGCTTGTGATGCAATTGCAGGAACAACACGTGGACTCATAGCCCATGCTCACAGCAGAAATGTTATTGCCCCAGGATTACAGCATTTGTAGAGCTGGAAGAGTTAATGAAGAGTAAATGGCAACAGGCAACATGAGAAGAGGGAGAGATGTTAAGAATTGAGGCATTGTTTTCTGGATTAATGGTTCGTACACAGAAAAGAAAGTCAAAACCTTTCCTGCTATAAGCAGTTGGGATTGGTAGAACTTGGTCACACCTTTAGAAAAAAATTCTTAGCAATTTACTCCAAACAATTCCAAGTAAACTGAAACTTTCCAAGTTACTTTGTATTCCTCCTGATATACCAGAGAAGACTTAACACTTGTGATTTGAGTTGAAGTGTTTAACATCTGATACTGGAGCTGTAGCAATGAGAAGTGTGCTGGATGGATGAGTATGTGTAAGCCTGAATCCTCCTGCTCTGCAAACTCTGGAGGACAGTAGGCTGTGACTGACCAAAGCTGAAAGGGGTGAGTGTTAGGAAAGGTAACCAAATTCTATGTGTAGAGTTACACATAGAAAAAGCAGTCTTAGCAGTGAATCGTTGAAAGTGGTTATTCAAAGTATTATACTCTTAAATCCTTCTTCTGATAAAGTTATCTGGTTGGCATCAGTACAACGTTAGCTGGTATGCAGAACTATCTGTGAAAAAAACTCAACCTCTAGAAGAAGAGATGAGTCCAGATGGAAGAAATATCACCAGTAAAAGTATTATGCAGATTTCCCAGTAGGAAACAATATATGACAATGTCTTCATGTACTTGTGAATCAGTAGATTTCATTCTCAGTCTCTTTTCTCTCCCACACCCTGCCTTGTCTTTCCCTGGATGACTGCTTCTTCCCAAATGTACCTAAGATTATTTCTAAGTGCTTGAATTCTTCATGAAGGTACTTGGCAGTTCAGTTCCATAGAAACACTGTTTTAACTTTGTTTATTGAGAAAATACAACCTGCTGCTTGGCCTACCTTGTCACTTTAGGTTTATACTCTCTAATTCTATCCATTTAAGTGCATTAGTGAGTTAAGGGCCTTAGTTGCCCACCGAATCAATACCTCACCAAAGCAGTTCAGCCAATTAGAGGCACAAATCTCCACTGCATCCTTCTCCACTGTTTCTGGTCCTGAATTAAGTATTTCACTTAGGTAACCACATCAAAATGAATGTATTTAGAGCCACATATTTTATTGGCAGGTAATCTCTTGACATCCGTTAAAACTTGAATTTGCCATGAATACTCATTTGAAGATATCTATCAGGGCTCCAGCCTTTGAGCATAAAGTGTTTCCCTGTCTTCCTACCATCAAATGTCTGTTGGTAGTCTGATACGGAGAGAGATCCCATCAGGAATATGCCCCAAATTTGACCAGTCTTTATCCTGCAATTTATTGTCCAGATACTTTGCAAGTCCTTCAGTGTGCTCCTTGGAGGACCTGAATGAATTGTAGACCCTTTTGTCTGCAGACTTCACATTCTAACTTGCAATTTAATTCCATCACATACAACAAATCCTGTGACTGGTCCGCTTGAAGATTACAGATTCTCAGGGATGATTGGAACAGCAGCATAAAAATGGTAGTAACTTCATGATCAAGGAAACTTTCCATAAGCTTGGGGAAGCAGAGTTCAGTTGTGCTATCATCAAATGTCAAGTAAAATAGTACTTTGATTTCTGAAGGCAGTAATTGGTTCCATCTCTTAGCCCTGCAAAGCTGCCCAGTCCTAGCATCACCCTTGTCCTGTCTTGTGATCCGTGGCATTTCATGGGAGATGGCTCGAACCAGCAGACCTGAGCTTCCAGGAGGGTGATGTATTTCAGTATCTGGGGGTGGTTTTCAGCATCCTGAGTGAACCAGCTCATTCAGTACAAAGCCTCAGATCTCAAGAGCAGAGAAGTCAAGGGGAAGATCGTCACTGACTACGTCTGGATTAAGATCACATCTGTCATCTTCATTGCCTCTGGTGATTTTGTGTATCAACTGACTCCAGAATAACGTAGTTACATGTGATGCAGGGTGCCAGGAGGGAAGCCTGTCCAGAGCCTCCAGGAAATCAAAGGACCTTCTTCAGCAAGAACAATTCAGCAACAGAGAGCCACACAGAACTCAGTATGATAAAGGCCAAATTCCTCCATGTCTGCGCTTAAAATCTATAACTGGGGAACAGTGGAAGTCCTTGTAAAAACATAGGAACTTCCTGTAGCATGACTAAATGAATTACAAAGAATATTTTTTTTCCAAAATTTCAGGGGTTATTATCAGTTCATCCAGCCTCCTTATATCCCATGAAGAACTTTGAACTATGAGTTTCCTTCCCAACTTTCTCTCAATCCCATCAATCACCTTAAGCTTATACTTCCTAGGTTACTTTCTTCTTGTTGCCAGGACATTAAGTATTTTCATACTGTATTTCATACTACTCTATGAAGTGTTCCTTAATGAAGGATAATCCTATTTTAAAATATGATCCAATATGATCTACTCACTGAGATCAGCTACTGGATTTTTATCCTACTTTTTTTTTTTTTTTTTTTTTTTTTTTTTTTTTTTAAATCCTCTACCTGTTTCTCAGCCTTTCACAAAGCCTTTAAGTATTATGAGATCCAGGAAAATGAAACCATTCTTTATGGATCAGATTTTCCTGTCAACTTTGGGAAATAATAGCATAGGGTACTACTAAATTGTTGGACTTTAAAAAAAATATTATAGCACACCATCTTAACATGTTAGGATTTTGTTAATCTTTTTCAGCCAGTGTTTCAGAAAAGCACTTCTTTCCTTGACTTTGTTTCTTAGATTAAAAACATCCTGATTAAGAAGAACTTAAGGAAATGCTCATATAGTTTGATATGTTCCCCAAATTGTTATGCAAAATTAAATGCACACTGGTAAATACAAATCATTTTACTTAAAGGGAGGAGATGAAGTCACAGATAAATAAACAGGAATAGCCAGAAAATATTTCCACAGTAATGAACAATGGTTGTATGTTTGCATAGCTGTACTCAAACAAGAAGACTTCCCTTGTTGAGACACTGCCACCTATGTAAGACAAATTTTGCTTAAGCCTGTGCTAAACTGTCTGCTTTGACTGACTGGATGAAACAGATTCAGAGTGATTAGGGATGATTAAGAATAGGGACAATGGTCAACAGTTATATCAAAATCCATCAGACACGTGTTCCAGAAAAACAGGAGTGAAGGAAACGTGATCTATTGTAGCTTGAGGATCCTGCATTTTCCCTGAGGGAACCCTTCCCCAAAGCCCAAGTAGTTAAAATACACAACATTTTGTTTGCTTCACAGTGACTACTTACGTGACAAGTCTCAGGGTTAAAGCACCATAAATCATATTTTTATTTTGTTGGGATGCTTAAAAATCTGATATAAACAGGTTCCTGACAAAAATGTTACACCACTGGAATGGCCAGGAGTCATTGATTTTATGTTTACAGGTTCTTTTCCCCAGATTCAAAACAATCCAGTATACAGCCAAATAAGAGTTGTCATGGAAGCAATTTCAAACTTTGAAAGCAACTTATTATCAATGGCTAAACAGCAACAGATGAGCTAGCTGAGGAGAACTGAGATACTCATTCCTTATGATAATAATGCCAATTAAATTTCAAATTATTTATCCAAATATTTGTGTAAAACCATTATCCTAAAGGCTAAGGTGCCTCTTGCTTCAAATCAGTTTTAATTTGTGCTTGAGCTGTCAAAGCACCTCTATGGAGCAGAACTAGCAAGTCCACAAAGACAGGGAAGGTAAACCAGCAAAACCCTGATTATATAGCAGCTGAAAACTGTACCCAAAATATCTCTCTTTATCTAACAAGCACGATCCTATTTTCTATTGAAGTTCATGGAATGTAGCAGTACAAAAGCAAAGGTACCCTAAGATCTGCTGTGACAGCTGTTACCCTAAGGCTATGTGAAGTGAATGGGTTATGGATGGGCTGAAAGAGTGGGTGAAATAAATGTGTGAATGGGTTAATGAATGAGCTGAAATGAATGGGTTAAAAGTTCGAGTCCTGCAGATGTTAAGGAGTGCATAGAATTGAATAAAATCTGAAAAGGTTATATTTCAGGATGATACTGTAATTTGCAGATTTAATTCAACGACATAGAGGGGATGCTGATTTGGCTAAAGAGCAGTGTGAATTTTCTGAGGGGTAAGACCACTGCCTCTGTGTGTGTATGTACACTTTGCACTGGGGGAAAATGGGACAAACAAAATCTAAGCAATAAATTGATTTTAAAGATCTGGCAAAAAATATGATGACCTTGATCATGTGCAAAAATTAGCACATTTAGGAAATTACCAAATGCCCATGCATTCCCATTGAGACTCTCAGAAACATGGTAACTGCACAAGAAAGTTTTCCTTGAGTATCCAACACAAAAACACAGATGCTTTTTATTACAGCAAACAGCAAATAGCAAATTTATATGAAACCAATAAAAAATTTTCAGAATCCGTCTCAAACATAGCAAGATTACAAGAGAAAAAAGATAAAGCTTTTACAGCAAGTTATGTGTCTCCATGGTGCCTTATCAGGTTATGTGAGTACCAAAGATCACACAAGTACCAGTTAAGAGAGTAATAAAGTCTGTACAATATTAGGCTTTAGTAATATTGACACTTGCAAGGAAGCAGAAGGTAGGCTGTGTTAAATAAATCTTAATAAATCCCATTAAAGTAAGCAATGTTTGCTTGCCATAAAATCAAATCACTAACACAGCTGTCCATGCAGAATATTATCCACATGGTTTCAGATAAAGAAGACTTCTATCTTCATCCTTCTGTTTTCCTTGGCAAATGGACAGAGTTCCTCTTCAGCAATTTGTCTTTTTCCAACACCTTCTGAATGATGAAACTTTATAATCAACACAGCTGACAAGTTTGCTGCTGGGACTTCAACAGAAAAACTAAACCAGATATCCAACATCCAGGTAGATTTAAAATTATTTCTTTGATGTGGTAAAAGGGCAAAAAGTAGTTTATTTTCTTAGTTTTCAGTTTATATGTTATAGTCTAATAGTATTTTACCTTCAATTTATTTAAATGCCTTCAAATGCGAGCATACTAGCATACATATATCTCTCTCAGTATTAAATATAGTTCTTATATTTTATATAAATATTTCCCCATAACATAAAACATAACCAAAAATTAATATACGTTAGAGCTACCCAAAGTGGCTCTGACTTGCATTAGTTATAATTGCATTATAATGTTTACATTAGTTGTAACAATTAAAAATGCTTCATCAAGGTAAAAATACCAGCTTAGAGCCACAAAATGTGTAGATATCATCTTTGAACATGTCATCCAAAAAGTACAAATGTTTTAATTTAATATTTGTATTGAGTCATGATTTGTTTAAATCTCCCTAACATGCATACAATTGAATAGATAGAGCTTGAGTGGGTTAACCTGTAGGACTATCCTACACACACTGAAGAGAACTAGACTTGGTAGCTATGGGGATCATATAGATTTCCATGGAAACCAGAGGATAAGTCAGAGAGGATCTATATAAAACACTGACTGTTTTCCTGCAGTGTCTTATCAGAGAGCTAGCTCTCCAGCTTCTGGCTGCAACAACACAAGGAAGAGCTCAAGTCAGAAAAGAAATCAGATCTGGGTTTCAGTCACTTTGGAAGTGGAAGCTTTTAGTTTTATTTGGCTTATTGCACTAACAGGTCCATGAACAAAATAAACAGACAAAAACTACCCAGAGTCAAAAGTCAGAAATAAACACTCACGGCTATGGTGTAGGTTAAGACAGAAACAAGCAAACAAACAATAAATAACAAAAACCCACCCCAAACAAATCCCCAAGTGCTCTCAATGCTATTCATGTGAAGACACCCAGCAAAATTCCTGATTCTCATTGTCCAGAAAAAAAAAAAAAAAACGATTGGTTTACTTCATGTAGGTGTTTTCTCACTGCACAAATGAAATCACAAATGTCTTGTCTTGCTGCTTGTCTCTGGAAAAAAATTACTGATGGGAAGTGATGATTTAGACAGTGATTTTGAGTATTTGCTAACATTATAAATGTACATAAGCCCTACTCATACTAAAACATCATGTTCATAGTTTTCTCATAGTTAGAGAATGAGACAGTTCCTTGTTTAAAATCTCTGTTTGTATGAAGAGAAAACCAAATTTGTGCATAAATGCACTTGCATACATACATAAATTAATATAAATACAGATGGCTTAATGTTTTTTCACTGGCCTTTGACTTGTCTGCTTTGCTCAATCTTCCCTTTTTTTCCCTTATTTTAGCATATGACTTCTTTTTTTCTTGAGTCTCTGTTACTCAAAAGGAGTAAGGACTATGAAGTAGTTAATTAAAAAAAGTTAAAAGAGGATAACTTATTTAGCCAAAGATTCAGAGGGTGATATGACCTTTCTTTGTATACAAAGAAAACATTTGAATTGGAATTGGGGTGATATGGGTGTGATTCAGCAAAGCTGATGTACACAGAAAAGCTTACATCCTATTCTTTTCTTTATCTTTTGCTCTGTTCCTCATTATAAGACATCTTTAAAGAGATAGGCTCTGTCTAGGCTGGGTTTTTAATGTTTTCTTGATTTGTGATCTCCATGTGAGTTTCCTTGAGGAAAGCAGTATTTCAGACTTGTGCCTTTAATGGGATATCCATTCAAGAGGCAAGGTACATGTTGTCAGGAAATAAAACATAATAGGGGACAGTGACTTTCGAAATTTACACCATCTCCCTTATGCAGCAGGAGTGGCAAGCAGGCATCGGCTCCAACATTTCCACAAGGTCTTCTGCCCACGTAGCACACTTTATTTTATTGACAGCTCCATATTGACTTTAGAGCTTTATCACTTCATTGAATGGAAAGTTGGGATTTTCTGTGATCTTTCAACATCAGCTATGCTTGCTTTAAGACAGGCACCAGAGGACTCTGAGGCTTGTCATGAAATAGTGATGCCAAGCCTGACTTTAAGCATATAGTTTCTGACATGAGGAAATTTGATGCAAGTGGAACCTATTTCCTGTTTTCTGGACAGATTTCTGATAGGTTCACTGTGTTCTGATTTGTTTGTCTTTTTTTTTAATGCATAGTAAAATACTTGTAGCAAACTGGCTAGCCCCTACAAATCATTTTCTACATGTTCTTGGAAAGGTATCAAATCCAGAAAGAAGGTTAATTAACCTTTGTGGTCAAGCTGATAAAGCACAAAACTCATTTGTAGCAGTTACACTGGCTAAATACAGATGGTTAATCTTGATGAGGACGTCAGCCATCAATATGTCCTTTAAGCTTTTACTTCCCTCTAAATATCATTTTGGTTGTGATATATCCCCTGCTATGAAATTATGATAGATGGAAATTCCTGAGAGGTTTCTGAGGCATGCAGTTTGAATCTCTGCATATTTCTGCCAAAGGAATGAGAAATTATCTGATGTGCTGCTCTGGCCTCATTTTGCTGTTGGAATGATGATGTTACTGGCATACATGTACTGGCAAATTCTCTTAGGAATCCTTTTGGATGAAAGGCATTACCCAAATGTAAATTTTAACTTTTAGCAATATCACTTGTAACTTTGGATTAGGAATTACGTGAGCAGATGTTGAATAGACTGTCTAATTCTCTTTGAAATGCAGGGCATAAGGTAACACTGAGCAGGCCTGGTTTGAGTCTAGAACAATAGGAATTCAGGGAGACTGGGAGTTAAAAGCAAGGAATACTGGAAAACACAGGCAAGGTCTGTAAGTATCTCGACTGGCTCCCTTATCTTTTTTAGGAAAAAAAAAACAAAGAGACATCATGAAAGAAACTGTTTGCTGTCTTCTTTCAAAGCCTATCGCATTCCCAAGTAGTCTTTCCACTACCATCATCAGTTTTGTTTATGGTTTTAAATTTTCCGTATAGCTCCACAGCTTTCTTGGTAAAACGGATTCCAGCAGGCCACACATTTCCATCAACTCCAGGAGCTGCTGCTCAACATTCACTCATTTTGCTCCACTGACAACAGGATACTTCTTCCTCTGCCACATGTTTGAAAATACCTGATTTGTTCCAGAATTGTGTCTTTTTACTACATTCTTTAAGGATGCATACACTGATTTATGAACACAGGACTCCAAACAATCTTCATGCCAGACCTGTTCAGTCCCACTTTGGAAGTACATCAGAACCTGACTTCAATGTCCAACATTTTTGCAACTGTCAAAGAAGTTGTCTCTGCTGATGTTCAGAGCTGGTTTGTTTTGCCTTTTACCAGCCACCCTCCCACCTTTATATTTGGTCCTGTAATCTGTATACTGTATCTCTTCTGTATCCTGCACTGAAATGCACATCCTTGTATTTTTTAAGCAAGCACAAAAGATTCCTGACAAAGACCAGGCAATGCCAAAAGGGGTCCCTCCTTGACATTTCATATCCACTCCTGTGGGGAACATCTCAACAGACAGTTGGTTCTCCTCCAAAAACCTCTCCACTCCATATAGAATATGAGAGATGGTATGCTTAGAGGTCAGGAGCCAAGAACAAGGAATTGTGCAAATCCTGTCCACCGGCTTTCTGTGTTAAGTTGTGCACGTGTGCTGACTTCAACAACATAGACACTGGCTGGAAGGTCAGCAGCAGGTGGGTCAGTCTGGGATCCACAGGTGACCAGGTCTCCCACCATGGTCAGGCTACACTGCTGTGTGGGGTCAAGTAAAAAAACCTCAGGGTTGAGATGAAAGGCAGATAGGGGCCCAAGGCCAACATTAAGGATAGTGTAACTTCCACTACAGCTGCAGCTTTACTGGCATAGCAGAACCATGCAAAACTGTAAGGGTACACGTACACAGATTCTTCACTGAATGCTTTCAGGGAGTCACCACAGTATTTGCAGTGATTTAGCTTTAGGCAAAGCAGTAAGGTGCTGTCTTCCCCCAGAAAAGTTTTCCCAGGTAATAACCTGTACTGTTGACACAGACAGGAAAAAAATGTTGGTTTTTCACTTCTCTTAGTCTTGCTGATTTGTAGTGTTAGACAGTGAGGGAAAAAATGAACCAGAAAGAGAATGAAAACTACTGAAATGAAAATATCTGCTATCTAACCTGCATCGTTCTCTGCATTTCCAGCACAGACACCTCCCCGGTAATAACACTATCTCACATTCATACATGATCTTTCATGCACTGGGACTTCAAAAGCTGTTTTAGGAATCCAGTGTGGAGAGGTGATTTCCATTTATAGGCAAGGCAGAGCACAGAGAAATACTGCAGAACAGAGGATAACTGTTGCACTCTATTTAGCTGAAAATTTAAAGTAAGATTTCTAGCCATGAAAATTCCTCCAAGATGTAATCAGACCGCCATAGGATTAGTGGATCTTCTCCTCAACTGAATTTACCTCTGATGGCCAATTTTTATCCATACAATCGTTCTTTCAGAAAAAGAAAAAGGCCATCTTCTAGTTTTGTGTATGATGGATGGGAAACAATGGCTTAATACTGGGATAAAAGGTGAATGAGTACTGAATTGTTTATGCCACTCATTAAGGGTCTCTGAAAGGTGGCATTCACATGCAAAATGGCCAAGATTGTGCTACAAGTATGTATCCAGCAAAAGGAAGTACAGGAATCACAGATGTACTGGCTCACTGGCATTGGAAACTAAAGAACAAAAACATCAGAAATCCTTGCTAAATTCAGATCTTGCTCTCAAGTCTCTGTACCTGCAGTATCCCTTCAAAAACCTTATGGGCTTAAAGTTATCATAGTGGCTCAGGTTTAAAACACAGTGAGGTGAAGTGGAGTGTTTCCACTGATTTTATTGACATTTTTATCAAGATAACCACCATGACTAAGATTTTGCTGTATTTTCCATTGGAACAAAAGAGAAAGTACGTGATTTTGTACACACATTGCTGACTTTTCAGTGGATGTGAGCCAGTGGTCATTTCTGTCTTGCTTATCCAATTTTTGATAGTTTAAAAGTCAGAACTCCTTGTATTTTTATCTCCTGCTTTACTAGAAAAAAACAACCAGCTACATGGCAAATTACTCTAAGAGGCTGAAGTAATGTTCCAAATTTTTTAAGTACCACTGACATAGTAAAAGTATATCTAGGAATGTAGAGATAATCTTGAAGATAACAGGTATTACCCCACTATATTAAGTAATTAAACCTTAGAGACCTCGGAAGAAAAAAGAGCAATATATTCAAAACTACCTTCTAAAGACCTTTCCCTAATCTCTATTATTGGCATTCATTTTGACCAACACAGGCTGCCATATAATCTCTATGAATATTTACTGAGGCCTTGCTACTAGTTCACTGTTTTTACCTAGACAACAAGATTCATGGAAACATTGACAAATCATAATCTAATCACAGATGAGATACTGTAAACAAGCTTTACGTGACTGTACTGGAGTGGCTCAACAGGTTTTGATATTTGTCTGGTACACCTCTGAGTGCTTTACGGGGATATCCCATTAGATTTACATCCCACAGGGGCAATCTTTTATTGGCTTGAGAACATTTTTCAGCAAGTTCCTACTTCAGCTCAGCAAATTATAATTGTTCTGTCTATCTATCTATCTATCTATCTATCTATCTATCTATCTATCTATCTTTATAATTGTTCTATCTATCTATCTATCTATCTATCTATCTATCTATCTATCTATCTATCATCTAACTATTTGCCTCATTTTGGAAGATCCTTTATTGTTTAGGGTTTTTTGTTTGTTTTTATTTCTCAGATAAATTAACTGGTTAATCATCTGCAACCATGCTGATCTGTGTTCACAATGAATTTTCAAGTGCCTGCTTGTGTTTGGCCCAAGGCTGATACATTTGTGTATCTCAGTTCCTCAGACTTTTAGTTCCTTGAATGGCACCTTCAAAACCAGTTACTGTGCAATGATTTCAATGAACAGTTTGTACCTGGCTCATTTGTTGGCCACACAGCTACTTATCGATCAGTGCCTTTAATATGTTACCAGACCAGAAGGAGCCAAGACCTGCTCTGTCTACATTTATACACATATTGACCTGCTAGCTGTGCATCAGGAAGATGGAAAGGGATTCAAACACAAGCTGTTTTTTAAAGTTAATGAATGCTGCAGTATTATCTGTGTTAGAGGGGGTTCTCTTTTCTGTCAGTCAATTTTAGTTAATGTTTCTCAAATCCTAAATGAAATCCAGGAGTCTGAAACATGCTCAGAGAAGGTGCTGCCCTGAGGAAATTGCTGCTTGAGGAAGCAGCAGTTTAAGCCCCTTTGGAGATAATCTCAAAAGTATGATAACAATTTTATTCAATTAGTCAAAAATATCTCTGTTTCAACTCATTCCAGTTTCTTGGATTATACAGAAACAGGACAAAAGTCTAATGTATTGTATAATCTTTGTAAAATCTTTGAGAGGATCTGGCAGTACTACACTCTGTACAAAACCTCTTTTCCATGAGGACTGAGACCACAGCTTCTATGATAAAGTTCATCCAACTTTCAGTACAACACTATGAATTGTTTGCGTGAATAATACTCTGAGAGAGCCTGTTTCTTACCAGGCATTGTGAAAGGAAGCATAGGCATCTGATACAAACACTAGAGATATCAAACAGGGCATAAAATAAAGTCCACCTCTTTCCCTTTGCCTAATTAATTTCATTCTAGAAATATTAGCCATCTCTATAAACTGTGACCACTGTTGCAGATCTTTTGGGAGGTGCTCCTTTACGTCATACCCTTTTCATTCAATATTGTTAACGTAAAAATACGCAACAATATGTAGTAAGCTTTGTTATGGTTACTAAAGATAAAGATCTACACATTCACCCCCTGCCTTTTTTAATAAGGCCTCATGGTTTTGTTCCTCCACATATGGGTGAAGTGTCTCTTGGTACTAGGGAGTCGAGGGGGTAAACACTGTGCCAAAGGGAAAACATCTTTATGCATGACAACCTTTATGTCATGCATGGCCAGAGAAGCAAGAGAGAAGCTGTATTTCCTATCTGCACTTTGAGCTCAATGGATCACCAGGTCTGAATATGGCTCATCTAGTTTCCAACAGCACAGAGTAGTTTGTAAAGCTCCAAATTAAATCACTCCAGTACAAAGAAATTTTCACAAATATCCAGAAGCCGATAATGTATATATGGCTTCATCACACAGAATCTGAAATGTGGACTACACTGATAGTGAAGGGATTCGGGATGAATACACTGATGGTGGTGGGATCAGGATTTTCTTGGACTATGTGAAATATGTTTACCCCATATAAAGTAAATACTAAAGGTACAATACAGATAAAAATCCAGTGCCTAGCTCAAGGGTTGTACAGTGAGGAGTAAAGATACACAGATGCTGACTGACCAAGTGAACTTTATTGCAATGTCTGCATAGGTGGAAATTCATTATTCATAAGTATTTAACATTTTTTGCCCTTTTTTTAGATAATCAGTTTATCTGGCTTGTGGGCCTGTTTATGTGGAGAAATACCCATCACTTCAGTCAGGAAAACTACTGGGCCACATTCTCCTGTGGTATGGTTTGTCTTTCCTGATTTAGTGCAGTCCACGGTGTGATCATGATTACAGCAGGATAGAAGTACTACATTCTATTGTGAGTTACTCCCCTTATATATAAATACCTTTATAAACACCATGAACACATCACATGTGTAGCACTCACATTGTAACTATGCTACATTCTTGGTTCAGGTAAAAGCATGTGCCTTCTATGTACAGACAAAGCAAACATGAAGCAAAACCAATTGGTCAAACCCATGTAAAATACATATATGCAAAATTCAGTGAAATAAGCAATGTTATGATGAAAAAAATGTGTTGCACAAGCTGTGGAACAAGAAGACCTGGCTTCTCTGCTCAATTGAGCTTATAGATCAGTATTAGCCTTTCTTTTAATAACAACAGTTTTTCTTTTACTTCATGGGGTTTGCAAGGATCTAGAGCCTCTGGGATCACATACCTGCCAGACTCCATGAAAATCATCCACCAGCTAATCATAATGTCTTGGAACAGCAGATGAATAGGCAGACAGATCCATGGTACATCACCAGATGACCTTAACCACAACATAAAAACCTGAAGCAATAAGAAAAAAAAAAAAAGAGCTTATTCAATACAATAGACAGTTGGAAGCACTGGGGGTTTATACTCACTTAAATCCTGATTTTCTGTTCCTTCTGTTCCCATGCCCAGTACATAAGTGAAATGGAGCTCCCCAACTTGGGGTAGGAAAAGACCTTAGAGGCAGAGAAGCTAAAATGCCCGTAGTGCAGCTGAATCTCCAGAAAAGCCCTGTGGCTTTCAGCAATCTCTGTTTTCCAGCAGGTTCTGCAGCAAGGCAGGGGTGGCAGCTGCTGAGCAGTGAGGTGTGGTACTGATGCCCAATTTCCCCAGCAAGCCTAAGGCTCCCATACAGAGCAGCATGGAAGCAAGACAGCAGTGAAAGGTTTTTTCTTTGCCTGTGAAAGATGCAACCCCAAGTCTTCCTCCCACATCAGCTCTTTGTACACTCCTGGGTAGTGAATTTCATTGGCGTATACAAAGAGTCCTTTTACCTGGAAAAATCACCCATTGAGCTTCCGCATCCCTGTAGGATCAACTGCCTTTGCACCAAAGGAATGGTGCAAAAAACCCTTCCTGGAGAAAGAAGGAATGAGTCTCCCCAGCAAAGGATGCCTGCAGTCACCTCTGTGCTTTGTACACCTGCTGGGTTCATCAGTTCCAAACTCCTTGTTTCTAGACAGTACCTTGGCTCACAGTGACAATGATTAACTGCTGTATCTTGTCTGTAGTATGACATCTCCCTCCCAGCATCTACTTCAGCCTCGTGACACAGGAGCAAACACAACCCACAATGAAACACACTTTTCATTGCTTCTTCAACAAATACCTTCCATTTCTCATCTGTTTCAGAGATGTAGAAAGCAAAGTACCTTCCATGTAGGAGTTGCAGGCTGATGCCACTTCATGTTCTGCCATCTGGAATTGTTTCAATTGAAAATCAATTAGAAGTACTAAGGTAGTTTAAATAAAAGCTACAACTTCACCCTGCCAATGATTCATAACTCCAGAGTACAGAAATAATATTATTTTAAAAGTCTGTTATCATTCCCTTGATTTGGGATTCTGACTTAGAAGAATTATAGCAGGTCTCAAGGATGAAGCTGTGCAGAGGTGCTGAATCAATTGCCTGGGGTGTTGTTGGGGTGTTAGGTTACAATTAATACAAAGGGAGGAATGAATTTTTCTGGTCAATACATAAAAGCCTTTCTAGTAAGATTAAAAAGATCTTGTGCAATTGCCAAGTGGCTTTTTTTTTTCTATGTCTGTGTGAACGTTTTGAACATTTCAAGTGGTCACTTCGATAACGTTAAGAACGCTTCTCAGTGGGAGACTGGTGGCCACTGCTGGCACAGCAATAGAAGTTTTCCTTTGACTTCCATCCAGTGACAAACAAGAGGAAGAAAATGACCACATGGCAAGCATGGCTCTATTTCTTAGGTTGTCCAAATCCAAAAATTATATCAAAAAGGAGGACTACAGGGAAAGGATCAGTATATAGGCTGATTGAATGGGACAGTAGCAGATCTGTATTTTCTTTCAAGTAGGTAGTCTGTGTAATAACTTTGAATAATATGGTTCACAGCTTTGCTCCTTTCTGTCTGTTTTTCAACAAGTGTAACTAAACTAAGAATATTTGCCTACAGCTGTCACCAGAACTCAAATACTTCATCTGGTTATGTACTATATATACCTAGTTACAGATTTAAGACCCCCAAGTACTGAAAGTATGTAATTCCATCAGTCCAGTGGCTGCAGTGTAACTGTTAAAATTGATGAAGAACAAAAGGAAAGTTTTGTACCAAATTGTTTTTAAAAAAATAGTAAATGCAAAGAAAACTGTAGATCTCAAACTGGCTTATGATGTTTTAAAAATAGTAGCCTATTCCCGTGCAATGCATGTGATGTTATTAACAGGTGAGTGAAAGAGCAATTTTTAATATCAGTATCATGTTTCAATACAATCACAATATTTATTACAGTATAATAGCAACTATATTAAGCAGTTCTAATACTCTAGAATCTTTCAGCAGTAGCATCATATCACAACCCTTTTTCCTCTCATATTCAAAGTCTTTTGCTTAAGAGAAGCAAGAATATTAGGTATTGGAAAACAAAAATTATTTGATTAGTTGTCTTGTCGAGGTTTGTATTGGTTCTGTATTTTATTGGTTAACATTATAATTACACCACTTATAGTACTAATATCACTAGAAACATAATGTCAAATATTAACTTTGTGAGTATCTTGAAAAAAACTGCTGGACTTAAAAGGATATTTGATCCTAAAATATCTTTGCTGTTCAATTTATAAAGATCTCAATCTTACCACATGAATGTACTTCAAGATTAATTTCTTGTATTATTCCTTGAAAGGCAGCCATGTGACTGTTCTGATATTAAGGTAAACCACAATATACTTATTTTATTCTCACGTTCAAGGCTCACACCTTCTTTTGTCTGTTTGAGCGATTGTGCAGCTTTTAGCAAGGCCTCCCTAACACTTACTGGTTTCTGTTTGCACAGCTCTATGGTCACTGGAGTTGGAAGTTTAATGCAGTGAATAAATGTCTCTCCGTGACCAGCTGACTGCCTTCCATGTTCATGTACTGATGTATTAGAGCCTGACACAGTTCTTATTTTGGATGTGCATGTCTTCAACATTGCATCAGATTTTATTCTTCTCAGAACTGTGTTAGGATCTTCAGTGAGGACGCCAAAGGGGGACATATTGAGCTCATGTCATATGAAAAACTGATTTAGCCTGATTTGGAAGGATGTGTGAGTGCACAGTAAATGAACAGAAATGCAAAGCAACTGCATTGTGGAAGGCTCTTTTTACCTAACTTTGGGGATCTGAAGTTTGAGCACATAAGACTTCACAAATGTCTCACTTCCTCTGTCCAACTCACCCCAAGAGAGGGCATCATTTTCTAGAGCTGCCCATCTTGATCTCTGAATTATTGGAGATCTAAATGAAACCATAAGGTCAGAGAGATTTCTTCAGGGGGCTCAGCTTAAGTGAGTCTTCCTAAACATGACTGTACGTATCCTTAGAGATTTTATCTTATATAAAAAATAAAACAGATACATCCATAAATCTTCTGCAGCAGTATGGACTATTTTAGATGCACTTGACACAGGTTTTGTAGTATGTCTGCCCTTTGCTGTTGCTGGAGTGACAGCAGGTTAGACATGCCTTTAGGGAAATGGATGTGAGTTTATCCGGTGATTCATTCGAGGTGTTGAGACATGCAAGGCGTTGAGAGCCCTGATGTCTTGACAATGAATATGCTGATTGAAGGCTGAGTACCACTGGGCGTGGTAGTAAGACTGTTGAGTCTTACTTCCATGTACTACTTGTTTTCTCATTTATAAGGTTCTTTCTAAGTAATAAGAACAACTGAAAATAAAGCTGTGAACTAACTAGGCACTACATAATGAAAAGCATAATGTTCAAGGCTCCTTCTGAAATTCTCAGATCTTGCATTAAAACAAAAAAGGCCTCTGGTTTCTGCACATCAGTAATATTTTGTTATATAAGTGATACAGTTAAAATAGCAGCATAAAATCTTAAAGTCATTGTTTCCCTTCCTTGGGCACTATGTAGAAAGAATTAGAAACTATGCTTGTTTATCTGGCGTTTATCTCAAACATGTGTGAACTACAAAAGTAGAAAGAAGCTATTTGTAGAGAACAAATATTTTTCCTTATCTGCTTTTTCTTCAGGCCACTGAATCTTAACTGGCAAACAGAAATGGTTTTGTGGCTCAGTGACTTATCAGTCTTCATCAGAAACATTTATTTACAAGCTGTTTCTCAAAGTTGACTGTATTATACAGTAAATTCAAGTGTTTTATAAGCTAGGAGTCAGCACTTTAGCAAACTGATAAAACGTCATTTACATGAACAGTAGCACATCTATGCTTTTGACCCAACATGTTTACTTACAGATGAGGTATTAGTCCCAGTCTAAAGGTTTAGTTCACTACAGTACAGAATTATTTTGGAGATTGACGAAGCTAGCTCAGTCCAGCCCCTGGGTAAAATGCCAGGGATCCCCTTCTTTCATTAGAGGTACAAACAGAGGTTTATACAGAGCATGCTGCACTGCCATCCCTCCTCACTCCTCATCTTCACCTTCCCCAGAATTGCCAACCCCTGCTCGTCACCCCTGAATCTCTACTGCTCATTTGTATTTTCTTCAAATCCATGTATTTTCCTCTCTTTGGGAAGTCACTTTACATAAAGGAAGCTCCTTTACATAGGTCAGCTGCGTGGTAGCTGTATCCACAGTATGGTGAGATATTCCTTTTTGCTGTTTGTTGTGAGGTTTCTTGCACTTTCCTTGGAAGGCAGTACTTGTCATGTTGGTGCCAATGACAACTTACGGGATTTGCAGACTTGGCCGCTGGAATTATTGTGATGCACATTTTTGTAATTGTGTTCTCAATGTTCTCCTACCATAACTGCATCACAGCAGTTCCCAAAAAAATCACAAGAGGCTTTCCTGGACTGCCAGCACTTCAGAAAACTGTATGTGGAGTCCGCCAACACCACTTCCTCTTATTCCAAGAAGAAAGATTATTTTGTACCCTAGAGAAATGAATTGTGCAGAGAGGGAAGAAGATCCTGAAGGTCAGAAAGTAGGTGGGAGAGACAGTTCATTCCAGTTTGTAGAAGACTTTGAAGAAGGGTATGTCTCTCTGAGAGCTCTAAAGTTGACTTTAGATTCAGTTTAGGGTTCATTTCTCCCTGAGACACTATCAGTTTTCTTTAATTCTGACGAATGTCTGATTTAGAGAGCTAAAGGATAGAAATTATTCCCTTTTATATCTACTGCCTTAAAAATATGCAGATCAAAGCCATATAGACTGAAATTAATGCAGTATGCAAACTGATATATGGAATCTTTGTACATAGAGTTTTTTACAAAAACAAATCTATCAAGACACTGGGATTAAAAAAAAAAAGAGAGAGAAAATGAAAATCCATCTTGAAAAATTAAACTAACAAAAAAAAATCCAGTCCATTGAAATCTTCATATTTTTAAAATTTGAGCAAGAAAGCTTATTTATGTATTTCTTCTTTTCCCCCTATATTCACCTTAAATTCCACCTTCCTACTGTTTCTTTGGTGATGCTTATATTCCCATGTTCCAACATAAATACTTGGTCTCTTTCTGCCCATCTAGACATAGTCCAGCAGTACTTTAAAATGCCTTCCTGTTTATCTGCATGGCCTTGTGAGCACCTTTGATGACAGAGGTAGATGGCAGAGTTACTCCCCTACTTGTCTCAGTGTTACAGACCTTCTTTAGTCAAGACAACTTCTAGGAGAGACATAATATTACTACATCCTGTACATCTGTTCCTCTTATAGCCATGATTAAAACTTACCTTAATAGTCACACAAGCACAAAATTAGAACCAGGAAAGAGGTTGTACCTTCCTGTTACATAGTTTCTCCATCAGCAGCAAACCCTGACAAAACCTCTCAGTGGGGAGTTAAACTTTGACATGAAGCAAATCTCCACAAAACATTTAGAGTTAGGGAGTTAATGGACCATATCCTCCATTAGCTAAAAATCATGGTAAACCTAGTGAAAATGATATTACATTTATATTTATATCTGCATATACAATTGCAGATATATCCTGTTCATGTGCCTCCTTCAAGACATACCCATTTTGTCTACCTTTTAGGCAGGAATGAGGTAGCAAGGCCATATAGTCTTGGAAGGACCTCAAGGATTCCTATATACCAAATAACTAATCACTATAGCAAAAAAAAATAAAGTCAGAGGACAACTGGGTAAAGGCTATAGAATTGCATCCATATAGGCATGCTGGATATTAACTTCTGTTTTGTATATCTTTCTTTCTTTTTACTTCTCTCATGTAATTTTTACACTTTGCAGTTATTGAACTTCTTTTCTGCCTAGTAACTTGCTCACTCAAATGAACTTCTAGATAAAGAAAAGGTTGAAAAGAATAATATAAATAAGGTTATTACTATTTAATAAGTGAGTCACAGTTACCTGAAATACAGAAGCAGGGAGGAATCAGCTATGGATAAGTCAGTAAGGTGAATACAATCTTGGGCTTCATTACATTAAGAAAATAAATGGCATTAGTCATCTCCTACCAGAAAGTCATTTACTCAAAGTAAAACTTATTTCACTATTTGCTTTCCTAATTTTTTGATAAGTAGACAGTCCTCTTTTTGGAAAACCAGACTAACTCTCTTGCTTACCTTCCTCAAACCTTTTTTTTAGAAAATAAAGCTTTTTCACAAAGGCCATAGCTTATAAAAAATCCAAAATAGGGACAATGGAAGGAAACATGATCAATTTTAAGAAGCTGAGTATGTAGAGGGGATAGTGAGTCATTTATTGAAACTGTAAGCTTCAAATTTTTGAAGGTGCTCTGGGAAGAGAAATATACAATCTGTGTACTACAGATTTTGCTTATTTCTTTCTATTCAAATCAGTTTTGAAACAGCTTCCCTAATTTTTTCAGCTGCCTCTGAATTTGCCCATTTGTCCTCAGTTAGCTGACTTGAGGACATCCCCAGCGTGTTTTCCTCCTTGCCTATTCTCCTAAAGCAGGAAGACCAACAACCCTTGGCCATTCCTACAATTTGCCCTTTCCCACCTCTGAACACCACAGGCTGTCAGACTGTAGGCTCCACTACTGTGCTAATGGCAAGGGAGCTATGCTACTAAAGGAAAATCAGGACAACAAGTCTGGAAATATTTCCTGGAACACTAATAAGTTTACTGTAGACTGAGAAGAGGACTGGAGGAGATAGATCTGAACATCACCCATTTTGAAGCTGTGGAGTTGAAATAGTCCCTGAGGTAAATTAAAACAAATAAATTGTATTATTTCCTCTTTTTTATTTTTTGTGAATGAAACACAACTAGAAGCTTCCTTCTTGGCTTCTGAAGGTGAAGGTGTCCTTTACAAATGCACAGCTTTGTAGAACCAGGAAGAGACTCTTGAATCCCCATGTCAGTGTACAGTAAAACTTACACTGCTGGTAGGGCAACCCAACACCTTCTCCTTGCCACCCCCAGGAGCACCAGACAAAGACCAATAATTCATGTGGTATAATACAACATGTCACATTACTTGGCAAATCTGCCAGAAGAACTGAGTCTTGCATAGCACTTTGATAAATCATTCATGAACAGATTTTCTTTCACCTTTGCATGTGGATTAAGGAGAGGGGAGTAAAGGGGAAAATGTAGATGTCATATCAGGAACAACACAAATGAAAAGAGTATTGCATGAAAATCTAAAATTCCCCATCCCACTTTCCCGATTTCTCCAGGGACATACGTGCATTTGAGAAGGTGTGTCTGTTTGCTGCCTTTTCCACCTGATATACAGACAGAAATGTTTGCATCCTGCCCACTCTCCATCAAAAATTTGACTGAGGAAATAGATCCTCTTTTACAACAGGCATTCAATCCTGAACTCCAGACAGATAGTAATATAATTTCCTGCACACTATGAGGAAGACAGAGAAGTTCCTTTTCCCTGAAAATGTTGGTGAATGTGGTCCACTTTCAGGCAGTAATATGTTAAAGGCGGCTGTTTCTTATACAAGGCTAAAGACTGACAGGAGATCTCCTATGGTATTGGGCTGTGAACATGTAACAAAGACAAAATACTGTCTGGATGGCTGTAGACAACTCCAGCAAGGAGGGCTGATGCACTGTGTTGTGCAGGTTTTTGCTTGGATGAATGTCATGGTAGTTATGTTCATGGATTTACCTGAGAAAAGCTGCGTGGGAGATGCAAGAACCTTTATGCTGTTCCCCCTCTGCCACAAATGTCAAGATTTGACCAGATAAAGACTAAACAACTGTGCAAAGGTCCCAAACTTGTGATCCAATGAGAAAACTGAAGAACTTACTGAATACTGAAGAAACAATTTTGAAATTAAGAATTAACAACAGTTAGCCAAAAAAAAAGAGAAAAACATGAAGTTCAGACTGAATTTACAAAGGAGGAATAACAGTTCAACAAAGTACCAGGAACAAAGACCTGAAAGTAAGAATCACAGAATCGCAGAATCATGGAATCACAGAATTTCAAGGTTGGAAGAGATCTTCAAGATTGAGTCCAACCCATGCTCTAGGTGATCAAAGCTCTCAAAGTCAGACAAGCTAAAATATTATCCTGCACACAGCTGGCAAAACAGATAAAGACAGCCACTTCAGACAACCAGGATGCTCTCAGGCTCAGAGGTAACAAAGAATGGGGAAGAAAGGGCAGTAGAGCTGAAAATGCCTTCATGACTCACAGCAACTGGAAAGTACATGATTACATAAGAGGAGGACAGGAAATGGCCTCAAGTTGTGCCAGGGGATGTTTAGATTAGATATTAGGAAAAGATTCTTCAAGGCAAGGGCTGTCAAGCATAGGAACAGGCTGCCCAGGGAAGCGGTGGAGTCACCATCTCTGGAAGTGTTCAAAAAACTTGTGAATATGGCACTTGAGGACATAGTTTAGTGGTGAACATGGTGGTGGTGGTGGGTTGACAATTGGACTTGATGATGTTAGAGGTTTTTTCCAACCTTAATAGGTCTCTAAAAAAAGTACCTCTAATTTTACAGCTAAAAGGGGAGTCATCTCTCAGACCAGAAATGTGCTGTAAGGGATGACCACAGTGGAGTCATTCAGTTCCAGGGCAAAAAAATTTTGAACAGTAGTTCCACAACCATTGGACGTAATAAAAACTCATTTCTCAGAGGGTTCTGTCTCCTTGTGCTACTGAAACTTTAACTGAGTTATACTAAATGGAATTTTCCCCATCAGGTCAGATGTTTTAGAATGTGTGGGGCAATGAAGCCTTGTTTCCAACACATAAACATTTTGATGTTCAGCTCTCATGCCGATTCCCTGTGCAGTAAGGGATAAATTAATATTGAAACTTTTCCTGAAGTGAAAAGACTTTAATAGAGATATCCCAATAAAGTTTCTTCCTTTTACCTGGCTACCTAATTTCTCCAGCTTTGCAGAAACTCACATAAACTTGAGACATCTATTCATCTGCCACATTTTATTGAAATTGGCCAAACATCCAGAAAGTATTCTGGGGGACAGACAGATGGTTACTCTAGGGAATGCATTATTATTGTATTAACACATATAGTATAAATAACTGGTATGGTAATAATTTAAAGAATGGATCTTTTCTACTAACTCCCAGTAGTAAAGATTTGAATGTTTTGACTGACCAGGAATATTTCTTTTCTGGATATGTTCACAAGAATTTGGCAAGAGACAGTAGCAAAGAGCATGCCTGTGTGTACTCACTGCTGCTTCTGGAAAACGCTGTTTCTGCAGACAGATTATGCAGCAAGGCCAGAAAGCACAATTAATTTTTGAATGTTCACATGGTCAAACATTTGCACACCTAGCATATTACTTCAGAGGAAGAAGAAAAAAAAAAAAAAGGTGGATAAGAACAGAGTGTGTATAATTTTGTAGTGATCTCCGCAGCTTCTGGACTCCAACCCCCTAGTTTTGATTAGCATTTCCCTACTGCTTAATTCCAGAGCCAATAAAATGGTCTCTGTTCTCTATGACTTGCTGCTTTCCCTGTAAATGTACATTTACCCTCTCTGCTTGCTTACAAGGTCCTATGCCAATTCTTCCCTGATATTTACTTCTTGCAAATAGAAGGTCTTTATTTCTGAAATAATTATAGTTCAGTTTACACTGGAATGTCTCTGGGGTCAGTTTATCATGCACAGCTGATAACAGGTGAAAGGTATGCCCTGGATGGCTCATCTAACTTTATGTGCTTTCCACCCCCTCTGGACATTTTGCCCAGGATAAATCAGATAGTACATCTTTTACCAGTCATGGCTCAAGACTGCATTTCAATGCGCTATTAAGCAGCTTGTGATTCATGCAGAATCATGATGTACCTGATGGATTTCCCACCACTACAAGTTTATCAGTGTAACCATGTTAAATTGGGGAAGTCTTCCTCTTTACAGTACTTGCCAGTGCATTCCTCCATGCCCTTTCTTGTACATATATGTGAATATAATTACATGTGTCTATTAGATTTGATATGGTATGATGTGATATGATTAGTATAATCTCCAAGGTGCCTGGTCCTAACTACATGAGATTGCCTTCTTGCCATATGTCCTTGCATCCTGGTACAATTCTGGGTAGGGCACATCATTATGGCATTTGTCCCCCAGGTCCTATGCATAGACTAGGCAATAAATAGCTAATGATTTATTTTCTCACTGTCTTTCATATTCCATAAAGTTCCTAAACTGATAATTGTCAGGCATGGCTGAGATATCCCAGAGGAGTAAAATATTATAGAATCATAGAATGGGTTTGATTGGAAGGGACCCTAAAGATCACCTAGTCACAGCCATGGGCAGAGATAACACTCGCTAGACCAGATTGCTCAAAGTCCCATCCAACCTGGTCTTCTTGAACACTGCCAGGGGTGGGGCAACCCAATCTCTCTGGGCAACCTGTTCCTGTGCTTCACCACCTTCTGAGTAAAGAATTTCCCCCTAATATCTAACCTAAGCTGCCTTCTTTTAGTTTAAATCCATTGTCCCTTGTCCTAATGCTATCTGCTTGTATAAGTAGTCCCTCTCCAGCTTTCTTGTGAAGGTGCTCTAAGCTCTTCCTAAAGCTTTCTCTTCTCCAGGCTGAACAGCCCCATCTCTCTCAGCCTGTCTTCCTAGGAGAGGTGTTCCAGTCCTGTGATCAATTTAGTGGCTCTGGACTCATTCCAACAGGTCCATGTCTTTCCTGAGTTGCAGTCCTCAAACCTGGACACAGCACTCCACGTGGGGTCTCATGAGGGCAGAATAGAGGGGGAGAATCACCTAGACCTAAAGGAGTTGTGAAAGGTTGCTACCAGAGGAAACTGTACCTCAGCTCTTGAAGTAAAATTGTAGTCATCCTAATGGCAAAAGTCAGCTCAGTAACGCCTGAGTAACAGGTTTTAAACTGATGGGCTTGAATCTGTAAGAAAACCCCAAACCGCCAAAACAAACAAATGAAAAAAGAATAGCACAGTGCTTTCTGGTTTGTCTGCATGCTAGACAGGGTGGAGGCAGACTTATCCTGAGCCCCAGTGCTCCACCAAGGGTTCCCAGCACTGCCTGGAGCTCCTGCTGCCACCAGGAAACATTGCTGGTTACCAAGGAGCAAGACCTCACTGCTATCTACACCAGTGATATCAGAGGTTTTTCTTGTTCAAACTGAAACACAACAAAGGGACACATCTCCTTCCTACCCAGAACGTTGTTAACAGCCCCGTTAGTGAAAGATCAGAATCCAAAGGGGAGCAACAAAAGGAGAACCAAACTATGAAGTAAACTACATGGCATTCTCCCATAGGTGTTTCCACCCTTGGACAAAGGAACATAAGCCCTAACAGTATGTCTCACAATATGTATCAGATTTTCCATTACTTTGTGATAGTAATGTGTGACAACAGTTACACAGAGGGAAGGAAGGGTTTGGCCATGTTGTGGTAATACTGAATGTATATATTTTATGATCTACAGTTACAGGATTATGTAGACAAGGAAAGCTTTGTCTCCGGCTCTGGATTTGGGGATTTTTCTCAAATTTTATATAAATAATTGATATTGCTGGTCAGAGAACTTATAAACCAGCATGTACATCTGTGATCTTGAAACTGAAGTTTCTACATTACTTCTTCTTCTTTTTTTTTTTTTTTTTTTTCTCTATTTGATAAAAATATGAAAGCCCTAAAGAAACTCAAATGAAAAACGAATCCTCTGACACCGAGTCTTGAGAGAATGGATCCCTACAAGCAGATGGGCCCCACCTTCTAGCAAATTGGACAAATAAAGAGTAATTTATCTTTAGATGCAGTAAGCATCATACAAGTTTGCCAAAGGCTGGATAATTCCATAAAGCTGCTAAACAAGAATCCAGAATTGATTAGAAATGAAAGGTCTCACACCACCACCCTGAGTACTCAGCTCTTAATCAGGTTATCAGGCAGTAGGGCTTTTCTTATTTGATAGTCTTTTATCGAATGAGGGTGTTATCTCTTTGCTGAGGTCATAAAAAGTGAGTCACACAGAGTCAATAGGGTATCTAGCACAAAGGCAATGGTATGCATTATAGAGGCTAAAGATACTGCAGGTACTGTAGGTGCTGTTTACTTACAGGCAACTACTAAGTGTTGTGTCTCCCTTGACCTTCAGAAAAAGCTGCTGTAACCTCATTTTAAGCTGTGCCTAATGTTTGGAATAATTCTGCTTATCATGTTTTGATATTGTTGCCTTGGCAATGCTGTGGGACATTTTAACCCAGGGCCTAATTTCTCATTTTCAATTGCTCCAGCTGAGATTTTAATTTAGCTAAGTGGAATGAATTCTCTGAGTGCTGAGCTCTGTGTGTGGTTAAACTGGCAATAAACTCATATTAAGAAAAGAAAAATGAACACTTATGATTAAGTGTTTTTGCAGTTTTACCAAACTTTTACCCTAACAATAGCTGCCAGTCAGAACTGGATTTCTTATCTTAGAGATCTCTGATGATTCAAGGATTCATACATGAATTCTTGTATGACTTTTGGCAAGCCTTTGGCTTTGATTTTCTTCCACTCCTAGGTACCTAACTCCTCAGTATTGTACTCTTGCATGAAAAACAGAAAATGACTGCATAAACAAATCCAAGGAATTTGGCTACCTCTTAGGAGACTTCTAGCAAAGTCCATTCCTAAAAAAATCCCTTCATACTAGTGCTGCCATCCTGTTGCTAATGCTTTAAGCCCCAGAAAACAATGTACTGTGTTAAAAGATCTGATCATGAGATCAGCATGGAGAAGATTTTTTTCTGAAATTAATTTTTTAACAACCAAAAAAAAAAAATTAAGCTGATCAAAGCATCTCTTACACATATTAGAAATATTTTGTTTCATTATCAAGTCACTAATAATACTTTTAAATATAAAATTACTCAAATGTAGAAGGCAGAAAGAAGGCTTTTTTAAAAAATAGACTATCTAAAGATAGAAGGGACCCATAGGGATTACCAAATCCAAATTATCAGTTGGATTTATTGTACTGGTGATGGTAGTTAGACACTCATCCTTCAGGCTTGCATTTCAGCCTGGAGGGCAGAAGTGCACAGTTTGTTGTTAAGGTGTGCTGGGTACAGCATCCCTGGCAACTCAGACTCAGCTTCACTGTCCTGTTACAAACCATCAGTGGTCGGTTTACCAGGCACACTGAGACTGTGGCTGCTCCCACCTTTCTCACTTAACACAATACTCTGGTCAGCTGCGTCAAGTGCAGTGTTTTATCTTTTGCCAGAAATGGTATTAAGCATTATGCCCAATGGAGAAATTACTTCATTCTGAGAGCAACAAAAGAGCAATTGTAGCTGGAGAATGCTTCCAAGTAGTATTGCAAAAAGAGTGACCAGAAGAACAGGAAGCACCATCTCACACAGGAAATAAGTAAATCTTAAAGATTAAAAAAATTATGTCCATTAAAATTTTGCAAGAAAATAATTTCTTCCTACAAAATGGTGTGAAGTTTTAGCTTCAAATAAGGTGAAAAACTGCTAAATACCATCCTACACCCTGCTAAACCAAACAGGCTGCAAAGAAAGCATTCACACTTAACGTAGGTGCCACAGATACATAATTGTATTATCAGAGAATCTAAATAGTCGTAGAGGAATGAGAATCCCTAGGCAAAGATCTTCGTGTCACTGGGTTTGAACACCTTAAGGTAATACTGAACAATTTTCTACCCTCCTAGACAGAAGAAAATCCTATCACCTTACTGCTGTTAGACTCATTCTGTCTTGAGGCTGCCCTCAGGAGATCAGGTAGTAAAGCACTGCTCAGATGAGCATTGGCATTATTGATTAAAAAGATTGTGTGCAATTTAAAAAAAGGCTTATTCAGCTAAGAGGCTGATAGTTTAATTTGAATGTTGCTTCTTAGATTTGAAAGCTCCACTGTCCTTACAAAGACACTTAAGCAAAGCTGGAAATTGATTCTGGGTTTCATGACAAATCCATACACACCAGAGTTCAATGTACCAGAGTAACTGTGTCATATTAAGACCAGTGGAGTCTTCTCTTAAAGAAGACCAGTTTACTTAGTTGGTGTATATGAGATAATAAATACAGAATGTGTTTTGAGATGAGAACTGGGTAATCTCTGGTTACTGGGTTTATCCTGGTCGTGAAGGGCAGATAGTGAATAGCTTAGACAATTAATACTGAAATGTAAAGTAATTTCTACCAACACTGAGGCAACTTCGAGCCTTAGCTCACCTGACTGCACCTCACCATCTCCTAACTGCTACGGAGTGCTGTTCAACCTGTGCTGTAGTTCAGTGGCTTCCTTTTAGACAACTGCCACCAAACCACAACATTACCTTCCAGAAAGGCAGTTCTTCATAGTTACATAGAATGACCTAATTTCCAGATTTCCAAAGAGGTGAATGAAGCTAAGTTACTCAAGCTGTATGCAGAAGATCACACTGGAGTGGTACTCAAACCACAGATTTTTATGACACCATAAGCAGCAGGAAAGCAATGGGTGTATTTTTGGAGAATTTTAGGTAAATTCCGAGTTCATTGTCAGACCAGAAGTCTGTGTTAATAACCCTTGCAGTGGTGAAGCCATTGCTGGAGGCCTCAGCAGTGTTGTGGCTGGCTTAGTTGCACAGCTGTCACCAGGTTCTAGGCTTGCTGCCTTCTGCCAGCTGGCCTGCTCTGCAGCAGTAGTGAATAGTCACAAAAGTCAGCTTCAGAGTTCAGAGCAGACACCTGGGGTGGGGCACCATATTTCCCCTGAAGTTAAGGGAAATCAAGCAAGGAATCAAGCTCATCCTGGGGAATATTTACAGCATCAAATTTCGCATCCTGCTATTCTCCCCTAGCAATACAGCTATAAGAACACAGGCACACAGTGTCCTTTGCAAGTATCTGGCATTGTCTGTGGAGGCAGAGGTAGAGCACAAATTCTTCGTTTATGATGCTCAGGTATCCTGGGATATTTAAAGGGGCACAAGTCTTTATCATTTGCACTGTGTTCAGGCAACTAAATCCTACATCTGGAGTCTAAAGAATGGTATCCAAAATAAGGCTGTGCCTGGGAGTCCCCTTCTTGCTTCCAGAGGCAAGAAGATAACAAAATACTAAAGAACATAATTTCAGTGAGACAGGGAGTTTATGACAGGGAGTCATTCATGTCTCATGAGTGAAACATGTGCTCTGTTCATGAAACAGTGTATTCCCATGGGCTTTGAAATCTCCTTTGACATGGGGAGATACATGAATGGCTCACACTTGCTGAGGTTTAATTCTCATCACAAGTACAAGCCCACTCCTTGCACAGTCTGTACAACTCTTTCTGTAGCCCCTGACAGAACTGCAATAGTATCTATGGTCCTTTATATTTATCTCATTAAAATATAAGTAAATTGCATCCACATTAACAAAGCTTGTAAAATGCAATTGTAAGTATTCATGAAAAGCAAGCAAACAAGAAATACCTTTTCCTTCTCTTATACCAATAAAATACTAAAAGTCAGTGTTCCAGTGTTTGATAAATGGCAAACGGAAAAATCAATGAACAACCCCAAATGTAATTGGTTTAGAATAATCAGTGGAAAAGGGCTTAAGAACTTTTTATAATGAAATTAAGATAACTGAAATATTTTCATATTTGGTAGAAAACTGGATTACCTCAGTTTTCAAACAAGAACAGACCCCTTTTTTATTTTTAATCTTAGGCAGGGGTGCTGCCTAAGAGATGAATGTTTCATTCACAAACCTCTGCAATATTGGCTTCTGTAGAGATCAGATCCCAGTTATGGGACATCTCCAGCCTTCCCACCACTTGTGGCAGTCCTCATTTGGGTTGTGGGGTCATGCAGGTGATATGAATCGACTCCACTGCTATCATGCCTGCCTTTATCAAGGCGGTGCAGCTCACCCCTTGTTTGTACATAAAGCATTAGGTGGTGTGGCTATCACTTACTTCCTGCACAGCTGCTCCTTGTCTTCAAGGGAATGGAGCCAGATAGGAACAACCTTGTATGCGGACTGTGCCAACAGGATGCAAGTGGCCCACCTCCGTGGAAACCTTTTTTTTTGGTTTGTTTCCAGAGAATTGATGTACAGTCCATGTTACCATTGAAGAATGTTGGTCTGCCAATGGCCACAGACATACATGAGCTTACCAACTGACTGCATGGGCTCTGAGTGCTGACACCAGCCATGAAGAATTGAATCTTGTGATCTCCCAAAACGTGTCACCTCCCTGTGCACCTGGAGTGATGGGAGCCTTCTTTTTGTGGGAATGCTCAGGTGGATCACCAACAGAGTCCCTAAAAGTATCATGAGAGAGAAGCCTTTGCTACTTAGGACTAAATAACAATGATCTCTTATTATTGACTTCACCAAGTCAATACTTGAACACACTGAGTTAATACTTCTGAGAGATGACTTTATACAGCTGGTTAAAAATACATGTATATAAACCAGAAAACTCAAGAAAACTTGTCTTCTGCAACCACAGTTCCTGTAATACATTTTATATGTTGTCAGAAATACAGACTTTTAAAACATGAACTGGAAGCTTGATTTGAGGCACAAGGAAAACATCTGGATAATGCTAACAATTCTGTTCAGTGTGTGGTGGGTTCATCACATTCTCTCTCATGTGATCATGTGAAGGGTACCAGGTAGCTTGTGCCCACTCCCATGATTTCCCCAAGCAAGTATGATGTGTTTGAGTGCAGACTATCACTGCTGATACTCTCCTACTTGCTATCAGGTAGGAGCTGAATAGTCACACAAAAAGTAGCCTGAGCTGCATTCCTCATTTACCATAGCACCTACTTGGTCATACTATGCTGCAAGAGACATAGGGTGGGTAGTAAAATCATGTGAGTAGCAATAGGAAATAAAGGGAGGGTTTGAAGGTGGAGAAACACCTTCAGAAACAGACTGTTTGTTTGTTCATGTAGCCAGGGACATCAAACAAATATAACTGAGCCAGAGATTTGTTGCTTTGGGACATCACCCAGAGTTGGATTTCAGCACCAGTACTAGTTCAGGAAAAAGTCAGATTGTCTGACCCAATAAGTTTGAATGGGTTCCTATTTCTCTGGTTATTAACTGGTGTCTGAGAGCTGCTAAATCAGTAAATTGTTAGCATTTCTGGATCTGAACTCAACAAGCTTGACTTGCTCATCCAGTTACTGTTGCACATGCTTTGACATCAACTTTAGCAAGGAGAAGGATTTGAACCAGGAACTCCTAAAAACAATTTTTCTTTGAAATCAGATTAGCAAGTCAGAAATGCCAAGTGATAAGAGAAGACTTTCCTTCACAATACTTCCTTTAGCAGCCGAGTCAATGGCATTGGGAAGACATTAACCTTCATATCTACCCTACACAGGGTAGAAAAATTGATTCACTTTCATCATGAAAGCTATAATTTTAACTTTGTTTCAGCAAGCTATGGAAGATAATTAGAGATGTATCAAAACCACACATATCTTCCCTATTTTTAAAAGGAAAAGGAATTATGCACCTGGATGAAAGGTTTGCCCAAAATTGGGGTTAAAAACGAGTGAAAATAAAAATAAAGGGGAAAAAATCAACGTGCAGTGCCTTTGCTTGCTGGTTTTGTCATTAGGGTCCTTTGCAGGTCAAAAGTGAGCCTTCCAAGTGAGTAGATGGAAAGCTTCCTCTTTTGGAGGGGTGAAGAGATAGAGATGGTTCTTTTTTGGAGCTGACTGGTCACTTCTTAGCAAATTTATCCTGGCGTAATATTCCTGACTAGTTCTTCCAGTAGTAACCCTTGTATAGATCAGAATAAACCAAGAGGGCTCTTGCTTTGAGGTGTGCACAGCTGCACGTTGGCATCACACCTACAAAATACACTCTTTGGAGAGTCAGATATACTAAAGCCTGTGGTTCCTCATCAAGCAGGCATGAAAGATGTACTGAGGGAGGAGTACTTGGTGAAATTGTAGGAGGGAAGTTTCTCTTCTAAAAATAACAAAAGAGTTTTCCTTTCTTTTCTTCTGTTGAACCATAATGATACGGTCTATCTCAGACTCAACACCTTTATTTGGGATAGAACTCTAGAATGAAAAGTCAGATTGAAAGCAGGATGATATAAGCAATTTAGGAACCTGCAAGTATCCAAACTGCTACCACCAGAAGAGTAACCTATTAAACCTAAGAGTTTTTAATACTTAAATCTGTTTTTAAGGTTATTGCCCAAAAGATTTACATTACAAATATCTTCAGACCATTGCTATTACAAAAATATTACTGCTATGTTTTAAACCTTCTCTAAATAGCAAAAAATGCAAAAAAGTAATTCCACAATGAAGTATATCTCTATTATAGACATCACTTCATCTCTAGCATCTACAAAACTGGATGGGTTATTCTCCAAAAAGCAGTTTTCAGGTGGGTATTCAGGTGGGCTGATTTACACTGATCTAAGAAAACCTCTCACACCTAGCCTTTCACATGCTCAGAGTGTGAAATGCACTCACTGGGTGTCTTAAATCCAGCAGTGAGTTTCATGGTTCTCATCTACAGAGAGTGGAGAGAAGCACTCCCAGAACATGCAGCTCACCTAGAATCTGACTGGAACATGCAGCATAGCTCCACCTGAGGCTATACCATTCTGTAGCAAACACTATTAAAAAGCAGCATTCTGACCCCTGACCCAAAAAGATAATTGTCATTCCTTTGTCTTCATCAATTTTAATGCAAAAGAAGAAAACACATCATACTGCAGGAGAAATGGAGCCAAGCTCAGTACATCCAGTGTTTTCACGCACAGGTTCTAGTCAGGGCTCTGATCTGTCACCACTGTGGTGGGTCATTACCCACAGGTATGAAGTTGCTTCTGTCAATATTTGTTCAAGTCTGCAAATAAATGGATTACCCGAATGTATATGTCTCTGCAAAGATTTACATGTTAGATTTGTCGTTATCAGATCACAGAGGGTGTAACACAAATTTGACCACAATCATTTCAAAGAGCTAAGCTTCTTTCTCACCCTGGCATTTTACCACAAGTTTCAGAGTAATATCATCACCAAGACAGAGACCAGATCAAAAGACATAAAATAAATGCAGAGCAAGAAAAATTCTTCTTCTCTTAATTTTTTTAGGTTGACTACGCAATAACACAATCAAAAGATTTCTCATCTGAAACAGTTTTAAAGATAAAAATGGCTTTGTGAGCTAATGTGAATGCACTTTCAAAAAACACAACTCCAAAGGAAATTAAATCTCTCAAGAGAGACTAATTTATTTTTCAATTCCTATTTACATAAATATAAAAAGATCTGGGAGGAGAATGTACTAAAAGTGTTAATTTGATACCCCTTAAATATCTTCGCAATGTCTGGTGGAAAGATGGTTGTCCACTCACTATATGAATTTTCTTGCAGCAGTGGTTCCAACTTTGAAGTGAATTAAAGAGGAAAGTGTCAAAGGAGCAAACAAAGGATTGTACATTTTTCTATCATACCTGAAAGATAACCTAGAGTACCTACCTTATTAAGCTGTCATGGAAGCCAAGACTGTGTTGAATCATTACATCAGGATGTTCCTGTCACTGGGAGAGCTCAGGTTCCTTTGAGGTTCCTGGTTCAGTGTTCAGCTCAGACAGAAAATAGTGAGGTTTCCTGATTGAAAGGAACTAAGTTTTTGTATTCATATCCTAGTGCAGGAATGGAATATTCCACTGATGGGGAAGGAAAATCTTGTTGGACTTGGCTGAGAATATTCATTCTTTTGAAACAATAAAACGGACTTTCAGAGATGCTCTCAAACTAAAAGCTTCCTTGAGCAACACATGTTCAAACTTCAAAGTAAAGCAAAGGAATTTGGCTCTTACAAGGCACATGAAACAAGCAGCAGGTTGTGAATTTAAGTTTCAAGTGGGTGATGAAGTCCATTTTTAATGTTACTCAGTACTACAGTTAGAGCTACCAGCAGTAGGCAAAGAAATTTCTTTGAAATTATGCTATGTTACTGCTCTTTTTATCTTTTTTTCCTTCCTCAGTGTGCATTTTCCTTTAAATATTACAAATTTCTCTCTATAGTTTATTTTAAACCAGGCAATTTTCTGCTTGATATTTTCTTAACTAATGCCAGACAGTTTCTTCCTCCTCCTTCTTATAAGCCCCCTTTTTAAAGAGCTTATTGTTTGATTTCTTCTTATATACATATCTTATCTCAAGCCCTTTATTGTAACATTTATGGGTTTCATATATGTGTATTCTACTTTTTTTATATTGCTCCTATGTTGTCTTTAAAGGGAAGTACCACGCTTTAATTTCCCATACACTGGTTATATTTTTATTGGTCACATAGAGAATATAAGCTCACACATTAGTGTGTCAGAAGGAAGAGTAAATGAGTTTGGTTTTGTTTTATTAGATGTTGAAAATGGGTTACCAGTTTCTGAGAAATAACTGACACTTTTTTCTTCTATACCTCATCCCACTGTAATTATCTATGAGGTGTCCATGCTGCTCTGGCTTCATATCTCTTCTGGTTTTGGCTGCAATTCTAACATGTAAATGACCAAACAATCAATTTATCCCTCAAAATCAGTTGCAACAACAATATCTGTGAGTCAGCAAAACTTCTATGTTTTCAGAGATATTTTAACACATTAAAAACCCCAATTACTCAGTGGAGAGCATACATTCTTCAAGATCTTTTTCGGCTTTCTCCCTTCCCATTACTGGTGGTGCAGCTTTCCCTCCTCACTGGGTGCACACATAAAATCCAAACTTCACCCAGATGAGGAGCTATTATGGGTGAGCTCTACAACCTCCAGGACAGCAGGAGCTTGTCGCTGGATGCTGTGTCAAGTAATGGGCTGACATGTTTCTTCTGCTGCTCTGTACAGCAAACACTAAAATACAACACAGCCCTGCATCCTTGGGAAGGTAAAGCTGGTTTATCCAATAGCTTCGGGCTTTGGATCTGAATTTTGGGAGGAGCTGCTGGCTATAAGACTAATTCTGAGAAGTGCAACTATGAAATCACAGGGACTTTGGACATAATTAAACTGGAGAGTGTTACATCTGTTAAGGTCTAGCACGTTTTTGTTACTAAGAGCATTACTTGGAGATTGCTGTGATTCCAAAGGGGTAAACCATGTTAGCTTCTTCCTAGAGGTCTACGTACAATCCATCACCCATCTGAATATACACAGAACTAATAGCAAAATAAAGACCCATGTTGACATGGAACAGGTATCCTTGTTTAATCCTAGAACTGACACAGTATTTCAGAAAGCCACCAAGCAGAAAGAACAAGGATCCCATGCACTTAAAGGGGACCTCTAACTGTATCTCTGTATACAGGGGGAGATGAGTTATTTCTTTATAAGCCATTTTCATAATTAGTCTTTGCCATCAAAAGGTACTATCAGAACTGGCTGGTCACTGGTGAACATCTCTTTCCCACCCCAATAAAAAACCAGCTAGTTTCCTGCCTTTTTCATTGTTACCATGTTCTCTTTCTTTTTGCTCCTTCCAACTGAGTCAATTCTTCCTTCCTAGTGATCTGTGTGGCACTATCAAATCTGCTCTAAAGAGTATTCTTGAAAAAAAATTTAAAGGGTCATCATCAAGACCATTCTCTGTTCAGACCATTGCTTTCTGTTGCCATGACCGCTGAAGTAGCAATATACAGTGTCTGTCAGTGCAAGCAATGACTGAAAGCCTCTACCATCAGCACCACCACACAGTGGATGCATCTTGAAGGATGTTTTCATGGACCTCCTCATGCCCTAAAGAGCTATTTCTACAAATTATATGTCTTGTGTAGCTTGGGTCTGTCATAACAGAGATAAAAGAAGGAGAAACATTAGCTGTGAGTGACTGACAACACAAATAACTAGAGGGTACAGAGATTTAAAATGCAGCTCATTTCCCTCCTTGACCTCATCCCAGCCTTAACTGTAACATCTTGAAGGTAAATGTTCAGAGGGGCAGACATTTTTCCTGCAGGGTATTTTCATCTTGCACACAGTTTCATGAAATTGTCCTTTTATGATTGCCTTGTGCAATGCTGTGAGCCCAGCAGAACAGGCTGTGGCAGGGTGTTTTGGCATTTCAGTCTTGCACTTGGTCCTTCCAGTCCATGGATTGCCTCCAAGAGAACAGGTGTGTAGTAGCTGAACAGATCAGCTGATTTCACACAAATACCCACTTTCTTTGACCTGGATGGATTCTCTGCCAATATTTACTCAAAGGGTTGCACTCTGTGTATGTTGTACTATATCTTGCTTCCATGCTTTCTACTTCTTTCCTATACATTATTACTCGTGCCTGTTTTGCTGTCTCTTGTTTCGTTCTTTGTTGCAGACAACTGTGGAAATATTTTGCCCCATAATTACATACTTCAGTAGAGCAGAGGTTTGGTCTGAGACCAAAGATACTTGCACTTATATACAAGATACATACAAGGACAGCAGTTCAGCTTCTCTTCATATGTTCATGACTTCATACCACCTTCCACAGTCATCTTCTCAAGACTGGCTTTAGGTCATCCAACACCTTCATTTTTCTTATGTCATCCTATGAGGCATTTGATGAAAATACTTATTTAGATTTATGTCAAATTTTCAGGGAGAATTTTAGGGAGAATTTTTACCAGAACAGTAATAGAAGACTGTAGGACTGTCAAGGGTGTTCAAAAAACAAATGCTTACTCTCATAATCTTAAATTAAGTTATCATGGATAGAATCCATGCTTTAACTTAAGTATTTAGAGAGTTTAAGTGTGAGACTGAAGTGTAGCACAAGCTCTGTTCTGAAACCTCATTTAAGGGATCAATGTGATCCCATTTGGGGACATCATTTACAGGAAATACGGATCTTTTATAGCTAGATGTTCACATACACTGAATTTAGGATAAAGGATTCTTATCTCACCTAAAAAAGCATTATATCTGGTTTAAAAAATATCTACACAGTGATATAATGAGCATTCCTCTCTACAGAACAGGCTGAATGCATACCTAATGCTATGTGCTTATACATCAAAGTCAGTGGGTTTATGCTCATTTATTAAAAATTGAAATGGCTGATAATTAATTCCAGGCTTAACTCACAAGTTTAACTGATCTTTACCTCAGATACTAGTTTGACTTTTTTTTTCCATTTTAAAGAGACTTTTCTAGTCTTCCCAAAGGACTCATTCTCATTATAAATATCTTTATCTTATTTTTAAGTCTTACATTATTACATAATATAAAAACAAATTAAATACTGGCAACAGAATTTCCTGTAAGTCACTCTCTGTAAAAATTCAGTAATGGCTTCAGAGGCCAGAGCTTTGCAAAGGTTCCTGTCTGTTGTCTGAATGGCTGAAGAGCTACTGCAGTGGTCAGATACCTCTGGAAGTCTGGTTATCAAAAGATATATTAAATGAGATCATCAAATGTCTCAGGAAACAATTTCACAGGGGAGTGAGAGCATCTCACCTCACAGAAAAAGCCAGTATTAGCTGGTCCAGGACACTGTCTTCTTTACCTTATCTTGATAATCAAACAGCAGATGAAATCAGAAATCTGAAGAGTTCTGAAAAAAATTACTTTCATCCCACCATTCATATGAAAAATTGCATTTCTATGCAATACTTTTCTATGCTTTCATGTATGAAAACCAGAATTTGTCTAAGGTTTGCATATTCACTTTGTCTTACTTGAGACCCAGAGGGGTTTTTTTCTCCTTTGGCAACAGATCTGCAGGGCTGATGTACCTTGAGGCAGTTTTTCTTGTTGCCTCACTGTTCGGGTAATTAGAGCTCTCCTTCCAATGCTTTGCACTACTTGCTGCTACACAAAGCAAGAGACAGAGGTGAAACACTAAGTACTCCAGCATCCCTGTCCTTAACTGAATGGAGATGTATAGCACTTCCAGGAAATTTGCCTTTTGACTTGGAAATCTCTGCCGTGCTCCTCCATTTATTTCATTTTGATCTTGAACTGGGGAATCCTGTTTTTGTCTTAAACAGCATTAAACCTGACTATCCCACATAATCCCAAAATGGCATCAGAGTGTGAAAACCATCACTTTCAATCATTTCCCCAATGTAACAATCATGTTAGAAATGTAACATAACTTTTTTCCTACAGTAGGGTAGGTGTTATTTTCTAAACTTAGCAGAAACCACTTCCCAGCTGGCACCTTGAACAAATATGGAAAAACAAACAAGTAGGTTGGGACTTGATGATCTCAGGTCCTTTCCAATCTAATTGATTCTGTGATTCGGTGAAATAAAAGTAGACAAACATTCTATAACTCCCAAAGATGGCAGGTACAAACAAGTGATCTAGAAGCTGTGTGTTGAAACAAATAATTGTCAAAATAAGTACCTCTAACCACAACCATCAGTCATTAAGTTCACGGAAATGCAGAGTTTCATCTTTAACTTATATTTGCTTGCATTAGCTTGTATCATAATCATTAATTATGATTAATAATGAGAAGGATCAAAATCTTCCTCCCTTATTTTCTGACTAAACTAACTTGAAAAATGGCCCTTTCCCCCTCTGTGCACCAAAGGAGTCTTTCATCCAAACTGCTTCAGCATTCTCACTCCATTTGCACATTAGCTTTGCTCCTTGAATCCCTGCTTCACTCCTTGCCAACACAGAGAAGGAGCTAAACTGAGACTCTCTGCCTTTCCTCAGCTGCAGAGTCTTGTTGTCCCCCTGTAGCCCTGCTAGGAGGCATAGTCACGAATCATTAGCCAAATTCCCTAACAAGTGTAAAATGGAACTTGGAATCAAGGCTTGATCTGGACTGAATTTCACTGGGACGGCATCTAAATATTTTTATTATTTAAAGTACTACATTTCTAAGATGTGAAAATGTGTGATCTTGTCAATAGGATGTTGCACATTGCAGGTATCCATGGTCTCAAACAGCCAAGCAAACAATCACAAGCCACAGGATAATTGCACAGAAGTTTGATATAATTAATTACAGGGATTACAGGGTCAATATATTTCATTAGTTCAATTGAAATATCTGCTACAGATAAAGACAGACAGAATATACTTCAGAATCCAGGTTTTAATCTGACCACAGTGTTTTTCTTCAAAATAGAGTTAGATTTCCTGGCTGAAATGTGTTGAACTTAGGGAATGCAATTATGGAGAGAACCTGCGACATGTGCATTGGCAACACTGATTTCTGAGGACTCTGCTTATTTCCTGCTGTTGCTGCACCATAGCTCTCGATAAGAACGTGCCCTTTCAAGTGTGTTGCTCCCTGTTTAGTCAGCCAAGAGTGAAGCTCTTGGTATTCAGGGTTGTTTCAAAGGACCTGTGACAGATACAGTAATATTTGTCTCTTCCATTGTGGAAAAGGTGCTGCCTGACACTCGCAGAAGCCCTGTGTAAACTGGCATGCTCCTCATACGTGCAGGCTGGGGCTCAGCTCAGTATATTCAAACTCCTTAGTACACAACAACACCCACCAGGAATAAATGACTCCTCTATCCACATCAGATGAACCAGGAGATCTCTCCGGGTGAAAGTGCAATTTTTTTTTTTTGCAGTCATTGCAGAAACAAATGGATTTAAATTGTAGGTCTTCATGAGAGACATTTTTGGCTGAACAAGAATTCAAAATTTGGACCTGTGTGGTTGTAGGCAGTATGGATACTATCAAGAAAAAGCTGTGAATTAATCTCAGATAAAGTAAAGTGAGAGTTCTCTTCTTTGTTCTTACTGAACATGGGAAATTTTCTTTCTGACACCTATTGCAGAGCACAGCTTAGTATTCAGCACTTCTGGGTGGAAAACCACTACAAAATTGTATTCTTTGCTGTAGTTCTTGTTCTCTTAGATAATGGTTGAACAAGCTAGTCTTTGTTTTCAATGATGCTTGACTTGAAGTTGTTCATTTAGTGTTTTGGCACTAAACAGAACAACCTTTTGGCAATCTCTGTGACTGTGTACTTGCTCAATATTTTGTTTAAAAATACTGTAATGATAAAATCTGCTCTTCACTCCAATAGAAAATACAGATATATTCAAACAGCAGAGATTTTGCACTAATACCTAAGAGAATGGGAAATTGCTAAGATAGGAATTCTATAAATTAATAGTTTATTACATTAATACAGCATATTTATATATTATACTGATATCACAAATCATTCTAGTTCTTTGTATGAACATAGAAATTGGTATCTGTTCTGGACATAAACCAATTTAATGTTTCATTCATGATTTTGATAACGCCACTTCTTGACAATATCAACTTTGGATGGGCAATAAGTACTCAGAAATTACAGAGGGAAATAGATGCCAGAAGCCAGCCAGGCAAGTGCATACAGTTTGCTATAATATCCAGTTAGCAGGTCTGTAAAATAGCATCCTTTTACTTCCTGTTTCATATGAGGTAGGCTTACAAGTCTTATGCTTCCACAGCATTGCTGCACATCCTTATGTATGTCAGCTGCCAGGAATTTTTACTGCAGTTTCGTCCTGATTAGAGAGATTTTCAAATCAGACTTAATTTGTAACTACCAGTGGCTCTTGTGCTGATTACATTTCTGGCTAGCAATAGGAAAAGAAGAGTTTACTCCTTTTCCTTTTCCTATTCCTAGAATAGGAAAAGAGAAACATTCCTATGGCTATTGTCAAATAATGCAGTCAAGAATATGCTAGTCAGACTCCAGGTGTTGAGGATGTAAGGACCAACTGGCAACAGTCAGGATAGCTGCAAAAATCTCTAAATACATTATTCACTGTAGAGGGTAAACGTTCTCTTTAAGCTCGGTGATCTTGCAGATAGTGACACGTGAAGGAAGCAGTCTGTCCATAACTTCTCCTGTTCAGCCCAGCCCCTCTAAATTCCATTTCCAGATGGTACTCATTTAGCTCACCTTAACCAGAGTTGCAATGCCTTCAAGAAACAGTGGGCTGTAAACAAATCTGGTTTGGAATATGGCCAGAGTTTAAGATGCAGCATTACCATTGTACAGCATACTACCTACCATTACCATTCCTTCCACTTTTCCTCCTTAATCTCCCAGCATTCCTGTGAGGGCGGGGCAAGAAGATTGTCTGCACACACAGTGTGGTGGCACTTCCATCGTGAGTAGTTTTATTCTTTGTGATTACTGTAATGAAGAGAAGTAGTAATGCAAGGGAGATCTGTCTGGAGCTGTTTCTCCAATACTCTGTATTGCACCGTTTCTTCCCTGCTTTGAATAAGCACATGTCAAGAAGGCTGCCAACAAAAGCATTGTTTCTGACTTTCAGTGTTTCAACAAATACTGTTTTCACACTATGAAATGTGGCTCTGAGTTTTAAATGCCTTGTTTTCAGGGAATGGCAATGGCAGGAGTGATTGAACTTGTGCGCAGTGTGCAGGCACTTAAAATCCTCACCAATGCCATAGCCCTGGCCTCCACCCTTTCTTAGCACTTAACCTGGCATTGTTATTAAATACTGAGCTTTGTTATACACTGCCCTAGACAGTGGCTAGGCTTGTTGTGTATTTAAGATTTTAATAGGATTTGTCTGGCTAATCTTACATGTTGTAACTACACAGTCTAAATCAGTCATTGCTCTGTACAGGGAAAGTGTCCTTAGATCCATTTATTTACTTATTCGTGTACAGTTCTGGCTCTGACCTGCTTTTTCAGGCATTTCTGCCCATCCCTTTATCTACCAATGTGGGAACCAGCACAAACCATCAAACCATCACCCTTGAATTTTTCTGATTTTTAAACTTCTAAGCTAGGACCCTAAGACATACCCATTTTTACTTAAAACACACATATACAAAGAAACCCCAAACAAAACCAAACAAAAAACACCCCCCCCAAAAAAAAAAACCCTAAACCCCAAGCCTCATTTTTTCGGTTTAGAAGTTAAAGAAATGTAAATATAAACCCAAGGAATTTTCCCCTAGCATCTGTAAAAGTAGATTGTCAAAGTACGTTGCTTATCAAGGTGGATCCCCTCCCAGGACCACCGAATTTAGTGGATTGCACAACACAGAGATAATCATTACTTCCATAAGAGTTGAGAGTCTACTGAGAAAAGCCTTTGCTTTGAGAACAGCATAGAAAGTTTGGTGGTTATCTGCAAAGGAATCCTTCAGTGGAAAATGTTTAATTGAATATCAAGATTTTATCGGTCCGGTACATTGGAACCTCTTTCTGCTACTTAAGAATCTAGGATATAATAATGTTACATGAGGGAAAAGATTAAAATTTTTTATTATGACCTCTTAATGATACTTATCAATTCAGCTTGGAACCACTAGAAGGGAAAGTGATTTTACATTATTTATTACAATATTCCTCAGCCACCCTAATCAGTGCAAATGTAATGAATTAATGTCACCCATGACAAGCTGGTTCACATAATAGTCTAGCCTGATGGACCTTCAGGCCATAATGTGCCCAAACTGCTCAGTACTTACTAAGTCTTATACAAATCAGAAAAGAAAAAACTAATTTAAACCTTTCGATATGCAGCGTATCTTGAAGTTGAAGTGCACCACAGAGCCTTGAGAACCGGCTGAAGTGGCTCTTGTACAGCTCCAATGTGGTCAAAATAAGTGACTCTTGTACAGCTCCAAAGTGGCTACATACAACCCAAACGATTCCTAGCACAGTGAAAGACTTCTCTCACTTTTTTCACCTGCAGTCGATATTCTTTCTTGATCTGATCCACCTTCACTTGTGTGGGATAAAACTGGACTAATTTCCTGGGAACTGAAACTCCTTATGACAAACAAGGCTGTCAAACTGATTTTAACCAGCTTTTGACATAATTCTTTCAGCAAGCTGACTTAGTGTTCATCTGGGAAATGCTTCTTCAGCTGCTGATGTATGCAGTGTAGGCTTTTCCCCCTTGATTCTTCCCTTAGAAAAGGAAGACTCTGTCATTTAGCAGTGTTGAGTATATAACAACAAAAACACCTTTTCAACAGGTGCTGGTAATTCTCTGTCATCGGGAATCTCTGAGCCAAGTAAGGATGTTTGCCTAAATGATTTGCCCTAAATGTAAATTGTTAAGTTACATGGAAAAAAGTATAGGATAAAATGTGTATGAGATCACGGTCTGGGATATAGAGGAGTCTGATTCAACAAAAGTGATCACCTGATGATATTAAGTCTTTGAGTCAAGAAATGTAGTGTTTGGAATACCATTGACAAAGCATGAGACTCACAGGTTTCCTTCTGTGCAGCCCAACTGAGTTATGCTGAACTACTTCGAAATTCACCAGCATAAGAGACTTGGGTTTCCTGGAGCCTTGAATTCAATCCAAAACCTGCAAGGAAAGAAAGCGCTCCCCACCTGTTTGCAAGAATGATTCAGAGAGAACAAATGAGCATACAAAGGAGTTCCAAAACTGCAGGATCCACACCATAAAAGCAAACTTACTTTTCCTGTTTCTCTTCTTGTTGGACAGAAACACAAAATGAAGATGAACAGCCTTCTGGATCGTGCTTGTTTCAGAAGGCTTAAGAGCCCACTACCTGCTATGAAACATAAGTTAAACTTTTCTATTTCTTTATTAGATTGTAGAGAGTAAT
Organism: Certhia americana; assembly: GCA_018697195.1. Taxonomy (NCBI): domain Eukaryota; kingdom Metazoa; phylum Chordata; class Aves; order Passeriformes; family Certhiidae; genus Certhia; species Certhia americana. The sequence goes on along the minus strand of CM031861.1, from coordinate 17,258,655 downwards.
TTATTTGTTTATTCTTGTGAAGACAGGAAAAATGTGTCCTCATTTCATGGCAATATTTTCTCTATCAAAAATGTTACTGCATTGATAAGGCTAATAATGGAAAACAGCCCTTTGTGTCAATATTAATCTGAGATAAAATTCAATAAGAAACCCTACTTCACCTTCAATTTCCAAAAGAAACAGCTTTTTACAAAAATACTTTTTGCATCCATTTCCATGACCATGTAGTAAGTTCAACAAATGGACAAGCTTTCTTCAAATCTCTTCAGCATCCACTACATAGAGATTGTAAGCTTCTCAGTTCAGATCTGCATTTGATGCATTCCTCACTCTTTTAATTGATCTAGTGCGGTGCTTTCTATCTATAGTGTCCAAAATTCTTTCCAGAAATATTCCTAAATTACTGAGAGCAATATAAACAAGGTATAACTGTGCTTTATTGTGCTGTGTAAAAGGAATCATAGCTCTTCTACTCTGTATTTCTATAAAGGCATCAGCCCATAAGCATGTATTAGAACTAACCATACACAGAAAGTCACATCTAGCGTGACTATAGACAGTTTTCCTTACTTTCCTAATCAGCAGCTCACAAAAATCTGTTTCAGATCTGAAATCTACATTCTCTGATTCTCTCTGTTCAATTTATTACTAATAAGTCAGACTCTACCTTCATCAGAAATATTGTTTGCACTCAAAAGAGGTGAAGAGTTAGAAGATGTACACTCAAAATTAGACACCATCTGCAACAATCACTACCAGCTTACAACTTCAATCTCCTACTGAAGATTGACAGTCAAACTAACATGGGTAAAGTTTGCTTGATGGCAACAGAAAAGAGCAGAATAATCTTCATCTCTTACTCTGCAAGTCATTTCAGGCGATGGTAAGAAAGTTCAGTCCATACAATTCTCATTTTCAAAAAGCAAACAAGCAACACTAATTTTTAGCCATTTGCAGCAACTGACCAAAACAAATAAGGATTTTCATAGTTTTCTGATCAATAAAGCCAAAAACTGACTATAAAAAGGTCAACAGACAATTCATCCACTGACGTGTTGAATATTCAATACAGTAATAGTCTAGCTGCTCAAGTTTGACAGCATTCTTGTTTTATATCATACTTCAGCACTGCAAAATGATAAGGAGTCTGACAGCTCAGCTTAGCAAACCATGCAAGACCAATTAGTCACCTCCATGATGCATATTTAGAGAATATATCTAAAACCCACGGTCTGTGATAACTTACAACACAGAGCCCATGAGAATTTCTCATGAGTATTTCTCCTGTCCCTGCTCTGCCTCACCGAGGAAGGGTTACTTACGTGAGCAGGGAGTGCAGGCTATCAGGAGTCACAATGTGCCATCTTTGTGCGTATGTAGGATTGCACAACCCTGACTCTGTGATTGGATCCTGCTGCTCTCCACTGGACTGTGTGCACATCAGGCACCTGCTGCAGGGAGCTGAACCCGGATTCGAGGTTCAATGAGAGCACACTGAGCATAATGGTTGTCTACAGTCCTTTCTCGCTGTCTGGAGAATTTGGCCACTGCAGAGTGAAAATGGCACACAGATGTCACCATGTCAAAATGGATTCAAATTCTCCCTTATTTTGAATAGTTTTTGATGCTGTGCATATTCATTTAAACAGGATTTTTTGCACTTGATGATTTTTTTTTTCCATAGATTCTGTGCTGGCCATTTCAACATCTTAGCTGCAGAATTGTAGGACCTTCACAGTTCTATCTGAAGATGACATACTAAACATGCAAAATAGAAGTTCACTATTACACTACCAAAATGAAGTTCACTATTTCAAAAACTAATCCTAGGGGTGTTAGGCCGTTTGCCCCCCCCCCCCCCCAAATTACTCTGCCTTATTTAGCTATATGTAAAACAAAGATAATATATCCCAAGTACTTGAAAAATGTGTTTCTAAAAGCAAAACACTGCTGCTGCTGAACTTCTCTGGGATTCCAGTGATGGGCACCACAGCAAAAAAATTGCTGACTGTATTCAGTGAGGATTGAATAACACACAGTACCAAAGTGTTAGGACACATAAGTAAAAATAATTGAACAAGAAAAGACATTCATTACCTAAGCTCTGTCTAAAAAAAGCAAGAACCCTCTAAGAAACATAACATGTCACGCATGTAATTTTAAACTATCTCATGGAACTGCACTGATGGACTTAACTTCAATACCTCTTAGTGTTTGGGCATTGCAAACTTAATAATACTTTATAAAAATAAACATAAGCTCTCCTTAAAATTTATTAAAATAAAAATAAAACAATAGATAAAAACTATGACCACAATAAACCCCCATATTAATAAATATGTAAGTGAACATTATTTTTGTCTCCAAAGTGATTGTAATTCTTATCCCTGCTATTGCAATAAGGTATTAAAAAAATTATAGCAGTCCTTTGATGTTTATAGACCTTAGCCAAATTTCCAAATGAAATTAATTTGTGGCCAATTTGTACCTTCCTGCATTTTGTTCAACATCTTCCATTAGTTTAAGTCTTTATGCTGTACCATTATCCAAGACTGTGAACTAAAATGCTGACTATAGAAAAGGACTTTTTAAAGTAACTTACAAGTACCTTTACAGTAGAGATTGAACACACATACACAGATACCCCATGCAATATGTTCTCCCTTCGAGGAGGATGATATAAAAGAAGCTTAAATTATTAATGTGAATGGTAATATTTGAACTGAAATACTAAAGAGGTCTCTGCTAACTTTAATACCACTTCTATAAATTTAGTTAATTTCTCTGAGTCTTGAATAACACATGGACCAAAGGATTTTGTTTCTTTTCCCATGTTTGTACTTGCTTGTATGCATTTCATTATATCCTCCATGCATTTTTTTTTTAATACGAAAGTCTGTTACTGGTTTAAGGGAATATACTCAAGGGTCCACTAATAATAGAACTTCTGACAAAACTTGCTACTGGTAATAGTATATCCATATATCCATAGTATAGTATAGTATATATATAGTATATCTCCACTTGTACACAGTCTGTAGTTTGTATCATTACAAACAGACAAACAAACAGTCATTCAGCAGAATTGTGTCCACCAGAGTATACTAACAGATTTTTTTTGAGCTTTTGCATTATCAGCAGGTTCCTTTGAGGGTTTATAGATACTGCTCAACAAAGCCCTGCATTTCACCCACTTTTTGACTATTGTACCGATTATTTCTCTGACCTGCAAACACCAATTGCTTTTAATGACTGATTTTTGATTTGGGTCACTAAGGCACTGCATAACAGACCCCAGCTTTCACCTGGCTTTACACAGTGCTGCAATGCCCTATGGCATTACATAGCTCTAGGCAGACCTCTGATCCCAATGTTCAGTGTGATCACACTGATCACACAATGTTGCAGTGTGAGTGCCTCAGAGAAAAGCAAATTCTCTTAGGTGCAACTTCCTATCAATGCAGTGACACTATTTCCTATGATGAATTTACCTTGGCAGCTGCTAGCAGAGGGATCTCTGCAACATGCACCACTGCACAATGTAAATATGTCCTCCAGTATGTGTGTGTACATCAATTTTGTAGTCTATAATACCAATTGCAAATATTGGCATGCACGGTTGTGGTGTCTGTGTTTACAAACTGTAAAGAGGCTTAAGTGTTTATCCCCTTTATACACAGAGATATCCTGGACGTGTTCGGACTTCATGGAAACCCTACTCTGGCCCCCATGGTCATACTTCTCATGGTACAGGGAGCACCTTGTTTTTCATTTGCTAACTCTGCACATGATCTTTACTAACTCTCCATATGGGAAATGCCTTAATACAGTATTCTTAGTTGTTCTCTGATAGCTTTGCTTCCCAGAGGATAACTGTTAAATAAAATGAGAGATATTCTAGTCAATATCTTACACTTCCTAGTCATATCTGTGTTACCCAGGCTCTTATGTTGCAGCTAGTCAGTCTCCAGTGCCTGATTTAAAATGTTATGCTTTGCTTTGGTTCCTCTAAATGACACTTCAAACTTCGAAATGAACAGACCATAAGCAGACACTAATCAAGTTACAAATTACTTTTTTTGCAGTACAACATAGAGATTGCAATGGAGGTTAAAGCATTACATATTTTTCCTCTACAATGCACACACTGAAAGACAGAAGGAGAACTATGCATGTTAATGTAATGGCTTAAAATCTCTGTTATAAGGCGATTTGATTTTCATTGATTAATGAGTTTTATCTAAGCATTTGGAAGTAAAGGAATGGATCAATGGCTCTGTATATGACTAAGATCTAGTAAAGAACATAAAAGGAGTTGTATCCCTGTTTTAGTCCTTAACTGTAGCTTTACTTTAGATAGACTATATTGTATCATACTATGAAATACTTATTACAGCTATTTGAAACGTAGTTCATCTTCACATAAGTAAGAGAACATAAGCTGGAATTGATCAATTACTTCACTTTTCCATAGAAGCTCTCAGATAAAAATCATGCCTTTGAGTTTGCACAGGTCAAAATTCAGGGACAATAAGAATGGCACTTCAGCTGAATTCAATGCCAAGTGTCCCAGCATCACTCTGGAGCTTAAATACGGCTTCAGAATTGGCCAAATGACCAGCCAGAGAAAAGTCCAGCAGGCAGCTCCTTGTTAACTTGCATTTTAGCACTCACACAGAGGAAGTGCTTTAATACCTGTCAATTACACGTGTTTTCCTCCTTCCCTTGAAATGAATACTCCCTTCTCCAGTACGGCACCAGGTGGATTAGACTACCTTTTGCATGTCTCTGTGAGTTCATAATTCTGTGTTTTAAACTATATATGGAGACACTCATTTCAGTCATTATTGCACCCAAAAGTTAACCAAGTTTGCTATCACATTTTATTTTCATTCTACAGTGGGTATCTATGAAGATAAGCTATCATGGTCTCATTTTATTTTATGAAGAAGGAGATTCAGAAATCATGCATAAGATGTGGCATTTGATCATGTAGGGTTAAAAAGAATGAACCTGAAAACGCTAACAACCCTTTTACTGAAATATTTAATTCAATTTAATATTGCAAATACAGAGAGTAGGAATATGATCCTGTGAAATAGGAATAGAAACTATAGAAAGAAATGTCAGGGTTTTCAGATCAAATGCAATGGCAAAATCTTCTATCTTCTGCTAAGAACATTAAAAAGAGGTACATCAATAAATTCTTCTAACAAATTAATATTTCCATTTATGCAGTTAATTGTATGGATTTGATCATAAGAAGGTACAATAATCAAACATGTTACTCCCACGAATTTTTAAAATATACTCTCCCATGTCACCTCTGTATGTCTATTGACCGAATGAAGGTGAAATACAATTTGAAGAGGATTTATTTTTTTGAATAATCAATAATGCTACTAAATCAATTTTTCATAAATATTTGAGTTTGTTTTTGGCAAGTCTCATACATTTTGACATATTTTATAATAATTTATGAGAAGAAATAGCACAAAATAAGAAATTTAAAAGCTGTATGTCATAGTCAATGAATTAACCACTTAGTAGTGTCAGGATAGTTGATTCATGACATATATGAGATTTAAAAATTTCAGTCAAAAATACAGATAGGGAGAAGCACTTCTGATGGTGCTTTAAAGCTAAATTAAAGGGGTTAAACTGAACTGTAAACCAGTTTCAGCCTGATTTGTGATAACCAGACTGGGATGTCTCAGAGATCACAGTGCTTCCCTGAACATGCAGGAAATGTATATGAAACCACAACATAGCAACTGTTGATATGAATTGACTTTTAGTGGTAAGTAATACAATGATTCATAAAGTGTATTTTTCTTCTCAGCAACATAATCTCTTAATAAGCTTATGTGTGTTACCCACATGAGTTTACCATACTATTTTATCATTATTTTAATTACTTACCATTTAAATCCATTAAACTTTTTTGTTTTTTCTAGAGCTTCATCCTGGAACTTTCATAATAACCATTAGAGACAATGATACTTCCTTAAATTTTTACTGCATGTATTTCTGTATATACAAGTATCTTGTAGACATTTTCTTTTCCTTTTTAAAAAATGCTAAGGTAAATTCTAGACTTACACACCAATGAAGTTGCCAAAGGTACAACTCACGGAATTGAAGTAGAACAATTCTTTTCCTCAAAACTTCCAATTCAATTTTGTTATGTCACCTTTATTTAAATACTCTAAAAATGTTCAGGACAACCAGAATATTTTCTTGCTTTGTTTGCTTAGGTAAAAATTGTGCCTTTTATTTCCCTCTTAGTGTTGAAGTTACTTCTTCAAATCTAACAGAGTATAGGCTTTTATTAGATACTAGGAAGAAATTCCTTTCTGTGAGGTGAGTGAGACACTGGAAGAGGTCACCTAGAGAAGTTCTGGATGTTCCATTCCCTGGAAGTATCCAAGACAAGGTTTGACTGGGCTCTGAGTGATCTGGTCTAGTGGAAGGTGTTCCTGTCCATGGCAGGAGGGTTGGAACTGGATGACCTTTAAGGTCCCTTCCAACACAAACCATTCTATAATTCTGTGATTCCATGATAATCTTTCATAAAACATAATAGAAAATCATATTTGAGAAAATTTCAAATGGTCATCTAGCCTATTCCCTTGCCCCAGAGCACTATCAACAGCACTTAGACCATTCTCACATAGGTGTTTTACTAACCTAGTGATGGAAATCAGACAGTATTCCGAGGCAACCTAATGAGTATTTCACTACCTTCACTAATGATCCTCTAATGTCCCTCCCTAATGGCTAAACTTCATTCCAGTTTGAACGTGGTTAGGACTCCAAAGAATATAGAGACAGTCCCAGTGCCTTCTTCCTTGCAGGAACTGTTTGAACCCATGTGGGATTATTATTTTCACTCTTAATGAAATACTCTATTTCTCTACACCCCAGGGTAAAACACTGTAAAAGGTTAATTTCCAAAGTAATATAGCTGTAAATAACATGTATGTATGTTTTAACATACTCAAAAAATACTCTTCACACTTTCATTTCTCCTAATATAAGGAATATTCCAAAAATATTCTTGCTTATCTGTCCTTTATTGTTTCTAGGGTTAGAAAACACATGGATTGTTTTTTTAATCTTAGGTAGAATCCAACTAATTTTTAATGGTGAAACTATATTTACTCAGAAGGGAAACAGCTGAAACCCTAAAGTAGCCCCTGTGAGAAAAGGAGTCCCTTAAGGAAAGGGCCATATTACTGACTTGACAGAAGGGTTCTCATTATGTACATCAGTGTTGGGCCTGGACAGTGGGTAACTGCTGACCTTAAATAGCATCTGATTTCTTTATTTTCACAAGCAAAGTAGCTACATAGGCAGGTGCAAACTCATTAAAAAAAATTTGTATCAGGTGGAACTTCTTTGGAGTTTTTTTTGAGAAGCTAATTATCATCACTTGCCCTAAGGAGGAAAAAAAAAAAAAAAAAAAAAAAAGTGAAGCAATTCACTCAAACTTCCTGCTCAAAAGTCACCCAGAAGTCTCTTAAATTGTGTTTATCCCACAAAAACCAAAAAAATTTGGGAAGACTAAGCCTAAGCAAAAATTCTTCTTGCTCACTTCTTGATATTTCATCAAAAATGTGGAAAGAAGACTCCTCCTAGAGTGTAAATAGCTGAGGGAAAGTCAGAGCATCTTCTATTTACCTCTGCACCTGCAAAGGAAAACGAAAATGTCTGAAGCCCCACCTTTTAAGAGCCTTGTGAAACAATCTGGGAACTGAGCCAAATTCTACTCTCTCACTATATAAGACTTGGGAACAAACAGGTATTTCCTCAGAGGCAGGTTGTTCAGTAGTTTCTACTGGGCTTCCAGAAGATGGGTGAAGGTGGTGGGACACGAATACCACTATGGATATCAATATTAACCCTGGTCTTCATACAGATTAAAGGTAGGAAGATTCACTTGCTTGACATTTTTACTGTTTTAAAGAATTTATAACTTGCTTTGGAGTTTGAAGCACTTCTTTTTTTCCTTGGCTTTGTGAAGTTAATGAACCTGTTACCTTCATGCAAGATTTTTTTTTTTTTTGTTAAAATACTTTCCTTCCTAAGAAGAGACAATTAACTCTTTTGAAACTGTCATCCTTTTTTTCTCCAGTTGGAATCTGGAACAGCTCCACTGCATTAGTGTAAATCCCTCAGAACTTATATTTCTACAAAAATGCCTCATGATTTGCATTTAGCTTTTAACATCTAGAAAGGAACAAATCAGTTGAGGAGTATGTCTGCATGACTTATTAAAACTCGGTTTATCAGTTGATGCTAGAGTATTGAAAAAGGGGAGGATTTTGCTTGAAAATCATCAGGCAATCGATTTTGAAAATACATTTACTCTTGCTTATGAGGTTGCATAAAAGCTTAGCACACAGGGTTGGTTTGCAATGTGCTGAAAACAAATGGAACTGCTATAAATATTCTGAGGGCACTTAATAGTCACAGATGGACAGAAATGTCTTTAATTTTTTAAAAATTTTTGTTTTATCATCTGATAATTTCCCTTTAAGGTAACAACAATGCTAGTTTTAAATGCATTTTCACCTCAAGTGCAGCTCCTACTGTATGATTTCATATTTTTCCTATTCATTGGTATTTCCATAGTAACTTATGTTAAAAAGTGGTAGTGTCAAAGAATAGCCCATGACAGGACTAGCTGTAGCACTAGCACAGCATGCAGTGGCAGCAGGGATCTGCAGTGCATGTGGCATGAGACAGAGCAGAACCACACAGTGCATGGAGAGAGAAGCAAAAAGCTCTCTGAAGCTGGGCACTGATAGAGCCCAAAAGCACTGAATGGTTCCTGTCTTAAAGGTGGATACAAGTCCTCTAACCCCAGCTGCAGACCCCCAGCTCTTTCCCCAGGAGGGGACTTGCAGAGCTCCCTACAGCTCTGATTTCAGCCTTAGCCCCTCTAGTGGTCCTATCCACAGACTGCCCTTGTGAGGTGCAGCAGGGGGTGAACCTGCCCTTGCAGTTTTCTCTGTCCAGAATAGTCTTCACCTCTGATGAACTCTCACTAAACACTGTATTGAAAGCTCCTCTGGCCCCTTCAGATAATGAATGTATTCCTATTCTGACGCTGCAGTTGAATAGAATGAAATAATAGTTTCTTTGCTTTGGGGCAAAATCAACAGGAACAAATGTATCTATTGGAAAGACCTAATTCCTTCTGTGTGGTGTGGCTTTTACATTTATTTTCTTTCTGTGGCTTATTACAAAGAGTGCTTTAAACTTTAAAATACAGAGTAACTTTGGCTTTGACAAAGATCAGTCTTCTAACCCTAAAGTGAATCCTTTCTGTACAAAAGGGACTTATTTTAAAGCCATCTAACTAGAAAAAAAGGTTTTGCTGATGTTAAAGCACAGGGTGATCATAAAACCTAAGAAATTTAGGTTCTTTATCTGAAAAGCTTATAAGTGAATCCAAGGATGTACTGTGACAGAATAAGGACCTGCTCAAATCACCACAGGTATGTTTTTGATGGCTTCCCTGCAGTAATTTATTATCCCAAAAATTAAAAAAAACAGAAAAGGAAAAGAAGAAGTGGTGTTTGACCACCATGGGTGCATGTAGCATGGGTCCTGATGCATTTCTGGCCTCCTCTACATAAACATATATTTGATTTTTGCTATACTGAGTGTTGCATGTTTAAACAGATATAATTGAGACATTGAGGGAACTCAAGATAATTAGATATTCACATTTCCTTTTCTACTCTTCTTCATGCAGTTCAAGCCCAGGGTGATGAACAACCAACAAAGTTAGAGTATGTTTCTCCATCTCTCCTGCAGCGACAAAAAGGTAGGTATTTTTATGCTGATCTTTCTAAGGCTTCGTTCCAAATAAAGGTGATAAATAGTAAGATTTATTAGAATGTTTTGATTCCTAGCTAAAATATACCACGTTTAAAGAGAAGTCCTTTGTACAGTATATCCAGTTCTCAGCCAATCTCTGACTGCTCTAAGCTTGAGAACTTCCTCGGAGATCTGGCCCAGTGGATCTGCTCTGCTGATAGGACGCAGTTATCTAATCTTTAACTTCACGAAAGGTACATAACTTATATCTAAAAGTGTATTTTCAGAAGAGGTGTGTGTTTACCTACATATCACCAAGGTACTTGATAGTAGGTAATAAAAGGCACATTTTTTTACACTGTGTCAAGATGACTGACAAGAGAATAAGAAAATTGTAACTACTTTAAGCATTAGAATAATTAAGTACTACAAGATCATGCATGACACATAACCAGACAGTGCAAAACGAGGGTGGAAGGATCCAAAGCTGACTGGTATATTAGTGATGACAGGCTGAAAAAATTGATCATTAAGCCTACTCTGCAAAATGTGTGCCACAGATTATTTTAAAATAGCTGAGGATCACTATTACAACACAGTGCTCTGAGGATCATATTGCTGCTTTTAAGTTCAGAGTATCATGGCCAGCATCAGATGGGAGTCTTGAACAAACGATGGAAAAAAGTACTACAGTCTGTGCAATGTAGCTGTTCGTGAAATTTATAGTAAGACCAAACACAAAGCATTGTGTAAAAACCACCAATATAACCTTGTGGAAATTTTGCCCTAGAGTGTAACTAGTAGTAGGAAATATTAATCACTAACAAGACCAGGCAATCTCTACCCATGTTTTAGGACTTCAAAAAAGATTAAACCTGGTCATTTTTTCTCCTTTCTATTTTCTACCAGCTTTCAAATCCCAAGGAGTGACAATCATTCCACCTTTTCCAAACACACTGAAAGTAAAGGGTAAGTTAAGCAAATGTCATGGCTCACATATCTGTGCTCTTGATAATGACAAAGAGCATGGAGTGACTGAAAAAAATCAATAAATTGTGTAAGGTCCTTTAGCATCATAAAAGATTAGCAGAAAATTAAGTCATTAGGTATTGCGGATAATCTGTGAATCCGGTGCTTTACTTCTTTTTTCTATGATGCAGCTGTAAAAAAAAAAAAAAAAAAAAAAAAAAAAAAAAAAATATATATTTATATATGCATACATTTTGTCCATATTTCTCCCCAGTATTATATATATTTCCAGTAAAGAAGGAAAATACTAGTGTGCTGAAAAAATGTTGAGACACCTTATCTAGGGAATAGGGTAATATTCAAGCAGGCTGAGTGTAAATGTGGAAATGGACTGGGAATTTAATCAGGGATATTGGAGAGTATGCTTGCAAGGAAAGAAAGACTGAAAAGAAAGAAGAGATTTCTATAATGGGCAGGGGGAGGAGTAGGGAGGTAGAAGCCCTTCAAGGCGAAGTGTAGTTTTGGCATAAGAGCAACCAGGCATACATGGGATGGGAATATGTTTGAGAAGATGTTGACAAAAGTCTTCCAGCCATTCAGAGGTTGTGGGTATGAGTGTCCTTCCCAAGAAGTAGTATCAGCTAGTTTTAAAGTAGCTTTAAAATGAGTTTATTGTGAAACTTTAGAACTCCATACATTTTGGAAAGGATTCATGGGATGGGGAAGTCATCAGAACTAGAGCAGTGGACCTGGTAACCCAGGAGGTCTCTTTTGATCCTAGGCCCTATGTCCCTATGCAGAACTGATTAAGCACAAAAAGCAACTGAACTAAATAAATAAACTACAACAAATGAATAGCTTGACAAAACAGAAAAAAGATGATAAGCTTTTTGGACAGAGGGTGGTGAAAGAAGCAGGAGGGATAAAACATCTACAGGGAGGGTATTACAAAAAATTAGAGAAAATTCTTACTGCTCACTTTGAATCCACAGCTGGCAATCCCTCTCACAATGGCCGTGTGTGCAGTACGTGGGGTAACTTCCACTTCAAGACCTTTGACGGGGACATCTTTTACTTCCCTGGGGTCTGCAATTACATCTTCGCATCCAACTGCAAGTCTTCCTATGAGGACTTCAACATCCAGATTAGGCGTGCAATGGTGGAAAATGCTACTGTGATCACTCATGTCATCATGAAGCTGGAAGGAGTAGTGATTGAACTGACCCCCAGCTCTGTCCTGCTTGACAACAAATTGTATGTTCCTATCTTGTTCCCAGTGGGCTCTTTGAGCAATTACACCTTTCCCTCCTCTGATCTCACATTGCTCCCAAGCAGTGGGAAGGCTCAGGTCCTTCCTGAAGTAGTAAAGAAAAGGAGGGTTTGACAGCAAGCTAAGTGTCACTTCTGCAGATTATCCCTGTGGCTGTTTTGTTCAGATGAACTATATCCAATAAGCTGTTCCACTGCTACAACAGTGTATGTGTGCATGCAATTAAGTCTATAAGCTGCATTCTTTATACCCTTGAAGTTCGTGCTTTCCATTAATGTTACCACAGCTGAATCCCTGAAAGGAATTTTTGGCAGCTTTTGTCCTTGCATTGAACAGTATGCAGTAAAGCAGTGGCTGCTCTTCAGCTTGTACCTGAATTAATTTACCTGTTCTGGAAACTTGCTATCTATGTAGCAACTGTAGCAGTGACTTTGGCATAGGGTGTGAAACCTACCCAAAAGGCCAGGTAAATATTTGGGCAGCTATCCCACTGTGAGTTGTCTGTTATGGCAGCTATGTACAGTGAACTAGTCTAAAGGTTATCTCGGGTACAGCTTCCTGAATGGCAATCATGTCACAGAAAGCCTGGAGTCTATCCCCTTATTATCAAATGCTTCAAGGAGTAAATAGCAATATCCTGAAGTACATTGGCTGCAAAACAGAGCCTCCCAGCACTTTTTTGAGCAATTCAAGCACAGATCTATGTTAACGTTTTACCCAGCTAAACACCCCTAATGGAGAAAGCCAGAAGGAATAACAGGAAAAGCAAGGACAGTCCATTTCACAATAAGAGGCAATTGCATAGGAAATGGACAAAATATTACAAACATGTGTTGCCTGTAGTAGTCATTGCCCTAATTTCTTCACAGACACATGTTGAAAATTCTCAAAGAGAATGAGAAAGGATATAATTGTGGACATGCAGTGGATATTCTGTCCCTACCCCTGCTGACTTTTAGTGATCTTTCCTCAGGGTCCAGATGCCCTACAGCCATATGGGAGTCTTGATAGAGAGAAGTAACAACTATTTGAAAGTTTCTGCCAAGTTGGGACTGACCTTCCTTTGGAATGGACAGGATGCTCTCCTGGTAAGAAAATATCCAAAGCACAACAGAAAGTCTGTATTTTGAGAACAGTCTGTTTAAACCTTTGCAGCATTAAAGCCAGGCAGGCATTAGTTATTTTTGGATTTGTGTCCATCTTTAGTGTATTGTTCTGTCTTCCAGTACTGTCTCAATTTCCCTCTTTTCCCCACCAAGCTCAGATCAGTATCAATAGATGCTGAATTATAATGTTCTTACCTCACCATGAAGTACTCCTCAGATTCCAGACCTGGCAAAGTATTGATGTTCACAACCCAGGACTAGCATAAGAGTGAGCTTTTCTCGGTCATCACTGACCATTCCAATGGTGCCTACCTTGTTATCACACAGCACAGTCTCCACAACAAACATATCTCAAATTTTGAGTACATAAGCAATACTGGTATAGGCTGTGCTCCATACCATCAAGACTGCTATTTCTATAAGCCTCCTTCCTCCTCTTTTTTTTTTTTTTTTTTTTTTTTTTTTTAGGTGGAACTAGATAAGAAATACGCCAATCAAACTTGTGGGCTTTGTGGGGACTTCAATGGAATTCCAGTCAGCAATGAATTTATTTCAGGGAGTAAGTAATAAAAAGCATTATTAATTACTGGTGGGGTTTTGTTTTGTTTTGGCTTGTTTTTTTGGGGTTTTGTTGGGGGTGGTTTTTTTTGGTTTTTTTACAATATAATTAATATAGATTGTGGGTTGTATTAACTGGAAGATTGGGGATACTTTTTCATGTATGTTGGTTGTGCAAAGTCAGGATTTCAAGATGCATTAGACTGCTTCCACCACTGTTAGATATTTTTAGACTGCCACATAAAAACTTTTACTTGCTCTCAATAGGATCCAGTTCTTTATATATCCTGTTAATTTTTTCTCTCTTATGTTATAGTGATTTTATTTGGTAATCACTATTCATGTCATAGCAGGTAGTGTCACAAAAGAAAATAGTTCATTGCAAAATTCAGTAAGCATTATTCTAATATTTGAACTGTTTTTCACAGAGACAAAACTGACCCCCATACAGTTTGGTAATAGGCAGAAGATGGATGGACCCACAGAGCAGTGTGATGATCCTATTCCTCCTACTTCTCTGATGAACTGCTCAAGAGAATTTGTAAGAACCTCTCTCTCAAAATTTTTCTCAGTGTGTATATATCCTCCATCTTTGGAGAAAACTCTTTAGAAGGGGGAAAAATAGAGCATGAATATGACTCAACTGTAGGTCTCAAAAGAAAAATATTCTAAATTTCATGTTGTATTCTTTGCTGAAGTGAATGCCAAGAATTTGCGTTCCCCTTTTACAAGAAGACTGTATTTTCCTGAAAGAGAAAATTACTGAGGATATCTTAAAATAAAGAAGTTACATAATGCTTGGGAAGTGACCTGAGGTGACAGTAACTAAGGATGTGGAAGCTACTAGAGTTATTCAAAGAAGTTCCATGTGGTTTTGCCCTATTGTTGTACTTTTCCTTAAGTATCAGCTTATGGCTACCATTGGATGGGTTTCTGCACCAGATCAATCTTTGATTTATTCTGCTCCATGCCTTAAATAATTAGTTTCATATTTTCTTAACACTTTGTTTACTTTCTCTCTTTTTCTTCTTAGGCTTCTATCTGTGAGACAGTATTAACCAGCAAAGCATTTACAAGTTGTAACATGCTTGTGAATGTCCAGGACTACATTGAAACTTGCATACAAGACCTGTGCCACTGTGACAGCTCTATGGCTGACTTCTGCATGTGCAACACCTTTGCTGAGTACTCCCGGCAGTGTGCTCATGCAGGTGGACAGCCCCTGAACTGGAGAACCTCAGACCTGTGTCGTGAGTATCTTGGGAAGGGACCTCTACCTGTGCTTACTACACACATATAGCAAAGTTCAAATATGTGAGCTTTTTTCCTGAAGAAGACCGTCATTTAAAAGTGCATGCAATTATCGTGAAATCAGTTTTAACCTGATCCTACGCAAGACTTTGGGAATATGGAAGTTTAGGGGATTTTGCCTAGGAGATTTTCAATATAAATCAGAGAGTCTAAAATATTTCAGCCTTTGCTTGGATCAGGATATCCTGTCATATCTTGACACAAAACAACTTAAACTGCAAATACTGTTATCTCAACCTTTTAAATGAAAAGTCAGCTTTATAATAATACTCCTTCTACTTTTAGCCAAGTCATGTCCATTCAACATGCAATACCATGAGTGTGGCTCTCCCTGCTCTGACACGTGCAGCAACCCGGAACGATCTGCACTTTGTGAAGATCACTGTACAGATGGCTGCGTCTGTCCTCCAGGCAAGCTCATTTCCTGCCCTTTTCTCATAGCCAAACCCCTTATAATATTTGCATGTACACATCTTATAACTTCCATATTCTGGATCATTCCCATCACATCATCAGTGTTATTATCATTGAAGTAGTAGCTACATTTCTCCCCTGGATTTGCTATTTCTATTTAAACTACTAAATGTTCTTATAAACAGCAGATGTGCTTTATATATATGTATCTAATATATATATAAAATGACTGAACTGAGAATAAGATAATTTGCTCCTAACAACAACGGAGTCTTCTATTCTCAGCATTCAACTTCGGTTCACAGAAAGTATGAAGAGTTTAAGCAGATTTTGCATGCAGTCATAACTCCTGCTGTTAGCAAAGCTGCATCTGGTTCCACAAATGACCAAATCTTTCTTGTCAAGTGCTGTGTGTCTAAACAACTAGGAGCTGAGAGAGCACTAGGCAGTGTGTTAGATCTGGTGCTTCAGAGAATTACATGCAAGAACTACATATCAGTAGAAGACCCGATGTGTTCTTTGTGCATACTTCTGGGTCTAAATTTTTGTTGTTGTTGTGACTCTGTATCACAGGAGCTTCACCCCTTGTAGCTCTTCTGCCCATCCCCATGACGTCTCACAGAATTCACCATTGCTTTTTTGGGTAGTAGCATTGACTTCTCTAAGGCAATCCTCTGTCTCTGGGCATAGAAATATTTGCTGTACAGACATGTCCTGGGCAGTCTTACAAGTGGTTCATCTATTCCAGCTCATTACCTTATAGTTTTAATCCTAATTCAATTCTAATGAAGTCCATAACTGAAAAGTACTTTCCTAGAGGTCCCTTTTGATCATGCTGAGATTTTTAGACAGACTTCAATGGAATATAGCCCTTCAATCACTACATAGCTTGCATCCTATTATTTTAAAGCAAAAAAGGAATGGGACATATTCTCAGGCATCTTCTAGATATGTGTTCAAAGGCAGGTTCTGCAGTGCACAGAATAAATAATAGACCCTTTCTTTTCCTAGGAATGGTATTTGATGATGTTAATGGTGCTGGCTGCATTCCCCGCAGAGAATGCCACTGTACCTATGAAGGTGAAACTTATGCTCCTGGTGCCTCCTTCTCATCTAAATGCAGATCATGGTAACTAACATATTTTCTCAATCTTTGGTTTTTTTGTTGGTTTGGTTTGGTTTGGTTTTTTTTGGGGGGATGGATGTGGGGTGTGTGCATTTGCTGAGTATTTATTGATTAGCCCTTGAAACACAAATGAGCAACTACTTACTAATTGAAGTTCCATAATTATGTTGCTTTAGAGATTACTTTCATGTCTGTTTTCCCTTCACACTTGGAACAAAAGTTTGAGTTTTTGAACAGGTGCTTCAATTTCAAGAAATACCAATGAAGAAAGATAATCAAAGTTAAATACCAGAGGTGTTTAAAAATGTGAATTAGTGTGACACTTTTGCAGTACTATGGTGTAATGCTAAGATGCTCATGTAAATACTATAGAAGGCATTACATTGGGGGGCATGTTGCATTTAGAGAGGCATTTTAGACAAATATATATATTTTTAAAATCCCTGTAATTACTGAAGTATTACTGCATAAGTGTTTGCAACTGCACCTGTCTATTTATTTATTTTCCAAGAAAATACTTAACATGTATGACATGGATTATAAGTTCACCAAGACTGAATTCTGTCCAAAGACTGGAAATGAACAGCAATATATGTAGAAAATTATCACCTTAATATAAATATGCCTGCCCTATATTTGTGAGATTTCAAAGCAGTACTGGTTTCTTTTGCAGTATGATCACTCTTTCAAGAGGAAAATTAAGGCATCATCTACCTTTATTGTCTTTCTATTTCATTTAAACTTGAATTACCCAATGTGACTGAATGCCTCGTTCATTTCAGTACCTGTGTTGGAGGTGAATGGTCTTGTGTCACTCAGTCATGCCCTGGGACTTGCAGTATTAAAGGAGGCTCCCACATTTCAACATTTGATGAGAAATACTATTCCTTCTTTGGAGACTGCAGTTATGTCCTAGCCAAGGTAAAAATGAGTCACAATCTTTGCTAAAGGAAAATGTTTTTAATATTTGATGAAAACTACTGGCAATCACTTCAGTTTTCTGAATCTCAGAGAGTTAACATGGTTAGAGGGTTAACATCCGTAAGTGGATTTCAGGGGCTTTTCTGTTAGGGTTATACTAAATAATGTAGTATTTTTGTGTTCCTTGATCATTATTTAGGATTTGCACAGAGTTCTTATGTTAGATTTCATAACCTTAGGTGTATTCATTGTGTATTTTTATTGAATTACTAAGGTAGACTATTTTCATAAGGAAATAGTTTTCATAATTTTCTTATTAAATAAAATCTGTTCTTGACATGATCAAGCTGAATGTTACCAAGGAATAGAATCACGAAGTCTTAAAAATGAGCTAGAATGAGATGATTTAGAAATAGATTAGCTTAAATCAATGAAACTTTTGGATAAGGTTCATAAGCACTGCCTTAATGCACAATGGCCGCATAGGTCAGACTTAGTCCTTTTGGCACCAACATGTAAAATTAGATTCTCTGCATCTTTGGAGGCAGAGAAAAACCCTTAAATTTGTACACAAAAATTCAAAAAGCTCCAGAATTCAATACTGAATTTCTAGATGGCTATAATTCTGCATCTCAGCAGTCTCTAATATGCAAAAAAAAAAGATGAGACATGTCCAGAATCACAGCCTTCACTGAGCCTTCCCTGTTGTGTTTTGGCCATTAGGCACACTTTGAAGATGGCTCACAGAACAGAGTCCTATCAAAATCAGAACTGAGTCAAAACCTGAACCTTTATGCAATAACTTCCTGAATAATAATTTTAGTTTCATTTTCTCCTATGAGAGGATATTTAAATCCATATTTCCTACCTGTTAAAAGAATGTCCAAATTACCAGAATCTTGAATAATCTATTCAGTGCAGAAGACACTGGAAACAATCTTTCCTCTTCCTGGTAAACATCATAACCAGCGGGCAAGAAAGGCACACCTCCTTCTGCTCTAGGATATTAAACAGGTATTACCTACACATTAGGAACTAGTCTTGCTAATGCATGAGGAAGTTTTAATGTTCAGATTAATATGGCTAACTTGCCCCTGAATGCCAGAAGCATTGTACAGCTTTCAGTGCAGACTGCATGAATGCAAATTTACTTGGTGGCTCTAGTCACATGTTAGACCATATGAGCAAGAAGAAATGAAATAAACAAACCAAGTAAAGACTAACTTTAGTAAGAATTCCATTTGCGTGTGACCCTTTTTGAGATAACAATATTTCAATATAGCAAATCCTTTTAACAATATCTTTGGTTTTCTTCTTCAAGCTGTGTGACAGCAATGAATTCACAGTGTTGGGGGATATCCACAAGTGTGGCCTGACTGACACTGAGACATGCCTCAAGGGTGTAGCCATCAGCCTAAATGGAGGACAAACGGTGAGCAACAAAAGTAAACACCTGACATTCTGCAGGGATGTCCTCTAAGATTGGCAGACAATGCAAATGACACATGACAGTACAGACAAGAAATTTGCATTACCTTTTTGTTTTATCTAATTTGAACATTATTAAAAGAAAAAATTTAGAATAAAGTAAGCACATTAGAAGAGAAGTTCTTAGTAGCTTTCTGTTATTTAGATAATTTCTGGGTTTTGTTTTCTTGGACTGTCAGTGGAACACAGTAATAAAGATTAAAGAGATGGTACAGGAATCAGAACATCATCATAGTCTCCTTCCCTTTTTTTTCACTTTATCTTGAATAGAATTGTATAGGAAACATTTGGAAAGTATTTAACTTCTCTTTGTAAATAACTTATCTAAATGTAATTTATGCTGGATAATAATTGTCTTCTTGTGGACAGAACATTGTGATCCAGCCTTCTGGGAGTGTATTTGTGAATATGATCTACACACAGTTACCATTCTCAGCAGGTATGTTCCTTTGAAAAATGATTTCTCATTTTTACTTTAAAATGTTAGGAGTTAAACTAAAGACAAATTCTGCCTCTGGTTACACTGCAGCAAACCCAGAGCACTGCCAAAGATGACTGTCTCCCATTTTTATGTAATAGGATTTGCCTATTCAACATTGATAACTTTAGCAAAATCATGGTTTAAATTTAGCCATGTCTAATTAGTCCAAGCAAATAGTGTTACTGCACACTTTCAGATCCAAACATTGTCATAAGAGAGAAAAGAAATTCTGATATGCAACTGGACTCCAATATCTCAAGTCTGTGTTCCCTGTCCTTGTCTTAAAGCATATTTGTCTCTGAAGTTTCTCACATGCTGGTTCTTCTTAAGCACTCCTGCACCTAACACAAAGCAAACAATGAAAGGACGGAACAAGTCCAGACTGGAGTCTTCCAATTTTCCATTAAATACTGCTGTAGCATTTTCATCAAACAAAGGCAGCCTTTTAAATAACAACAGAAGTGTGTGTTCTTCCCTCATTTTAAAACACCAGACAGAAAGTGAAGGTTTTGTATACGTTTGTTGCTTAGGTGTTTAGATTAGGCTATTTAGGTGCTGGATTTGAAATCCTGTAAGCATCATTTTGCCCCCAGTTCATCAGAAATTAGGATCATATTAAACAGAGCTGTAGAATTCCTCTATTCTTCCTCTACTATATCGTTTCTATAATGAAAAATTAATTCAAATGCTCATCTCAAATGAAGTTATAACTATTTTGTTCTTATATCCCTAGCAAACGTCACCATCTTCAGGCCTTCATCTTTCTTCATTATTCTGCAAACAACTTTTGGTCTTCAGCTACAGGTTCAACTCGTGCCTTCAATGCAAGTTTTTATAGACCTAGACCCGTCACATAAAGGGCAGACCTGTGGTGAGTGACTTTGTCCTAACAGCTGCCTTCACCAGTACCTGTGGTCCTGTAGGAGACTTGCACAGACCCTCTGCTTCCTTGTAGGTCTCTGTGGAAACTTCAATGACATACAGACAGATGATTTCAAAACTACCAGTGGTGTGATAGAGGGCACTTCAGCTGCCTTTGGCAATACTTGGAAAACTCGGGCTGATTGTCCTAATGCCAAAAACACCTTTGAGGACCCCTGTACTGTCAGCATACAAAATGGTAAGTAACATCTTCTATTCTCATTTAAGAGGCAAAGAGGGACTAAGGTGATCAACCACCAAGCATTTAACCAAAATAACAGAACTGTTTGCACATGCACACAAGTTTCCACTGTTGGCACTACAAGTCTTCAATTAATAAATAATAACTAGCGCAGTATTTCGGGTCTTCAGATATATTCCTTTGGATCAAGACAGCAAGTAAAATTAAGGGGAACTGGAACCATACAGGATGTTAGGGATTCATTCCTGGAAAGGACTGACTGTCACACAGAGAAAAAAAGCTGTGCCTAGGCCATCTGAAGGTTGTGGCCCTTTAACTGTTAAACTAAGAACCAGACTTGCAGTTCAGAGGTTGAGTGCAATCAAGCTCCATTTCAGCCAACAAAATACATAATTCTTGAGTATTCACAAGCTTCTCTTCTCTTTTCTGAGATGAATTAGCATAGTTTTAGCTTAGTGTGAACCTTCCTTTTTAAAATTCAGCAAGGAGTATCTGTAGTTTATTCCATGACAATTATTATGAATTAGGAAACAGTTTTTGAAGAGTTCATATTTCTGCCTAGAGGAAGACTCTGTGCCTCAGCTTAATTAAATTGTAATGTTAAGCTTCTGTAATTTCTCTGGAGGAGGTATAGTTACATTGAGACAAGAGTTTTGCAAATGAAGTGAAATGAAGATAGAAATCCTTACCATGTTTTCAATTCACAGACCAGTATGCTCAGCACTGGTGTGGACTGCTCTCGGATACCACGGGACCTTTTGCTGAATGTCACTCAACAGTGAATCCAGAAGTTTACCAGAAGGTAATTGGCTCTAACTCCATCCAATGTAGGAGAAAAAGACTCAGATTTCTGATACTAACACCTGAGAGAATAACTTGCCAGTTGTGAGGAGATGTATTCATGAAAATTCTTTACAAGCCAAGGGTTCATTCTTATCTACACAATAGGAAATTTGCTCCTTTGTGAAACTATCTTTCCTTCCATTCCCTGGAGGATCAACTTACAGGTGTATTCCTCCTGCACCTATTTTTAGGTGCCAACTTAAAGACTAAGTTAGGCGTTTGGATTTGCTATCAAAGGACAAAAATTGTCCCTTCTGAGAGGTGTAATGACAGCTTTAGCCAGAATCTTAACTGGCACTTTAATTCCTCTGAACTGTTCTCAGAAGGCTTTTGCATATATGCAAGGGCAAGGCAAGAAATGTGTGTAAAAAACAGCAATGAAAATTAGATGAGATGTGAACGAGAATGTTCTAGGAATTCAAGGTGATGAAACCCCATAACACAGTCCCTGGGTACTTTAGAAAACCTTCCTGTTACTGGAAGTTGGTAAGATTACGTTCATTAAATACCATCTGGAATTAACAATATTGTATTATCCCTGCGGAGCATAGAAACACATCAAATAGCTTCTCTTCTTTGTTCCTCTGCTGCAGAGAGCCCAGGCTCTTTAGCATAAGCTCCAAAAGCTGGGTGGCATCAAATAATCTCCTTTTATTCTAAATATATATTGCACAGTGGCAACAAATTTAAAGTAGTTGGAAAACTGAAAAAAAAACCCCAAACCTCAAAATAGTGGACCTCTAATTATTCCTTTTTCACATAAATAATCTCTTGAAAAAATTCAATGAAAATCAGGTATATATTTACTTTTACACGTGGATTGCACTTACTTTAGCCTCTAATGAACGTAACACTCCTAAAAAATTGCAGCGTGCCATGGCTTTGACGTGACATTCTGATGATCACATGTCACCCTCTGTTCCTAGATCTGTATGTTTGACACGTGTAACTGTGAGAAAAGTGAGGACTGCATGTGTGCTGCCCTTTCCAGCTACGTCAGAGCCTGTGCTGCTAAAGGAGTTCTTCTCACTGGATGGAGGAGCAAAGCCTGCAGTAAGTTTTACATCCCTTTGCCTTTTGCAAATGATATCCAGAAGACCCCACACAGCAGCTCTCAGGGATTCCATAGTAATGGGGATTAAGTACAGTGTTGACTTTCAAGAACCTGAGGAGGAAAGGAATGCCATAAAAGAGAAACAGCAAACAGGGAGAAGTATTAAAAAGAAGCAGTGATAGATTACTTGTTCAGAACCATCAGGAAAAATCGGAAGAGCAATACCCTTGCAATAAGAATAAAATAGGTAGGATGTTTCTCAACTTACTTTGACAAAAAGTATAAAAATAGCATAGAGGAGGAAACACTGTGTCCTAACACAATTGAACTTTAACAATAATTTAACTTGGGCAAAACATTTGACACATTTATAAGGGAAAATTTTGCTCTAGTACTACAAAAAATTACACTGCTGAGGATATCAGTAAAGTATGTGCACATACGATGCCACATTTATCCTACATACTTTATCTGGAATACTGTGTACCTATATTGCTTCTTGAATGAACAACAAATGTAACTCACCTTCTTGCTCTCAAGCAAAATACACCACCTTGTGTCCGAAGTCCTTGAAGTACACCTACAATGTCAATTCCTGTCAACCCACCTGCCGGTCTCTGAGTGAGCCTGATGTCACATGCAACATCAAGTTCGTCCCAGTTGATGGCTGTACCTGCATAAATGGAACCTACATGGATGACAGTGGCAAATGTGTGCCTGCTTCTAGCTGTCCTTGTTACTACAAAGGAATGCCTCTGTCTTCTGGAGAAGTTGTTCATGATAATGGTGTTGTCTGGTAAGAGATTTGTCTAAAAAAAAAAAAGAGATTGGCTATAGAAAATCATGTAACCATATGGAATCAAATAAATGTAACTTCTATACCAAAAATTTTCAATTAAAAAAAAAATCACAGCTTCTTAGAATATTCTTAGGGCTACCCATGTTTGGAAGATTGAATTCCTGTAGTTGTTTATGTACAACAAACGGTCCTGTGGTGGGTCAGCCTTTGCTAGCAGCCAAATTCCCACCCTGTCCCTTTCTCTTTGCCTCACTTCCTCCCTTGCCTCCACACATACTTCTTTTATCCATGACTGTAGAAGGATTGTTCCATAGTGCAAGATGCCTGATAATCCTGTTACAGGTTATTCCCATTAGAATGGGAATCTAAACTATTCTGAAGGACAGTTTTAAACAAGGCATATAGACAGAGCAAACACTTATTTATATAGCATCTACTTGTATTCTGTTCTACTCTAATATAGAATATTAATACTTCTGAAATGTGCAAATTATTTGATAAAGGACACATTTTATTTGTTTTATCCCACAGTAATTTTTCATTATTTCAAATTAATTGGGAAATAGGCTGGAACTTAACAAGAAAAAGTTAAAAAAATACTCATACCCTTGTTTTTATAGCACTTGTGCCTATGGAAAGCTGAGCTGCATTGGAGAGAAGCCTGAACCAGGTAACATATCACTTAAGATTTTCTTTAATTCTCCCTTTCTGTCTTTTCTCTTCATTTCTTTATTCTCTTGTCATAATGATGCAAATTGTACAAGTCTGAAATCAACCAAGAAAATGAGATGAGGACTTCTGTAACATAGAGGACATTCTCAAAATACAAAGAAACACTGTCTTAACTTTCAGGTAGCTGAATCAAGTTAGAACCCCCTGGGTTACACAGAGTAAAAGGATACTTGGTCACCTCACTAATTGTGAGGGAAAAACTATTCACATTTTAATTAAAATGTAAAAACAAAAAATCCCAAAACAACCAAACAAAACAAAAACCCCCAAACAAGTAAACGAGGATATTTGTTATCCTGCTTTGTTCTGCTTTTCTGAAAGGATGTGTTTCATGAAGCTAACTAAAAATTAGTTTTATTGAGTAGTCCAAGCATAATCACAAAAGCCAGGTGAATGAATATGAGATCAAAACAATATTTGGTTTCTCTTTCTTGCTAAATGCATCACATTAAGGTACATACAATTCACAAAGGAATATTTCCTTTTTTTCTTGGAAGCACAAAGATACAAATACATCGTTGGTCTCACATTTCTTGTGGCTTTTCTCTCTTTTCAGTCTGTGTGCCTCCCATGGTATATGTTGACTGTGGCAATGCCACTGCAAATGTGGTAGGAGCAGGATGCCAGAAGAGCTGTCAGACTCTAGATATGGAATGTGTAAGTAAAGACTCTTTATACCTAGTTGAAAGCATGTTAATCAAGATCTCTTTTACAATATAAAATTAAAATTACCAGCTACAGCTGGACTCTTCCAGCAGGGAAATGTTTCAAAACACACTTTCTTTGTGGTCATTGCAGTACAAAACTCACTGTGTCTCTGGCTGCGTATGTCCTCATGATCAAGTGTTGGATGGCAGAGGTGGCTGTATAGCTCCAGAAGACTGTCCATGTATTCACAATGGGAATTCCTACAGTCCAGGAGAATCAATCAGAGTTGGTTGTAACAACTGGTGAGAGCATATTGATAAATAATATTTTGGCAATAAAAATAAAACAGTTTAAACTCTAAGCAAATAACATCATTTCACTCTAGCAGTATCAAGATTTCTAGAAAAGAATCCTGCATAAATCAACTCACTTAGTACCTAAAAGGCAAGCTCTGTCCATTTTCTCAATGGCATAGCCCGGAAATTTCAAGTGGTCGGAACAACACTGTGGTTTTAATGTTGTCATACTCATTCAAGTAAAAAAAATCTTTTTTCTTCCACAGAAATCCTTCCATTTCAATAGATCAGACAGGATCTGGAAATGTGAAAGAATTGGTGTTTTCTAATGCAGATGGTTCATTACATAATTAAATAACACAGTCTTTGGATAAATTCCAGTAATTCTTGAGCTTTGCTGTTTTGAGAATAAGCAAAGCTTACTTTTTCATTAGAAACTTAAATCATTTTACAAAAAAGAAACGTACCTGTATTTATATTGTGTTTGTCTAGTTTTTACATTTGAAGTGCATTTTGTCTTGTGTAGCACATGTAGAAACAGAAAATGGCAATGCTCTGAGGAACCCTGCCTGGAAACATGTTCTGTTTATGGAGATGGGCATTACACCACCTTTGATGGCAAACGCTTTGATTTTGAAGGAGATTGTGAATATGTTCTGGTCCAGGTAACAGAGTCCTGCCTTGATTTTTGGTCTAAGTATCTTGCATTTTACTTATGAACATGTAACATAGTTAACAGTGAGTGTCATTCTGCTGTTTCAGAACTACTGTGGTCAACAAGCTATGAATCAGGGAACCTTCAGAGTCATCACTGAGAACATTCCATGTGGCACTACAGGAACTACCTGCTCTAAGTCTATTAAAGTTTTCCTGGGTGTAAGTATTTTCTTTAATTATTAATTATTTAATATTTTTATAATTTAATGATTCATTATTAATGCTAGAAGGATGGAACAAGCTGTTCCTGATGGAGGCCACTTCTCCTATGTCTAAGATAATGAAAATGTTACTAGTCTTTTTGGCTCTCTGCTCTAGGAAGCAAAGGAGGGAAATCTACAGAGAAATTTCTTAATGTGAAGTTGTTGAATAGGATCCTTTTGATGATAATGTTATTATTTCAAGAAGTTACTGTCAGTATATAAAACTACAAAATAGGTGACTTTTTAAATTGGCCTCTAACTTTTTCTTCTCCTGTGTTAGAACTATGAGCTGGTACTCAGTGATGGACACTCTGATGTCATCCAGCGGACACCTGGAGGAAAAATACCATTCCAAATCCGTTCCATGGGCATCTACCTGGTGGTTGATACTACTGTTGGTTTGATACTCATGTGGGACAAGAAAACCAGTATATTCATCAAACTTAGTCCCAGCTTTCAGGTATGCTTTAAAAGTGAAAACATTAATAAAATGAATTCTGTAACATATGCATATTATCGCTCAAAAAAGAGGGTGGAAATTTAGGCTGTAAACCAAAAGGCTGTAATCAAAAGAGCAGAAATCATTCTCATATTATTACCCTTGTTGTGTTGACTTAAATTGTGTACCATGCATTATCCTTAAATTACATTATTCAGCATGGCTTAGCAGTGACTTTATCTGTAGCTTTCTTCAAGAAAAACCCTCACTGAAGAGACATACTTAGGATCAGCTAAAACTAAATAGCTCAGTACTTAGAACAAAACCCATCATTCTATTCCTTCTTCCTAATAACAAGTTAAAGACATCTCTGTACGAAAAGCGTTTTATGAAAATGTCTAATGCTGTTACTAAATAGGCATTAATAATCTTAAATAAGATTTTTAAATAAGAGTCTTCCTGAGGTCTATTACTCAGAGATTCTAAGAAATTGTACCTTATAGATCCTTGACATTTTGTTTGTCCTGATGCAGGGCCATGTCTGCGGACTTTGTGGAAACTATGACGGCAATGGAAATAATGACTTTACTACTCGCAGTCAGTCTGTGGTAGGAAATGTGCTGGAGTTTGCCAATAGCTGGAAAGTGTCTTCGAGTTGCCCAAATGCCAATCGTACACAGGATCCATGCACTGCAAACCCATACAGGAAAGCCTGGGCACAGAAGCAATGCAGCATCATTACCAGTGAAGTGTTTGCCAAGTGTCACTCACAGGTATGACAACAAATTTAGTCTTGAGTTCCTGACAGAGTGATTTTGTCTAGTTTTACATGAAATAGATGAAAAAATACTCTTAAAATACATTTTGTCATGCTTGACACAGTGAAGTTAAACCAAGTTCCTGCATAGAGAAACTGCATAGAAATACTTTCACTTTCATTTTCTCAGCTTTTGTCTTGAGCAAGTCTACACTAAAGAAACTGATTATTTTGGTTGGTTAGTTAGTTTGTTTTTAATCGAAGAAACAACAATAGATAAATCTCAACAAATGTTTATTTCCTAATGGCATCATTTTCTACTAATAGAAATATCAGCCACCTGATATGAATGATCCTGTGCTAGCTTGTAGTAATTAATTTTACAACTGCTTTCAACATCTAACAGCTCTTAATATTGAGCTTACTAGCAATAGCTTTATTCTACATTTTCCTCCTGACTTTTCAAAACATTCTTGTAACTTCTTCCTTTCTTAGCTTTCTCCAATACAGAGCTGTGAGTTTCAGATATATTACTCAGCTATTTTAGGACAGTGCAAAAAGGACAAGGGCATGAAAACTTGAATGTTTTCTCCATCAGG
The DNA here is from genome assembly GCA_018697195.1 of Certhia americana. NCBI lineage: Eukaryota > Metazoa > Chordata > Aves > Passeriformes > Certhiidae > Certhia > Certhia americana. The sequence continues at coordinate 17,230,970 of CM031861.1, read as the reverse complement.
TTGAACCAAATGACTATTACCAAGCGTGTGTGGATGATGCTTGTGCCTGTGACACTGGAGGAGACTGTGAATGTTTCTGCACAGCAGTAGCTGCCTACGCTCAAGCATGTAATGAGCTGGACATCTGCATATCATGGAGAACCCCATCCATTTGTCGTGAGTTTTAACCCACTACTTTTTTAAGGGGTTCAGAGGGAAAGAGAACTGAAAGAAAAAGAAGGAAACTAAGTAGAAAAAGAAAGGAAGGATAAAATTGTATTTCTAAGAGGCACAACTGCATGATCAACAAACAAAAAAAAAACACCTAAAAAACCCAACAAAGCAGTTGCGTAAATCATTAGAAGACAATCTATCTTAGTAAAATGAAACCACAGGTAATAATTTTACAAGCAGTGTAATTACTGTCTAATTAACTTGACAATCATGATACATTACTGGTGAAATATGATATTTTATCACACTGCCACCTGTCTACATCAAGTTTCATGTAAATAAACATTAGTGCATGCTAGCTAAGATTAGTGATTCAATCAACTGATTTTTTCATATGTAATGTGTAACTCTGTTCTATGATGTATATATTTATTTGTGTTAAAGGTTTTAGAAATGTAACAATTGTATTGTGTTGGCAATAGAACAATCTATTGTTCACCACCTATGTGATTATGCTGATCCCATTGGATTTTTATCTAGAAGAAAACTGAAACAGTATAGAGCTAAAACACCAAAGACATTTTTCTGACATTTCTTCTTCTAGCTCTGTTCTGTGATTACTATAATCCACAAGGGGAATGTGAGTGGCACTACAAGCCATGTGGAGCACCTTGTATGAAGACCTGCAATAACCCAAGTGGGAAATGCCTTCATGAGATGAGGGGTTTGGAAGGTAAACAAAATTATGCATATCTCATTCTACTTGAAAGGTTAAAATGCGGTATGGTGAAAAAAATCTGTATTACTCAGTGTATGACATGTTTGCATTAGAAATCATAAGGGATTTTCTAATTAGTATTGTATTCCCTAATGGATTGTGTACTTGTTTGGAGTGTAAATGAGGACAAAATACTTAGAAGCAAAATATACAATCAAAGGAATAGAGTAAGAGGGTCTGAAATTCCACTTACCATGTGGGACATTTTGGGAAAAGCAGATATGAATGTAGAGTTACTTATACTTCTGAAAGGTCTATGTCAACTTGACTCTTCTCTTTTATTGCAGGCTGCTATCCACAATGTCCAAAGAATAAGCCCTATTTTGATGAGGAAACCATGACCTGTGTTTCTTATTGTGGTTGTTATGAAGATGGAAAAAATTACAAACCAGGACTGGAGATGCCTTCAAAGCAGAATTGTGAATCATGGTAGGATTAGAAAAGAATTTTAAAAATAGAGTTTAAAATGATGGAGCATAATTCATCACACATGAAATTTATTTACCAACAGGATCTAGGCCAGTCAGAGGCTGATGGACAATGTCTAATTTTCTTCCCTTCCCAGGAAATTAAATGATAATATAGTGAAACATTTTATCATCAAGAGATAAATTTGCTACTTATTTTGTATATTTATTGAAGTTTTTTTAAATTAATATCATCGTTATTAAATGAAGTGAAAATAAGATACACTTACTGCGCTTTTCCCTTCCAAAAATTAAATAGACCTATTGGGGAGATAAGAATGTTTAAAATCGTCCATCTCACATCTTTTGTCCTATTCCCAAAAGCACTGGTAGGGATGCTGCATATTTTATATGCTGGCTCAAAGAAGAGCTACCTTGTGTGCCAGAGAATGATGTGAAGATACCCAGGCTGAATTTTTACAGCAGAACTGACTAACTCAGAGAAGATAGGGTCATTTTACATTTAAACATAGAATGAATAGCAAAGGATTGATAAGAAGAAAAATTAAAACAAAAAAAATTATGTCATGAAACATTATCATTATCTGTCATCTATAGTATGACATTCATAATCTGTTTTTCTCTTTTTCAGTGAGTGCACAATTCATGGCAAAAAATGCAGATATGATGAACATGGTATGTTGACAAAGTTGTTTCTGTATGAACATGACACACTTATGGTACTCTGTGTTTCAGATAGCAAGGAATAACATCATCCTGTTTTAATCTACAGAATGTACTTGCACTTATGAAGGGCAGAAATATAACTACAAAGATGTGGTCTACAACACTACCGATGGCACAGGATGGTGTATTGTTGCAACCTGTGGACCCAATGGAACGCTTCAAAGGTCTATCTATGACTGTCGAACCACATCACCTACAACAGCAACAACATTTCACTTCAGCTCTACACCACCTACCACTTCTTCCACAGGTACATCCTTTGTAGCCCTTAAGAGAGTCTTCTAGTGAGAAAAATATATTTTACAGTGCTAAGTGGATTGTTCAGATATTGGCATTGAGATAATGAGATTTTAGTTTTTAGTATTCCTGTACAGCATTCTTGGTTGGGAATCTCTAGTCTCTCTCTGGGGATATGTTGTTTTATGAAATCCGTATTCACTATAGAATATGTAAGTTTTGAAATCACAGAAGATATCAGCATTGCTGGAATTCAGTAGCTACTTTCCACCTAATTCATAATGAGAGTTCACCTGCCAAAGCTCTCCAACCAGTAAATGGTTTCTTAAGATCAGAGCTAAAATAAAAAGTATAGGAATGCTTGAAATGGTGAGCTAAGACAATGCAGTGAGGAGTCAAGTGATGTGGAAGAAAAAAGTAGCTATAGATCTCAATGCATACACTAAACGTTACTCTTTCTACTGATTACAATCCATTCCAGAGAGACTAGTATATGCTGAAGCAAGACACAACCAAAGCAAGTACACTGAACTAAATGCAAAATAAGTGTGACTTGTTTTTTTCTCAGAGTGTATAAATTAGACCTGAGCCTTATTTCAACAACTTCTAAAACATAATTAACATTCTCTTGGGAAGTGACAGTTCCAAGCATGTCACTACATTAAATTGCTGGGTGAAGTATTTTTTGTTTTACAAAAATTATATGTATAATAAACAGATGCACTACAGGAGCATAATGCAAGAAAAATGACATTAGGAAAATTGTCAGCCCATTTAAAATCACAAAAAAAAAGAGAGTATCTACAGGAATTCATTCTTAATTTGATGGTCTCTTCCTTATTTCCTTCACAGTGTCACCAACTACGTCAGTATGTGTTCATGAAGTCTGTCAGTGGTCACAATGGTATGACGGGAGTCTACAAACCCCTGGCTACGATGGGGGAGATTTTGAAACTTTTGATGATTTACGAGCAAAAGGTTATGAAGTCTGTCAAGCCCCAAAAGCTATTGAATGCAGGGCAGAAAAGTTCCCTGATATACCACTGAAAGACCTTGGCCAAAAAGTAGAATGCAGTACAACACAAGGGCTTGTATGTTACAACAAGGATCAAATTTCAACAATGTGTAACAACTATGAAATCAGAATCCTCTGCTGTGTTTTTGTACCATGTTCTTCCACAACGCCTTTCAGCACATCAACTCCAAGTCCAACAGAAACGTCTACTGAAACTACGTATTCATTTACTACAACCTCTGAAATTACAACATTCACAACTTCAACTACAGAAGAAACAACAACAACTGAAATGTCAACACCTGTTACCATGTCCCCTTCTACAACTGCATATTGTTTCAAAGAACAATGTTACTGGTCAAGATGGTACGATGTCTATTATCCAGGGTCAGGTTACAATGATGGAGATTTTGAAACCATCCAGAACATTAGAAATAAGGGATATAAAGTCTGTGACAATAGAAAGGGTGTGGAATGTAGAGCAGTGCGGTTTCCTAATACACCATATCCTCTACTAGAGCAACACATAACGTGCAACAAAGAAGAAGGGCTGAAATGTTACAATAAAGATCAACTGCCACCTATATGCTATAATTACGAAATAAGATTTAAATGCTGCATAAAGATACCAGTACCATGCGGAACCCCTGAAACAACAACAGAACCAATTACACTTTCTTCAAGTACAACAGCCAGTAAACTACCAACAACTCTAAGTTTACAAACAAAACACAAGACAACAACGGAATACACAGTAGAACCAAAAACAGATTACATACATACAAGAATAACAACAAAACCGACTACGACAACTCCACCAGAAACAACCTACACACTGCGCACCCAAATACAACTGCTCTTCCCTTGACCGTGATCACTCCAGCCCCACCACCACCCCCAGAGGCCGACGACGTTGTACCTACAACACCGTCACAACTCCACTCTCCAACTACGTCCCGCACCACGGTCCCACCTCGGCAGAATCAGCACCCCAGCACCACCACGACCGACGACGTATACCACCTCCTCCCACCATGTCCACCAACCCGGTGAGCCCGAAGTGTGCACGTGGAGCGAGGGTTCGACGTGGATCCCCTCTCGGGGCAAAACACAGGGAGACTTTGAAACCTACCAGACATCGCGCCGCAGGCAAGCGAATCTGCCCACCAGCCCCAAAGCAGATACGATGGCCGGGCGGAGGATACCCCGGGTTGCCATCCAGCAGGTGGAGACATGTGGTGCAGTGCGATGTCAAATTGGACTGTTGTGTGCAAGAAGAGGGACCAGACGGGCAAATTCAAGATGTGCCTCAATACAGTACGCGTGCTCTGCATGCACCCCCAAAACTACAACTGCTCATCCCCTTGCCGTTGATCACTACCAGCCCCACCACCACCACCACGAGCCAGAAGACGTTGACCTACACCACCGTCACCACCCCACTACAACACCTAGTCTCAGCACCACGAGTCCCACCTAGGCAGGAATCAGCACCACCAGCACCACCCCACGCCGACGAGAACCAAATCCTCATCCACATGTTACCACCCCTGTGAGCGCCGAGTGTGCAAGGGAGGGAGTGGTTCAAGTGATTCCTCCTCGGGGCCCAACCAGGGAGACTTGAAATACAGCACATCGCGGCTGGTCCGCCGGCAAGCGAATCTGCCCACCACCAAAGCAGATCGCGTGACGGGCGGAGGACCTACCCCGAGGTGTCCATCCAGCAGTGGGGACAGGTGGTGAGTGCGAGATCACCTTTGGATGTGTGCATGAACGAGGACCAGCCGGGCAAATCAAGATGTGCCTCAATCAAGATCCGCGTGCTATGCTGCACCCCCACCTACAACTGGCTCTTCCCTTGCGTGATTCACTACCAGCCCCAACACCACCACACGAGCGACGACGTTGGACCTACACCCACGTCAACCTACCTCCACTCTCCACACCCTACGTCCCGCACCAAGAGTCCACCTCGGCAGAAATCAGCCACCCCCCAGCACCACCACGCCGACGACGTATACCACATCCTCCTCCACCATGTCCACAACCCCTGGGAGCCCGAATGGCGTGCACGTGGATGCGAGTGGTTCGAGGGTTGGATACCTCCCGGGGCCCAACTCAGGGGAGACTTTGAAAACACTACAGAATCCGGCCGCCGGCAAGCGAATCTGCCACCACAGCCAAGCAGCAATAGGAGGTTTACCGGGCGGAGGACTACAACGACGGGTGCCATCCAGCAGGTGGGAAGGTGTGCAGTGCGCGATGTCCACTTTGGACTAGGTTCAAGAAAACGAGGACCAGTGGCAATTCAAGATGTGCCTCAACTACAAGATCCGCGTGCTATGCTGCACCCCAAACTACAACTGCTCTTCCCCTTGCCAGTGATCACTACCAGCCCCACACACCACCACGAGCCCGACGACGTTGACCTCACCACCGTCACACCCTCACCTCCCCCACCCTACGTCCCAGCACACGAGCCCACCTCGGCAAGAATCAGCACACCCGCACCACACGCGACGAGTATACACATCCTCCCCATCCACCATGTCACCACCCCCCTGTGAGCCCGAAGTGTGCAGTGGAGCGATGGTTCGACGTGGACTTTCCCCTCCTCGGGGCCCAACCAGGGAGACTTTGAACCTACCAGCAATCAGCGCGCGCAAGCGAATATGCCACAGCCAAAGAGATCGAGATGCCGGCGGCCGGACTAGCCCCGGACGTTGCCAGACAGCAGGTGGGAAGGTGGTGCAGGCGATGTCAACTTTGGACTGGTGTGCAAGAACGAGGACCAGAAGGCAAATTCAGATGTGCCTCACTTCAAGATCCGCGCGCTCTGCTGCACCCCCAAAATACAAAGCTCTCCAATTGCCCGTGATCACTACCAGCCCGACACCACCAACCAGAGCCCCCGACGACGTTGGACTACACCACCGTACACTCCACCTCCACACCCTCCGGTCTCCAGCCAGAGTCCCACTCGGCAGGAAATCGCACCACAGCACCACTCACGCGCAAGATACCACCTCCCTCTCCACCATGTCCACCACCCCCCGTGGCCCGAACCAGTGTGCAGTGGAGCGAGTGGTTCGACGTGGACTTTCACCTCCCTCGGGGCCCCAACCAGGGAGCCTTTGAAAACCAGGCACATCCTGCGCCGCGGCAAATGCGATCTGTCACAAGCCAAAGCAGAGATGCCGGGCGGAGGACTACCCGACGTGCCATACAGCAGGGGGGCAGGTGGTGCTAGTGCGATGTCCAATTTGGATGGTGTGCAAGAAAGAGGACCCAGAGGGCAATGCAAGATGTGCAAATACAAGATCCGCGTGCTCTGTGCTGCACCCCTCAACTACAACGCTCCTTCCCCGTGCCCGTGATCACTACAGCACCACCCCACCACAACGAGCGACGACGTGACCTACACCACCGTCACAACATCCACCTCCAACCTACGTCTCCAGCACCACGAGTCCCACCTCGGCAGAAATCAGCACACCAGCACCCCACGCCGACGACGTATAACCCATCAGCCTCCACATGTCCACCACCCCCTGTGAGCCCGAAGTGTGCACGTTGGACGGAGTGGTTCGACGTGGACTCCAATCATGGGGCCAACCAAGGGAGGAATTTGAAACCTACCGCACTATCCGCGCCGCGGCACGCGAACTCTGCCACAGCCCAAAGCAGAACGTGCGGGCGGAGGGACTACACCGGAGGGTGCAATCCAGCAGGGGCCAGGTGGTGCAGTGCGATGTCCACTTTGGACTGGTGTGCCAAGAACAGAGGAAAAGACGGGCAAAATTCAAGATGTGCTAAACTACAAGATCCGCTGCAGCTTGCTATGCTGCACCCAAATACAACTTGCCTTCCCCTGCCCGTGATCAATAAAGCCCAAACCACCACCACCACGGCCGACGACGTTGACCTACACACGTCACAATCTCACTCCACACCCTACGTCTCAGCACACGAGTCCCACCTCGGCCCGAAAAAAATCAGCACAACCAGCACAACCACAGCCGAGACGTTAACACATCCTCCTCAACCATGTCTCACCACCCCGTGAGCCCGAAGTGCATGTGCACGTGGAGCCGAGTGGTTCGACGTGGACTTTCCCCCTACTCGGGGCCCAACCAGGGAGAACTTTGAACTACCAGCAATCCGCGCCGCGGCCAGCCGGAATCTGCCACAAGCCAAAGCAGATCGAGTGCGGGCGGAGGATACCCCGACGTTGAATACAGCAGTTGGGGACAGGGGCAGTGCGATGTCCACTTTGGAATGGTGTCAAGAACGAGGACCCAGACGGGCAAATTCAAAGATGTGCCTCAACTACAAGATCCGCTGCTCTGCTGCACCCCCAACTACAAAGTCATTCCCCTTGCCCTGTGATCACTACCAGCCCCCAACCACCACCACGACGCCCGCCGCGTTGACCTACAAGAACCGTTCACCACCTACCTCCACACCCTAGTTCTACAGCACCCGAGTTCCCACCTCGGCAGGAATATCAAGCCACCACCAGCACCACCACGCGACGACGTATACAACATCCTCCTCCACCTGTCCACCACCCCCTGTGAAGACCGAAGTGTGCAGTGGAGCGAGTGGTTCGAAGTTGGACTCCCCTCCTCGGGGCCCAACCAGGGAGACTTTGCAACTACCAGCACATCCGTGCCGCGGCAAGCGAATCTGCAACAGCCAAAGCAGATCGAGTGCCGGGCGGAGGATTACCCCCGAGGTTGCAATCCAGCAGGTGGGACAGGTGGTGCAGTGCGATGTCCATTTGGATCTGGTGTGCAGAACGAGACCAGACGGCAAAATTCAAGAGTGCCTAACTACAAGATCCTGTGTCTTGCTGCCACCCCCAATACAACTGCTCGTCCCCTTGCCCGTGATACACTACCAGCCACATCACCACCACAACAGGCCCGACGACGTTGACCTTACACCACCGCCACGCACTCACCTCCACACCCTAGTCTCAGCACACGAGTCCCACCTCGGCGAAATCACAACACCGCACCACCACGCCGACGACGTATACCACATCCTTCCTCCACCATGTACACCACCCTGTGAGCCCGAGTTGTGCAAGGGGAGCGAGTGGTTCGACGTGTGGATTCCCCTCTCGGGGCCCAACCGGGAGACTTGAAACACCAGCAAATACGCGACGACGCCAAAGCGCATCTGCACCAGGCCAAAGCAGACGAGTGCGGGCGGAGGACTACCCCGCGTTGCCATCCAGCAGGCTGGGGGACAGGTGGTGCACGTGCGTTGTCCAATTTCGGATGGTGTGCAAGACGGGACAAGACGGGCAAATTCAAGAGTGCCTCAACTACAGATCGCGTGCTCTGGGCACACCAAAAACTACAACTGCTCCTTCCCTTGCCCGTGCTCAATACAAGCCACACCACCACCCACCAAGAGCGACGACGTTGGACCTACCCACCGTCAAAAACTACCAACTCACCACCTACGCTCCAGCACCCACGAGTCCACCTCGCAGGAAATCAGCGCACCAGCAACACCACGCCGAGACGTATACCACATCCTCCTCACCATGTCACCACCCCCTGTGAGCCCGAAGTGTGCACGTGGAATGCGAGTGGTTCGACGGACTTGACCTTCCTCGGGGCCCACCTAGGGGACTTGACCTACCAAGCACATCACAGCGCGCCGGCAAGCGACTCTGAACCAGCCAAAGCAGACGCGTTTGTGCCGGGCGGAGACTAACCCGACGTGCCATCCAGCAGGGGGACAGGTGGTGCAGTGCGATGTCCACTTTGGAACTGGTGTGCAAGAACGAGGACCAGACGGGCAAAATTCAAGTGTGCCTCAACTACCAAGATCGCGTGCTTGCTGCACCCCAACTACAACTGCTCCTTCTCCAACTTGTCTCCTAATACACCCCACCACCATTGTAACCGAAGGTGAACTCCCTTTACTCCATTCTGCCCCTTCATTTCAAGTACTCCATGTTTCTGCAAGATTGTGGGGATGCTATATTTCTACTGGTTGTCTACCTTGTTTTGGAGCCTATTTCATTCTCATTTTTTTACTTTGTGGGGGTTTTTTTTGGTGTTTTGTTTTTTTTTTTTTTTTTTTTTTTTTTTTTTTTTTTTTTTTTTTTTTTGCCTTCGTACCTTTCAGTGTATTTTTTTTTGTTGCTTTTTCTGCAGGTGACTTGATTTACAACAGAATGGATAGCGATGGATGTAGGTTTTATGCCATCTGTAGCCCGACATGTAATATTGAGCGGCACGCTGTGTCTTGTCACGTCACAACTCCTTCAGCCACTACTTCCTCTGAGTGGTCTACAGTAACAACATCAGTTCCTCTGCCTCCCACCTCTGCAAGTGTTGCCTTTCATGGCTGTGTTTCCAGTATTTATCCTCCATTACAAGTATGTCATTTCTGTTTTGTTTTGACTGTTGAATTAATTACATTTTTTGGGTGGTACCAGGTTGGAACAGTTTGTAGTCTTTATACCTTACGTGTGCTGATTGTCTTAATTATTTTGCTAATGATGGACAATACAGAGCACATAATATTTGAGTTTTCATTTTTCTGCGTTTCAGTTTTTTATACTGCTAAAGGGAGTTACAATATCTTTTCTTGTTTATTTTTAGTTTATTTTTAGTAAAACTCTTTGGTGCATTGCATATGTAAGGTGTCTTCTCACTGACATAATAGTAGGAGCTTTCTTGCAGATATTTTTTCACTCAAGGTAAATATTTAAGATATAGTAAAGGCTTGTATCTGTTTCTGTTCTCCTGCCGTTTTATTTATACGCTTTTAAACTGATTTTATTGTTATGTTCTCTGTTGACCTTGAAGTACGCTATACATAGAGTAGAGAAAATGAGGAAATCAGTTCCTGTAACCTCATATGTGTCCCCCAAAGCCCAGAAGAGCCCTTCATGCAGAAGAAATAAGTGTAGTTAAGGTTACCACCCCCTTTTAGCATTAAAAAAATTAATCTTCTAGAATATTGACAACTTTTTACTATTGGTGAAAATTTTCATTTAAGTCTATGTTTTAGATTTAGAAAAGTAAGCGTTTTCTATCCCACATAACTTGGACAGAATTTTGAACACCTCTAGTTGCCTTTAAAACTCCTTAATACCTCAAATTGAGGAGAAGTAACACATACTGATTTTCTTTCCAACACCACCATTACTGGAAACGTTATAGCATAGATCTAAAAAGAGGAGACAAGTTTTGCAGAGTTTTGTGACACAACCACCCTAATTTTTTCATTTTGCAGCCTGGAGAAAGATTCAAATTATCCAACTGTACGGAAGTCATCTGCAATGGAGACAATGATATAGATGTAGTACCAACGCAGTGCCCACCTGTAAAGGAAATTACCTGTGCAAACAAATACCCTCCAATGCTGGTACCTGATGAAAATGGATGCTGTTACCGATATGAGTGTCAATGTAAGCACCAGTAAATTCAGGAATAAGGTTTTTTGAAAAAAGAAAGCTAAGCTTTACACAGATTATATGGGCATTTTCATTTCTTAGGGTTGCTCTATAAATTCCAGTGTCTTCAGGTTTTAAATTTTTTTCTACATAAATTCTCATCTTAATCTTCCAAATATTTTTTCTGTGCCAGGTGTATGTAGTGGATGGGGTGATCCTCATTACATTACTTTTGATGGAACCTATTATACCTTCCTTGAAAACTGCACTTACGTCCTGGTGAAACAGATTGTCCCTAGATATGACAACTTCCGTGTTTACATTGACAACTATTACTGCGATGCAAAAGATGGACTCTCCTGCCCTAAATCCATTATTATTTTCTACAAATCTGCAGAAGTGGTGCTGACTCGTGAACTCATGAATGGTGTGATGACCAATGTGGTAAATATTTTTTTTCTGTTTTTGCCAAAAAGAAATAGTGTCCATAAGCCTACTGATGCAATTCTGAGATAGTTTGTTAGAATATCAAATCATGGAGGTGATCAGGTCAGATGGTATCACTAAGGGGGAAAAAAGGACTGCACTCATGCTAAGAACAAAACTTATTTCATGAAAACTGGTGCATTGTGCCATACACTTATATAAACAAACGCACTTTGAAGAAACACAAAAGCAAATTGCAAGCAGGATTCCTCTCTCAGGGGGTGGATATGTATCCCTTTTCCACTGGATGACTAGGGACTGCTTTCTATACATATGGAACTTCAGGCACCGAACTGCCCTGACATGATTCCCCCTTTAATCTCGTACTGTGAAGAAAGGTCTAGCTGAAGAGGTGGCTTAGACTGTCACCTCACCTTCGTGATCCAAAGTAGTGTTGGCAAACCAATGAAAATGAACAGATAGTCCCACTATTACACTGAAGAATCTATTAGTTGATTAGAGAATCTATAGAAAGAAAAAAAATTTGCCTGAATAGGCACTCTTGCCTTACAGTGCCATGCCAAATTCTTATTCAGAAACAGATCGCTAGTTCCAGTGATTCCCTGTGAAAGAAAACAGTAATTGACAATTTTAACTAATGCTTTTTCCCAATCCAGTGAGAAGAGAGTTGCAAAATAACTTCTGACAAAAAACTATTAGGCAAATATGTTTACCTCTATTAGCTCATAAAAGATACTGTCTGCAAGTTGAAAAGCTAAACAAATAAATGTGATCACTACTACATAACTGACACTAAGGGCATCTGGCTTAATTTTGAATTTTCAGACAACATTTCCAATGTTATTTACTATGTAATATAGGGATGGTGTGATTATCTGGCAAAGTTATTACATAATAATGGCAGAGATGTTTCTGCAGATAAAGAAAACTACCACTCATTTTCATATGAAAAATGTTTCCAATGCACATAATCATGAGGGATACAGTGGAAATATTTGGATTTATACACATAAAATACTGTGTATTAGCATACATTCAGCACAAACACAGTAGAGGCTGCTTAGATTATTATCACATTTTGGCAATAGAGCAATACAAGCCAAGATATCAATGCAAATATATGCTGTCATGGGGATGCAAATGGGCACTGGATGTGATGAACAACAATATGGAGTTACGCATAATTATGAAGATTAGAAAATATATTATTTAAAGCAATCAGGCAGAAGCAGTGCATTTTCTCACATGGTGTTTTGGTTTTTTAACCCTGCATTCAGATGTACTTCAACAAAAAGATTGTCCAACCAGGCTTCAAAAAAGATGGCATTTCTTTCTCCACTCTTGGCATCAATATGATTGTTGAAATAGAAGAAATTGGTGCTGTCATCACCTTTAGTGGTCTGATTTTCTCTGTGAAGCTCCCATACAGCAAATTTGGCAACAACACTGAAGGGCAATGTGGTAAGAAGGATGCACAGATTGGAGGGAGTCCTCTTTTTCCACCCCTGCCTTGGTTATGCTCACCCAGTCTGGCTATGTAGTCTTACAACTGACAGAAATTTTTAAACAGCAGTAAATAGAAATGAGTACAGTTCTGCTCTTCAACTTCTGTAGGAGGTCAAAAGCTCAATATTTCTTTGGGCCTGGGGTTTTACATCTGTTTGTTTTTCCACAGCCTAAAAAGTTCATGTAGCTAGAGAAAGTGCTCCCTCTGAAGCAAGGCAAAATATGCATTTCATGAACACATCACACCTAAACATATTGGCCTAGGAATGTATTGTGCATCTCTGAGGTGGCTTATGAGACTTACCCAGTCTGTCTCTTCCAGGAACATGCACAAACAATAAAGCAGATGAATGCCGCTTACCAAGTGGTAAGATCATTTCCTCCTGTCCTCAAATGGCTCATCACTGGATTGTTGACAACGACAAGTCATGCCATGGAGTACCAGTACCACCAACTATAACCACACCTCCACCAAAGCCACAATGTGAAACACCTCTGCTCTGCAAGCTTATCTTGAGCGAGTAAGAAAACAAATTCATTTTTTCTAGACAACGTTGTCTCTGTATCTTACAAGAAGAATAACAGCTATAGATTTAGCATGTGATAACAGCTGAAAATATCAGCTTAATGATAGAACATATATAGTAAAATGCTTTTGCAAAAAGAAACTGGCCTGCCTTATTGACTTGCATGCCAAAGATAACTGAGCAAGGAGAGGTAAAGTCAGAAAATCAGGGATGCAGCAAGCACCAAAATGCCTTCCAGAGTATGCTCAGTAACTATCAAGCAAAGACTGAACTCTAAATTTGAAGTGAGTCTTCAGTACAAGTCATAGAGAACCTAGTTACCAAACAGGTGAAGAGAGCAGATGCAAACAGTTGAGAAATGCATGTTCCTTGTACATTTTACCTAAAACATGGAGTTCCAAAAGTGCAAAGGCTTGTTTCCTGAAGTATTTCCTGTACCTGTGTAGGCTAACAAAAGCTTTCTTCAAATTACTTATAAAGACCCTCTTATATGTGCTTTCTGTAGTATCTAGTAAGTTTGGAGGTATTTTATGTGTGAAGTTTCTATTGCTACTTTTTTTCATTTCTTTTTTTCTCAATCTGGTGCAGTTGCCCTTTACACTAAATTTTTGGTGTCAAACTGCTAAAATGTTGTGTACACATATGGAAATACTATGACCAATAACACCTTTAGAAAAAAAAGGCACTTCAGATTTCTCAGTCTTTCCTGAATCTATCTCCCAGCTTATTGGCCATTCCTAGGGTTTTGTTTCATGCAATACCTTCCTTTCTGAAGCAGAGTCGCATGCTATTAACTGGAAAGTGTTGTATGACAGGAACAGACTTTGTATAGTGGCTCATTAACATAGAAGGGGGTTGCTTTCTTTACTGCCTACAGGGTTTTTGCAGACTGTCATAATGTGATACCACCAGAACCATTTTTCAAAGGCTGTGTTTTTGATGGATGTCGAATAGACGATGAATTCATGCAGTGTTCCAGTTTGGAGATATATGCTACAGAGTGTGCTGCTAGAGGTGTCTGCATTGACTGGAGAAGAATGACCAACAATACATGTTGTAAGTATTGCAGGACTGCAAATGTATGTGGTAAATGGTAGAAATTAGTGATTTATTCACTAAACACATCTTGTATCTGACACTTGGTTGGCTGTCTACAAAAGTCCAGTGGGGTCCTTTCTCACAGAAGCTGCAGATGAAGAAGGCAAAGCTGTAGTAATTTTTTCTGACCAAAACAAACAAACAAACAAATCTACTGTCAATTTTAATTTTTTTTTTCTTTTTCCATACAGCATTTAACTGTCCATCAAACTTGGTATACAAGCCATGTGGGCCCATTAATCCAGTTACCTGTGACCAAAGGTATGGGGGAAAAATAAAAAAACACAGCCTGAAACATCTGCCTATATTTTTCTTTTCTATCCACTTTCCTCAGAAATTTGTTATTTCATGATGAAATGTGTTGTAAATGTCACTAATTTAGTCAAGATTTATGGGTAACCATCAGCTCTAGGAGCATGTGCTTCCTGTTGCCCTTCAGAAAGTGTAAATCTTTTGTCTCTCTAGTATCTGATACCATAGACTGCTCTGCCCCCTGCCTCACCACAAGTGTTGTACTCAAGCACATACATTCTTTCATTCCAGCTATGAGCGTCCTGGCTATGGAGTAACTGAAGGCTGCTTCTGTCCTGAAGGAATGACACTCTTGCGTGCAGACAGCAACGTCTGTGTCTCTGAGTGTCGTAAGTAATCTGTAGCTAGTTTGGGAAATAAATAGAGATTGGGATTGTTAGTCAGGAGGCCTGAGTTCTACAGTGATCTTCTACACGGTCAGGTCGTTGCAAATCACCCTCCCCAAGAGTCTCCAGTTACAAATTGAATAATAGTAATATAATTTTTTTTTCTCATCATCCTTCCTTAAGCGAGCCCCACTAAGATGGTAGAACTCTACAGTTCAGCAAAACTAGTCTGCTTATTTTCTTGTTAGACTTATCTTCACAATATTTTTATTTGAAACTGCACATATATATTCCTTTACTCCTTTGTCAGTTTTCAGTGGTGTAAATACCTATTAATTTGTTTGTCTGTTTATTTCTTTTTTCTTTCCAGTCTGCAGAGAACAAAATGGAATGTCCAGATGGGTAAGTATAACAATGAATGTGGCTTAATGAGCACAGACAAGTGAAACAAGATGATATTTAGTGTTCCACTAAACCAAAGCTTTGTCACAAATATTTGTTCACTTTTGGTCTTAAAAATAATGAGTGATAAAGCACCCCTAAGAAATTCAACAGTAAGTGATAAAATACTCTTTCAATACCATCACATACAGAAAAAAAAAAAACTTTTTAAAAAAAGATGGTAGTAGTGTAGGTTAGGCATATATGTTTATTTTATTTCCACAAGTTTGGCTCACTAAAATTGCTAGAAATTAAAGGAGAGATGGATAACAAAGTTTGCCTGCTCCTTATCGTGTTCATAATCTGCATTCTTAGTTCCTCAGCTGCATAGAAATCAGCAACTTAATGTGAACATGAGTATGTGATATGATCATTTCTTATTGAAAAATGGATGTGAGGCTCAATCACTTCTCTTTTAGAACTCCTCTAACCCTTATACTATTAACAAATAGAAAGTAATAGCTTTGTGAACTTAGAACCTTTAGTGACCTCCAATATCTTCCCCTAATAAGCAGTTTGAGTTATAAAATCTAAAATAGGAAAAAGCTGATATAATCATTTATCACTATATGCATGAATATGTCAACTAGAAGCAAATAAAATTATTTTAGTTTATTTTTATATTTAATTCTTTTCTTTCCATTGTCTGTGTTTTTCTTTTTTGTGTAGCCAGGAGAAAAATGGACAAAAGATTGCCAGGAATGTGTCTGTGATGAAAATACTCTTAAGGTGAAGTGTAGAAAACACGAATGTTCTCTGACACAGCAAGTATTTTGTGAAGAACCAGGTTACATTCCTGTTCAGACACCAATACCAGAAGATCCATGCTGTACCAGGACTGAGTGCTGTAAGTACTGTCTTAGTTCTTCATTATGAGAATATGCTATATTAATTTTAGGAAACTACAGCAAAAATTTCTCATTTTTTAATACTTTGCATTGATGTCATAATGCTTTTCTTCCTCAACCTGCTTTTTTACAGCCTTCTTGCAGAGCATACAGCAAATGCCTGAAGATAACAAATTCAAAGATGAAAAGATTTTATATAGTTAGACACAGGAAAGTAACTGAAATAAAATCTTCTATAATTTAACACTTGAAAGCCTTTAATACTGCCACTATCTGAAACAATATTCAAAATCCGTTCAAAACATTTTCTATTTCAAAGACCAGTATTAGGAAAATTAACTTTAAAAAATAGTCCTGACTATTTAAAAATTGCTTAAGAAAGTTCCAGAACCAGTTATCAGACTAGAGGGTCATCAGATTTCCCCACTGGTATGAAATTATCCCTTTCCAGGAATTACCACTCTGTTCTTCTCAGTGTTTTGTTTTACAAAGATTATGGGAAAGCCCAATCACATTGAAAACACCTTGGCACTTAGATTATTCAGTCCAAGTTATTAAACAAGTTATAGTTTAATGACTAAGTTATAGTCATTAAACTGTCTTGTGTAAACACTATAGCTACTCCATGGGGAAACTTCAGAAGTTTATGTAAAAAAATAACTTTAATTCAAAAATTCTGAGCTTATTATTTTCTATATTCTCTTATATGAAACAGACTGCAACACAAGCCTCTGCCCTGACATCACACCCCAGTGCTTAGAGGGACAGGACATAATCACAGTAATGCCACCTGGAAACTGCTGTCCTATCTTTGAATGCAGTAAGTAGTGTGTACCCTCTTCATGTGCTATTTGCTGCTGCATTTTTCAAAGTTACAAAAACCTTATAAGAGACATGCAAATTATCTATATTATCGTAGTGGGCCTTGTTGTGAATGAATGTTTTAAGGCTGCTGCCACAGGCCTACCAAATGGGTCTACGAAGCTACAAAACTGCAGTTTTTTCATGCATTTCTGCCTCTTAGAACTTATACCTCCTCTTTCCTTTTTTACAGGACAGGGCTGTGTAGTCAACGACACCTATTATGCAGTAAGTACAGAGAGTTACTCACTATAAAAATACACCTTCACATAGTTCACAGTGCAGTGTTTTTGCGACACCTATCATGGTCCTATTTTGTAGGAAAGCCTGAGATAAAGCATCATTCATTATTTCACTGGGGTTAACACCCTCTGCACAAGCCAAAGAATTTTCTGCTCTCCTTTCTACATTAGCAGAATTTGATTCCAAAATCGATATTACTAAACCAGAAACTCTGCTTGAATAAAACAATCAAAATTGTATTTATGGATCCCTTAGCCTATACATAGTTCATCTTTGTATTTTCTGTGAAGTGTATACGCAGAGAAGCTTCTCTTATTATTGACCAATAATGGGTTTTTCCAACTTCCCCTAGCCTGGAGCTGCCCTTCCATCAGGCCCCTGTGAAGAATGTACCTGCACTGGACCCTCTCCCTCAAGGCCTCACCATCCCACAATCAGCTGCCAGCCTGTTATCTGTGACACATACTGCCCGCTGGTGAGTGCTGTTCTGCTGTCACAAATTCCTACCCCACTCAGCTCCAATAACCACCAATTGAGGTCAGTGACTTGACTGAATGCCATTGTCTCTCTCTTTCTTTCAAAACAGGGCTATAAATACACAGTGGAACCTGGACAGTGCTGCGGCACGTGCAAGGCAGCAGCTTGTGTAGTGACTGTGGGAGACAACATTACACACGTGCTCCATGTAATTATCTCTGGTTTAGCTCACTTTTGGGGAACTCTGCTAGTCTTTCCATTCTTTCCTCTCCTTGTATTTGTCACAGTTATCTCCTCTGTCTTTTCTCGTATTAGACATGTGCTTACTCAGGCAGGGATTGGACAGTCTCCACATAGCTTAAAAATATCTTACCTCACAAAACACCAATTCTAGCACTTCTGGAAGCAACTGTGATATAATACTGAACAATGGCTTTCAGAAATCAACATAGGAAAATACACAGGTGAAAGCAATGGGCTTTTGTTTGCCTTCAGTTCTGAAACTGTAGCACCCATTTTGCTTAAAGGATAATTTGATCTGTGGAGGCATTTTGACACATCAATAAATTCTAATAACAAAACCATTGAAATGCAAATTATTCTTTCCAAATGAGTCCATGTACTTACGCTATTCACACAAAAAGCACATCCATACCCAGATAAAAATAGAGCCTCTTCACTTGGTTAATGGAAAACACTTAATGGCAGCATGATAATATGGCAAATAATTATCAGCTGAAATTCAAGGAAGTTCTTCAGAATTATCAAACTACTATACACAGCAACAATAAGTCATTGAGGGGCTTTTGTTTCTATTTTATATGAGAAGGTTTTAATTTGCTTCAATTTTGACTACTTTCAGGAAGGTGAATACTGGAATCCACCTGGTGATAACTGTACTGTTTACACTTGTGAAAAACATGCTGACCAGTTCATTCAAGTCATCAAAGAGGCAAGCTGTCCTGCCTTTAATGCTGATGAGTGTGATCCAGTAAGTACTGTTCTACCAGTTCTCAATTTTGGAAAGGTTGCAGTGCCTAACACCAGGCATAGGATAGAAGGATCATGGTGTCTAATGAAAATAACGAACAGAAGCATCATTCAGGAAGTAGCTTTCCTTTTATCCTCTCTGGTCCCAGTCAAATTTTTTCTCAGTGAAGCAATTCAAAATTAAAATGAGTGATAGATCAATCCTCACTGAGGATCGGACATTAGAGAAAAGGATACAGCATAATATTTTGGATTCCTAGAAGTGTCAAGTGACCTAGAAGCAAAAATCAGCCTCTGGCAAGTCAGTTATTTCATTCATTGTGTTGCCCTGTCCATTATAATCCTTCAGCTCTACTGACCTTGGTCACAATATTTTGATTTTCATGTGCTACAAGCTTTATTGCCTGCTGAAATTATACTTCTGAGGGTTTTCCTCCATTTCAACTTTCAAATAACTCTTATTAATATTAAAGTAGTGACATGCCCTTAATATTTAGCCTTGCTTCAAATTAGATTCCATGCCAGTATGAAAATATACACAGTCTCTGGTGTTAGAGAAAATTAGGAAGCAGGGAAAGTCTGCTTTAGTATGCAGATATGAAACCTGAATTATCTTTTTATGTTTTCCCACTTTAGGATGATGTCAGGTTATCTGATGATGGCTGCTGTTTAGTGTGCCGAAGAGTACCGAAACGTAAGTAATAATAATTTTGTTAAAAGTATTGATTATATGTGCCTTATTAGATATATTAGCCCATTTTGCACAATGTGTGCATACACAGAAGAGGTGAACTGACCGGGTTTGGGTTCTCTGTTTGACTGGGGTGAGAAAGGAAACAGGTGGAAAAGAAAGGAACAGGGCATTTCCACTGTGCATTTTAGGTCCTTGTGAAACAGATGGTGAACTTTCCCATCCCCTACTGTTAAATGCTGGCTTTTTAGTGGGAGGGTGAGGACTGTGACTATTCTCCATAATTTCCTCCTTTAAGGAGGAAAGATAAGCCAGTTCTGAGAGATGGGTGTGTATTGAGCAGTTACCACGGTACTGCTCTTAATTTCTGCATCCTGTCCCAACTTGCATTAGAAAAAGGGGAAGTTTCATCCACTGATACCACAAACAGCAAGTCTTCATTTGGCCCTCAGCAGTTAAAAGAAAAATGCACTGTGACTTAGTTTCCTATTTCAGCTCCATCCACCTTAGTTTTCAGTTACAAACTATCATATGGTACACAGCTATCTAATTTCTATGCACATGTGTTTTAACCTATTTTCCTTTGCTTTGTGATGATCTCAGTTTGTATGAAGCTCAATATGACTACTATCATCAACTATAATGGCTGTGTATCTCCTGCACCTGTTGAGATAACATACTGTGAAGGCAGCTGTGATGCTTACTCGCGGTAAGTGCCACAAAAGATACTTGTGGCCTCTTGTCTTCTACTCTTTACACCAGTTACGTCAAGCAAATTACAAGTGTTTTTCTGATTCGGCCAACATCCACCCAGTCATCAACTGTTTCCATTGTGCTAATTACCATGACATTGTACTAGCTTGATTGCCTCAAGATTCAGTGTTTAACAACCTGCTCAGTGTTATAGTGAATAGACACAAATTTTGATTTTGCCCATTTAAAACTGAGGTAATCTCTTTCTCATTATTCTCTCATTGGACTGGCTCACTATGTGATCTAGAATAATTCTTTGCTTTTTCTGTGCCTTAATGAAGATTTAGAGTCATCAAGTTTTACAGTGAATATTTACCTGTATTTACCTGTATTTCACCACAATACTGTAAGAATGGTTATATTGAGCAATAGTCCCACAAGCAAACACACAACTTCTGGTTATGTTTTGTAATGAGTGAGAGGGGCAGTGCTATTTCTTACATAAATTCTGAATCTCTCTGTCATTGTTTTTTTCAATCAGATATTCTCAAACGACAAACACAATGGTGCACAAATGCTCATGTTGTCAGGAAATCAAGACTAGCAAAAGAAAGGTGACTCTGACATGCAGTGATGGAACCTCCCTGGATCATTCCTACACCTATGTGGAGAAATGCAGCTGTGTGGGTGCTGAGTGCATTACCCAAGACAACACCCAGCAGGAGACACAGCAGATAAAGACCTCTCAGGAACATGCAAATGTCAAAAATTAGAACTAGAGAGAAGTCCTCAAACAAGGGCTGAGCATAAGACTAAATAAAGAAACTTCAAAAAATACAAAAGTGTCAAGAGCAGCTAAAATTTTGGATGAAATAGATGATGTTTTCTACATAAACCCCCCAGAATGTCTGTCCACAGAATTTCAGTTTTCATTATTGATATATCTCCCATTGTTTCTGTCTTTTCTTTTACACCTTGAGAAGTACAGCACAAATGCATCTTGACATTTTCTATTCATTTGTCTTCTGAGAAGTGCTGGACTTTTAATAACATTTTCATTCCAGTTCACTGAGAAAAATCAAAAGACATATCCAGAAAACAAACCAAACCCAAGGAAAACTGTACCCCTCTGCTTATATGTTTCTTTTTCTGTTGAGGAAGACTTAAAGGACAGAAAACTATGTCTTTTCAAAACTATAAACTTCAATATTCTGAACAATTTATGGTGGACATATTTCCCTGCATGTTTTTGTGAGGAAAAGGAAAAATCCTATTGTGAGAAGCTGCTGCACACTGCTTTTTGTTTACGTAACACCGTCAGCATAGTAGCTGTATGAAAATATGGATTTTTTATTTTGTTTTGTTATGTGGTTAACTGTTTACAGAAGAAATATATATATATATATATATTTGCCAACAGAGATATATAGGAAATTTTTTTTTTAAAACATAATAATAATAATAATAATAAATTCTTTCTTAGTAAGCTTTAAAATGTTGGACCACTGCTATTTATTATTTATTTTTTTTGGAAAGCTGATTATTGGGTCCTTTCTTTCAGAATTAATGTTATCCCATTTCTTACTCTCAGTCATATTGTCTGGGTATGGTATATTTTCTTTTGTTTTTGAATATTATTTTATTTTTGTTCCTTAAGACACAAAAAACCAATTATGATTAATAAATTTTGAGCATTTTACTGCATGTCTGCTTTGACTTTTCAGTGAGTCCTCTGTGTGAGAGTTGCTGGCTCTATAAGACATAGTTCCAGGTCAAAAGTCAGGTACCACAGCCTATATTAACCCCCAACAGAGCTTCGGTACTGTTTTGAATGTAAAACACGCAAAGACAAACTTGGAAGTGTTCCAAGTGTATTACTTCAGATGCTATCAATTAGTGAACTCTCAGAAAGAAAGTACCTCTCTCAGTCTGCATGTTTTGTAGCCCTGAAAGTTCTTTACCTCACTGGCATAAACAATCCAAAGTATTTCAAACCAGTCAGTCTCATGTTTTAGAGCCCAGTGCAACATACATAAATCTCTGAACTTGCACTGTTGTAAATCTATGCAGTTACGACTGAGAGGAAAGTTGATGTCTTTACAAACAATTCGATGGGTGAGGGGGTGTGTGCTAATGTCTTTGGGATGGGTCCCCATGTCCCTGCTGACTTTGGGCAGCGGGTTTGTTGCCGAGCCCGGACAACTCAGTCCCTGAAACAGGCAAGGGAATGCACAGCCGGAATTTCTGAGCTTTGGGGTTCAAGGGGGAATGTTGTAGGTGGCTGAGGAATGCTGAGCCTACCTGTTACCTCAGCCAATGGGGAAAGAAAGAGGGCACCATGCGGCCGGGAATTTAGGATAAAGGGAGGCTGCCCCCTCTGAAACCTCGAGAGAAAACCCCGCAGGTGTGTGCCCTGGTGGACTTTCTCCCTTGGTTTAAATAAGCTTGCAGGACTCCTCTGCCTCCTTTTCGGACATAAACTTCTGGCGTTTGAGGAATTTTCCTGACAATTGGTGACTCGTCCAGGATCCTTCCACGGTCTGGGTCCGGCAAGAGGAGCTGGAGGCGCCTCTCCCAGCTGTGGTGTCAGCTGCCTTCGGCGCTGGCCAGCACCAGGAGATGGATTTGGGTACCCGAGACTGCCCAGGAGACAGAGAGAGGCGGACCAGGGCGGTCCGTGAAGAGTCCTTGGGAAAGGAGCGCTGGATGCCCAGAGGGAGCAGTGAAGGGAAAGGCGAGAAGGATCTCGGCAAATCTCACCGGTGAGTACAACTGCGGGGAGTAAAACACGGCAGGACGCTCAGGGTGGGCAACAAAGGAGACTTGGGAAAGGGTCTGGACTATAGGGATGAGGATCCCAAAATACCTCCGGAGGGTCTTTCGGGAGAATTTTGAGATGGTTTGCTCTTTCTCCCAGAGGTAGTTAAGGAGATGGGTGCCCAGAGGGGGCAATAAGAGGCGCCGAGAAAGGGTCCCGGCATCCCACGGCCAGAGCAGGCAATATGGTGTTGGTTTAGGAAAGGATTGGTTGAAGGGGGGCGTGGAGAAATATGGTTAAGGCAAATAGCAGCAGGATGTGATAAGGCAAGAACAGGAGGACTGGGGAGTTCTCTGCCTTTGAAATCTGCAGTCTAATACGGGGCCAGCTGCAAGTCGTTTGTATTCCCGGCTTCCAGGAGAGGGAAAACAGGGAGGTGTTGTTCCTACACCCCCACCCCTCCCCGGGCCATTATGGACACAGGGTGGAGGGTTTGGGTTTGTCCACTTACTGTTGAGGACTCGAGGGTGTTTCTCTCTGGTGAGGGGTGCCGAGGCCGGGTGTGAGCGAACAGGACCGGGGCAGGGGCTGGGAGCTGCGGGGAGGTGCGGGCCGAGGGGAGGCTGCGGGGGCTCAGCCGGGGCTCAGCCGGGTTCCCCCGTGGGCAGGGGCTGCAGCGGCCCCCGGGGCTGCGGCACCTCCCGTCCTGTCCTGCCCATCCCTGTGGCACTGCCGGCTGTGCCCGCCCGCAGCCGGGGCTTTAACCGAGCGGGGTGCGGGGAGAGCGGCCCGGGGCTGCGGGGGCTGTCCGGGCACTGCGGCTTTGGTGTCGGTGTCAGCCACAGCCACTGGCTTTGGTGTTCGCTGAGACAGACATCGTGTCACCGAAGCCTGGCCTGACACAAGAAGGGATTTTGAGTCACTGGGGAGGCGGCGAGGGATTTTGCAAAGAATTTGGGAGCTGTGGGAGGGTACGAGCCCACAGGCAGCAGAAGCAGGGGCTGGAGAGGAGGCTGAGTGGGCACTTCCAGGCATTGCTTAGAAAGGCATCTCAGGTACATAAAAGATATGAAAGGTATGACAGAAGGGATGAAGAAAAGGTGAAGGTACAGGCTAGGATAATGGCAGAGTTTTTACAACCCCAACAGTGCAGGGAGCTCCAGGACCAAAGGGAAGGGGGTGGCCACCAGGACAGTGACCGGGAAGGAAGCAATGTGCCATTTGTAAAAAGAACATCAGAAATGGATTGCCAAGGGTGCCAGAATCTGCTATTGTACCAGAGGTTGACTACACCTGAGCCCTTGCTGAACCAAGAAGTATTTCCTTGTAGACACAGGAACCTCTCTGTCTGATTTGAATTTTATACAAAGGGGGAACAATCATTTAAATGTTCTTTTGATAAGTGGGAAGATGAGCAGATGCATTTTATTCACCCACAATTGGTCAATCTGGGTGTATGTGAATTGCCACTCTGTGTGTGATCTTCACAGCTGCCTTCGCCCATTCCCTTCAAACACATTGTACAGGGCTGGGAGAGGCCAGGAAGAATGAGTCATGAACAGTAAGTTGGCTTGTGTCCACTGAGCTGTTCTGTACTTTTTCTTTGTGTAACAATATTCATTGCTTTTGGGTTTTTTTTAATCCAGTTTAAGACTCTGTACTGACTGTGTGTGCCACAATTGAAGGGCTACCATGAGCCAGGTGAGTGCTCTGGCTTGCTCAGATCCTGCTGCTGAGGAGCCAACTCCTTGAGAAGAGGATGAATGGAAGGAAGCTGGGGGAGAGTCTGCTTCACATCCCTGCCCCTGCCAGCCTGGTTATGATGAGCTGGTGTGGGGTGCTGCAGGCTCAGGGTGCAGAACTTCAGGGGTTGCTTGGGGTCACAGGGGTGACATAAAATAATTTGGGCTGACTTGAGGTCATTGAGTCTCTGTTAGGGGTTACTTGAAGTCATTTTGAGTTACCTGAGGTCATTGAGTCTCTGTTAGGGGTCACTTGAGGTCATTTGGGGGTTACTTGAGGTCATTGAGTCCCTGTTAGGGGTTACTTGAGGTCATAGGGGTTACTTGAGGTCATTGAGTCCCTGCTAGGGGTTACTAAAGGTCATTTTAATTCCTGTTAGAGGTTACTTAAGGTCATTGAGTCCCTCTAGGGGTTACTTGAGGTCATTTGGGGGTTACTTGAGGTCACTGAGTGCCTGAGAGGGGTTACTTGAGGTCATTGAGACCCTCTAGGGGTTACTTGAGGTCATTTGGGGGGTTACCTGAGGTCATTGAGTGCCTGAGAGGGGTTACTTGATGTCATTTGGGGGTTACTTGAGGTCATTGAGTGCCTGAGAGGGGTTACTTGAGGTCATTGAGACCCTCTAGGGGTTGCTTGAGATCACTGAGTGCCTGGTAAGGGTTACTTGAGGTTATTTGGGTTGAACAGGAAGCCCAGTTAGCACAGAGATGGTGCCTTTGGGCTTTGCTGTCCATACCATCCATCCAGGACTGCAGGAACAGCAGCCAGGACAGCTGGACAAGGTGGACCCATCACACTTGGGTCAAGGTCTCCAAAGCCCTGGAGATTTGGACTTCTCAGCTGGAAGGACAGGATGGGAGGCCTGGGCTGTCAGCAGCCACAGGACCTCTGGTGATTAATGGACTCATTTGGACTGTCACTGTCACCTTTATTATCTGTATGTTCGTGCCAGGCCTGGTGCAGGGATCAGATGTGGTAAAGTCAGGAGGGGGTGTTTCAAATGTTCAGGTTGTTAAAAGGGTTGAGTTAATAATAGCTATGGTTTCTAAAAACAAATTGAGAACTAAGAAGAGGAGGGATTGAGAGGAAAGCTGATGACTTTACAAACAATTTAATGGGTGAAGGTGTGGGTGTTAACGTTTAGTGGAATTTTCCTGACACTACTCAGCTTTAGTAACAGGCTGCTTTGAACCAGCCAGCACAGCTCTGACTGTACATTGGATAATACCAAGGAACATCTTATGAATAACTGCTCTAGGATTTGTAAGGCAAGCAGTAAAAAACCAAAATTATTTTACTAAGCCTTTCTCCTACCCTACAGTTTGGATTGCTCAACAAAGGGAATAAGAAGAGGACAACACAGACTTCCTGCAGGTTCCATGCAGCAGCTTAGGCTGCTCTCACACCTGTGTTTCGTTCACAGGACAATAACCACCCCTACAAAGAACCTGAGTTTTCCGTGAGAATCACTAACACCACCATACTTCCTGCTGGCAGAAATCCCGGCCTCCGTCCCAGTTTCCTGTTGACATATTGTTAGTTTCCCTGGCTCGGGCTCTTTTGCTTCCCATTGAGGCCCCCAGGTGGCACACTGCTCTGTTCCCTCCCTTCCCAGCTAACCCACCAGGTTTCCCAATGCAGCACTGCTGCTGAATTCATGACCAGTTTGGTGTGTAACTGGCCTAATCAGGCAGGTAAGGAAATTATTATTCTCCTATTTATTCTGCAGAAAGGGAATAATGTCTATAATAGAAAATCAAGTATTATATGCTTTGTTGGTCCACAACAGCTTCTTGCCCACCATTATCCTACTGAAATGACAGATTTCCTGCATGCTGCTTCAAGATCATTAGTTGTTTTCCCGTACAAAGCCTGTATTTCAGCATCCCAGAAGATATCCTCTTTCCTGGAGATCCCTGTCACTTCATACACTGAAAGAGAAAAAACTATTATAATGAGGAAGAAGAGAAGAGGAGATAGATATGTGGCACATGGGAAGACTGGGAGGTGATAATGACAGGGACAGCAGAGTTTGGTGGCAGAAGAAGAAAAGAAAAAACAGAAATAGAAGCAAGGGCACTGACAGGTTTCAGTCCTGGCATGGGGAGACAGGAAGCAAGGGGCACATAAACCAGGGTAAATCATGGAGGCACACCAAACCTGTGTCTGAGGAAGTACTGGAGACCCTGCCTTGGAGGAGGAAAGATTTCTATCACAGATGCAGTCCTAGTGCTGGGAAAGAGCAAATGGGAACCCTCAATTCAAAAGGAGGACAGGGAACAACAAGCTTTGGGCATTAAAGACAAAATGAAAGCGCTTGAAACAAGACATGGAGTAAATGTAATCTAGAATACCAGAGCACTGCAAAGGATGTAGTACAGAAGATTTTTGTTCTTCCTAGATTTTCCTTTACACAGGACCTACCTTTGCTCTGAGTTGTTGCTGACACAGATTGGGTAATAGCTCCAAAGTAAACCTTCCTAAGAACTAGGACAAACAATACCACGTATCTTCATCAAAAACAAATTACCCTTTTTTAAAAGAATAGATAAATAATAGAGTCAATGAATTATTGGATGGAAGAAAGTGATTGGCTTGGCAGATCTTTCAAGACAGGTCAGAATACCTGCAGATCACCCTGAACTGTGCTGGTGCAGATGGTTAATGTTTGTTACACCGACATGGCAACACCAGAGGGCTCTGGGCTCACAGTTTACAGACCTGGATGAACAGGTTTGCTGTCAAAAGGTTTCTTTCCAGGCACTCCAGAGTGAGCCACACAACTATTCCTTATTTTCAGATCCTGAGGATGAACTTTGCCCTTAACTTACTCCTGAATCCACAAGCATACACATAACTTAACAAGATTTGTTTATACATCACTTAATTATTTTTATCTTATCTGATCATCGTCAGAACACAAACAAGTTGCAGCAGAGAAATCATTCACTTAGAAGTTACTCCAGCTGAGAAAACTCACCAACATTCAAAGTGTCTAATTTCAATATTGAATTAATGGACATTCATACCTTTGCTCTCAACTCAGGTCTCCTGTTACATAGCTCAATTTTTTCCTGACCAGCTTATTTTTATTCCTTCTGCAAACAACATATTAAAACTCTGCAGTGTAAGTAAAAAATGACTAATAATCACTTTTCAGTTATGCTGTGTAATTATCAGCAATATATAAACTAGAACCTGAAATTATATGTCTATTCAGATTCCAGCTTTGAATCCACTTCCAGTAATTAATTTGCCTCTTAAAGCAAAACAATGTTTAAACCACACTATGTTCTGAAAACAGCTCTTGAAGGACTTAGGATTGTTTGTGGCACAGCTCAGGAGCTGGACTGACAACAGACAACTCAAGAACGGAAGCCACACTTTATAATGGTAAAACCCCAACTCAAAGAAGGAAGATTTTTACCTCTTCAGTAGGTTTTGTTCTAACCATTGAAAAAAAAAAAAGCCACTCTCTGGAAACAAGCCAGATTAAGACAGTTTTATAACAGAAAATGAGACTAGTTCTGTTCAAACATTATTAATGTAATAATAAAACAATTATAAATGCACAGGAAGTACATTTTTGCAGAAGATGAAGTGGTCATGACTCAAATTTTCCTTTCCTCCTTACAGCTTCAAAACTTATCTTCCTTCTTGAGCCTCAGATTTCTTTTGGCATTCATTCTAACTCCTAATTGTAACTACAATTTGATAATGAGTAACCAACAAATGTTTCCATTATTAAAATAATTTGGTTTGGGTTTTCTTAAGTAGACAGAAACTTATTCTGTCTGTCTCTAACTACCCTCCTTCTGTTACAACCATGCATACAAAGAAAATCCCACTTCTGCCTCCTTCTGTTTTAAGAAAGCAAAGGTTGTCCAGGCAGTCCAAAATTGAACTCTTAAATAGAGTAATTGTGGATATGTCACACACTTAGTCTCACAAAATGAAAAAATGAAAATGTGTAAAGTCTTAGTAGCCAGTCCTGAAACTAAACCGTTGCTTCTGCATTTGCACCAGTCTAGCTGCAAGCATTCACCAGAACTCACTGAATTAAGGAAAAAAAAAAAAAAAAAAAAAAAAAAAAAAAAAAAAAAAAAAAAAAAGCCAGAATTATCTGGCTGAGAGGAGTGTGACTCCAGGGCAAATTTGAAACCGGCTTTTGTTTCAGAGAATATCAGATGTGGACTCTGCAGCTGTTCCCTCACTCAGTGAGGAGTCAGTCAAAAACTCTCATTCCAGTTTAACTGACCTCTAGAGAGGTGTGGGGCCAAAACTGAGTGTTCTCTCATTATTCAACATCACAGCTACTGAAGCACACAGCTGTCAACTGCAACACAGCCATAACATGAAAATCTGCAGAAAAGGCATAATAAACACCTTCATGAAATGACCTCCTGCCACAACAGAACTGAATTTCTTATTCCCATGATTTGCATGTTGCTCTGTATTCTGGAGAATGAGATTATTCTACCTGACATAGTTTTATCATTTGCTCTACCATCAATGCTTTTGTGCTTTATGACCTCATTCTAATGGTAATTAAGGTCCATTATTCAGGTACCTGCTATTTTACAGGAAATGAGCATTGTAATTGCACTAAATTTGGTCAGCTGTAGATAATGCAAAACATTACCTCACATACTTCATGGCAAGGAGTAGTTTTACAGCATTCATAATAAAGAAGTTGTCACAGTACACTTGATCTAACTTCTACATTTAGCAAGGAGGCTTTAGGAACAATGTTATCCATCCCTCAGCAATATTGTTCAGGATATTACTGAACAGTATTTCAATCCCAGCTGAGATTCCATCATAAATAAATTTTCAACCTAAACAATTTTTAGATTTCCAATATTATCTGGGCCTCTACAAAAAAAAATTAAGTTTTTTAGTCACCATGTGCTGGTTTTGGCTAGGATAGAGTTGATTTTTTTCATAGTAACCTGTATGGGTTATATTCTCCTGTGACACAACTGCACTATAAAATAGATTTAAATCATTAGTTGCTTTTTTGGCACAAGGAAGACTTCAGCTGATTAAAAGATTGTGTGATCTACTCTCCTCTGCCACTTCTTACCTCTCCAGGCTCAGAGTAAACTGCAGAGAAAGGGCAAAGAACAGTGCGAGTCCACTCAACTCCTGCAAGCTTCACAGGACTCATGAGCTCTTCTTTCCAAGCACTTTCCAGGACCAAAGAAGCACTCCTGAAGCAGAATTTCATATGAAACAGCGACCCTAAGCCACAAGGCCATCAAGGCCAGTCTGCACTCCAAGACGCACAGAAAAACTTGTCAGCGTTACGCTGATGTAACTACAGTGGACATGATACTGCAGGATCTCAGTTTGCCTCACAGGAGAATACAAATATGCACCTTTCAGGAAACTACAAAAATGGCTTAGAAACTCTTTTTTACAGCTCATCCACCCAACTGAAAACATTCCTGAGCATCCCAGATAAAGTAAGGACAGTAAGGAAACCTCACTTACCCAACTGAGGGAGTACATCTGAGGAACACACAATAGTTAAAAATTACCAGAGACACAGAGAATTTACTCTAGCTTGCATTCTGATATGATCATGCTGGTGTTATTACATGATTTTTCCAGCACATGTGACAAGATCACCAGGCTTTCATATGCTGGAAATTGTACACAAAGCATGAGAATCACAATCTTTCTTGCATTTATGATAAAGAAGGAACCATTTTTCTAGCGTCAGGTTTATTTCTCGTAGTTGCAAATTCACTTTAGGTTGATTGAGGTTAATCTAACCTGTTGATGTGGCCAAGCTAAGGATTCAGAAATAATATGCCCATAATAAAGTCACCCAGTAGCAAATTGCTTCAATCCTGGCTACTATGTTTTTTAAAAGCTTATATCAAAGATATAATTAATGTAATACACTACAAATAATCTCTCATACACAATTCATTCACAAATACCATTAAATAATAAAGAGTCTAACCACATTGTACCCCACACAGCTCTTTGAAAACTCCTTTTACAAGGACTCAGAGTAATCAGTACAGGATGAAACAAATTTATCTGAATGTGCTACAACCAGTTCATCCATCCTCTAAGAGCTTTTTTGGGAGGGAAGAAAAAGAGCAATCACCCATCTGAGAGCTTTTCCCACTCAACACTCCCCTATGGCTATCACAAACTGTTGAAGATGCTGCAAAATGTTGGCAGTACAGGAGCTGTGAGAGGCCAGGAAGAAGGAGGTTGTGTCCTTCCCAGGGCCTAACCCAAAAACTGACTGAGCTCCAGGAGCATCCTCCCAAGAAAGGCTGAGAAATACATAAAGAGGAGGACCCCTTTCACCAGGGGACCTTCAGGTACAGCCTGTTAACCCCACAGGGCCCTGCTGGATGTGGGCACCAGTAGCAGGAAAAGCCTTGCTCCTGATAAAGCACCTAAGGATAACATCCACCCCAATGTGAGGTGTTGTTTGACTCCCAGAGAAAGGGGCTGCCAGGTGTGATTGCTGCCAGTGCAGCCCCTGCCACACACACAGGGCACCTACTGCTCCAGGGATGGCAATTCCCCAGCATCCCCACTTCTCCAGGGGAAAGACAGCAAGGTATGTACCTGCAGCATGGTGCTCCTGCCTCTTTGGGAAACCCCTTCTGGGAGGACTTGGCAGCTCTGCTGCATTTCTGCTGCTGGGGCAGCAACCAAGATTGTGCCTGAAGGGCTGGGACTTTGTTTTTGCCTTTCTTTTAATAGTTCCTTCCTTCTTTTTTTCCAGACAGGAATTTGGATCAGAGCAAGCCCATCCCCTACTGCAAACAGGCACTGCAAATGAAATCACAAGTTTTCCACCTCAAAATAATTTTGTGGAGCACAGGTTAATCTGCCTCAGTGAGGTAACCTGTTGACTCCTGCCCAAGATTACATGTAAAGGGTTGAAAGTGCTGCTGGCAAACTGGTCCCAAACACCCCTGAGGGCCCAGGAGGGGGGCCCTGGCCCTGCTGCAGCCCTGGGGTCAGCCCCTCACAGCCCCTGCAGACAGGGCACAACAATGCCCTTGTTCCCTCCTATATCCCCTGTGGCGAAGCACACTCCATGCAGTATTTATACAGCTGGTATACACACAGTATTTATACACAGGGGAACAAAGCAACCTGCTCCACCATTCTCCATGAAGTCAAGTCTCTAACGTCACTGGGATTTGGTACGGGTTTATCTTCTTAAAAGGTTAAAAGAGAAGAAAGAGAAATATGTATCCATCTGGTTTTTGAAAGCGTGTCCTTTTTCCAGCCCCTTTGTTTTTATCAGCAAGTTTTGCTGGTGTACCCTGGTTGCCTGGTTGCATTGGTACTGTGTCTTACAGCCATTTGTGTCCTAGCAGATGCTTTCCTGGTCTCTGCTGGGGGCGCATCCCTGCTCTGTTCATAGAATCTTCAGGCAAACCTGAGGATTCTGTTAGTTTAGGTGATGGGCTGAGTCAGGACCATGCAGGGATGTCTCAAAGCTGTACGTGTTCCTCGCCACAGAGCGTGCCAAACTGTTCTGGAGCTGCTGAGAATCTGGTGTGTCATAACAATGAACTCAGGTATCCTGACTGCAAAAATAATGACTGTCAAGATCAAACATGTCACTTACAAGGAAACGACAGAACAGTCCACAAGGACAGCCAGTTTTCCACCTTACTGAAAGAACAATTCTATCCCTGCTTGTATTCCTTGAGGCTATGTCTGTCTTGTTATTTATTCTTTGTTTCATTCTTAATATCCATTGTATCATGTATCTTAATGCATATTTGTACTTACGATTATATTGCCTTTCTTCTTTTACATGATATAGGCTAGCGACTTTAATTCTGATTATTGACATACTTTAAAGTTGTGAAATACTAATTTCAAACCTTTTTTTTTTTTTTAATCAGTGTGTGTTTATATTTTAAATTAAATTCATAAGCTTTCACTTTTCTGAAGAAATTTCATTATTAGTCTCCAGGAAATACAAAGAGCTGCTTTCAGAATCACATAGGAAGTTTTATAGCTGTGCATTTGATTTATTCCCTGGTCAGTAGTTGCATAGAAGGTCTATCTTGTCAGCCTTAAGCTTCTATAAAACACAACAGCAAACAGAGTGTTTTGCTTGAGGCAAGAGGTTGTTTTGTTCCTTTCTCCCAAAAGGTTCTGTGTCATCTAGGATGTGACTCACATACTTCAGCTGTGTTAGGCAATCTGCATTGATGTGCATATAAACTACCAGCTGAGAGTACTTTCTGCAGTGTATGCCCAAGAGTCCCCAAAGGGAAAGGATCTACGGGGAAAGCACAGGTTTGTTGTCTGCTGTTGGGTTTATTTCAAAGAGGTTTTTTCCTCTTATTATCAATGGAGCTACTTATTAGCTACTTAAGCTACTTACTTACAATGGAGCTTGTACCCTTACTGCTCCCAAGTCTAACCAGCCCTTCCTCTTCAAATCAAAGTCAGATGTGATATAAGGTTTATAAGAAATGGCAGTGTTTTATTGGTTCTAATGGCATAATTAGAAAAATTAGGTGAGCTTTTTGGCACAGCAGACCTTCAGTCAGCTTAGTTATTTCTTGTGTACGTCTGCCTCAGGAATTGGTGCAATCCAGACAAATCCTACTCTCCTAGCCCATTCAGCTGAAGTCAGAAGACTGGATTTGCACAGCTAGGAAAAAATTTGGCCCACAGTCAGCTCCAGAGAAAACATTAGCATCATTGATCCTTGAAGAAAAATCCTGCATTCATTTAGAAATATGTTTGAAGTCTGCCTTTCTCCCTGGACTTCTGTTCCACTATAAACACTCTAGACAATCAGTATTACTACTGTGAGATATATACGTTGCTATTTTTGTACTTCCTGTAGTGTTACATGTACATTTCACTACACTGCATGTAAGGCTTATATGCCAACAACCACATAAAACTCTAAACAGGCAGTCAGCATTTCACCTGTAAACAGCAAAGGGCCTGGTCTCGAAGGATTGTTCCCAGCAGAAAAGATTGGTCCCTCTGCTGTTAATACTGGTGTGTTTGGGTCTGTGATGATTGCTTGTTTTACTAAATCAGGTTTCATGGCAGGAATTTTCAGGGTCCTCCACTTCTATGCAAGCATGTAATGTCATTAGCTGCTGGTAGTGGACAAAGTTCTTCTAACTGGAAAAACTGCTTTGTCCTTGAGTTCTGCAAAGGTTGAGAGTAGTTGTCATTTTATCTCAGATAATAAATCTCCTATTCATTTTGACAAAGGCTTGGATATTTAACAGCGTCACACAAACTGAATCTATACAGAGCAAACAGTCAGACAGAGACTGCCATTGTGGATGAGTTGTATTACCTCCAGCCTGGTGCCTAAAAATGTCCTTGAAGCATGGTCCTGTCTCTACCCCAACACAATGCATGTGCTGACAGATCAGAGCCCTGTAAAATAATTGTTGGTAGATAAAGTAAATCCTCATCAAAAATGTACTCTCTGATTAAAAGATCAATATAAGTAATCAAGACAGTCTGTTTGGGAGCCATGCAAAGGCTGTAGAAACAGAACAAGGATTGGGAGTTTAGCTGAAGTATTTCTGCAAAAATCATGCAGAAATAAGTAATGTTTCTTTAGAGGAAGGAATGAGTAACAAGGAAATGGCAATCCTAGTCTGTCTGCTTTCTCTGTTTTTCTTTTTTTCTCCCTCTCTTGTCTGTTATATATTTTTTGTAGTTCTCTGCATTTTATTAAGAACATTGCCATTTCATGGCTGTGGGGTACTGATTCTTAGGTGTTAACTCAGCAACATTCTTGAAAATTTATAGAACTCTAAACTCATGAGTAGCTGTGTTGGAACACACTGGGATTAATGATGTCTGTTAAGTCAGATTCTATTTAAAACCCAATTCCATTCCACATACTTGTTCAGAAAGGTAATTCGAGAACATAGGCTTTTTAGAATAAACTAACTGCATACTTTGGCATCAGCTTTACTGTAACAGCTAAGAACTCAACTCACATGGACCAGGATTTTCCTGTGCTAGGCACCATGATATCCTATGCTCTGAATCAATTCTTTGAAATACGCACGCACATGCTTTGCCAAACTAGATTAGAGTTTAATTTTGTTTACATCTCTGCATTGTCCTATTTTTATTTATTCAGATATTTATTAAGCCATGGTGGTGATTGTAGAAGAAGAGCATAGAATTACTCTCTGCTGTACTGTACAAACAAGAAACATGAGAATTCTTAGAGATAAAAGGTAACATAAAGACACGGAAGAGAGGAGAGACGGAACAGTAATAAGCATCTAGTGTTACCTCGACTGTTTATGAAGTTTAAAGGAAACAGACAACTGCTTGAAACCAGGATTTTGCTAGTTATTTCTGTAGTGTGCTCGCTGCTCTGTTAGTTTTCAGACGGTAGTCATAGTTTTCATGGAGTGAACAGTAGCCATCAAACAGAGGGAGGGACCAAAACTGACCAGTGACAGAACCTTTTCTTAAACTCCAGCAAAGCAAAGTCATCTAAAGGAGACTCTGAGACACAAGGATGTCCGTGCACCACCTCCAAGACAAATAAAATTCAGAAGCATGACGTCCTTTTCATGGCTTGCCCAGAACAGCACAGAAAGGAATTCTTTATACCAAGTTATATCAAGTTGTTTAACTCTTCTAGTCACAGAGGCCAGCCAGTATCTTTAACTGTGTTTGATTTACTTTGTCTCCAGGATCTGGAGGTCAGATAGTGATATAGCTAATTTATTTTTTCATTTGCTACCTCACACACGATCTCAGCTTCCTCACTCATCCACATGTACCCACTTCCCTCTGACACCTTTCTGCGTTCTGCCTTCTCACTTATTCTGCCTGTATGATCCCCAAGGCCCACATTTTTCTTCTCCCCTCTCTCCCAGGCAGTGCTCCACTTTCCACCTCCTCTTTGCTTCTCTAAGAAGCTGACACACTCATAATCCAGTAACAGCAACAGCAAAGGCCAAAACAAAATGGTGCAGTGAAAATTCATGTGCTAGCAACAGCTGAGCTGCAAGAGAAAGTCATGAACAGCATGAAACTGGTCTGTCTTAAAGAACTTTTAAAGCAAATTAAAGGCATTCTAAGTTCCATTTTGTTTGCTTCTTCTCTAC
Source organism: Certhia americana (assembly GCA_018697195.1). NCBI lineage: Eukaryota > Metazoa > Chordata > Aves > Passeriformes > Certhiidae > Certhia > Certhia americana. The sequence continues at coordinate 17,195,126 of CM031861.1, read as the reverse complement.
TGACTGCAACCATGATCCATATGCCCTTTATGACAACAAACAAAACAATAACAACAACAAAACAAACAACAAGAAATCCACAGAGATAGTGGTCTCAAAGGAATCATATCAAGCTCCCCTGAGACACGTTTGTGCAGCATTCAAGGGTATTTGTCAGAATTATCGCTTTGTGACTGCTCAGCTCTTTCCTTGGCATTCTGTTGGCCATGGCCACAGATGGGATATCGATTTGGATGGATATTTTTTCTCATGTACTTGTGGTCATGCATATACTAAATGATCAGGGTGGAAGGAGTTCTCATCTGGTTAAAACCAACATCAACTTATTTACTGTTCTTGTCTTACATTAGTGTTTGGGTAAAAAAAACCCTTCAAACTTATTAGCAAAGCAAACATGTTTATCAGAAGGGTTTGATTCTGTTTCCCAGTGTCTAGTTTACTTTCCTGCTGAATTACAGAAAGGTTAAGAGTTTGATTTGGCATCCATTAAATGCTTTACCACACAATAGAAATACCAGGATCTCTCTGAGCTAAATGTAACACCCTAGGATGGCATCAGTGGTCGTATGAACAACTTGATTTCTGGTCACTTCTAATGGAAAAGTGTTTGATTTTTCAAGTGTTGTTGATAAGGCATGATTTTCAAGCATAAGCAAGTCCCCACCAAACACCATGATGGTGCAATATGTTGTTTGTTAAATGATATATAAAGCAATTTATCTTCTTTCTACATTCTCATTGAGGTATTTCTGCCTCCTTCATAAAAGAGTTGGTGCAAGTGGATCAAAAGTTTATAAAGTGTCAACCTAAGAAATTACATTTTAAGAAAAGAAATTTCAAGAAATTAAAATTTTTACAGTCATAGCAGTTGGAAAGAGGGTCTTTGCATGGAAAACGTGTAATCTCATCTGGCTGTGCTATGAAGTAAAGATATTAGAAACACTCAGGAGCAAATAAAAAATGGAGTCAGTTATGTTCAAGCCAATGTAAAACTGCTTGTTCAAGATATTAACTTGTAGCAGTAGATATGCAGTCTTTCAGCTGCTGTGATTATACATTGCATTATGCATCACCTTGGGGTAGGAAGCACTTTGCCCACTTAGTAAGGCAGCATGGGAAAGGATACAATCATTATCAAAGTATACATTATTAAAGGATTTATAAAATTTATATGAGCTTCCATAGAAGTCTCATCATTGATTTCAGTGGGAGGCAAATAATGTTCTACATACATTTAATTCTACCCAGCTCTGAAAAATAGAGGATAGAAGAGGGCTAGGAGGTTAATCACTAAAATACAACTGCAAATTCTTATGGTTTAGAAAATTAGCATAATTTAAGAAGAAATATAAATTTGTATAGAGCATTGTCATGGCTTTCATTACCTGGATTTCTGGACCACAGTAAAAAATACCCAAAGACAGTTCTTCTCCCAAGACATTTTTCATTAAAACAATTCAGATAATCTTCCTGCCTATAAGGAAGATTAAGCACATAGGAATAACTTTCCCATGTTAACTTTCAAGGGCTTTTGAATAAAAAATATTCTGAGGAAAATTATTTTTAAAATAAATTTTGGTGTAGAACTAACTAATTCACATGCATAAATATACTTATGTTCCTTTCACTTTATGAGCAAATATTAGCTAGAATAGTGACTAATTAGCGGGTACGCCCCAAAGAACAACCATGAGAGTTTCTTGACATTCTATTCAATTCTCCTTGGTTTCAAAATATAACATGCCAAAGGTTTTGCTCCATTCAGAACTTTCATATGGGTTTGATCCACAAATACCCTAGTAAATAATTCTAGAGCCAGATGTCTTTTTGGGTACAGCTAATGTCTCTTATGTACAGAATGAGCTCATTCAGTTCTTTCATTACTGGTCAAACTGGAAATTCTTTCCCAAACTCCTACTTGTCTTTGATCTTGATACGTACAGGATTTTGTTAGGAAATAAGTAGCACTAAATGGAAAAACCCACTGGATTGTATACAGCAAGGTATGTGTCTTTGCAAAGGTCTTTGCAATTAAGATGGGTTTATTTTAATCCAACACTATGTTCTATTACACGAAAGTGTCCGAAGAGGTGAAATATGTCTCTTCCATGAGTGAAACAAGAGAGCATTAGTTACATTGCTCAGATCAGGACAACATCAAGGGCACTTTCATTTGCTCCTAGTGTCAATGTATAATGAAGTCACTGTAGATAGAAGACCTACCCTCAGGACTCCAGAATACGGGGAAAAGGGTTTGCATTTAAAATTACTGGTTTTCAATAATCAGGTTTTTTTTTTCACTCTAGGAGCAACCAGCATTGATTTCCTGTCAGAATAGGATGTAAAGGTATAATTTGTTAGTTTCTTCCTGAGACATTTATAATAAAAATATTTAGCCAGGGACAGAGATGGAAATTGGACACACAGAGAAATTTGGCACATTAGCATTCTGCATCATAAAGGTGATAGCAAATCCAAGGACTCCTGACTCTCATCAGACTGCCATATTCACCTCTGTGAGAGACAAAAGTCCTACCAGATTTCTGCTTGAGAACACTCCATTACTTTGATTCTGGATTAGAGCAAATTTATTTTGATACTTCTTCTGTTATCATTTCTTGCATTATACATCAAGATCCTCACTGTAAATTGTGTCCTATCCACATCCAGACTCAGACTTAAACAGAAATGCCCAGTTTTTGTTTCCTAAGTATTTCAAGTGAGTTGTAAGTGATTTGAAACAGTTCAACTGCTTTACCTACCCTTCAAGAGATGAGTTGTAGAGGATCACAAATTGCTGAAATCACTTCATCTTAGTGCAAGGCACAGAGTATATGAATTTAAATATTGTGCTCTACATAGACAACAACCTATCTCATTGCAGCTATGGGTAGTATGCAGTATGGCTGTGGGATTCCCTAACAAAAATGAAATTAAAAGATTTGTATCCTCCTTTTCCATTATGATAGAAATTTCAAGCACTTCTATATGCAATGCAATTTAATAAGCTACTTTGATAATACTCATGATTTAGATACTCAAAAGAACAGAGTTAACAGGTTTAGATAATTATTTCAGCTACAATAAATTGAATGCCTGAGATCCTTCAACATTCTGCATTGGCTGGCCCCTAAATACCATATGCAGAATGGCAATTAATTTAAACCAAGTGTGAGTTGTTTTGCATGTTCTTTCTGTTTGTAAAGAACAATACTTAAAATTGCAACTCACCTCAGCAGTAAAATAATAACAGCAATCAGTACAGATCTACTGCTTGGGAAACCTCTTGTTGCAACTAAAATTAGTCAAGAAGTGCAGTCAAATAAACACCAAGATTCTTACTTTGGTGTGTCCTGTCCATGTTCATACACAGACACAGACAGAAATAACCAGATTTTGTTTACTAAGTACTATAAATGAGTAGTAAGGGGGTTGAAAATCAGTTCAGCTGCTTTATTTACCCCAGCAGTGGCAGGCAGCAGTTTGCTCTCCTGTAATTCTTGCTTGGTCTTAAAATAAAGGGTGATGCCATGATCTGTGGAAAGCCGAAGCTTGCTTACCCCTATTCCTGCTTTGCCCCACTTACTGTGTTTGCTGACTGTGAACACCCTCAGAGAGCAGGTGGTGTACTCAGCACCAGGACAGGCTCTCTTCTCAATGTCTGGTAGTTACCAGTGTTTGACAGAAAAAATAAGGAGAGCATTTTAACACAGCAAGACAGTAGCCTCAAGGGTCACAGTCCCTCTCCTTCATAGAAGTGGCAGCTCTTGTGATGTCTTAAGTATACGAGAATGCCTAAGGACTCGAAAAATCCTACCTTTAGGAAGCATTTGATGAAAGATGACTATATGTAAGAAAAGGAAACTAGAACACTGATTCCCTGTTCCAGAACAGTCAGAAGCAAATTTAACATTCTCATTTTTTGACAACTAAAGAGAATCTCTGAAATTTAAATAGGAACGAGTTAGAAAAACAAAAACAGAATTAGTAGTAAAAGGCTGGTTCTGAAGCATTTAGATGTGTTACAAGACGAGTACTTGTATGAAGACCTAGAAGCTCCTTCCAAAAAACTTCAAGCCACAAATACGCCATCTTTAAAATGTATAATTTCAGTGTACCCAAGAATTCGGAGGAACAATAAATCATAAACCACATATGATTTTTCTGCAAAACTATAGAAAATAATTAAACTCACAATGGATAATCTTGCATAAAAGAGCGATGAAATTTTGGAGGCAGAACATCCACTGACAACGAGATACAGAATTATAAGCTTGACTCCTCAGACAGAAATTCAGCTGAGCCTCTAAACTCAGTCAGCACTGCAGAATTAAACTTAGAGCCTGAACCAACCAAGCAGTCTTCAGACTGAATTAAAATTACCTGCCAGTATGGGCACAATCTTAGTCTGTCAAGCTTTGAGGATATGTGCAGCACTGATGAGCATGCTCACATCTGAACAGTTTTACAAAGAACATGTGCAGAAGTGACTCATCAAGTGTCACTGAGAATGCCTCACAAGGAAAATTACACAAAAATGCGTTCAACGGCAGATCCTGACATAGGCAAAGAAATGCAACTAAAACCTCAAGGTTGGTTGGGGAAAATAAAAAGTCATAAAAATGAGGGGGTACTGGGGCAGAAGAAATAATTATGCCAAGCTTGTGGGGAAGAAAAACAAAAGAAAAAAAAAAGAACTGTATTTAAGTCTCCCACCAAGGTTTCAAAAGGTAGATTTGGTTCATGCATACAACAGAATAAGCATTTTATGAAATAAAGAAAATATGCACATGCAAGGAAACAGTGAGAAACAGATAACAAAATTCCAAGCAGATAACAAAATGCCAAACAGATAACAAGGCATTGGTCCAGAAAGGTGCACTCAGCACTATGCACTATGCAGAAGAGGAAAACAAAGTTGAAATCCAGCCAGATGAACCAAATTAGAACTATAAACATCATCCTAACACTGTGAGAACCAAGCAAATAGTGAAGGTGGAAACCCCAGCAGCTTTCATGCCACGGATGTACATGATATTCAGTGGAAATGTTCTGCTTCCAGCTGACCTAAGTGCCCTGTTGTGCTGGGTTGACAGTGGCTGTATGCCACGTGCCCATCTTCCCCCCAGAGTGGGCTCCTCTCTACGTGCTTCCACAGGTCCCGCCAGGACACTCCTCCAGCACAGGTTTCCCACAGGGCCACAGCCTTCTTTGGACACCCACCTGCCCTGGTGTGGGGTCCTCCACAAGCTGCAGGTGGATCTTTGCTCCTCCATGGACTTCCATAGGCTACAGGGCCACCCTCTGGGCTGCACCATGGCCTGCAGCACCTGGAGCACTTTCTCCCCCTCCTTCTGCACTGACCTCAGTGCCTGCAGGGCTGTTTCACATATTCTCACTCCTCTGGCTGCAATGCTTCTGTGGAGTAATTTATTTCCACTTCCTAAATACATTTTCCCAGAGTCATTACCACCATCACTGACAGGCTCAGTTGTGGCCAGCAGCAGGCCCCTTTTGGAGATCTATGGCTCTCTTGGCTCTATGGAATATGGGAGAAGTCAATCCTATAGTCCCCCTGCTTGAAAAACTTGCCACAGAAAAGCAATACAACGTCCTTAAATTCAACTATGAATTTAAACACATTCAGCATGGTAAAGTGATTCACCACATCTCTGGGCAAAGAATACATCAAGAGTAGTCCTGAGGAGAAGGACTTGGGGTGTTAGCAGATGAGATGCTTGAAATTCCAGATGTCAAACCAATGGCATCCTCAGTTGTCTTAAAAGCAACGTGGCCAGCAGGTCAAGGGAGGGGATTTATCTGGAGCACTGCATCCAGCTCTGGAGCACAAGAAGAACATGGGCCTGTTGGAATGAGTCAAGAGAAGGGCTACAAAGATAATCAGAGAACTGAAGCACCTCTCCTGTCAGGAAAGAGTGAGGGCGTTGTTCAGCTTGGAAAAAGAGAAGGCTCTGAAGGGACCTTAGAGAAGCCTTTCAGTCCCTAAAGTGGGCCTACAAGAAAACTGGAAGGGGACTTTTACTAGGGCAGAAAGAAACAGGAGAAGTGGGAACGGCTTCAAACTGAAAGAGGGCAGGTTTTGATTAGATATAAAGAAGAAATTCTTTTCCATGAGGGTAGTGAAGCACTGGGACTGGTTGCTGAGAGAACCTGTGGATGTGCCATCCCTGTAAGTGTTTAGACTAGGTTGGATGGGCCTTTAGGAAACCTGCCATAGTGGAAGGTGTCCCACAGCAGGGGGGGTTGGAACTAGGCAATCTTTAATAGAACCACTTCAGGTGTCACTCTGTAATTAAGGAACATTGACTAATACTGTTGACAAATGAGGAAAGTTACTTCATTACTTCTAACTTTCACTGCTCTTAGCTCTCACTTTTTTTTCCCATTTAGACAACCTAATCTCCATAGAAATTTTTCTTCCCCATTCCACAGTACCTTGCCTAACCAGTTCTAAAATTACTGTAACAAAGTAAAAAGTGATAACAACACAGAGCTCATCTGCTATTTACTGTTAGAGTTTAACTCTCTCTCCACATGATTTTCAGCCTTGTTTTCTCTGGAGAAACCTCAATGAGATTTCTCAAGTGATGTGACACGTTATATTAAAGAACCCCAGACTCTCCAGGGAAAGGAGCCCATGGCCAGAGAGCATCCACCATTTTCTTCCACGGTGGCAGTGCACATATTTATTGTGGGGAAGTTAACAGGACATTGTAAGAAAGGGTGGAGAGTGAATCCCTGGGCAGGGCTGGAAAGTAAAACCCTGGGGAGTAACCTGTAGGCTGATGAAAGGAAAGAATGAGTGAGGCTACCAAAGGCAGGTGAGAAAAGCTTGAGCAGGACAAGCTGAGGAGAGCAACTAAACCTCTACAGAACTTGGGAAAGGGTGTGCCGGATTCTCTGCTTAAGTTAATACCAACTTCGTTGACGTTAATTGCAGGCTGTCATTACGTTACGTTACTTTCCACCCCACAATAGCCTCTTCTCTGACCAATCCTATTCTTTCATTTTGCCAGTTGACATGGCAAGCAATGACTTCACAGATCTGAGGCACAATGCCTGGGCACAAACCCAAAACGGGCACAAAACTCAGGTCCCAGCTGTCTCTGGTTTATCACACTGGTGAGGAGGTACAAGTTCTCAACTCTACAGGATCTGTTATTTGAACACAGAAGGCCAATGATTTTGGTTTTCACTAAGAGCCTTACTACTACCACTACCTAGGTTATGAATACTTACCTTTGCCACTGTCATATTATATGATCTACTTTCAGGTTGTAATTATGCTGTTTATAGTATATATGTTATTGATGTTTTATCTGGTGTTTGAAATTTTAGATTAAACTAGTACAATCAATGTCTCGAGTTTTGCCCCTACTTCTATGCAAGAAACCAAGAAAAAAAGTTAAAATTGGAGATATTATATCCATCCTCAGAATTATGTGATTTACTGGTAGAAGAGATACTTTTAGTGATCAATCCACTGGTACAGATTTTTTGCAGAAGATCAAAATGAGAGAATATTTGTCAGCCATGTCCTTGGCTGTTGCAGTTAACTTCCAATAACTTTCCAATAACTGGTGTCTGTCATCTCTACAGATCTATGCTGAATTAATAGCCATGGGAATTAATACTGAGATGTCAAGACAAGCGTCTGGGTTTTACACACATTAAAACCGAGAAAAACAGGCAAAAAATTAATAAATAAATAAATAATGCCTTTGACATTTCCCCTTGGAATTGAAAGTGCTTTGTTTTAGTTCCAGCCAGTACCAAAAACTGTGGTTCCTTGGCATATTCCTGATACAAAATAACAGTAAAAACAGCTGCTAAGCTTCTGTTATTAAAATACTTCAAAACTTGCTTCTGGGGTTTCTTGCCCCTCGTACAACTTTAGGTGAGAGCTTGTTCCTCCCTGCCCATGTAAGCTCTTTTCACAGTATTATCTGGGCTACTGAAAAGCCCCTGAACTACTTTTTTTTTTAATCTATGTGAATCACTTGAAGCAATTCTTGTGACCAACGAACATGTTTGCTTGCTCCCTTGTATTTTTTGCGATACTTTCATCTACAAACATGATTCCCCCAGCAATCAGTGAAAAAACCCACAAAAATCCTGATAGTTTTCAAAATTTCATAAGCCACCTAACAGAGTGATCTGAATTACTTCTGCACCTGTTAATGCTATAATCAATTTCATCCACTCCTTGGAGTGGAGAGTGAGGAAGAGAGAGGCAGAGGTTGAATAAGCTGAATACTAGAACATGTCTGGCTGTCCCTAGAGATCAAAAATCACAGTCTTTGCAGTAGCAATCTTAACAACTCCAGAACATGAAAAGGTTTGAGCAAAATTCCTGGGCAGTATCCTTTGAAGAACACCTCTGAGTACAACTGGGACAGCCTTCTGAACAACCATTGTGCACTGCTAAATGCTTAGTGGAATAGCATATTCATCTGACATGCATTGTTTTGGTCACAAAGAGTTAAGAGAGTGAAAATTAAAATCTATCTTAGAAGAAAAAGGGAGTGTTTGGTATTGGCATTCTGCTTAGCAAAGTAAAAGAGACAGGACAAAGGAAAAAACAGCCTTGACCCCAGTGACACTCCTAATCATCCTAGGTATGGACACCTTCATCTCCTTTACCAGATGAGTATGAAAAGCATTGATTGTCCCCTCAGAAAGCTCATCCGTATATCTGTATTCCCTTGCTCTTATACATCAGTGGAAAACAAGAAACTCTCACTGAGTATTTCAAAGCAGGACAAGATCCTGACTTTCTGTTATGCCCCTCGTGCAGAGGTGGGTGCAACTGAGGAGGGAGGCAAGCTCTGGTTCTTTGAGCCATCACAACAACCTATTGCTAAAGGCATATGCACATTGATTGCTGAAAGCCAAGTTTGTTGGGTGGCTTGTCTAACTGTGTAAGTGAGACTAGAGTATATTTATTTAATACAGGTAACTGGTCACGTAAACAAGAAATCATTTGCCTTCTCTATGTACAGATGAATTTATATTCATTATGAGTACTGGCACAGAATAAAACAATGTTCTATGGGCAGGAAATGCAGTATTTTCTTTTCTCCTGGTTTGCTGAAGCATAAAGATACAGATTTAGAGTGTGTAAACAGCTTACTACTTCTTAGGAAGATGTAACTTCATTAAACATCCTGGACATTTTGACAGAGAACATGTTTCATGCTATAGCAGGCCAAAATGTTGACATAAGTACCCCAAAATTGCCATAGCCAACTTCCACCAATTTCAATCCAGAAATTAAATCCAGATAACACTCCATAAAGAAATTATTTTTAATTTATTTTAAAGTACTAAATACATGAGGCTCTGATCTCTTTAGGGTTAAACAGAAGTGAAAATAGGGGCTGAACTGGAAAAAATTGAAAGAAAATGACACCATTCAATTCAGTAACACCTGAATGGAATATTGTATTATAGCCTCCTATTCTTTTACGGAAATATTTCAAAATGTATAATTGCAGGGTAGAATTTTGGTAAGAACCCAAGAGAGTTATGGCTGTGATCCCATTTTACAATTAGAACACCATCCCGAATCTGTGTCCTTCCCCTACTTCAGCAGAAATGATAAACACATGGAGAAGGTAAAAATGTCCCATTTTACCCAAAGAAAGTCCCTTCTGCCTCTCCACATACCGTAGTTTTTGTGGGTTTTTTGCTCCTTACTCCTGAGGCTCCCCCACCCCAAACATTTCCCAGGTCCCTCTGGCTAAATTCCCCACTGAGCAGCAGTCTTCATTCCATTCTTTATGATGGAGATTTTTTTCAACCATCAGCTACCTGCACTCTGGTAAACTGTGAGGAGGCTAAAGCTGAGGGTGAGCGGAGGGAAAATGATGTATATACCAAGTGCTGGACTGGAAATTGTTTCTGCCAAACCTAGCAGTTTAAAAAGATTTGTTTCACTAACTTTGAATAGTTTTGTCCATCTTTTACTATATTAAAGTAAGATCTATTGACCTAGGAAATAGACAGAAATCTGCCCAGAGCAACTCATCCTACCTCCAATATCAAGCTAAAAAAGATAAAGTGACAAGCAGTAGAAATACTGTCTGTGCTTATTGTAGTATGCATTTGTTCCTGCTTTTGAAATGATTGCCCAGTAAAACTGCAAAAAGTCAATGTTCAGGAAAAAAAGGTCTGTTAAACCTTTACTGGTGAGCCTCATAGCCTTGATTCATTGCCTGTTCCTCTAATTTGTAGTTCTCATGACTCTGTGAATATGAATGGAATTAAACAAGAATGATTCTAAAACAACATCATAATGATCACAGACTATAATCAATCTTTTTAGTCCTAGAAAGCTGGTACAAAACTGGCTGGCTGGCTGAAATTACTCCTGATATTTTCTATGAGTTTCCAGAGAACTGAAAAGTAGGTTTCAAGGTTTAAGGCCATCTCTAACAAATGCAGGATAGGTGTAGGTGAAGCTGGCTGAATCTTTCCCAGATGTGTACCTAATGCCTGCCAGTGCCACACTGAGGGGTTTCCATGGCATGCACTCAAAGTGGCCATGTGAGACTGCAGGACCCTTCAAGGTTATTATTCTGTTCTTTTTACAACAAGATAAGCTGCTCCAATAAGCATGGGGGGACTTCTTAATGCTGGATCCCCACATATGGAATATTCCACAAACTTCAGAAGTCAATGGGGTTTTTTGCTAAGGAGTATCCTGGCATAAATTATAGTACTGAAAAACTTTGAACAGTTACTTGCCATCCATCTGCATAACTGTAAAGCAACATCAAATTAAATTTGTTCCAGGACCTGTTATTTGTGGAGGAGGAGTTGTGTTTCACTTGCAATCATGTTACATTTCTTTACTAGACTGAACCTTAAAATGTACATACGTAAATGTATTTACTCCTCCCAAAATGCAAATACCATTGGCCAGTTTCTAAGGAAGGAAGAGCATCCTCTGTTTACCTGTTCATTAGCTAAAATCCCCCAAACCTCACCTTTCTACACTCACTGAATCAATCTGGGACTGAAGCCAAAGTCACCTAACTATATAAGAGCGACAAAGCACAGATGAACTACGGTCCTGATCAAGTTTAGACCCAACATCCTTGTGCCAAACTCCACTCAAGATGGGGTTTGGCAGGGGGATATTGCTACGAGAATGGGCTTTCCTGTTAGCAGTTTGCTGTATCCATCAAATAGGTAAGATATTTTCTTTTTTTAATTGGGAAAAGAAAAAACACTCTTTTTAGACCTAGTAATATATTTTAAACAGCTATACTAATTGATTCATATAACAGGTGGTTGACAATATTTCTTTGTATATTTTCATTGAATATTAAATGTCTGTCTGTTAACTGAGCCAATTTAATTCAATATTGCCTCTAACTTCTGTATATAACTACATATGGAAAGTAGCCTTGAAGATCAAATCCAAAAAACCTCTTACTTATGTCTTAAAATGTCAGATTTTCAGTATCCCATATGCCTTACAAAAGCATTTTATTCCTGTTGCATTTTGTATAAGAATTCCTTATGAATGTTATGGTTCTAATGAAATCTAAATCACTACATTTTCTAGTTGCTAGATCACTGGTCAATCTTTTTCAGTATTTTGTCACCTACCAGGGGCTAATAACAGCTTTTTCAACATTTCTTGCAACTTCTTTTGCAAAAGAAACCAGGAGGGAATATTCATATGGCAAGGATTTTTAGTAACTAATTGTGCAGTAACTAATTTATAATACCCTATGCAAAATATTTATATAAACTACAGTTATTGAGTTTGAGCAGGGCAGGGAGACTCATGTGACACCACAATCCATGATTTTGGAAGTTTCTTCACCTATCACTATTATATCCATCAGGGCTTGTCTTGACAGTTATTTTATTAATATGAGTAACCCTGTTAAATTGATGGAACCAATCAAATTGGAACTACTTGCAGGAGTACAAGCTTGATAAATCAGTCCTGTTCATGCACAGTAATTTCTGGCCTGTTAGCTGACATTTTAAAATCTGCAGATTGCCTAGGTAAATTTATCTTGCATTTTACTTTCAAAACATTGAGAAGTGCAAATATAATTTAAGGCTGCTTTATAGTTTGTGAAATAAACACTAAAACACTGGTCAGTTGGTCTATATTGTACTTGAAAACACAACGGTCTCGCAGAGCAAAAATTTCTGTTTGGAGTTATGCAATGTCTGTCAGAAGTGTTTTCAGCCATTCATGGAACAAGCAAGTTATTTCTCCTGTGTAGTGCTAATCTGATAAACTGCTTTGAAAAATGGGTGGTGATTAAACAGTTTGTCCAGCAAACACCTCTATTTGAATCACACCCTCTGGAAAATTTTCCAATATCTGGACTAAAGAATAATGGTCCTAACCCATGCCATCTCCACAAATATTATGTGCCTGCCTTTATATTTCATGTCAAATATTAACTTTTATAAACTGATGACAACAATAATTGCCAGCTGGATATAGACTTCGCAGGATACATCCAAATATTTTTAGTGATTAGCTTAATTACCAAATAGTAAATTTCTTACAACTGAGAGATACTTATTTTTATAATAGTAAACAACGTGGCATTGTGTAATTGCTAAACAAACCAATGCAGGTAGAATTTCCTTGGGAATGATGTATTTGCTAAGTAAACAAAAGCTCCTGCTGTTTCCTTGAGAAAAATTAACAGAACAAAATACATGTATAGATCTATTTTGCTCTGTTACAAAGGTTCCCACACTAGAATAAACAAACCTTCTATGATTCTGTGCCTGCTGAGATTCCTATGGATGTGTAATGTGAAAGCAAACTTCAGTCTATTATGTAGAGTTAAAGAGGTATTTCTCTTACCTGATCAGTATCAATTTTTTTCACTAATTATATTTTCTTCAATTATAATCATTATAAATTATGATGATGTGAATATATTTACTTAATGTTATTATCTGTGATACTCAGAGATGAGTAGGAAATAGAAAATGGTTAAACTCTGTCCCACATTACTTCTTTGCACATAACTAGTGGTCAAGCATGAAGTTAAAAGAGAAAAAAAAGCTTAGAGCAGAAAGAAACTGGAGACACTGCAGCAACTTCTAGCTATGGTGGGGCTGCCCAGAACCCTCTGCTCCAAAGCCAGTAATCTCTTGGGATTCTCTTTGGGACAGGGACTTGAATTCCTTCAGTCAGGCACTCTTTAGCTCTGAGATCAATTAATAAATCTGCTTATATGGTGCACAGCCAAAAGTTATATTGAAAATATATTTTTTTTAAAAAAAAAAGGTGCTCCTAATCCAATTATTTTAAAGGCAAAGATAGTTGTTCAACTTTCATGGAGGTAGATGGGCTGAGATTCTTTAGTGGAGGAAAAAGCTCAGAAGGGAATGTAAGTACCAAAGGGGACTGGGCCTTACGGCACACCCCTGATTTCAGCATTTTCCCCTCTTCCATCAGTATGGCTCTTATTGGGTCTTATGGATCCAGTTCTGACTCAGTGAACTCTTCTCACCTATTGTATAAGGAAAAAGAGGGGCCTAACTTAGGGCAAACTCCATAGGCAGTTCTGCTTTGACTGGGAATTGTTTAGACACCTACAGTGCTCATTCACATAATCCAGATAAGGATTCAGATATTAGTCATTTCATCACTTAAATCCTGTGAGGATTTAGACTTGGCAGGTTAAAGGTACCTATTAGTCAATATGTTATAAGCACAGTTATCATGTCCTAACTGCATTCAGTCCTTCACAAAATAAAGTTGTAGCCCTTCAACTTTTACAGGAAATGCCTGATATGCCTGATTTATTTATAAAATCCAAGACAAAAGAACATCAATCCAGGATGTCAGGGTCAGTCATTTTCTAGGAATCAAAGCATTCAGGAGAGTATTTGTCATCTCTCAAAAGTCTTTGCTTCAGGGGTTGTAGCAAGAGCCCTTGGTCAAATAGCTTTACAGCATGATGCTTAAGGCTTTCTGCAGAGAATATGTGAGTTTGAACAATCTTTGAGTGAGTAGATGGGTAGAAGAAGAAACCTGGTTCATCAGGTTACTGCTGGGTTACTGCTCAGGCTATGGCCATTGTACTGTCCCTCAGAGGTACCTCCTTGTGTCCAGCTGTAAAGCAAATCTAGATCCTTGACTGAGGCTTCCCATCTGCTCCCTGAGAAAAAGCCCTATGCTTAGACCCTAAAGAAAGTGTCATAAATATCTGCAGCCACTATTGGATCAAGCTTGAAGTCCCTTGATTCTTTTAACCACTTCCATGCCTTTTCTTATAACCTAGCTTGTACACAACAATTTGAATAAATGACTCCCCTGCATTTTGTGAATTCCTCCTGTATTGTTCCACATATTACTGAGACCTAGTGCAGCAGTGAAATAAGGGCTGTTATCCAGTCATTGGAATCTCTTGCAGTGAGTTTTGAGAGAAACAAAGATAGCAGATATACATATTTTATTTGGATTACAAACTTTGTGTATTTGTAATAGAACATCTCTTTCTATAATTACATTTTAGCTTTCTTGAGGAGCCTGTTTCATTTTCTCTGAGGTGATAAATGAGACTCTCCCTTTTGTTTTTATCTGGGTCCTTTGATCACAGCTAAATTCTTTGCTTTGAAAGTTCAGGTACAGGATATTACTCTTAATATGTTTTTCACAATTTTTTCACAGGAGGTCAGATTGGAATCCAAATAGGAAGTCAGTTCTCTGGGGGTCTTCTACGGAAACAAAATGGTACATTTATTTATACTGTATATTTGTCTTTATTTGTTATATCCATACTGAATAATAAAGGCGGCTTTAAAAAACCCTCCTTAGCATATTGCCAGTAGTGCCAGATGAAAAGAAATGTGTATTAACATCTCTCTCTCTCTAAGAATAGCAATATATTTACTAGACACCAGTTACTAAGTACACAGACATATTACACAGTATGGTTATATTTGTATAATCATAGTTAACTAAGAAAACAGATGTGTTTGTAGAGGCTGTATGCATATCTGCATGAACATGCACATATAAAAACAAAGTGATGTTTGGTTGCTTTTAAAAAAAGGAAGTGAGACCACTTTGGCCTTCTGTGAAATCAGCGGCTGATGCTGGGAGATCAAGATGGCAACCCATTCTCACTGACTTTTACCATGTAATGATTTGTGTCTGTCCTCTACAACCAATGTGTGGCCATTTTGAAGGGTTTTCAGCTCCTTAATAGAAAAATATAAAACAGAGGAAAGATGATAAAGAAGGTTTTTATTCCCTCCTTAGAAAGAGGAAGTATAATGAGAAGGCGACTATTCATTTGTAGCAGTAAAAGGCTAATTTAGTACATCTTAGCCCTTTGGATTGTTCAGTGTCTCTGAAGAATTCCAATATTCTAATGCAGCACAGTTTCATAAAAGGGTCAAAGTTAACATGTTAAAAATTAAGATCATCACAAATGAAAGCAATTTCTTATGATTTGAGTACCTTGTTTAGTAGGTACTTTTAACCTATGTAAAATAAAGCAGGCTTAACATTGTTTCCTTGGGTCTGGCATATTAACTCTAGTCTTTCCTGGGTCTATACTACATGCAAATGTAGGTATTGCTGTACTAGTTTTTGATTTTTATTTCTTTTTCCTAGCTTCTATCAGAATTTCAGCTAACTTGAACATCATCCCACCACTGCTGACAAATCTAGCAATAACACGTAAGTAAAGGAAAAAAAATGTATTCAGTAAGTGCTCAGTTTTAGGCGGTATAGACAGAAGACTAATATAAATGGGGAAAGGTACTGATAAAGGAAGTCATGGATAATTCAGAGGAGAAACATGATGACTAGAAATAAACTGTTGTCTTAGCTGAAATGAGGGTGACTAATTAAACTCTAGCTGAACATAACTGTAACCATTTGACAACTATACTCATTTGGTATATGAGTAACAGGTGGTGAATGAACACACAGCTGTAGAGTGGTTAGATAGAAAACAACAAAAGGAGGTAGGCAGGCAAAAAACATTTAGTGAGAAAATGAAGCTTTGAACAAGTTGATTTTCCCCATGTGAAGGCTGGGGATTTAAAGTCATTCTTTAACAGCCAGTTTTAATTCACAGCTGCTAATCCTGCTCACAATGGCCGTGTGTGCAGCACATGGGGCAACTTCCACTTCAAGACCTTTGACGGAGACATTTTCACCTTCCCTGGGCTGTGTAATTATGTTTTTGCCTCCCACTGCAATGCTCCCTATGAGGACTTCAACATCCAGATCAGGCGTGAAGTGGTGGCAAACATGCCGACAATCAACCGCATCACCATGAAACTCGAAGGTGTCGTTGCAGAACTAACAAGGGGTGCTGTCATGGTCGATGGCAACAGGTAAATTCACTCATAACACTTCTTTGGTATCCACAGGCTTTTTTTTTCCCAGTGTTGCCAAGTTACTTTGGTGTGTTCAGGGCAGGGGGACAACAATTATGTGTTCTTCAATAGATCTGGCAATTTTACCAACATAAACAATGAATAAAATGCTATTAATTCCTGTCACAGAAAATAAATCCTTCCCTTAAGGATTGCCTCAAAAATAAAATTTGGATGAAATGTTCTGAGAAGCTGGATCCAAATTTAGATCCATATTTGACAATGTTGGACCATCTTATCCTGCAATTGCTTTTCTTTCCCAAAAATACACTACTTTAGAATCTCTACAGATGACAGATACCACAAGACTTTCCCTTCTTCTTATCAAACATTTGGATCAGAAGTTAACAAGCATTCTTTCTGCCTTTTCCAGAGTTCAACTGCCATACAGTCAATCTGGTATTACGATAGAGAAGAGCAGCATTTATGTGAAAATTAGCAGCAAAATCGGTGTTGTGTTGTTGTGGAATGAAAAGGACAGCATTCTGGTAAGAACTGCTCCTGGACCTGTCTACTGCTTCAGAGAACAGAGTAAATCTTTGATTAGGCCTGTCCCTATCTGTTTAGGGGGTTGCTACCGCCTTCTTATCTCATACTGTTGAGCAATTCTTTCTTAGTAAAGATAATCTTGTATCCTAAAGCTTTGTAGTCCTAAAGAGTAAAGTCCTATACAGAGTAGATGGCAGGCATCTGCTTAAGACAGGATGAAAAATCACTTTCATTATATCATTAGCTATTGGTATTATTATAGGACCTATTTATGCCTTCAAATATATTTTTTAAGCAGAATTTCACTCTCCTATGCCTTCATTTATTTTCTGTGGATCTGATTTTCTTCCTGAAGAATCAATAGAAAGTGGCTGAGAACAATATAGATAGTGCAGGGAAATCTGAAATCTATGTCAATAGTATCAATAGCTTGGACTCTGCAATCAAATCTAAGCTGTCTTTTTTCTATCCTTTATGTTTGAATTAAATTGCTAAATATAATTCCACAGATCTGACAAGAAATACTGAGAGACAGCAGATATAAATGTTTTCTCTGGTCTTTAATATATTTTAGAATATTTGTACTAATTTCTATCAATTTACTATTCATCATTTTAGCTGGAACTGAATGAGAAATATGCCAATCAGACTTGTGGACTCTGTGGTGACTTCAATGGCTTTCCCATATACAATGAGTTTGTTTCAAACAGTAAGTGTTTTAAATTAAACAAATTGTGTTTTGGGATCTCCAACAGGCTCTGACATCATCAGCATTCCTCTTTACCATCCTGTTAAATGGTTTATCCATAAGATATGATTCAACCTCTATTTAAAAATGTGTAGTAGAGAGATCAGATTACAGAAATTAATACTTTGAGTGTAAATGTAGTACTGGTGCTAACAACAGATTGCATGCCATATCTCTTGCATGCCACTGTTGTACACCATGCTGGTAAAACTAATCAGGTAACTCCATAAAAATCAACAGATTTTTACTAATAAGATAAATGTAGAAATATATTCAATAAAACAAAAGGCAATTATATTTTCTTAACAGTACATTTTTTGTTTCATTTTTGTCTCAAAATCAATATATCCATATTTCCCTGCTAATTTGCATAATCTTTGTAAGATCTTATCTTTTTAACTGTTCCCAGCTTGAGCATTTTCCTAAACTTCATCTTACAACAGTCTCCATTGTCCAGATTCCCAGTTAGATCTTTTTTTTTTCCCCTGCCCTGTATGGGCTCAATATAATCTGAAAAGAGTTTGTTATTTTTCTGGGAAAAAATCTTAGCATGCATCTGGATGTAATAGGCTGAGAATTGTTTTCCAATGTTTAATTTTTCCAGGGTGCTGTACAAAGTAAATTGAGGTAGTGATGTAGTGCTTCCTTTGGAAGGGGTGGTGTTCACATTTAAAGGCTTAAGTGAATTAACTGTCTTGGCCAGTCTTGATCCAAATTCTTGAAAGAAAAAAAAAGATAACAGGCAGTTGCTTTGAACAAAAAATTCTGATGGTCATTATTAAACTTCTCTTCTGCAGATATTAAGATGACAGCCTTGCAGTTCGGGAATATGCAGAAAATGGATGGGCCAACGGAACACTGTGAAGACTCCATTTCTATCCCCACATATAACTGCCCTGATAATCTTGTAAGGATCTTCTGACTATCCTTTTATTCTTCTGTCAAACGTATCCATTCCCTTCTACAACTTCATACAGGTCAATAGGAAAAGCCTTCAGGCAACAACTTAAAGAGGGCTATAAGATTCTGGTATATAATAATTACACAAAATAACAATACCACCCTCCAACACCCCAAACTTCTTTCTATTTACTGAGACTATTTTTTTGTCTCCAAAGGATGACATATGCGAGAAAACATTGACCAGCTCTGCATTTGCAGAGTGTAATGACCTAGTTGATGTTAAAGATTACATTAAGGCTTGCCGAGATGACTTGTGCAGCTCTGCAGGAAGTAAAAACAGCTCATGCATCTGTGACACCTTTGCTGAGTACTCCCGGCAGTGTGCTCATGCTGGTGGGCAGCCCCTGGACTGGAGAACTTCAAAACTGTGCCGTGAGTATCACTGGAGACAGCCTTAATTCATGCTCAGTAACTATCTAACAAGCTCTCAAATAATGCTGAGGATGCAGGAAGGAGGAGTTACAGGCTGTTCAAGATTGAATTCTTTAGAAAATTCTGATGTATAAGTTCCAGCATGAAGACTTCAACAAAAGAGCTAAGGATTTTAATGCAAGCTGAATTAAACACTACCAAAACAGTAACACGTATACTCTAACGACAGTCAAAGTATAATTTAATGAACTGGTACAGTGAAGGATACAAATTAAAGAAACAAGAAGGAAGAATGAAGCTTGCTCACTTGCTTACCTGTATTCCTGTTTCCTCTCCTCATGGTAGCTACAGCCTTTGCTGTTCTCAATTAACTGATTGGGTCTTCACAGGTGTATGGCTGGATAATCACCTATTTATCTCCTCTTGCTTGGTAGTGATGAGTTTAGTGATGTATTGATTTAAAAATATACTTGATTATGGTGGGTAGCTGTCGATACTGTCACCAGCAATTGCTCCAAAACAAAAGCCCAAGAGGTGCTATTTGTCCTTCTGATAGTATCTCAAAATGAAAATATATTAAAGCTTTAGGAATTTCAGTCCTACATTTCACTAGCAGTACAGGTGTTCAGAGGGAAGGGACCCTTCAGTAGAAACAGACCTTGCTGGCTTTCTGAGGTCCTTACCTTGCTGTCCCCAGAAATCCAGTCATTGAGCCAGTTCAGCACCAGAGTCATGGAATGCACATCTCAGCTGTAAAATAGGGATCTAGGTGGTTAATCTTGCAAATTTTGAGAGCTAGTGGTCAATCTGTAGTTTGGTGTGTTTTTTTAATCTAGCTGAAAAACTTAAATGGATATAAATATTTACATGTTTAGTAAATTAGAAATACTTCTGACTGAAAAACCTCTTCCTTTACATTTCAGCCAAGAAGTGTCCTTACAACATGCAGTACCAGGAGTGCAACTCCCCCTGTGCTGATACATGCACGAATACTGAACGATCCCTGTTTTGTGAAGAACACTGTATTGATGGCTGTTTCTGCCCTCCAGGTAAGTGCTTAAGTACTTAATCTCTGATGTCTAAGAACAAAAGCTTACCTGTGGATTTGGGTCGGTTCCATGGCATTTAAGCCTCATGTAGTTGTGCTTTTCACAGCTGCAAGTGACAAGCATTTGTCATGTGTCAGCTCAGAAAATACATCTGAATTAATTGCCAATACATGTGCAATGTTCAGAAAGCAGGAAAAAAGAACAGCAAACAGAACAAGACAAATCTTTCAACCTCTACTACAACAAGTCCCTCTTTCAGAGCAGGTGGAATTTAAGAATACAAAGGTTGAATCCTTCACTCAGCAAACTCACAGTCCTGCTGTCCTCAGTATTGGTGTGCCCACTCAGAACAACTGCAGGTCTCTTGCTAAGAAAATGTTTATGATTTGTAATGAATAAAATGGTGTATAGGAAACGTTTCTTTAATTGATCAAGGTTTTGTCCTTTTTTTTTTTTTAAATCTAGGGACTGTATTTGATGACATCAACAATTCTGGCTGCATTCCCCAGCAGGAGTGCTCCTGTATTTACAATGGCAAAACCTATGCTACAGGAACTTCTTTTTCAGATCCATGCCAGACCTGGTAACCTTTGTTACTTTTCTAACTCACAATTTCCTCTCATATATTTAATGGGTTGAATAGTTTATTATATGCAATTGCACCACTGGTAATTGATATGTGTATTTAACTGACCGATACATTTCCAAAGCACCCCTAAAGAACATTATTTGTTTTATAACTGGCTTTGCACTCTATCTCATGGTGATCAAAGCAAGGATTCACAATGTTTAGATTTCTCACCCATCAATTAAAATGCATCCTCTTTGTTTATTTTGTTCAAACATTTGGAATTATCTAAGGAGAATGAAGTTGTAGCCATTAATGTACTTGCAAATATTTATTTTCTCTGGAGAAAGCAAGGGATGACACAATACAAGCTTGATTTCACAATTATTAATCCTGTACCTGTGCTCTACCACATCAGCTTTGAAAATAGACACAGTCTGCATCAGAAGATGTGGAGTTACCTTTTCTTATTTATTAGTTTATGAAACATTTGTATCACCAAAAAAAACCCAAAACCCAGAAGTTATTTTAACTTGTCATTGTACTTTATGTTACCTGAAAAAATCCAGTTATTTATCCAAAACCTCTTTTGGAGAGTTCACCTGTCCGAAGAAGGAAAACAATTAGATAAGCAAGAAGAATGGTTACCAGAGTCATTGATTTTAATACATTGCATCACAAGTTCACCATGTTTTGGAAACTCTTAAACCTGTGTGTCAAACCACAGCTTGAAGGGAAAAGCAATAGCAAAGCAGCTGCACCTAACAGCACTGCATGTCCTCTCGTCCTGGACCACTGTTACTGATCTCACCTAACTTTATTCTTCCAGTACCTGTAATGGAGGCCAGTGGAGTTGCCAAGACAAGTCATGCCCAGGAACCTGCTCTGTAGTGGGAGGTTCCCACATTTCCACATATGACAAGAAGCACTATGATCACCATGGAGACTGCACTTACGTCCTCTCTAAGGTGGGACCCAGAGGGTGCTTCTAAGTCATAAAGCCTTACAGAAAGAAAACATGATCTCAATCAACACTTCTGAAACTTAGCTCTTCTGACATACAGGCATTAAATTCCCTGCCACTTAGCCAGATGTTTACTACACTGCCGTTTCAACAGCTATCACCAGTCACTTATTAGGATGTTATGCAACCATGTGTGGTGTGCACTGGAAAATTTCCAGTTGTCTGAGAGAGTAATTGAAGAGCACTGTCTTTTTAAAGAATTTGCTTAATGTGCAACCTTCAGTACAACTAACCCAGCTTTCTTACTGGGTTGCATAATTTTTGCAATGTTACTCTATTATATGGTATTTGGCCAAATAGTACAACTTTAAAAATTAGAGTAAATGTTCTTAAAAAAAAAAAAAAAGAGAGATTATAAACCAGACCTTTTTTTTCATTTCTGTGGAGATTAAATACAGAAAGCCACTTCACTTTAATTGACACATTTCACTTAGATTTTAAATGTTTTTAAGCATTTAAAAATATCTCAGAAGAAATAGAAAATTTGTAAATTAATTATAATTAAAATATTTAAATACAGACATGTAGGTGAAATGTTTTGATCTTTTAGGGGATTTTTCTATTTGTTCTTTGCTTTCCTTTTTCCCCACATGCACAATTCAGTAAAAAGAAATAAAATGTTGAATGTTACTGTTCACCTGAAACATGTTTTATATGAATTTTTTGTCTAGCATTAGTATCAGCTACAGAAAGATGAGAATTACAGTAGAATTGAATCAAACATTAGAAGTTGTCATGAAAAAACACCAAATATGAATATGGAACTCCATCTTGATATGCATATGGATATACCAATAAAATCCAGATTCTACATTTCTTGTTTCTCATAATTCAAACAGGGCAAAACTGAATCTTCAGCCAAAGAAGCTCTGGAATTCCCTAGATCCTGTATCTTCTCCAGAAAAATAAATACTTTTTCAGAACTGAGAGAAAATTTTATAGGGAAAACTTCTGTAATTAGTTTTCTGTGAAATAACTTGACTTCTTTTTTCAGGACTGTAAAGATGAAAAATTTACCATCCTGGCAGAACTTCGCAAGTGTGGCCTAACCGACACCGAGACCTGCTTAAAATCAGTGACCCTCAACATGAATAAAGGACAAACTGTAAGAATGCAAAATAAGCACAATGAAAATACGGGGAGAAAAGAAACTAGGGCTTAATTGTTCAGGGGGCTGCATTTCTTTGTTGGATTTTCAGCATATGTGATGAGTAGATGATACTTTTAATCAAGTGAAAAGGATTTTGTTATGAAAATCAGATCAGCCATAAATTTGGCTTTGTGGAATTCCATTAAGAAACATATTGTACTCACAAAGCAGAAAAAAGCTATTTTCTCTGCCAATGAGATGCGAAAAACCCATGAGCTTCAAGGTTAGTAATTACAATTACAAAAGTTAGGGATGTAATTAATCACTAAAATGTGTTCAAAGAAAAGAAGATGATGTTATCCCCTAAAAAGCTGAGAAATTCTCTTTAAAAATAATTCTTTTCTGGTAAGAAAAAATAGTAAAGTATACAAAATAGAAATAAGAGGAAGGTGAAAGCACAAAGATCTACCCTTTTTATTGAATATTGGTTTAATTAATATCACTGGAGTCCTCCTCATTATTACTCTTTGGACTATAGTTATTCTTCACGCATGGTTAGTAGCCCAGAAGGCCAGCCTGGGCTACATCCGAAGCACTGTGACCAGCAGGGTGAGGGAGGGGATTCTTCCCCTCTACTCTGCTCTGGGAAGACCCCCCTGCAGTGCTGCACCCAGCTCTGGGGTCCCCTGCAAAAGAACATGGACCTGTGGGAGCAGGTCTGGAGGAGGCCACAATGATGAACACAGGGCTGAAGTACCTCTCCTGTCAGGAAAGACTGAGAGAGTTGGAATGACTGGAGAATGGAAAGCTCTGGAGAGACTTTAGAGAAGCCTTTCAGTCCCTAAAATGGGCCTACAGGAAATCTGGAGAGGGATGTTTTACTAGGGCACAAAGTCATATGACAAGTGGGAAAGGCTTCAAACTGGAAGAGGGCAGGTTTAGATGAGATATTAGGAATAAATTCTTTACTGTGAGGGTGGTGAGGTACTGGAACAGGTTGCCCAGAGAAGTTGTGGATGCCACACTCCTGGAAGTGTTCAAGATCAGGCTGGATGGGGCCCTAAGCTACCTGGTCCAGTGAAAGATGTCCCTGCCCATGGAAGGGGGTTTGGAACTGAGTGACCTTTTAAAGTTCCTCCCAAGCCAAACCCTTCTATGATTCACAGACTTGCCTTTTGTTCCTTTTCCCTTTCAGATCGTCGAGGTCAAACCTGATGGTGGTGTGTTTGTGAACTCCATCTACACCCAGCTGCCCATGTCAGCAGGTAGTTTTTTCTCTAACGGTGAATGACATGAGTACTTTTGAAGTAAAGTGGCATGTTTGGTGTCATAGAGAAATGCAAGACAAGCACAGGCAATGGTTCAAACAGTAGCAAACAGAATTTACAGTCTCCTGATTTGATTACTCTCAGATTTATTTCCTTCTCCCTGCATAAAAGTGGAGGCAGAAGACATCCCTTTAACTCTTTTACCTCTTTTTTGTTACTACCCCTGTGCTCAAACTTGCTTAGAAAGAAATTTTATTTTTGTTCTCTGTTTCAACACCTAAGGATTCCATGTGATATCTCTGACCTCCAGATCTTTATTTCACTTCCGAATTTGCAAAAAATGCAATAGAAATTCAAAAAGAGCAGTGTTCTAGAAATTCAAAAAAGAATTGTGTTTTGAGCATTTGGCCTTGTTCAGAAAGTGACCATTTTCTTTCTCATGTGTAGCTAATGTCACTATGTTCAGACCTTCCTCATTCTTCATGATCATGGACACAAGCTTTGGCGTCCAGGTTGAAATGCAGTTCACACCTGTGATGCAAGTGTTTGTGCGTCTGGATGCTTCTTTCAAAAACCAGACTTGTGGTGAGTGGATGAGATACAAGGACACCTTGATCAATGTAGTTTTTTTTGTAGTCAGGGCAGTATAAACTTTTCACTGCTTTTCAACAGGTCTCTGTGGAAATTTCAATAACATCCAAACTGATGACTTCAAGGTCATAAGTGGAATAATTGAAGGAACAGCATCAGCATTTGCTAATACATGGAAAACTCAGGCTTCATGCCCTAATATCCAGCAGAGTTTTGAGAATCCTTGTGCACTCAGCATTGACAATGGTGAGTGTTTCTTAGAATTTCTTCTGGTTTGTTTTTTTCTTCTTGCTCATCTCTAAGGAAAACACTCCTGTTGGAAAGCAAAGATAAAAAAAATAAAGACTTACGTAGTTGGCAAAAACATACATCTGAAATTAGAAACAACTATTCAAAATGAAGCACTGAAGATAAGTAACAATGTGAAAAAAGTGACAGAAGCATAAGTGAAGTAAACTGCAGCGCCATTGAAAATTAAGTAGATTTCCAAGCTGACAACTTGGTGTTAGAGAAATGGATTACAGGAGCAGCTTTGGAAACCTTTAATTCATCCCATTCAGCAAGTCCTCTTCTTTGGTTTTAGGAACCCTGACCCACAAGTTGAGTGAAAAGGAAAAAAAAAAAAAAGACAGGAGAAGAGATTTAATGGAATGTCAGAACTGTCTGCATAGGCCAGGGCAGCATGGGTTTGTGACTAATGAAGTACAAAAAGTACAATGAGCATTTTTATTGCTTCTTCTTTTCACAGAAAAATACGCTCGGCATTGGTGTGGACTACTCACTGACAGCACAGGACCTTTTGCTGCTTGTCACTATGCAATTAATCCCGTTGTTTACCACACGGTACTTTGTCAGACTGCTTTTCCCTTTAGAAACAATAGAAATAGAAGCTATTCTAGACATGTCTTATGCAATGTCTGTATCCCTACTGCTGTACTGCAGTACTTCCTTCTTTCAACATGTGTTTCTCTTTGTGTTGTAACATTACAGTGATTTCAATTGTCAGCCATGGCTTCAAGATCCTGACTTGTTTGCTGATGAAATGGCAGCTATTTAGTCCCAAATGGTTTTACACATAAGCCAGATAGTGTATTTAAAGGCATGTCAAAGGCTTGTTTGAATATCAGTCAATTGTCACCTTATCAGCTGGGCATCTCATTAATAACCACTTGGAACAGAAAGCCCATTACCTAATTACCATCACTCTGCTATCAACGTGTTGCAAATCACTCTTCTTACCCAGATATTGACACTGGTGAAATGGTGTGTCTGGACTGCACATTGTGAGTACCGCTTTGGATGCTACTACCAGTAGCTGAGACCTTTTTTTTTTCTCCATTCTTAGAATTGCATGTTTGACACATGTAACTGTGAAAATAGTGAGGACTGTCTGTGTGCAGCCCTGTCTGCCTATGTGAGAGCTTGTGCTGCAAAAGGAATCCAGCTGCAGGGATGGAGGACTGATGTCTGCTGTAAGTACTCTCCACTATCCCATTTCCCAAGAACGCACATCAATAAAAACTGTTGATTAGAGATTAATTTCTACTCATTTCTAGACAAATCAGTAAGTGATGAGGAAGGGATTTTGTTAAGTACGCTCCTGGAAGTAATTCTCTGCTGTCCCTTTAGAATCAATCCACTGCTCCCAAGAGTGAATATGAATAGACGTGAGACGTGGCTTGATTAGGAAAGGGACTGTTGTAATGAAAGTGCCTCCACCTGTTTCTGTGCAGCTTAAGAGTTTCACTACAGCTTTACAAGTATCACAAGTTATTGCAGAGATAATGTGTTGTATTAGAATAACAGTACTAATAATACCAACCTGAACACTTGCAAATTAAATGTCTTTGAAGCTGCATGCTGGGTTCTGCTCACCCAGTGTGTCTGTTTATACCAGACGACATTCAGGGAGACATCTCATTCCTCAAGAAGTTTAGATATCTTGCCAATTAATGGCAGCACCAAACGGAGGTTTCCTTCTGAACTTCCATTTGAAAAAATCTTTTCTTCTTTGCATGCAACATTTACTCCACATGTACAATAGCTTTTCATATCAAACTCTGAAATTATTCACAAATACATTTACATGAAAGATTCGACATAAGCAGGGGTGTACAATATTATTTAGTTATTTCTACTGCCTATAATTTTTATTTTTTCACATGTGAATTTACCATCTGGAATTAACAATCTATTTTATTTTCCTCTCTCAAGCAAAATACACCACCTCATGCCCCAAATCCCTGAGCTACAGCTATACCATCTCTTCCTGTCAACCCACCTGCCGGTCTCTGAGTGAGCCTGATGTCACATGCAACATTAAGTTTGTCCCAGTTGATGGCTGCACCTGTGTAAATGGAACCTACATGGATGAGAGTGGCAAATGTGTGCCTGCTAATGAGTGCCCCTGCTACTACAGAGGATCTCCTATACCATTTGGAGAAGTGGTCCATGAAAATGGACGTGTATGGTAAGTGAATCTTTTTTAAAGCATTCAAACAACGTGTATTTTCTCATTAAAGTCTGGTACGTGTAAGATGGTTTCACCCTGAATTTCAAAAGAATACTCTCTCTTCAATTTCTTCAACTTTAAGTTCTTTTAACTTTATTTTCAACTTTTACAAATGGTACGTATTCCCCTGAGCTGCAGGATGGGGACAGAGAGCAGAATGAAGCCACTCCAATGAAAAATGATAACCTGTTACACCATTTAAATACACACAATTCTATGGGGCCAGATGGGGTCCACCCAAGGGCACTGAGAGAGCTGATGGAAATGTTCACAGAGGCACTTTCAATCATTTGTCAGCAGTTTGGTCAACCATGGAGGTTCCTGGTTGACTGGAGGTCAGCAAATGTGATGCCCATTCACAGTATGGGCCAGAAAAAGGATCTGATGAACTACAGCTCTGTCAGCCTGTCAACCTTGGTGCCAGGGAAGGAGATGGAGCAGATTATCTTGAGTGCCATCACGTGGCACATACAGAGCAAACAGGGGATCAGGCCCAGCCAGCATGGGTTTGGGAAAGGCAGATGCTACTTTACCAACCTGATCTCCTTCTATGACAAGGTGATCTGCTTAGTGGATGAGGAAAAGGCTATGGATGTTGTCTGCCTGGACTTTTGTAAAGCCTTTGCATTAAGGAAGTGATTGCCCCCTGTACTTGGTCCTGGTGAGCCTGCACCTCAAATCCTCTGTTCAGTTTTGTGCCACTCACTACAAGAAAGGCATTTTGATGCTGGAGTATATTCAGAGAAGGGCAAAAGAGCTGGTCTGGAGCACAGGTATTATGAGGAGCAGCTGAGGGAGCTGAGGTTTTTTAACCTGGAGAAAAGGAGGCTTGGCAAAGACACTCACACTGTCTGAAACTGTCTAAAAGGAGGTTGTGGTGAGATGTGGGTCAGCTTCTTCTCCCAAGTACCAAGTGACAGGATGACAAGAATTGGACTTAAGATGCACTGGGGGAGGTTTTGACTGGATGTTAAGAAAAATTTCTGTACTGAAATGGTTGTTAAGCACTGGAACAGGTTGCCCAGGAAAGTGGTTGAGTCACCATCCCTGCAAGTATTTAAAATCCATGCAGATTAGGGACATGGTTTAGTGGTGGACTTGGCAGTACTCGGTTAATGGTTGGACTCAAGGATCTTAAGGGTCTTTTCCAACCTAAAGGTTTCTATGATCCTGTAATATTTCTGGATTTAGAGAGCAATTGTACTTTGGTACATTCCATAATCTTTCAAGTATAAAATTACAACACCACCAGCAAGAGGAGATCTTATGAGAATCTAAATAACAAGCAGTGACATATATGCATTACAACCTATGAATTTTCCTGTGAAGCAACAATGGATATCATATGAAAGCAGCACGTGCAGTGGTATTGAGAGAAATTCTTTCCTGAGACTGCAAAACAGGTTTTTGAATTTCCTTTGAAAATTCTGAAACTTGACAAGGGATACGTAACTCTCAATCTCAAAATTTGGTTTGAGAGGAGAGAAAAAAATAGGTTGTTTTTCCCTCTCTCACAGCACTTGTGTCCAGGGAAGACTGAATTGCATTGGAGCACCAAATCCAACTCCAGGTAAAAATAATCTTCCACTTACTTTTTTTGCTTTACCAGGTCTTGTACAGAAGAGAATAGTTCATAGAAATGATTCTTCTTAATGGATGTTTAATAGAAGTATTTCTCACTTAGTCATAGTGCTAGAGTTATCATAAAAGGCAGGAGCGAACTAGATTAATCATAAAACCTCTTTTCACATAAAGTCTTTTTTTTTCTGAAATATTTTGTGGGGTTTTTTGTGGGGAATCCAGTGCTCTGAAGTCAATCTAATCAGCAGATTGAATAGGGACAACAGTCTACTAACTGAAATAGGGAATTTCCAAAGAACTTTTAGATGGCTTAAATGGCTGCAGCTGTGGAATATACCCTGTGTCACTTCTTTCCTTCCTCTAGTCTGTGAATCTCCCATGGTCTACTTCGACTGTAAAAACAACACAGCAGGAACAACTGGAACAGAATGTCAAAAAAGTTGCCAGACTCTGGATATGCAGTGTGTAAGTATGTCATAGCCCAATGAAATGGCGCTTCCAGGTTTTGTCTGTGCTCTTGCTGCTGAAGTAATTATCTTCCAGATCTACTCCAAATCTACAACACATATACATTACTCTTGTAGCAAAAGCCTTAAAATGATGTTCTGAAGCATTAATAATTGGACCCTTGGATCAAAATATAAGTAATATCCAAATTAATTCTTAACATTAATGTCTACCTTTCTTAAGTTGTTGCAGGTAACAGTAACTGCTAGTGAAAAATCTAGAGGTCTTTCACCTATTTGAGTTTTGTAGGAGAAAATTACTGGCTAAAAATTGGCTAGGAGAAATGATTTCTTCTCATGCTATGCTGCAATTATGAACTTCTTGCACATCTAATTATGTTACTCCACTTAAGTTCTTAGCAACTACATGTTATTCCATGAGTAAGTACCATATGAGATAAATAGATTTCAATATAATGCAACTAAACTGAAAAAACATTTGTCTTTCTTTTTAGAAGTCCATTCAATCACAAATCACCCACTACAAAGTGCAAGATCCAATGTGTTTTAAATTTCACAGGTTCCAGCAGAACAATCAGGATTCATATACATAAAACATTTATCTTTAACAGATTTATAGTCTGTTAAATCTATGGCTAATAACATTTTTTTGTTCCATTGTTCCTTAATTCTTCCATAGTTCTCTCCTATTTAAACTGGGCAGCAAAAACACCATATAAGGCACCTTTTATGAGAATTTAATCTTCCTTTTTCTAATGTGATCATTTCACTGTAAAACTATATTTTTCTCTTATCTTTTCCAGTATAGCTCAAAATGTACATCTGGCTGTGTGTGCCCAGATGGGCTTGTGTTAGATGGGAATGGTGGTTGTATTCATGAAGAGGAATGTCCATGTATTCACAATGAAGCCATGTATCAGCCTGGGGAAAAGATCAACTTTGACTGTAATACTTGGTAAATATATCTGCAGAAGTAGTATTCCTGGTTCCATCAATTGCCTTTCTAAAGACCTTGTATAGTACAACAGCGAGGAAAAATTTGGATTGCAAATTTAATCAGCTGATGGATTTTAGATCTTTTAGTTTTGGACTACACAGTATGAGCAGGTTATCCTCTGATGTCTGTAAGATGGCCAAAGCACAGAATGGGAGGAAACCCTTAGGACTACAGAGTTCATAAACCAGCTTTTTTTTGCAGTTAAGGTACTCAGAATAGCATAACAGAACTTTTCTTTAATTCTTTACATGAAAAATGTAGACTATTTTAATTCTAGAACCAATATAGCACTTGGCAGGGATGGGTTGCCAAACAAATACTGATTGTTCAGATATGTCTACACAAAAGAGTGAGTTGTTTTATTATTTTTTTTTTCCTCTAGTGTATGCAAGAATAGGAAGTGGGAATGTACCAAAGATCAATGTCTGGGCACCTGTGCTGTTTATGGAGATGGTCATTATAACACCTTTGATGACAAAAGGTTCAGCTTCAATGGAAACTGTGAATACACACTAGTCCAGGTACTGATAACTAGCAGTAGCAAATGAGATGTAATCATGATTGTATCTGTAAAAAAATACATTTTTAAATGTTCGTCTCTACCCAGGACCACTGTGGGAAAAGTGGCACAGTCAATGGGACCTTCAGGGTTGTCACTGAAAATATTCCCTGTGGCAACACTGGGACAACTTGCTCAAAATCTATCAAAGTTTTCTTAGAGGTAAGAAGGTTTTGCATATAGACCAGTTTTCTTTTGTACCTGCTAAGGCTTAGGAGAAGCCTAGATTTCTATGGCTTCAAAGAATTTGGAAAATATTTTAAAACGCAATTCATCAGATTCAAGTGAAATATTTGGTAGACCTTCCTATGTTTCTATGTTTTCTACTTCCCACATTATTGTACATCATCCTTGGGAAAAGTAAAGGTCCAAAGGCAGAAATTTAGCCTATTGTGTCAGAAGATTCTTTTATTGTATGCAATGTAGTTCCGTCATGACAGTCAAAAGATACTTTTTTGACCTACACCATTTAAAGTATCTGTTAGCACACCTCCAGGAACCTGAGATTTGAACTATATTGCTTTGATTCATTGCATTTTGATTATTTGTTTTCATGATATAAACTATTCATGGTAGTCTTAAAAGCAGAAAAGCATGTTTGAGAGCATGGCTGCAGCTACTGAGCTCATTTCTCCTTACCTTTTCCTCCTGTTTCAGAGCTATGAACTGATCCTTGGTGAAGAGCGTGTCAGTGTTGTACAGAGAGGACCGAATGATGAGGTGCCATACACAGCCCGCTCTATGGGAATGTACTTGGTAATTGAGACCAAAAGTGGACTGATCCTCATGTGGGACAAGAAAACCAGCATCTTCATCAAGCTCAGCCCTGGTTTCAAGGTGCGGAACTAGCAGCTCAATGGCAATTTAATGTCCAGGTTTGACTGGCTGTGAATCTGCCAGGATCCCAAATAGTGGTGTCTCTAGTATTCCTGCAGTTCATCCCACACTGCTTTCCTCTGGTACCTCAGGAAGCCATGTCAACATCCTGCTGCCGTTCCGAGCTTGGAAGGCAGCTTCCAATGCCTTTTTGGCCTGACAGAATTTGAGTTGGCAAAACACTATTTTGGACTTGACTTGGTTGAAATTACCAACTAAACTTTGTCAAAGGTTATCTGACTTAATAAAATGACATAACTACATATGTATAAATCAACTGAATAAATTTGATATTGAAAATAATTCAGTTTCCAGTTCTCACTGACATACAAATTATTATACTTCAAGAACAAGGAAGGGCATTATGAATGAATATTATGAGTGAAAGCCTCTTGTATGCCACCAAGTATTTGTCAAGCATATAACTACACAGATCATAAGGAAAATTAATTCCAATTTTCATACTCCTTCTCTTAGCTTATGATATATAAGCACTAAAATATGTAGTAAATACAGAATTTGATATCTTATTGCATATGCACAATATATTGCACAATGACATTTAAATTAGGTATTTAAACTAAGCGTAATTTAGAACTAGATATACCAACTTCTTTCAGTACCATAGATTCTTTTCCTTCCTTACTCACTGACATTTTATAAAAATAGTAGTAATATGAAAAGTATGCACCTTAGTTTCATAGAGAAAACATGTATTGCAGCCTCTCACAGTTGTACAGATCCGTACATTCAGAATGAGGGATATTTCTGGATGCACAAGGAAAATGTAATTTCTTTATATACCTGTGAGTGGACTTAATGGTAAAGACTCAATGAATAGATGAGGTGGCTGAACTGATAATACTTAATAGTTAGAAGGTTGGTTTTTTTATATGTACAGCTTTTGTATAAAACAAGGCTTAAATGAAAAGTTTAATCAGCAGTGAGTCCTCATTTCCTTGTTAAAAATCTACCTCAAAGACAGAAGATTACAATGACAAAGATGGTTTTATTGTTCATATTTAAAAGAAAAAAGTTAAGAACAGTATCCTTCTAGCCTTAGTGGTCATATTCTGTTCCTCTCTTCCAGAGTATGAAGGTGTTCAGGACTGATAGAATGGAAAATAGAATGCCACCATTCTAAGAGCTGAATTTCAAGTATTCTTTCAGTCTCATATTTTGTTTCAAATTTTCTCACATCCACTATTCTTTTATTTACTTCCTTTTGCAGGGCCAGGTCTGTGGTCTCTGTGGAAATTATGATGGCAACAGTGTCAATGACTTTACTACAAGGAGTCAATCTGTAGTAGAGAATGTCCTAGAGTTTGGAAACAGCTGGAAAGTATCCTCTACGTGCCCTGATGCTTCCAGTGTCAAGGACCCATGTTCTACCAACCCTTATCGGAAGTCCTGGTCAGAGAAGCAGTGTAGCATCATCAACAGCAACGTCTTTGCTGCCTGTCACTCTCAGGTAGTACCAGGGCAGAAGTTTACTGAGTGAAAACTAAGTCTGTGGGTTGTTGAAGGTGCTATTCTCATAGCATGCCTCATTTATTAATGTTTCAATTCAAATTGTGCCAGGAAAACTCTAGTCTGAATCTCCCTCAATGGGACAGATTTATAGTCCCTACTTGTAGAGAAATTCAAAGACATTTACAAAAGAAAAAAAATTACAAAAGAATAATAATTTCATAATTACTATGCATTTCCTTTCAGTCTGACTTGAATATAAATTCTCATATACCAGGTAGAGAAGACAAGCTCAATGAAATAGTAACATAGGAATGAAGTATCAGCATAGCCTTTAAGTGACACTAAGTACGTAACAAGTGTTGTTAGGTAACTGCGCAATTGCCTAATCTTTTTTTTTTTAAATCAATCTAATCTTACACCAGGCTACAAATTTTAGTTTTCTAAAAATCTGGCAATACTTGATTTGGATGTATCATTTGGCATCGCCTCAGATGTCTTACAAAAGAAAAAGAAATTACCAATGTAGGCTTTTTTCCTGGAACACAGCAATTGCAGGAAAACTACTCTAGCAAAGGTAAGAAATCATTTAGAAGGCAGGATGCATAGCATTATATTTCTGTTTAATCACAGGTTGAACCAGCAAAATATTACCAAGCATGTGTGACAGATGCTTGTGCCTGTGACACTGGAGGAGACTGTGATTGCTTTTGCACAGCAGTAGCTGCCTACGCTCAAGCGTGTAGTGAAGTTGGTGTATGCGTAGCCTGGAGAAGCCCAACAATTTGTCGTAAGTTTTATGTCAAACACTTCTGAAAGTGTAGCTAAGTATACAATATCTTACAGATGTGCATTAATATCTCACTGTATAGATTTTTCATGCTTAAGCTATTTGCTCTTTTACTTCTTTTTCCCTGACCATGTTCAACTTCCTGATTCTCCTCAGCACTGTTCTGTGATTACTACAATCAGCAAGGAGAATGTGAATGGCACTATAAGCCTTGTGGTGCTTCCTGTATGAAGACCTGTAAGAACCCAAGTGGAAAATGCCTCAATGACTTGCCAGGTTTAGAAGGTAAAAATAGCTGCGAGTACCTCATAGTGGGTACATATTATTGTATTTTAAATTGCCTTAAATGAAATGTATTTCTGACATCAGCTGTGTTTGCACAATTCAATTTTCTCTAATATCATAACATCCATATGAAAGGAGGCAGAGTATGGAAACTGGAGTAAGATGATCTCTAGGACTAAGTTCTTATGGATGGGCTCTGCTGATGTTACTAACTGCATTCCTTCCTAGAGCTATTGCAAAACGTAAAGTAAAAACGTTATGACTATTAAAAACAAGACCTGCAAATGCATTTGGCGCAAATAAAACCTTTGCTGACTGTATCTCCTTCTTACCGTTTCCACTTTCAGGCTGCTACCCTAACTGTCCACCAGACAAGCCATATTTTCATGAGGATCAGATGAAGTGTGTTAGTCTCTGTGACTGTTACGATGATGAAGATGGAAAGATATATAAACGGGATGAATGTAACGTATGGTAAGACTTAACATACCTATCTCATCACACACAAGGAAAAAAAGATCTAAACTCCAGGGGAAGTTGTATTTTCCTGTTATGTGCAGGATCAATTCATGCTACCTGTGATGAAATAACACCTTATGATACAATGTCAGTTTTCCTACTACATTAATTAGAAAGGTTTATGTGATTTTATATTCGATTGAATTTTTTCTTGATAATATTGTAAATCCTCAGCATAAAGATACATCAAGAACAAGAAGTCCTTTATGACTAGGCTATCTTTATTTCACATTGCTGTGGCAGGAAAATTGTTGTGCCATGAGTAAAGATACTTATTAGTGGCCTGCTTCCAAGGATTTTATTACATACTAGCATCATTTGAGCATCTAGACTCACCCTTTTAGCCTTCTATTTAGTACAAAAACATTGCAAATGCAAGAAAAGTGATATGAAAGAAAAAAGGAAAGTCTTCCTTAAGACTTCTACCTTTAACTTTGCATAATATTTAACTTCACTTCTATTTATAAGTTTGGGTTTAATATAAGGGAAGATTTTGGAAAATAATGGCCAAAAAGGAGCCAAAATGAACAGAACACTCTAGGAATAAACACAAAGTGCCTTGCCTTTTGATGCCAGTATCTGTCAGAAAGATGACTACTAACATTACATCACAATCAAAAAATATACGGGGTTTTATGCTTTCTGTTTCAGTGAGTGCACATCAGAAGGTTTACAGTGCAAGTTTGATGATACAGGTAAGACAGCTAAGAAAAATTATTTAGAAAAAGAAATATTGAATACTATCTTTTCATAGATGCCTGAACTGACAATAAACTTCTTCTGAATTACAGCCTGCAACTGCATTTATGAAGGGAATAGCTATAAATATGGTGAACTCATCTACAACACCACAGATGGAACTGGATGGTGTATCAGTGCAACATGCGATGTCAATGGAACAATAAGCAGAAACATCTTTAAATGTGGCATTCTTACAACAACCCCATTTACATTTTCCACAAGTCAACCCACAACTACTGCTTCAGGTATGCATGAATAATCTTTAAAGTAACTCAAAAATCTCTGTAAGTGACTAAAAATTACCTGAAAGGCAGGACCTTTTCATCAGTTAATAGTATGTTTTATTTGAAACTGTTGACTTCTACTGGAGCCACCAATTCACCTGGCAACTTTAGCTGAAAAAGCAGACCATAGTTAGGGATGAAAAAATGAGTACAGAATTTCTTAGAAACTCAGTCTCCTCTGTTTCACCATGGTGCTCCCAGAGGAAAAATTAATAGAGTTTTTTAATCATTGCATCCTGCAGAATCTTCTCATTTACTTGCAAAAAATCCCAGCAGTTCTAGACCAGCTTTTGAAAACATGAAAGACAGTTGCTGCCATTTCTTAAATTACTGAGCATGTAAGCACAAACTGAAGATAAGAAATGTAGTTTGAGGGAATGTTTAAACTATTTATAACCATTCTTTGGAACCTTTCCTAATTGTATATAATACCCAAATCAACAGTTTCCTTCTACTCCTGAAATACAGTGCTATATTATTCCTGCAGTTAATTAATTACAGTGATCAAATACTGAGTAATTCTGAGAAATACATCCACAAAATTATACTACAGCAAGAACTAAATATTCAAATTTAAGTCTTCTATCAAGTAACATTCATATGGAAGAAGTCGTATTTATTCCACATAGTTATCTTCATAATGCCAGGAATATGGAGCCTTGTTAAAATACGCAGAAAATACCTATCAGATTATATATTTCATATACAGTATACGTGTATTCTCTGTTATAATGTACTACATATAAAATACATATGCTAAGTATATGTTTTATACTTTATATTTATAAATATGTTACATGTGTTAATATTGAACTAAATACAAAAGTTATTAACTGGTAAAAATATTTTAAAGTCTGCATGGTGATGCAGTAAGTGTAAACTACAGAGATAATACCAAGGAGAGTAAAATCTCCTCTACTTATACCTTCTCTACTTATAGCAATTGTGAGATCTATTATCTAAGCAGTGACATACTGTGCAAAGGACATCAGATTACCTATATTTAGCTAGAAATCTTTAATAGATGCCAAAGAAAGTATCACTACAATAATAATACAGGCAAAAGGTCAAAACCTACTTTAGAAATTAAATTTGAGACTGCCAAAGCAAGTTCATTAAAATACTACATAATATAAAAACATTATTTGCAACAACAAAAAAAAAAAAGTACGGAATATGAATAATTTCTTCTTGGAACTCTCTTTAATATGAACAGACAAGCCTCATGTTTCCTCCTTTAAATTACAGAAATCACGACCGCAACACCAGTGACAACTGTATGTGTGAAAAACGTCTGTGTATGGTCAGAATGGTATGACTCCACTCAGCCTGAAAATAAAGAGGACAGTGGAGATTATGAAACATTTCAAAATCTCAAGGATAAAGGGTACAGTGTGTGTACAAACCCAAGTGATGTTCAATGCAGAGCCAAAGAATACCCAGATACTGAAATTAGCAACCTCAACCAAACAATAGAGTGCAGTCAAAGCAGAGGATTATTATGCAATAACAAGGAACAAGAATCCAAGCAGTGCTATAATTACGAAATCAGAATATCATGCTGCAGATACATACCATGTTCAGAAGCACAAACTACAATACCAACAATCACAAGAGAATTAACAACTGCTGCTGTAGAATCAACACCATTTACAGTACAGACAACGATGATACCAACAACACAAGAACAGGAAACCGAAGTAACTACAACACCACCGAAAGACAGAGAAAGAACGACTCAGCTGACTGAAACATCAGTAACAGCAACAACATCACAATCCTCAACAACAGGTTACCAAATCACAACTACTACAGCAGAAACCTCCACAACAGTAACCCAAGTTCCATCATCACCCAATACCATCACCACTCTCCCAGAATCAACACCAGAAACCACTACTGGCACCAAAATAATCTCTGCTACTACTGCCCTGCCAACACAAGGCATGACTGTCACTACACCCGGACCAAGAGTACCCACCCAAGCTACAACCATTGCCAGCAAGTCCACAACCACAACGGAAAGCACAACAACATCCACAGAAGAAACCCTTCCCACTGAATTATCCACGGTGGCTATTCAAACAACATCACCAAATACTGCCTCCACCCCTAAAATCAAAATAGGAACCACCATTGGCACCACGGCCGTCCCCAGCACCACGGCCTCAGCCAGAGAAGGCACAACCATCATTGCTACCACCACCAGCACCTCTCCCCCTCAGACTGAGGGTACAACCACCATCATCCCAACAACAAGAGAGGCCAAACAGGCCACCAGCACTGCCAGCACCTCCAAAACCACTGAAGGAAGCACCTCAAGAGCCTCTGCCACCTCTGCTCCAGGAGAAACATCCAGTGCGGCCACCCAGGCTCCAACATCTCCAACTACCATCTCTGAAATCAAAATAGGAACTACCATTGGCACCACGGCTGTCCCCAGCACCACGGCCTCAGCCAGAGAAGCACAACCATCATTGTACACCACCAGCAACCTCTCCCCCTCAGCTGAGGTCCAACCAACCATCATCCCAACAAACAAGAGAGGCCAAACAGGCCACCAGCACTGCCAGCACCTCCAAAAACCACTGAAGGAAGCACTCAAGAGCCTCTCGCCACTCTGCTCCAGGAGATAAACTTCAGTGTGGCCACACCAGGCTCCAACATCTCAACTACCATCTCTGGAAATCAAATAGGAACCACCATGGGCACACAGCTTAGTCCCCAGCACCACGGCCTCAGCAGGAGAAAGGCACAACATCATTGTACCACACAGCACCTATACCCCTCAGAAGAGCGGTACAACCACCATCATCCCAACAACAAGAGAGGCCAAACATGGCCACACCAGCACTGCCAGCAACTCAAAACAACTGAAGGACGCACCTCAAGAGCCTTGCACCTCTGCCTCCAGCGATGAACTTACAGTGTGGCCACCCAGGCTCAACAGCTCCAAACTACATCTCTGAAATCAAAATAAGGAACCACCAGATGGCACCACGGCTGTCCCCAGCACCACGGGCCTCCGCCGAGAAGGCACAAACATCATTGCTACCAAAACCCACCAGCACTCTCCTCAGACTGGGGGTACAACCCCATCAACCAACAACGAGAGAGGCCAAAACAGGCCACACAGCAACTGCACAGCACCTTTTTCCCAAAACAACTGAAGGAAGCACTCAAGAGCCTCTGCCACTCTCTCCAGGAGAAAACTTTCCAGTGTGGCCACCCAGGCTCCACATCTACAAATACACATCTCTGAAATCAAAATAGGAACCACAAACTAGGCACCGGCTGTACACTAAGCACCACGCCTCAGCCAGAGAAGGCAACAACCTCATTGCTACCACCACAGCACCTTCCTCTCAGGACTGAGGGTAAAAACAACATCATCCCAGCAAAAACAAGAGAGGCCAAAACAGGCCACCCAGCACCGCCAGCACCTCCAGGACCAATGAAAGAAAGAACCTCAAGAGCCTCTTGCCACTTCTGCTCCAGGAGAAGAAACTTCCAGCGTGGCACTCCAGGCCCAACATCTCCAACTTACCATCTCTGACAAAATCAAAATAGGAACCCCATTGGCACCACGGCGCTTGTCCCCAGCACACGGCCCTCAGCCAGAGAAGGCACAACCATCATGCTACCACACCAGCACCTCTCCCCCTCAGGGACGGAGGAGTACAACAACCAATCATCCCAACAACGAGAGAGGCCAAAAAGGCCACCAGGCACTGCCAGCCAACTCCAAAACCACTGAAGGAAGCACCTCAAGAGCCATCTGCCACAGAGGGGACAGACATGTCGAGTGCAAGCCTTGCGGAGGGGGCTGTGTGCAGAAAGTAAGGATCAGCTCTCAAGTACCCCACCTGTTTTGATTATGAGGTACGGTGCTGTGCGGACCCAAAAACACTGGCCAGACAACACCACAGCACCATCGCAGGAACCAAATAGAGACACCACCCACGAACCTACCACCAGCAGAAACGGACCACAGTAGCAACCCCAACCCCGGCAGCAGCCAACATGCTGTTGCACACATTTACACGCAGAGAGAAAAATAACAAGACACTTGTCAGGAACAACACAGTGCGCCTACTCAACACAAGGAAACGACCATTCATACACACAAGATACACAGAGCCATGCCAGACTACCAGCAATGCAGCACCTCCAAAACCAATGAGGAAAGCACCTTCAAGAGACTCTGCCACCTCTGCTCAGCAGAAACATCCAGTGCAGGACACCAGCTGCAACATCTCTCAACTCCATCTCTGAAATCAAAAGTAGGAACCACCATTGGCCACACCTACGGCTGGTCCCCCACGCCACCACAGGCCTCCTCAGCAGAGAAGGGCACAACCATCATTGCACCACCGAATCAGCACCTGCCCCCTAAGACTGAGGGTTACAACGCACCATCATCACAGCAACAAAAGAGAGGCAAACAGGCCACCAGCGCACTAGCAGCACCTCAAACATCTGAAGGAAAGGCTCAAGAGCCCTGCGCACTTCTGCTCCAGGAGAAACTTGACCAGCGTGTGGCACACAGGCCCCAAACATCTCCAATACCATCTCTGGAAATCAAAATAGGAACCACCATGGCACACGGCTGTCCCCCAGCACCACGGCCTCAGCACAGAGAAGCACAACCATCATTGCTACCACCACAGACCTCTCCTCCGCAGACTGAGGGTACAACACAATCACCCAGCAACAACAGAGAGGCAAAACAGGCCACCAAGCACCTGCCAGCACCTCCAGGACCACTAGCAGGAAGCACCTCAAGAGCCTCTGCCACCTCTGACTTCCAGGAGAAAACTCCAGTGCGGGCCACCCAGATCCAACATCCCACACAATATACTGAAATCAAAACTAGGAACCACCATTGGCACCACAGGCTGTCCCCAGCACCACGGCTCCAGCCAGAGCAGGCAAAACCATCATTGCTACCACACCAGCACCTCTCCTCCTCAGATGAGGGTACAACCACAATCATCCAAAACAAGAGAGGCCAAACCAGGCCACCAGCACTGCCAGACACCTCCAAAACCACTGAAGGAAGCACCTCAAGAGCCTCTGCCACCTCTGCCCTCCAGGAGAAACTTCGTGCGGCCACCTAGGCTCAACCATCTCCCACAAACAATATCTGAAATCAAAATAGGAAAAACCCACCATGGACCACGGCTGTCCCCAGCACCACGGCTCAGCCAGAGAAGCACAACCGATCTGCTTACCACCACCAGCACCTCTCTCTCAGACTGAGGGTACAACCACCATCATCCAACAACAAGAGAGGCAAACAGGGCCACAGCAACTGCCAGCACCTGTCAAACACCACTGAAGGAAGCACCCACAGAGCCTCTGCCACTCTGCTCAGGAGAAACATCCAGTGCGGACACCCAGGCTCAAAATCTCGCAACTGAACAATCTCGCTTGAAAGTCAATAAGGAACCAACCATTGGCACACAGCTGACCCCAGGCACCACGCCTCAGCCAGAGAAGGGCACCCCACAAACCATCAGGCTACCACCACCAGACCCTTTCCCCTAGGACTGAGGGCTATACAACCACATCATCCCAACAACAAGAAGGCCAAACAGGCCATCAGCACTGCGCAGCACCTCCAAAGACAACTGAAGGAAGCTCAAGAGCCTTGCACCTCTGGTCCGGAGAAGCATCCAGTGTGGCCACTCCAGGCCACAACATATTCAAACTACCATTCTGAAATTCAAAATAGGAACCACCATTGGCACCACGGGCGGTCGACCCAGGCACGGCCTCAGCCAGAGAGGGGAAACAACCATCATGCTACCCCACCAGACACCTCTCCCCTCAGGAGCTGAGGGAGACAACCACAATCACATCCCAGACAACAACAAGAGAGGCCCAACAGGACCACCAGCACTGTCCAAGGGCACCTCCAAAACCACTGAAGGAAGCACCTCAAGAGCTCTGCCACTCTGCGCAGGAGAAACTGTCCCAGAGATCGGACACACCCAGGCTCTAAACATCTCCCACAAACAATATCTGAAATCAAAATAGGAACCCCATGGCACACGGCTGTCCACAGCACCACGGCCTCAGCAGAGAAGCACAAACATCATGCTACACCACCAGCACTCTCCCCTCAGACTGAGGGTACAACCACCATACATCCCAACAACAAGAGAGGCCAAACAGGCCACACAGCACCTGCCAGCACCTCCAGGACACTGAAGAAGCACCTCAAGAGCCTCTGCCACCTCTGCTCGGAGAAACTCCAGTGCGGCCACCCGGGCATCCACATCTCCAAACTACCATCTCATGAAATCAAATAGGAACCAACATTGGCACCACAGACGTCCCCAGCACCACGGCCTCAGCCAGATAAGGCACAACCATCATTGCATACCACCACCAGCAAACTCTCCTCCTCAGACTGAGGGTACAACCACCATCATCCCAAACAACAAGAGAGGCCAAAACAGGCCCCCACCATGCACTGCCAGCAACCTCCAGGGACCACTGAAGGACAGCACCTCCAAGAGCCTCTGCCACCTTGCTCCAGGAGAAATTCCAGTGCAGCCATACCCAGGCTCCAACATCTCCAACTACCATCTCTGAAATCAATCATAGGAACCACCATGGCAACCACAGCGGTACAGCACCACGGCCTCAGCCAGAGAAGCACAACCCATCATTGCTACCACCACCAGCAACTACTCCTCCTCAGACTGAGGGTAAACCACCATATCCCAACAACAAGAGCGCCAAACAGAGACACCAGACACTGCCAGCACCTCAGGACCCTGAAGGAAGCACTCAAGAGCGTCTGCCAACCATCTGCTCCAGGAGAAACTCACCAGGTAGGCCACTCAGCTCCAAAATCTCCAACTACATCTCTGAATCAAAAATAGGAAACCACAATTGGCAACCACAGCTGTCCCCAGCACCACGGCCTCAGCAAGAGAAGGAACAACCATCATGACCTACCACCGACCAGCACCTCTCCCCATCAGACTGAGGGTACAATCCACAATCATCACAACAAAAACAAGAGAGGACCAAAAGGCCACCAGCACTAGCCAGACCACCTCCCAAAACCACTTGAAGACGCACCCTCAAGAGCCCGCCACTTCGATCAGAGAAACTTCCAGTACGCGGCCACACAGGCTACCAACATCTCCCACAACAGTCGGAAATCAAATAGGAACCCCATTGCGCACCACGCTGTCCCCAGCAACACGGCCTCAGCCCAGATCAAGGCACAACCATCATTGCTACACCACCACAGCACCTCTCCCCTCAGACTAGAGGTACACACCACAATCATCACAACAACAAGAGAGGCCAAAACAGGCCAACCCAGCACTGCCAAGCACCCAAACACTGAAGGAAGCACCTCAAGAGCCTCTGCTACCTCTGCTCCAGGAAGAAACTTCCAGAGTGCGGCCACACAAGGCTCCAACATCTCCAACTACCATCTCTGAAATCAAAATAGGAACCACCATTGGCACCACGGCTGTCCCCAGCACCACGGCCTCAGCCAGAGAAGGCACAACCATCGTTACTACTACCACCAGCAATGCCTTCACTTCACCTGAATTAAAACTTACTACCACTTCTGGATCAGCTGTGTTCACTACCACTCTCCCTCCATCTGGAAGTACCTCAGGTGTTACAGAAACTCTTACAACATTCTTTTCTCCTACTGTTGAAAAAATTACTACAACTGTTTTTTCCAGCACCAGTGTCAGCCCAGGTATGTCATTTTCCACGTCTTTAAATTTTACAATTAATTTTTTCTTTAGAACATTTATATCTTTGCCCTGTGTGGCTTCTTAGCCTAAACTAATCTATGATTGTATGAATCTATGACCATTTATATTCCTTTAAACACATAAACCAATTTTTAATTAATCTGCCCCTTTGTTACTAGTACCTATGTTTGTCAGGTGGGTTAACTTCATAGTATTAATTCTTCAATGGAGAAAGTTGAAACTTTTGAAAACTGTTAGGTAAATTTCATAAGATTTGCCAACATCCAGATGTTATTCAATGTATAATAAAAAAACTTCCACAGTCTCTACTTATGTAAAGGTCAAATATTTGAATTCAACAAAAACGTTTACTTGGTTTTCCCGAATGTTGAATAGACCTCTTGAATATGTTAAAATTATTAGATCAAAATCCTCTATCTTCAAACTAAATTCTTACTTGTACTCAACAGTAGCTTCAACTGGTACAACACAATCAAGTCATGTTACAACAAGCACTCCTGCATCCTCCAGTTCTTCCACCAGCACATCTGTTACATCCAGCAAGATAACTCCATGCTTTTGTCATGTGTTTGAAACTTTATTTTCTCCTGGTAAGTGTCTTATTTTATGATTATAAAAAATTTCATAAGCGATATAAACCCCTAAGACTCTATTCAATTAAAGATAACCACTCAAAATCATCTAAATGTAGAACTTTTTATCCATGAATACACTTAATATTTTCACAATATTTTCTTGGTTTTTCTACCTATGTATTTTCATTCCTATAATTTCTCCTCCAATTTTCATCTACAGGGGAAGTGGTATACAACAGAACAGATAGAGCTGGCTGTAATTTTTATGCACTTTGCAGCAAGGAATGTGAGATTGAGCCCTTCCAGGGGCCGTGTCCTCTGACAACTCCTGCTCCTTCAGTCGCCTCCTCAACTACATCACAAGCTGCCTCACCAACCACAGCAACAACCATCACAA
The DNA here is from genome assembly GCA_018697195.1 of Certhia americana. Taxonomy (NCBI): domain Eukaryota; kingdom Metazoa; phylum Chordata; class Aves; order Passeriformes; family Certhiidae; genus Certhia; species Certhia americana. The sequence continues at coordinate 17,150,735 of CM031861.1, read as the reverse complement.
CTTCAGTAGAAAGAAACTGCACTGATGTCAGTCCTGCACGAAAGGTGGTTCCCCTCCCCACTTTCTATTACACCACTGTTGCAAAATCAGACTGATTTCTGTCCTTTGACAGCCAATTCAAATCAGCCTCTATGTATCTCACTGCAAAGTTGGTCACGCAACAAATTACCTGATAGCACACAACTATTTAACCTGGCATTACCAGACTTTTAAGTAATCTCTAGGTGGAAAAGCTCACTAAGACCATGGCAGAGACTTTTGGTTCTAATAAAAGTAATTCAAATTTCATAGAGTTAAAAAGACTATTTATGAAATGTAAAATACCATTCTTTTCATGCAGAGGAAAATTCTGTGGCCATTCTGAGCATATGTGCTCTTAAATGATGTGATAAGACAATTCCAATCTGCATTTCCTACTAATTTTGAGAGTATATCGTTAGTTAAAACTGAACAACTAGGATGAAGGAGCATTTAAGAATAATTAATCTACATATTTTCAGCCTGGAGAGGAGTGGATAAATGAATGCCAGAAGTGTGTCTGTGATGCCCTCACTGCTACTGTACAATGCCAGCCACTTCCATGCCAAACAGCTCAGCAAACAACTTGTGATCTAGGATTTGTTTCCATGGCTGTACTACCACAAAAAGACCCATGCTGCCCTGAATTCAAATGCCGTAAGTATTAAAAATACTTGTATAAATACCACACCATAAACTCCAATAACTTATATTTCCGCTTCCGTTAACATCTAAGGAAGCTTTTCATGTATCACAATAACAACAAAATCTTTCTTAAATTGCTCTCTCTCAGTGAACACACAATGATTTTTAGCTAAATATGCAATAAAGCTTAGTTTTTAAAAAATAATGTTATTTTCATTTAACTTTGAGTGAATGGGTGGGAGAGCAGAATAGTATTTTGAACATTCACTGGTCTATGTAGCTCAGCTATCTCTGTATCTGTAATTATAAATGTTATAAATGAATCTTTTTCATGTTATTAATGGAACATTGGAGCAAAATAACATTAGCCTAAATGCAACTAAACTAAGGTGCATAAATATAAGAATAAGCCACTAAAAGGCTTAACAGTTAACTACAAGACCAAATAACAGGAAGCAATAGTACAAAGTGAATTGTAATTAGTAACTGAATTGTCAGTACATGAAAAGTAATAATTATACTTACACTCTCACCAGATGCTCATGGAAATCAAAAAATCCTAAAGTTATCTTAGTTTATTTATAAACATACACTTTCATATACATATATTTTATGTGTGTATATTTGTGCAAAAGAATAAAAAGAGAAAAGCACCCATAAATTAAGCCTGAAAAAGGAAAGTCAAAATAAAGGAACAGACAAGTTTGAAGCAGTTCTGTGAAAGACATAGACGGGTTCTACCATGTTGTCAGATTTACGTTACCACATTAGGAATACCTTTTTCCACAGAGTCAATCTTCCATACAAGCCATGTTCTGAAGGGTCATAAAGAATCAATAACTGAAGCATCTTTGGATATCACTGGACTCCTAGGGTTCAAAGAGGAAACAACTAATTTAATTTGAATTGAACCAGATATTGAAAGGGCAAAAAAGGATTTTTCAGGCATAGCTCAAGTTTGAAGACATTCTCATCTCCAACTCTTCCAGCTAATTTTAATGATGAAACTTTATTTAAACATTCAGCTGCATTACATATGAAGTCTAAGCACGCAGGGGGATTGAATTCATGTTTTCTGTATTCTCTGTGTTACTAACAAAACCTAACATCCTGACTTCTTAGGAAGTGTCACAATTTGAGGTATTTTGGAATTTATTTTTTGTTTTGTTTTTCAGAACCAATACCTGATGTCTGTGTGATTAATGGAACATTGTATACGGTAAGAATGATATAGCAGTAAATTGCTAGAAGTGAAAAGTACATCCTTTCTACCAAAATAAGTCTTTGAGAAAGTTCTTTTCCCATTACATGCTTTTTTAGAGTTTATCTCTCTAGCCCTTAACTGGAAGTTGTTTGGGTATTTTAAAGTCAAAATTAAATTTGTCCCAGAAATCTTCCTCAATGAGTAGTATAAAACAAGAGTATACCTCCTCCCACTTCTGTAATTATTGACTTTGCTTGACAATCTGATGAATAGCCCAAACTCAATTGCTCTTTGAAATAAGCCCAGAGAACCTTAAAACAACAAATCTAATATTTTTGATTTAACTGATACCTAAACTCTTTTGCTAAAATTGGTACTTGGGTCACTAACTCATAATTTAAATATTAGCACTGGAGTCTTTGGGGATACATTTCAGAAAGACTAAAATCCATATGTAAATTTAGACCTCTGCTTATGTATCTGAATATGTAAAGGCTTATTTTAATCCCTGTTTTTAAATTATAATTGTTTTACAATCACTGAACACAACTTATAGAGAAAAAATATTCTTAAATGGAGCATGGAGAAGCTAGTAAAATAATTAGACAGTACAACCCAGTCTTGATTTAATTTCATTAATTTACTGCTCCCTTTTACATTACTTCATTTCGTTTTCTCTTAATATGAGCTTTCCTGCAAGGCATGAAGCCAAAAAACTGTGTTCAGAGAATTTGAGAACTGTAATACTTGCGTTTCAGCAACCTTAATGGTTCTCAGCAATGCTTTCAACTTTGCCTTTATATTATATAGAAACTGTTGGCATTTGAATGCTTTTTGAGGGGGTTTTTTTCTGTCTTGCAGGTTGGAAAGTCAGTAGTAATTGATTCATGTAAGAAGTGCACCTGCAGTTCTGAGAAAGATCCAGAGACTAATGCAAACATTATGCATTGTGAAACAGTTCAGTGTGAGACATCTTGCCCACTGGTGAGTTCAGGTTCTCTAGGCTACCCAGTCCGCTACAGCATGACTAGAATTCTCCATCACCAATTCAGCATACGTTCTCCTTCATCTCTTTCTGAGTAGGGTTACAAATACATGACTGAGGAAGGAGAGTGCTGCGGGAAGTGTATTGAAGTAGCTTGCAAAGTCAAACTCAGTAACAACACTTATGTGCTCAATGTAAGTATTCCTTTCATTTTCAAATCTATCTGATAACTCATAAAAGTTAGAAGAGCTAAGAGTAAACTCATGTCCCTTACTGGTAAAAATAAAATACTTAAATTACTCTGAAAAACAATGTATCAGCTTTCTGAGTTGAACATTATTTGGAATCAAATTCTTGATTTCTGTGGATAATGGAGCAATGGTTTCTAATTTATGGTCTAAGTGTTCAGAGCCAGGAATTATTCTTTCAAGCTAACTACAGTTTGCAGAATTTCATTTTTGCCAATTGAAAGAAGTTCAGAAGCATCTGAGAATATTTGAGGAGTCTGAATATTTGAGGATGTCTGAATTAGCTCAGACATACTTGATCACAATGAAAACAACCCCAACTTTTGCTTTTCTTATAAAATCTTAGGTTAATGAGATCCTGCCAATCGATCAATGCAGCCATTACAAATGTGAAAAAATTGAAGATCAGTTTGTTGCTGTCCAAACTAAAAAAGTATGCCCTGAGTACGACCCTGAAGAGTGCGATCCTGTAAGTTATAATCAATTTTTCATTGACTGAATTCAGTTTAAATGAACAAGGAGGGACAAGAAAGGATACAACAAATCACTTCCACTGAAGTTGCAGGAATATCTTAAGAATGAAACTAGGCGTGTTCTATGATTAATAATAAGAAAAGCATAGCATTTCTTATGAGGTTACAAGTATTCCTATGGTGAGTAAGTCATCCATTGTTTCATTCAGGGGTCATCAGAGAGAAGCCTTCTGCCCAGTATCCGTAGTGCTAACTCGTATTTTTACTCATGACTGTCATCTGTGCACTAATACAAATCTTCCTTCTTTACTTTTACAAAGGACGAAGCAGAGATTACCTCTGATGGCTGCTGCAAAATATGTAAACGTAAGTAATGCTGTGTTTATGTGTTTTGCCTGTAGAGCATTCTATTCAACTTGTAACTATCTTTGAGTGGATGGAAGGATTCTTCACTCACCCTGTTTTCACATAGCCTATTTAAGAAGACCCCGCGTTTCACTATTTAGTCAAAAGAGAAATGGAATCTTTTTTTTTTACTGATACTAAATACCACAAAATCAAACCAGCAATGCTCAGGCCTCTGCATTATCTTCCAAAGGCACTTTACAGCCAAAATCAAAGAATAATCTGACAACTCCATATACGTTACACTGTACCCACCCCATCACATACTACAGATTCTCTGTAATAAGACATCAAGCACTTTGAAACTCGTTTACAATTCCTTTAGTTCAGAACTAGAGAACTGAAGTATATTTTCTCTCCTCCTCTTTTTTTATGAAGCTAAAAACTGCAAGCCTTACACTAAGGAAACTGTGATCCGCCATGCTGACTGTGAGTCTCCTGAACCTGTTGAGGTGTCATATTGTGAAGGATCTTGTCCTGGCTCCTCAATGTAAGTTCTAAAAATTAATTTAACATCTCTATGGCTTCCTTCATATTGGTCCGTCAAGTTATCACCCAAGGGTACTGAGGGAGATAAAGTGCTCTCAAAGCCACTTTCAATCATTTGTCAGCAGTCTGGTTAACCATGCAGGTCCCAGTTGACTGCAGGTCACTAGATCTCATTTACACTAATGAGCTCATCTACAACAAAGTTTGGAGAGAGGTTACAGGGAACTACAGGCCTGTCAGCCTGACCTCGGTGCCAGGGAAGAACATGGAACAGATTATCTTGAGTGTGATCACAGATCACAGAGTACATACAGAATGAACAGGGATAAGGCCCAGCTAGGATGAGTTTGGGAAAGGCAGCTGCTGCTTGACCAACCTGATCTCCTGCTATGACAGGATGGCCCACATAGAGGATGAGGAAAAGGCTGTGGCTTTTGTAAAGCTTTAGATAGCATTTCCCACAGCATTCTCCTGGAGATGCTGGGAGCTCATAGCTTGGACAGGTGAGCTGTTCGCTGCATAAAAAAACTGGCTGGATGGCCAAGCCCAGAGAGTGGTGTTATGTGGAGTTACCTCCAGCTGGGGGACAGGCACCAGTGGTGCTCCCTGGGACTCAGTGTTTCAGCCAATCCTGTTTTATACCTTTATCAATATTTGTGTGAGGTTCAACAAGGCTCAGTGCTGTGTCCTGCCCTTGGGTCACAACAACCCCAGGCAGTGCTACAGGCTGGGGCAGAGGGGCTGGGAAGCTGCCCAGTAGAAAAGGACCTGGTGACAGCAACTGAATGTGAGCCAGCAGTGCCCAGGTGGCCAAGAAGACCAAGAACATCTTGGCCTTTATCAGCAATAGTGTGGCCAGCAGGACCAGGACAATGTACTCAGCTGTAGTGAGGCCACACCTCTACTCCCATGTCCAGTTCTGGGCCTCTCACTTAGACATTGAAGTGCTGGAGCATGTCCAGAAAAGGGCAACAGAGCTGGGAAAGGGCCTGGAGCACAAGTCTTGAAGAGCAGGTGAGGGAGTTGGAGGTTAAAAGGAGGCTCAGGGGAGATGTTCACACTCTACAACTGCTTGAAAGGTGGGTGTAGTGAGGTGGGGGTTAATCTCTTCTCCCAGGTAACAAGTGAAAGGATGAGAGGAAGAGGCTTCAAGTTGCACCAAGAGGGGTTTAGATTGGATATTAGGAAATATTTCTTCACTGAAATGGTTGTCAAACACTGGAATATGCTGCCCAGGGGAAGCAGCTGAGACACCATTCGTGCAAGTATTTAAAAGACATGCAGGTGTGGCCCTTAAGAGACATGGTTTAGTGGTGGACTGGGTTAATGCTCGATCTGAAAGGTCTGTTCCAACCTACGCAATTCTGTAATCACAGAATAGCAACAAAGTTAATGTATTTATATGATTCCGCTGAATCGAACAGGATTCAATGGAAGCAAGAACAGTTTCACTACTGAAGACAAAAGGAATGAAAATCACATTCATAAGTGTGCATGAGGAGGAAAAGAGGACTTTTAAAAAAAAAAAAAAAACAAAACCAAACCAAGCACTTGCAAAACAAAAATCACTGAAGGGGTTTTCTGTGTGTTTTTAACAAGATGGGTTTTTTTCCCCGGCGGAACACAGGTACTCTCTTGAAGCAAACCAGATGGAACACGCATGTGGCTGCTGCCAGGAACTCAGCACCCAAACAAAAGAGGTGACCCTGACTTGCCGAAATGGAACCAGCATAAGTTATAACTATCTCTATGTGGAAAGCTGCCAGTGTGTGAATGGTTGCTCTTCACAAACCACTGCAGCACGTGACTCCCAATCCCAACAATCTGTAAAATATGGCTCCCAACTGAAACAGGCTGTATCACTTGGTTCCCAGTGGCAACTCAGCTAAGGATATGATCATTGGAAAAAGAAAGCAGAGACCCTAGGGAAGCTGGAATCATGTCTTCCCCAGAATAACTTGTGCTCCTTCTTCTAACATTCTTTTTTCATGTCTTACTTGTAAAATAATAAAAAAAAAAGTCAATTAAATTTTAGTGTTTGGGTTTTTTTTTAAATGTTACAGTATTGAAGAGTAAAAACAGATGACTGCAAAATACCTCATGTAACTTACAGAAATATGCAAACACATACTTTATCACAAAACCTATATTTGGGGTAAAAAAGAATTAAAGGGTCTCTAAAAATAAAACAAGGAAACACTGCGGCTACATTGCCACATTGATCCTAGTGAAAGCATATCTTTTTTGCATATCCTTTTTACAGACATTAGGGTCCTAACACATCTCAAAACCAGGGACAAAGCTGATTTGTTTTATCTGATCAATAAAACTTCCAGTACTTTTCAATTACGGTTTCTTTTATCTGATCAATAAAACTTTCAGTACTTCTAAATTATGGTGACTGTCCAATACCCATCTTCATTACCTAAATGACAGAGAGTCCAATGACCAGCATCAGGAAGTTTTCAGACTCAGAGAGCTATATTCTCTAGCAGACTTTGGGAATGCAGCCCTCTTCCTGGACGAGGTAAAATTCCCTCACCCATGTCCAAATAGCTCGTCCCACTGGCATAAAAGGTACAAAGATGAAAAAACTCCTCATACTTGCTCACTTCCAGCTCCTTTAGTTTGTTCCTCATGCTGTGTGTACATGTATGTATTTCATATGTACTCCAGTATATTCATACATCACAGAGCAGTGTGAAGGATCTTGCTACCACTACATCTGTCCAACACTGGTGTGCGGCCACCAGGCTTATGTCTAGCAAGCCTGGGTTTAGCCCTTTTCTATTTCAGTCCAGTTTAATGCTCTTCTAATGAGCACTGCACCCTTTAGCAAAGACCCTTTTCTCTGTTTGAGACGGGTGTGTCCCAGCTGTTACTACCAAATATCCATCTGCGGGTTCTTCTTGTTTCTTCCCTCACCATTCCCTGCAACCAGAAGGATAAAGGAGAACGCTTATTTGTGCTCCTGATCCCATAGTAACCAGGTGTCCCAAGGCCCTAAAATCCTTTCTGATTGTCCTTGGCCCTCATAATGCAAACTTCATCATTACCTACATGAGAAAGGATTAATGGGCAATAAATAATCCAGGGGCTGTACCAGAGCTGAAAGTTTCCTCATCACATCTGTAGCCCAGCCCCCAGGGAAGCAGATGACCTCCCTAAGAAGTGGGGCTTCCCAGGAAATTGGACCTTCTGTTCCCCTCACTGGAGGGTCTCCTATGCCAATACCTCACCTTTCTTTCTTTCTGGAAGCAGTTTCAACACAGTGCATAGGGGAACTTCACCTTGATGAGTCTTCCAACGCAGATGAACCATTGCTGTCATCATTTGGTTTCCACTTGCAGAGTCTGTTAAAGAAGGGCACCTGGGAAGGTGGGGTAGTCACACAGGAGTGTCCCAGCTGTACCAGGCAGGAATTTTTAACCATTCTCCCCACTACATACTCTTTTATAAATACTTAAAAAAAAATTTGACAAATAGCTTTAAGCATTTTAAATCAACTTAAATACTCCACATTAAACTGACGACTATTACTTAGGTAACAAATTTAAAGCAGAAAAACATTGTCCTGTGAGTGTTAAGTTCCTGGTAATCCATAAAGACACACGGACAGCAGAGACATGGAAAGTGTACTTTTTCATTCACTGGGGTTATTTTATAATTTGAGATAATTGTTTTGAAAACATGTTTTAAGCGAACTCTTTGAATGCTTCAAACAGTAGTACTTTCATAGTTTTCTCATCCATGGAAACACAGATGTAGCTAAGATAATTTTCAATCTATTTGCTTTCCATAAATTCACTTTTCCTGTCTATATGCAAATTTTCCTTCAAAAGTTATGGTATAACCCAAGTATAGTCTATTTGTTCTTACAAAATTAATTATGCTTTTTGGCAAGATAGTAAAGAAAATACTTCTAAAATATACTGCTGCATGAAAATAGATTAACGTGGGTTTCTGACTAGGCTGCCTGAGGATCTAGAAGAGAAAGCTCAAGTCTTCAGTAGGCTACAACTCAAAACTGCAGAGAAGATTGCTCATATGGGTTTTCATTTTTCCTTCTTATTCTAAGAAAATACATATTTGCATTTCTCCTAGAGGTCTTGCTCACATTGATGTTCTGAAATGTTTTAGTAATTCCAAATACACTGATTCCTCTTTGTACCCCCACACATCATCACTGATTAACACTGAAATGAAAAAGCTAATAAAAATACAAAATGCTAAATAGATGCTTCAACAGCCACAAGAACACCAACATTTGTTTAAAAGAAACTAATTTTCATTCTTCCTATCTCTCACAGCAAAATGGAGAAATGTGAAAACAAACCTTTGAAGATAAATAGGGATAGAAACTGATATTCATGGACTAGAAAAAAGTACAATTTGAACATGGGTTTTATTTCATAGTAGGTACTCAATACATTAAGGAAATAAAAACCAGCTGTGAAAGATTCCTCTCCACTATGATTTGTTAAAGAAACCCCTCTTGATTAGAAGAACAGCACATTATGAATGGACAGTAAATCCCAAAATGTTAGTTTGGTAACACAGTAAGACTTCCAATTAGCAGTTGGTTAATCCAAATTATCACTGAGCATGGTGATACTGTTAAGTGAGAAAGAGAGCCCCAGACACCTTTGCCACTCCAGTACTAGAAAGAGATGCTATGCAAAGCAAATCTTTCAAATTCATTTATCACATAATAGCAGATAAAGCCAGCTCCTTATGTAGCTGGAATAGCACACATGGTCCATTTCATAACACTTCACTTGGAACCACTCTCATCCAGAGTCCTCAATCCTTCACACTGCAGCATTCCCTCCATACCCACACACACTTTTTACTCTCCTCCCTTGCCCTTCAAACAACACAGCCTCACTACTGCCTTCTTCTGTCCTCCAGACCTACAACACCAAAATATTTCCATGAGAAAGTAGCCCCTAGAAGAGTCAGAAAGAGGCACCTACCTGCAGAGGAATTCTCAAAGTACTTTTGAGAATTTACTGTTACAGTTCCCAGCAGTCACATTAAGAACCAGTGTAATTTGGTGAACCAATGTTCAACACTGAATAAAAGTAACCAATACTTGAATTTTAGTTCAGTCTATAGACAAAGACTCACGTTGTGGTGCTCTCCAACAGAGACATAGTACACTGTCATTCAGATGATACATTTATTAAATTAGAATGAAAAAGTTAATGTACTTTAGAGTGCAAGAAACACATGTGGACACTGGACCTCAATACAGAGAAACAATGTCTTCAGAATAATTACAGCAAAAAACATCCTCTGTACGTAATACATATCAACCAAACAGGCAATAACAGTTTATAAGGGGGGAAAAAAAACCCATTCAGTACCATCAGCAGATGCAAAGAGCAGTAGAGAAGTTGCAAGGATCTAGCTAGACAAAAACTGTTCCTACCTTTAGCAAGTTGAGGCTCTTGACAGGACCCAAACCATACTGAGAGCACTAACTTTTAGCAGATGCCTGTCTTATACAGCTGGCTTTGGCTCCAAGCTGCTGTTGAGCAGAGGAGCAGCATCAAACACAGTATTACCCCATCAGCATTTTCTCAAAAGCTACAATCATTACTAACGATTTAAATAAAAACCCAGACTTTCTGTTCCAACACCTTAATTTCACAGACCCTAAAACAAGTAGACACTCACTGTCTTTTTTCACCTCCCTCCAATTCAAACCTAACAACAAACAGCTTAACTGGAAGGATATGTACACTGAAAAGCTGAGCAGGCTGATGATTTTGTTCTTTTTAACAAGAGAAAGTAGCACATATTGATGTAAGAGTTTCATCTCTAATGCTTAATTGAATAAAGACAAAAAATCCACAGAACAATATTTAAGTATAGTGTAAGATAATGAAATCTATCTACTGGCCATACTGCTCCTACACATCCTATTTTCAACTCATACTTGAACCCTGTTTTACATAACATTTACCTAGGAAAAAAACCACACACTAAAAATATATCTAAGAACAGGAGTCTCCCTCAGAGGGCCAGATTCCAGCTGCTGAATAAACCTGACTAGCTTAACTTTTGCACTTACCCCTCCTGGCAGTTAGGACTGAAAGGTGGTTTTGTTCTGTGCTTGAAAAGGAGCTGTAATGGGATGCAGTACAATTTACCAGCCATTAAGTTGAACCATGATCACTTGCTTTTATGAAAAGCTGTATTATGAATCCCACCATTTTAATATAAAAATTTAAATAAGTGCATTTTCCCTGAATTGTTCCATCTCTAGCAATTCATGCTATCTGTGTAAAAGTTAGAGCACAGGACTCTTCATGGAGGTATCTAAGCATTAAATCCTTACAAACATTCATCCTTTTGGGTCATGATGTCACAAAACACTGTGCTATGAAGACCAAATGCCTCTACACCTACTCAATCACAAAATTTACTATAACTGTAAGGAAGGGGCAAGACTAGTTTCTTGAATAATACCCATTTAACTTTAGAAAACAGAAGTGTGACAATTCTACAACTACAGCACACAGAACTATAGCCTTGAATTTCATTATTCAAAATTCAATTGGAGGATGTTTAAAGACACTTATGCTTTCAATGGAAAATTTAAGATGTTAAGGGATTCATAACAAAACTTAAAATTGTACATTACGAAAAGACAGCTGTAAAAGGTCAGAAACTGGGATGATTTTTGGTGCTGTATTTCAAAAGTTTCATTATTACTTTTAATGATTAAAAAAATAAATATTCATGTTCTACTGCCAGTGCTATTTAAAGGCTCCTTGAATCTAGGTTGGGGGGAATAAAATCAGCTTTCTGTCATATAATAAAATATTTTAAGTATAGGACATGAAATAAAGTATGGGGAAGAAGAGAATATGGGTCGTCATTCCCTATTCCAAATCTGGCTTTAATGTTTTCATGAATCACTCAAGAGTCTAGATTTCAAGTGTACATTCATTTCAACTCTTGGAAATATAAAGGTCTATGGCTATTGAAGAAAGTATTTGAAATCAAACATTAAAGAGACAAAACAGCAACATTGCACATCACTGGAAAAATAAGTTGGTGCATACTATTTAAAGTGCATTACTTTACAAAAAGACACCGCAGAAATTCATCCAACAGGTGTAACTGGTGCATAACTGTATGATTCTGCAGCTCCAAAATCAACTCTTACTTGAAAAAATTACACTAACAATAAATACAAACACCTCCTCTGAGGATCAGACTGTAACTCAGATATGTTAAATTGTCTCTCACAAAGAATTTTATTTCCATCTGCATCAAATAATAACAAACTGACTACAGCAGCTGTAGTCTAACAAGTCACTGAGCAATTCATAATGCTGTTCTAAGACCCTGAAGCTACTTTTCATGCTTATTTCTTATTACAGGAAAAATACAATCATTTTCCCACTAATGTAAAGCAGTAACTTTGCTGAAACATAGGCATAAAGAAAGAAGCTTTATAACCAGATCATAGATACCTGCTTTCTTAATGTAAGACTTAAATAATTCTTTACAGCTTCAATAATTTTCCAGGTATCTTTCCTTCTGCACTTATCCTTTGAAGCAGCCATGGGAATGCAGAAGTAGTAGAGTGCAATTAACTGTGGGAGTACATTAGGGCTTAGTCCTGTTCTCTGCTACAGAAATACTGTAGGAGTTAAAAGTTACCTCCTAAGATTTTACAGATACATAACAATACTATGTGGGAGGACAAAGCTCCAAAAGCACACCAGAAAATATATTGCTTTGGTGCCCAATAGCTAGATTTAATAGATTTCCATTACAAATACCAACAGCACAACCTAAGAAATTTAGCTTATTAAATTAAAAATCTTCCATCTAAAAGGTGTGAATATATCACAGTAATAACTAAATACCACAGGATAAGAAAGGGTCTCTCCTTTAATTTCTGGCAAAAGTAGGCTGCTTGCTGAAACCTAAATACTTTTAATGAATCAGTTGTGTTTAAACAGCAAACCTTCCATGGAAAGACATTTTTTCCCAATCTAATGAGCACTAGTAAATCTTGTACTGCATAGAGTTACTTTGTAAGAGCAAGTTTATGAAAAGGGTGAGAGAAAGAAACAAAGCAGGATTATTCCCCACTCCATCAGAATATAGCCACACAGGGCACAGCTGATAGTGCTTCACTGCTCTATTGTATGACATAAGCTGAGTATATACAGACTGAGAAAGAAAGAAAAGAAGATCCAACTGTCCAAGGAGAAAAGGGGTATAATCTGTCACACACGATGCACTAACAGAAAGCAGTTGGGAAATTCTTCCTCTAGCTAAATCCCTGGCTTGGCAAGTAAAAATAAGTGGCATCGAGGACGGGGACTATGCAGGAGGTGGAAATCTATGATTCTTCAGCCATCTGAAGTAAGGAGTTGATAGCTGCATCCTTGTTCCCCCTCTGAGCTTCTAGCACTGAGCGGATAACTTCCCTGTCCATGTTGGGAAACATGTCCTGGATAGATTTCAGGTCCTCTTCATTACACAGGTGCTGAGGGTTGACTGCAGGAGGTGGTATTGCCACTGGTACCATACCTGGATTACAGACTGCAGGCATCCCTATAGGTTAAAAACAGAAGAAAAAAGCCACAAAACATACATGAGTAGGGGGGAAAAAAAAAACTGCAAACAAAATGACAACAGAAAACCCCAGTGATTTTGAAGACGAAAGCAGCTCATGACTTGTCCCAACCCACCAACTTCAGCATTTATTTATTTTAACATGCACTCCAGAGGAGGAAGATTGCAGAGATTATACCTACACTGCTGAAACTGGAAATATTTTTCTGGAACAGAAAAAGGTTATATTCCCCAAGGTTATATTCCAGAAGGTATTAACTACAGTATGGCAACAGGTACTGTTCAAAATTAGGTACAACTTGCATTAAACAGGTTCACACATAATTCACTAACCAAACACTAAGCTCATCACAGAAAGGTGTGGTTTGTTTTCTCCACCTCATATTTTAGCTTCCAGTGTATTTATGTTGTGATGAAAAAAATGGTTTTACATCAGCAATATACATAGCTGATATTCAGAAAGACAATGAATGCACTCTCCAGTGTATTCAAAAGAAAGCAAAGTACTTTGGTCCACTAGGAGACTGGACCACACAAATAAGCAAATTTTAGCATGTTTTTTCTGGCTAAAAGTTCCATCTAGCCTGCAAAGTCACTACGTGGCAAAAGAGCAACACCTCTAGGGGCACACACTGCTCTGCTCATCTCTTTTCCAAAGGACAAAATTCATCTGACCTGTCATTTTTTGTTAGCTTCTTGTATATCCATAAAGCACCAGCAGTTCACAGAGTTTTAGAAAATGAATTTTCTTATTCCTGTTAAAAGAAATTACTAGACAAAATCCCTTTTTCATCACATAACAACTTTTATCATTAAGCATAGAACCATTGCTGAAAACAAACTTTTGTTTAGAATAAAACTAAAACCAGAATAGTACGTATCTACAGTCTTTTCTGTATCACTACTGGAATCAACTACTGGAAATTGTGTATTTCACTTCTCTCTCTATTATATATATATATATATATATATATATATATATATATAATCAGATCCCTGATTATCTTATTCCTGCTCCTTTATGTGTTAGCTTCTCCAGTTCTCCTGTAGATTTTCTAAGGTAGGGCAAGTAGAACCACTTGCAGCTAGAAAGAAACAAGGTCGAATATCGGTTCTCTATCTACTCTCAAGCATTTTATGCACTGTTTCAAAGACTATTCACCCGATATTTTTATATTCTACAATAATTCAAAAACCTTCATGTACAGTAATGACCAAATTGAGAAATTGTCACCAAGTAAGTATTAGCTAAGATTAGTTAAGATTATTCTTTACACATACTTTAACAACAGACTTATTACAATATCCTTCTGCAACCTGCAGCAGTCAGGCTTAGAAAACTGCTAAGAGTTTTTGTTTTGACAAATTGTCTTAGCACCTTCACTTTTTTTTAGAAATCTGATGCACCTCACCAAAGAAGGTGCATCAGATTCAACTCCTTTCATTAGATGAATAATCACCTATTTGTTCATCAGCTTTTTTAAATGGGTATTAAACCACAAGATTACCTTTACTGTATCAGAATATCGTAAGACAGAAGGAATGCTTAGGAAATAGCATTTTCCAAATGCAGCAGAGAAGGTGATATACACAGACCACACCATTCTGTCTTATGTACTCAAATACCTATGAATTTTAACATACAGGCTTTTCCTACACAACCATGTCACTTCCTCCTAAAGTTTACCTAGTTACATGTTTGTTTTAAAGCATTTCATTCTAGTCTTCCTGGGTTTAATCCTTCTATACAACAGAGAAAATGACTACTTCAAATATGTTTTTAATAGAAAGTTCACTTTGCCATCCTCCAGTCCTCTGAAGGCAAGACTTCCTTCCTCTGTTATGGTGTCACATTCCAACTAGGTTTTCCTGAACTACATACATACATACTTATATCTTTATTATTATTTAATTACATACATGATTCTAAGTTTTCTGCTTCTTTACCATAAATATTTTCTGCTTCTTTTACACATTTTGTCTTCAAAAGCTTTGTTACTCAACCTCATAACCAGTTTAGATTTAACATATAATTTAACACTTTCACATCGCCATATATGGGAGATCTACCAATTTTTGTCAGAAACAAACTTCACTGCTTTACTTCACACTTCTTAGCATTCTTGGAGTGTTAGCTTTGGTTTTTTTAAATCTGGCACATTTTATTTGAACATCTAACTTCTTTTATGCAGTTTTTAGTTTGCCTGGTTGCTTTCTATCTATGACCTTAATCACTTCTCTGTAAGTTAAACAAGGGATGAACTATTTGCATCATCACCATTACACATCTCCAAAATAAGATCTCGTTTTGATAACCAGTTTTCATATAATACTGAGGAGTAGACTAGAAGCTGCTTCTCTTCTACTGAATTCTAACTGCTCAAAAATTGTAACAACAAAGCGTACATACAACAAATAGAATTTTCAAGAGTGCCTCTTTGCTGCCCCATCTCTCTTAACATAATGACTGAAGTACTTACATGATTGAAAATATTGCAATTATATTATACTACTTCTATGCAGACCTAACATCTCAAAAAGAGCTAAGAGCGGTTTCAATACTTACCTTATCTCTTCAAGATTGTCTTCACTCTAACTATTTAGTCAGAAACATCTATACTCTCTTCAATGTGTACAAATGTTTTAGCATCCCAGAGACGTGTTTTTTTCTGTCAGCAGAAAACTGCTATATTATAACTCACATTCAAGGTTGGATGAGCTAAACATCAACTCTGGCTGATCAGGTACTCTAAGTGAATACAGTCTGACTGCAAGCACTGCACCCAGGATTTCACCTGATATACTCTTTTCTATTTCTTTCCTCAACTTGGACTCCTGTCATATCTGAAGGGATTCATTACTGATCTGTGAACACCTCCCTATTAATCTATGTTCTCCTATTTTGATTTTAAAATTCCCCTTTTAATCATCTTAAGTTTTAGAAGAAAAGGGGAAAAAAAAGGAACCTAGAAGCTGTAAGTCTAACACACAGGCTGCATCTACTCAGAAAGGTTCATACTGAGTCATAATTTCATAAATTTGTTATTGGAACCATATTTCTGCCCAGCCATCTGCATCACACCTCTACCGCAGGTATCTATCACAGGTTATCTGTCACCTTTTCTGCACCACCCTAAACCTTGGCTCCACAGCTCCATAAAAAATGGCCTTTGGACCACAGTCCCCGGAATTCTGTCTCGCACTGTGTGTTTGAACAGATACCCTGGAGGGAAACCACTATGCAGTCCTCACCAACACTGCAAATACACTTCACCCAACTATCCAGCAGCATTTTGCACTGCCTGTTCTAGAGTTTCAACAAACTTCAACTCATTCCTCATAATGCCTACAAATAATGTAGGCATTTAAAAGGGGCATAAGAAGATGCGTGGCCTCAAAAAAACTAACTTGCAAAGTACTTGAAAGAACTGAGCAATAGAAGTTATGTTTTACTTCTAACATAAACTTCCCAATATTTTTTACTAAGTCATCAACACCCTAAGATTATCCAACAGACTAAACGGCGTATGAACTGCCCATTCAGGAGGTCAGTTTAGAGTATTAATCCAAATTAAACATGAGGCTCTTTTCTCAAGTACCACAGCATCCTACACCTTACCAATACTGTTTCAGTGTCTTATCAGTGCCAAAATAAAATCGAGACTAAAGCACAGTTTTCCTTACTGCTTTCATCAAAAATAGGTAATTACGCAGTTATGCCAGACAGTTATGCCAGACATCTGGACAGGCAGTACTCAAAAAGCATTTCCAATATAAATAATCAATTTAAGACACAAAAGATTTCTTGACTGTATTGTTTCTCCCCAAGGATTTTCAAAACCCATTTTCTCAGCTCTTATAGTTTTAGCTTAGGCTGTCGGCAACTAGACTGCACACAAATGGAGTTAGAATCACAGATTTTTAATAAATACCTCCATGATAAATGCTTACTTTTCATGAAACTCAACATTCAAGCTATACAAATACCAATTTAAGAGTACTTTGGGTTTTTCCGCACTCAGGCTAAAAGCATCTGTAATTTCTGATTTACAAAACAGTATGTCAGATTTAAGCACAAACTTGAGGAACTATGCACTGGAAATTAGCAAATGGACACATATATGCAGTCATTAGAGAAAGTTATAATAAGCTTCCAAATTATCAATGTTCAGTAAAAAACTGCTTTAAGTTAAAAACCTCCTATCACTAACAGGTCAAAACTGGAACTAAACAGTATAAGAATCCGCTATCAGTGAAATTGTGGACTCCTGTGTTACTCTCAGATATTAGATACATGTTATAAATCAGAAGAATGGAGCACTGTTTTCCAATTCAGTGAAATGGCAATGGCAAACATGCTGGCATAAGCAGTAACATTCCAATACGTGAAACAGCAGCAAGTCAATTGCTACAAGCAGCAATGAAAGCATCAAAGCAGAATTAACAGGGTAAACTTTTTCCAACTGCATACAAGGCATTACACACTTGTAATTTTATTTTATTTTTCAGTAAAGTGCCCTATGTTTAATTTCTTAACTCATTATCATTCTGTCCCATGCATAGACTCTTTCAAGGTAAGCTCAGGAACCTTCTCAGCATGAATTCTTTTATTTAAATGAAGAAATTGGTAACTTTTTCCTAAAAAGCAATAATGGTCTTAATGATACTTGCTCCAGGAAAAAAATCGCTATTAAAATATGCATGCTATTTCATTTTTCAAAATATTGCTTCTTTGCAAACTACTAGAAAAATTAGGTGTATGAAACAACAGAAAAATGCTAAAATTCCACTGCTCTGAATAAACTAAAAAATGTTAATGACAACCACAACAGTTTTATCCACAGCATCTTTCTGAAATTCAGGGCATCAAGAAATGACATCATATCTCACAAGAAGTCATTCTAAAATTTTCTGCATATATTTGATTGAAGACCAATGCTTTTATCAAAGATAGCAGTGTCACAGCATCTCTGCACAATTCAAAATAAAGTTTCCTTGTAAAGAAAGTCTAAAATGAAGGAAAAATTCATTTCCTGTAATATGATTTGCCTTTAGAGTTCTAGTCAGGTACTTGACATGGATCTAAACCTGAAGTCCATGAAAAATATGCATGGATGAAAAAAGTGTCACTTTTTAAAAAGAAGGCTTATTTGAAGATTAATTAAGGAAATTAAGACTAAGGGAATTAGCAGCTTGTCTTCTTAGTGTCATTGCAAAACTCAGGTTTTTTTCTTTTAAGTTTACCAAAAGTTGTAACATTATCTGCTTCTTCATTAATCTTGCAGTAGCCAAACAATGGCAAGAATTATGTTTCTCTTCTAGAAAACCAATACTATCACTTAGTATAGCTCGCTGACATAAAACAGCTTCAGAAGAATATCATAACATCACATTATATCCATCAACACTATTATCAGCATTCCGTTTAACTATTATAGCTTGAAGCTAAAATAGCTAAAACTTTCAACAGGTTAGAGAGGCTGTAATAATTTGCAGAAGATGCAATAAATTGTTCTACTGTGACAACCAAGTGGCAATACCTTGTTATACAGTCTGCTGTAACAAGTAAAGCTGTTTAGGTGAGTTCATGCAAAGACTTGAGTCAATGAGGATGGGAGTGAGAAAAGAGCTTGGAAACTTACCCAGAGCAAAGTACTCAAGCCCTAAAGACAGGTGAAAATGAAGGGACAAGGGGAAAGGAATAAGACATGGGAAAGAAATATTAATCTATTTTTAAAAGGATATTAATTATTTACCTTCCAAAGGTGAAAGTTGGATAAAATGAGGCAGTTGGACAAAACCTCAACTACCTAACACTAAAAAACTACATGCTGCTAGGATCCAGTCTCTCAACTAATATGCTTTAGCACCCTGAACAAGTTCCCTAAATGTGTAGTTTATGCAGAAGTAATAATCAGGAGAAATGCTGCCAAAAAAGTAAACCACCAGGTGTTTGCAGCAAGGATTATATTTTACAGACCACAAAGGACAACATACATCCATGGTTTTCTGAACAAATACCAGTAACATCACAAGCTAAACCATGATTCTCAATAAGGACACCTAAAGGAGCAATGTACATATATACACAACCTTGCCTCAATGAAAAGTGATATTCTTAACTCTGACAGGACCCAGAAACACACAAATTTTTAACATACTTTTAACATGGGAATTTATAAAATATGTAAAAGCAAGTTTCCTATTTATCCTATGAATATTTAGCTTATAAGAAATACAGCCTGCTTATTGAGCTAACGTTTTTTAGCTCACTGTCTCTGGTACTGTTCACTACAAGAAGATACTCCAAGCACCAATATATAAAAATATTCTACAGTTTATATTAAGTATTCTTTAGAAAAAGAAACAGGAAAAGGTGATAGATAAGCTCAACTTCTATAACAACAACAGGGTTCACAAGTTCTAATTTTTGCATACCCAATCAATAGATGCATCAACTATAGCAGCTATAGCTTGTAAGCAACAGCTACTGCTGTTGTCAGGAGTTTTCAATTTAAAAAATTTTGCAATTAATTACCATGGTGCAAGAATACACTATGGCCACTTCTGTTCTTAACACTGCTCCATCTACCACCAAATGTAAGGAAATGAGCATTACTTGGGTTCATGTGCTTACCACAGTGACTACTTACTTGTTTCTACTGTTTACCTCAGCTTGTATGACAGAGTGTGAGAGTAATTAGCTGCATCAGCATTAATCAGAAGGCTAGTTCATTAGAAAGTTAGTTTTGAACAGAAGTTTTCTGTTACAGCAAAACAGCTTCCCTTTGTTACACATCTAAATTTGACTTAACCATTTCTCTTCAAAGCACAGTTATTCTGGACAGTTAACAAGTAACTGTTAAAACTGTCTGGATAAGCATTTAGTCCACCCACTCTATTGCCATCAAAGATAAGGCTTTGATTCTGACAGTCTTCTACAGCAGAATCCTGTTCATTTCAAATATAATAAAGTATTCAATGATGCTCTTCCACTCTTCAGAAAGAAAAGCAGAACTTGTTTACTGACTGCATTAATTTAGCTGCACAGGTAAGAAACCTGAAGAGAAAATATGCAAAACTGGAACACACCGATGTCCATTACCCTTCCTGAAGCAATCTCAAAAGAAAGAGAGCAAACACTGTACAGTGTTACAAAGGAAATGTGCAAACAGAATGGGCCCAGAAAATACACACAGTTCAGTTGTGCAAGCATCTTGCATGCACCTTTCTGAAAGAGTTTACAGAATTCAGGAGCATCTAATTCAGTACACAGGAAGTATTTAAAAAAAACCCAAGATGTCTTCTAAGATGCACTTTTTTATAATTTGAAATTACTTCTATTAAGCCATTAAATGTATGAAACAGCGAAAGTATTCTGCAGTCATGTCACTTTCCAACTCCAAAACTAAACATCCATCTAAATATTTTTAGTGGATCATTGGTTAGTGAGTAAGTCAAAGCTTTAGAACTCACAGTGCTTTGGGAAATTTTGATGGTGTCCACAGAAATTCTAGAACAGCAAACACAAAGCACAATAATATTTAAAAAGAGAAAAAAAAAAATACCCAACGTAGGTCAAAGGTGGCTAGTAAAAAGTATGGCATTTATGAAGTCAAGGAAGTACACTCAAGCTTTCCCAGATCAAAAGAAGATTTCAAATTCAGGGGTGGAACTTCACAATGTTTTAAAAATACATGTCACAGATGCTGGAAGAATTTTGAATACAGAATAAAGTATTATAGCAGCTATTAAAACAAACATGCTGGATCTTGACAGAAGGGCAATGCTCCACCATATAGACCCCAAATTCTTAGCTGTTAAAATGTCATACATTACTATCACTTGCAAATTATTAGTTATTTCCTCACTTGTCCAAATAGAAAATATTCTCAAGATAAATAATTTACAGAACATCATGATTTGAAGATCCAGTATTAGAATATAAAGTTTGAAGGTCTTCTATAAGTTTTACCTGTTCAGTCCTCTGTCTAGTTTCAATTATACATGAAACTAGTCTCTGCTTCATTTCTTCTGCTTATATTCTGGCACAGAAATTTTGTAACATGAATATTCTCATTTTGATCTTTGAAAATTCAAGAAATTTGCTAGCATTTTCTATCACATCTTTTAACTATAAACAAGATGACTGTGTTTGAAGTTCACTATAGAAGGTCTGGTTTACCACAACAGAATCACCCTTCGGAATGTACACTCAGGTTCAAAGCAATTCACTGGCAAGACTTAAATCTGACAATTAAGCTACCAAGATAAAAAAATCCAAACACTTAAAATTAAGCAAACTGCATGTTTTCATCACAGAATAAAGCAAGCAGCCCAACTTTTCCATACTTTGCTCTAACTTAACTCTGAAAAAATGAAACAGGAGGTATGATTCCTAACTTACATATCCAGTCTTCTGTTGATGAGGTTTGTTTTTACAGTGAATGGAATTTTAAATTCAATCATCTCCTAGTCTTACAAAAGAAAAATAAAATATATGTATCTATTGTGTCATCCCTTAGCACTTGAATTATGTCCCACACACACTATCATTCATTCATAAACTTGCACGTAAAGGAGTTTAAAATATGAGAATTGATCTCATACTTTCCCTGAAAAGTACACATACTACTGAATAAGTAGCCATAGAATAAACTAGGGGGTCTTAAGAGCTGTAAGTGAAACATAAATTCAACTGAACTTATCAGTTCCGTGAGCAGGCCAAATTCAAACTTATTTACATTCTTTAAACTTTTCATCTTTGACAGAAAAATTACAAAACATAAGTTAACACATCTTTCTCTACAAATCCAAACCTCTCTTTGAAGCAACCAAAAGCACTGATAATACCTGCTATAGTTTATGTAAATACATCAAAAAGAGCTATCTCAGAGCTCCCCAACATTTTTCACTCACTGAGCTGTGAATACTTCACATGCTGTGTAGCAAGTTTCTTTCCAACAAAGCATGTTCAAAGACCACAGAAAAATTAATCCCATTGTGGGCTACAGCAGCTGCAGCTCCAGACAACACAATACATTTGGGGCACTTTCTCAAGTGCAAACAGCTTCAGACATGCCTTGCCACCACTTAAGTAAGCACAACTTAAGAGTGCAGTCTGCTAGATAGCTATTCAGTGACCTGATCAAAGTATAAAATAAATACTCAAAAAGAGAAGCCTTCACAACTTGACAGATATTTTAATCTATTTAATCAAACTCATGCAGCTCTATTAAACAAGATACAAGACTGAAGGCAGACGTGTTCTTAATTTGTTCTCTCTTCTCATAAAAATATATCATGGGAAAAGTGGTTAAGGAAAAATTGTTTATAGCTTTTCCTTTTTTTCCTTTCTGAAAAAAACAGCATTAATTTGGAATTTAATTCTGTAACGCCTTTCATCTGGAAGGTTGATAGTCTTCACAGAGAGAAAACATACCTGCTATAGGCACATATCCAACTCCTTGCTGATATACAGTAGGCATCAGAACCACTGGCTGGGGCTGCATCATCATGGCAGCTGGCAAGGACTTGACAGAAAAGGCACAGATTAGAAAAACTCAGGAAACAGCAAAAAAATGCCAGCAATCAAAAGCGCTTGCAAACAAGTCATCACATTGCAAATCCATGTTCAACAGTACAATATGACTATGCTGAGTGCTAATCTATATTAAGCAAATCTCTGGCAAACTAACTGAACTGCCATCTTTCAAATGGCAATTGATTTGCCTGTGAATCAATAAAAATACATGTCAAACTCGCCTTTCACAAGAATGATGAAATGCTGTTATCAAAATGCATTATTTTAAAATACAGGTTTAATCAGCTTTCATGCCTTAGTCTTGTGAAATGAATATACAAGATACTCATCATAAATTAAATATTAGACAAAATCTGATTTTTATTCTTATTTGTTTTTATTTTTAAAAGCAGTACATTGCACCTTGAAGCAAATTTTATTTTAAATCATTTTTGAGGTAAAACATTGCTTTAAAAAAATATCAAATTAACTCAATTCCCTTTTACTACCTTCTTATTTATAACTTACTTATTTTACAGTGACTTCCATTATATTTCAGTTCAGTTTGATCCTTGAGAATATTGAATATTATGAACAGTACATTCACAAGGAACAGTTTTCAAGGTTAATTATAAAATCTTTTCTCCCTGGGGCAGTGAAACAACTGTTCAGATCTGGGGCAGAATGTAAACTTCAAACAGCAGGGAATATCTGTTCCCAGCTGTGTACTCAACAGCAGCTTGTAATTTTTGATGATATACAAGTGCAGTAGGAAGCATTCAGGGCTGCATGTGCTACATGTTAACCAAGAGCTACTTGAAAAAAAGATGACAGATGAGAACACTCCAGGAGATGCTAAAGAAACCAGTGTAAGTCTGCAGATCATGACCAGTAGCACCAAATGAACAAGCAAGGAAGTGAAAAACAATGTCATCTGAAAGAGCATTCGAACTACCCAAGAAGCATCTAAGACAGAGAAGACTTTCCGTTATTATTCCGTTATTATTATTCTAATAACTTTCCGTTATTCTGCTTTTAAACTGACGTGAATTTTTAAATGTTTGGGGGGGGGTAAGTTATTGTTAGATTCCACAAAGCTTTTTAAAAATTATTATTAAATAAAAAACGACAAATGACCATTTAGCTGAGAATTTCTTACTTAAATGTGTACAGTGTTAAGGAAACTTTCCTGTCTGACCATCCAGAAGCCACTCTGGCACCCACTCCAGTCTGTAACTGCTGAGACCAAGGCCCCTTTGCAGTGGGTGGCTCCAGTGACCCCAGGGGTGCCCCTCTTGTCTACCTGCACACCCCACACTCACAGTCAGACAGGGTTTCCTTACCAGATCAGCCCTACGTTTCCCACAGCAGTGTCTCAGACATCTGGATCCTTAAAATAATTTAATCATGGTGCAGTAACACAGAAACAGCTCAAGCTGGTGCCTCTAGGGAGAGACCCTCAACAAAAGAATCCCTCGACTTTTAATCCCTCACAGTCTGTGCACTCAGACAGTCTGGGGTCTTCCTGCTGACTCATCAGCTCCTGCTGCATCCCAGTGTCCAGTCCCCTGCCAGTGCTACAGGTCCTTGCACCCTTTGTGGTGCAAAGGGCCAGCACCAGGTCATGGGGCTCCTGGGGCTCCCACCCTGTCCCCCACCCAGGGCACAACCTGCAGCTCCCACTGCAGCTGCACACCCAGCGACCTGCTCTCAGTGTACTCCTCAACAACAGGAATAAGCTGAATTTTGGCAACTGCAAAACAAGATAAATACCCACTTGTCACCTCACCACAAAGTATTTATTGTCTTTACAAATATTTCTGACTGCTATTCCCAGAGTTCAGTATAATTATTTTAAAGACCAACACACACAAACACTCAGTATGGTACAAGAGATCTACTTCTGTCTAAAATATCTCTCCCCGCTACCTAAGAAGCTTCTCTCCCTTCCCATCCCAAACTCGGCTTACCGTGTATGACATAACCAGATTAATCATTCCTTCTTTGTCATCACCTTGCCTTCCACTCAAGCTATACCATTCATCCTCCACATTTCCTTGTTTCAGAGATTCAGGAATTGTAATGTGTGTCCAAGCAATGCGGTCATCCATTGAAAAGGCTCTCTGAAATATAATTTGAAAAATATTACCAAATTAATTGTCCTGAAAGAAACCCCAAACTTAAAATTATCCTTGACTAACACTTCAGTTTTATGCTATTAACTTTGTTAATTTTATTCCCTTTGAAACTACTGAAGTGTCAATAAATATTCTGCCCACGTCCTTTCCAACAAGGACAAAGGACACTTTAAGTGGGATTATAGATTGACTGCAGATATTTAATAGCAAGAAATTGAAAACCTGAAGCAGAACACTCAAGAAATACAGCATCCTACCATCATCATAGGCTGTGTGAATCTCATGATATCTTACGAGAGGCCATTACATGAACATAAACAGCTTCTGTTTACTATGATAGGCTGTGAACTCCAGCAGACGGAAGTACTGATCTGCCCCCCTACTGCAGCAATGAAACAGACCACACAGCTGCTGCACTGTCATGCTTTATTACACACGGTGTGAGGCAGCAAAAAAAAGGCAAACCATGACTTTAGCCTCAGGTATAGACTCTTAGTTTATTCTGCTAAAAAATCCTAGTGACTACATACAGTCTGTATTTGACAGTTTTATTCTCAGGAATCCCAAGCTTGGGAACGCTTTCAAGTTCTTCCCAGGTTAGAAGAGCACCAAAGAATTTTCAAGTAAAACAGCACTGTACAACAGGCTATTTTTAACAGGGACAGTGAAGGACATAAAACTTATGGGCATTTTGATAGCCAAGAGGAGCTTAAATAGCACTCACAGATCTTTTACTTCTCTTCCTTTGCAGGCAAGCCTGCTACTGCTCCTTTATCAGCTACCAAAGAAAAGTGACAGTTCTGACTATCTTGGGGAAGAGCAAAGCCTTGTGAACTGCTGCTTTTGGAATTCTGAAAATTTTCTGTCATCTCCCAGAGAACATGGCTAAGGAACCCTCTGTGCTAACTCATTCCCTTTTTGTAAGCTTTCACCCAAATCTCAGTCCAAACCGGAGATGGGGAAAGGTAGAAAAAATGTATAGCAGTTCTGACCTCATCAAATATCTCTAGATAAAAGGAGTCCACACCCGGGGGAACAGTGCACTGAATAACTTTGTTCCAGCGGGGGTTCTTGGCTCCATTATGTGCTGTTGGAGTTTCATACACAGCATATCCCAAGCGTATTCGACAATACGGATCCATGCGTGTCATTCCGTAATTCTTTGCCAGTTTAGCCTGAAAAGAAAAGAAACCCAGGAAGTGTATAACACTGGCATTAACTTGAGAAGTTAATTACTGTTAGTTCACAGTAAGAACCAAATATTGAACAAAGGACTAGATTAAATGCTGGGACAGAGAGAAAAGAGTTTAAAAAATAAAGAAAAACAGAATTCAGATTAAAACATAAACAAGTAACACCATTAAGTGTCTGGGAGACATTGGAAAGAGAACATCTTTTTAACCTATTCATTGTAGAAAATACACACCTTCACGGTAGGTAAAATAAACTACTTCATACCAAAGCACAAAATACATGATTACAAGGACATTGTAACAAGTTCACTTGTTCCCTGGCTATCTGATCTCCACTGCAAAATGACAAATATAATGTCATAAGTAGCCCGTCCTCCTTCTCTTAAGTTCTTTTAAAGGATGAAATACAGAAATCCAGTACCTTCAAGAATATCACACAATCCAAAACCACAACCTGCAAAAACAGTTCAACTGAGGTAAACTAGTCACAGTATATCATATGTTTCAAAGTGATTAAACACCTATTTCAGCAACTGTATTTAATAGTAGTTAATTCAGTGGACAACTTAACACCTAACATTACTGTAAAAGAAGATGCTGTATAGAATCAGAAGAGATCCAACATATTTTTGCTGTAACATCAGAAGACTAGAACAAACCAAGGTGATGACAGTCCTGAACACAGCACTGAGTACTGCTGCACAGCTGTGCTCAAGCAGAAGTTGGGCTTTTTGGATGTGCTGTTTCTTTGACCTGTACTAAACAGACCATGGTTCTTTTTGCAGCAAGCCGAGTGACAAATCATGGTGCCCCAGGGCATCTCCCACCTACAGATGTTTACAGAACTCACAACAGTTGAGGTGATGCACTGTGTAACATTTATCACAAGGTTGCACCGCAGGCTTGGAAAGCCCTTTTCTCCTTGAGGGAATATGCTGATATTATTAATTCATACATTAGAGCTGGTGAGAAAGGTCTCAAACTGTTTCTTGTAAACGTGGACTTAAAAATAAAAGAAAGAACGTTGGCATCTAAACTAAGCACTATCTAAACTCTCAATTTGTGGGAATAGACAATTTATCAAACCTTCATTAAACAAAAGGCGATAATCAGCTGTGCTTAAACAAACTCACCACCATCCCTATATAACAACAGCAAATTACCTCCCCAGAATCTTATTCTAATCTTCCATCAGTTTATTAGTAACAGAATTAAGGCATGCTGTTTGATATATTTTATCAACACATATTTAAATACAGTACACTCCAACAAGATTTTCATCTTCTATAGATTAATTATATCACAGCAAGTCTCCTAATCCAGAATGCCACATGCCTCAACATGCAGCCAAGATTCCATAGCATTCCTGCATAAATTTCTAGACAGACAGAGTATCTCTTGTCTGTTGTACTGCCATTCAGAAGGACCCTGACAGGCTAAGAGAAATGAACAGACAGGAATCTCAAAGTTCAACAAAGGAAAAACAATATATACAACAATATGACTTTGGGCCAACTGGCTGCAGAACAGCTTTGAGGAGAAGGATGTGGAACAATACATAAGGGAACTGCAATTCCCTATAACATTCTCAAAATTACTAATGTCTTCCAACATTAAGTACAGGAACTACAGGAAGCCTCTGAACAGAAGTTTTCAGAGGAACCTGTTCACTGCAAAAAACCCCTTGAGTTTATTTGATTATGTCCTATAATAGCAATGTTTACAGGAAATTACTGCACCAAGCAGGATGAAACATGAAACTGGACAAAATGCTGAAGTACAGAGAAATGAAGCTTCAAAACCTTTAAGAATTACTACCCATTTACAAATAATTTAGTAACTCAAATTCCAACACAAAATCTTTTCGTGTCTACCAACCTTAAAAACTGCATTAATTATTTAAAATTACTGAACTGTACAAAGATGGCATAATTTATACCTGTACTACTGTAATACTGAGTCTTCCTACTGTACCCATTGCTCCTCCATACTGTAGCTGCTGAGCTGCCTGGGCATCCAGCTGGATTTGCTGTTGCTGTTGGGTTGGGGTAATGCGAAGAAAATCTTGAGGAAGCTCACCGACAAATACCTTAAAAAAAGAAACAGAGGGAAAAAAAGAAGACTTTAAACTTTTATAATGGGAAAGGGATTAATATAAATCAAAGTGTAACAAATAAAGGATAATTTAGTCTTGTTTTGACAGCATGAACAAAGAACAAATTAAATGACAAAACTGCCAACTCACATAGTAAATGTTCTTCTCACAAACAATAATTTCCAACGTAAGCCTCTGAAAAACAATGTAGGACAGAGAGCCAAAGCTGCTCTGGAACTAAACATTCAAGTAGTCCTTACAAAAGCCAGAACCACTAAGTTTTACAACACATATGCTATCTGACAGCATCCAGTTCTTTCACTTACTCATCACCCACACTGTGTCCATTCATTCCAGCACAGTGCTTTCATCTGAAAGATCACTTCCACAGTCACCTTCAAGACTGTGCAAAACAGGATTTCCTATGGACCAAATCCTGCAACACAATAAAGATGTCCTATTGCTTTTCCAGTGTTAAACACAGCCAGACTGAACTAATCACGGTAACAAAATTCCACCACATTCAAAACAACAATGTGGGAATTAAAAATATGGTCTATCGTGAAAAAGTAGTAGGAGAGAACTTCTGTCACATAAGGCAATATGAATCAGCACTTCCCCATGGATTAGCTTTACAGAATAAAGGGAAAATTTCTACCCATTACTTGTCAATTCAACAACTCAGGTTGTTTCTACATTTTAAACACTCAGTGAACAATATTAATTCAAATATATTTAGAGAGATCATCATTTTAAAATCACAAAGATCTATAATAAAATTTTAAAAGGCAAAAATAGTCAAGAGAAAATTTAGAATTAAGCTTTATTCATTTCTGCTGTCTATAGAGCGGATTACATATCTAATACAGAACTGTCTACTCCATCAAGACAAAAGACAACATTTCTTCAACTTCTCATGTTGCAATCCCAAGCAAGATTACTCAATCACGTATCTGGCAGATGCATGCCTACTGAACATAATTTCAGAAGCTAACAGGCCTTGAGGACATAGTTTTTCAAGTTTACACAGCATTTGCATATCAACATTGCTTCTTGGAGACAGAAATTGCAGCTCTTGCCAAATCACACGTATGGCTATTTTGTATGATTATCGGAGAGCCCCAGGATCCTGGCAACAGTAGGTGTCACATGCCAAAAAGGAAGTTTATCTGGAAAGTTCAGGAGGAAGCACTGAATGCCTGCTGCCAGACTACTGGGAAGCAGAGTAAAAAGGGAATCGGTTTTGCTTACAAGCACCTGAAAATTTTTCAATTAAAAACCGAAGCAGCTGAAGTTTTAAGAAGTGGAAAGAAAACACAGGCAGAGAGGGAGAAAACTAAGCTAGAAGTTAATAGTAAAAGAAAGTTCATTTAAGCTTGGCTGTCAATGAGATGTGGTGTTGTAACAGCCTTCTCACTGAAATACATATAATTTTAAAATAAAACATAATCCATTTAGGCAAGATCTGAAGTGGCCCCAGAATTAGCAAGGAAATGGCATTTACCAAACAGCAGGTCCCCCTCCAGCCCTAGCCCTCAAAGAAGTTTCAAATCTGGTACTATTAGAACCTCTAGGAATAGACACCATGAACATTTCCCATAAGTGATGGCTGCACCCCTGAAATCCCATTCCCATATTATGCAAGCTCCCTCTGTCAAACTCATAGAAAACAGGATAGCTTCTTTTGCCTCCATCTTCACATGGATATTGGAAAGCTAAAGTCATTCACAACAGAAGTCTAGTAACAGCTTTCGCTTTTATGAAATTTTATTTCATAGAAGTTAGCAAATATCTGCTCCGAAATAAAATAAACTAGTCTCTGTACTGAAGGGGAGAAAGTTCAAAAGGGGAAAAAGTTCATAAAGGAGACTGAGGTTGTTTTACAGCAGCTAAACTGATTCTAGATTATTCAGTTACCTCTTATCCCCAAAGTGCAGAGCTGACATACTTAGAAACTAATACCATCTAGTGTTAACTAAGTTCTGAAAGGATCTGAGTGGTAAACCCCTCCAAAAGGGAAGAGTGGGGAACAAGAGATGCACCCACTCATCTTATATGCTCAGTTCTAAGATTTGGTTCACAAGTCCTAGTGATATAGCCTGTAAAATGTCAAAGAGAGGTGCTCATTGAAAGAAATACATTACTCAGTATATTCTTACACTAATTATCAGCAGATTCCATATTGATGGAGACAAATCAGTATCAGTAAAAAAGAACAGGTCAATTTACATCTTCCTCAAAGCATTTAAAAGTAGGCACATAATTGCCACCTCCCAACCTGAATTAAAAATACAAAGTTACGTAACCAGAATTCAGTCACAGTTTTATTTTAAAAGCCAGGGAAACATATGTGACTGATTGAACTCCACAACCACTTTGAAATAAATGCACTTCCCTCTACTATAACGGCACTTCAGAAAGAACGTGAAATTTAAGCGTGTTCTGTCAGTAGCTGCAGCAAAAAATAATAAAAAAAAAAAAATTCATTTAGCAACAGGACTGTTATATGGAACTACAATTCAGAAGACAAATTGAAAATAAGTCTGCCTTATAATCCCTTTCTAATAAACTTTACTGACAGCATTGCATCTCAAAATTGTGGATTATCTAGAAAAAGAATAATATTGCCCCTCCCATCTGCTATACCCACCTAAGAAGTAGTTCTGTGGATGTTCACAGTAGAATGCTGCAGGTATAAAAACTGCATCTCAACTTCTTCCAACTGAACGTGGTGTGATATTCGACAGCTATTTGACATAGTTGAGGACGGGGCTGTCTCAGTCTCACCTTCCTGTTTCTTATGCAACATGAAATGGTGCCAGGGAGTTGTAAAGTGAGTCAGTGTAAAAAGCCTGATCAGAAGAAACAAGGGTTGGAGGTAAAGGGAATGTGCAGTAAGTTGTCAGAACCTTCAACTCACTGATTCTGCAAGTACTGGCACCTGCGTAAGGGAAGGAAAGGGACACAGAGCCAAATACAGCTGCAAATGCCCCAAGTTACAGAAACATTGGCCCAGACACTCAAGGAACCATAATTAAGGTTTCCACACTTGTAATTACCAAGGAAGTCTAGTATGAAACTTCTTCAAAACATCAAAGAGCTTTTAACACCTAGCTACTCAAAAATTTCTGACCATTCTCCTTTAAATGGTTTTACTGTTTTTAAGAAAGAAAAAGTGAATGACAGAATTTTGAACTATTTATTCTATGCTTTACACACTGATGATAAAATTGGTACCAGACAGGAAGGATCCAGAGGTCCTGAAAGAGCTGATATTTGTTCAAGGCTGCTCTTTAACATCTTTGAAAGGTCATGGAGATCAGAGGAACTCCCCTATAACTGGAAAAAGACAAATCTCATACCCAGCATTCCAAAGAATAAGAAGGATGACCTGAGGAACCACAGGCAGCTCAACTTCACCTCAGTCACAAAGAAATTCATGAAGCAAGTGCTTCTGGAAGACGTTCCTTGATACATGAAGGAAAAAAAGCCAAACAGGCACTAGGAATAGCCAGCCTTTACCAAGGTTTTAAATGAATAAAAAGCTGATGAGCCATCTGCCTTCTTCAAAACAAGAATATATGACTAAGGAAAGTGCAGAAGGTTTCAAAGCTTTAATCAGCATTACAATCTGAATGGGTGGACTACTGGATCAAAAGCTGACTGAGGCACTCAGCTCAGAAGCTGAAGTTCAGTGGTTAACAACACTGGAGGCTGATGAAAAGTGAAGCTGTTCTGAGTTCTGTATGAAACTAACTTATGTGTCTAATATTTTTCCTCAGTAACAAAAGATGAAGACAAAAGGCCTTCTTAGCAGTTTTGAAGATGCCATTAAATTTTGGGAGAAATGACTGGTACACTTGTGGACAGGACCAACTACAGAGATGGAAGAATTCACTGGCAGGAATCTCATGAAATTCAAAAAGGGCAAAGACCTGTACTTTGGCCAGAAAAATGCCTGGCACTGATACAGACTGAAGAACAACCGGCAGGACTGCCTGTACCTCTACAGAGGTGGAGAACAAGCAAAAAACATCGATGAGCAGAGAACTCTTGTAGCAATGAATCCTAACAGAAAATTACTGCACTGGATCAACCAGAATCCAGCCAGTGGGCTGAGGAAAGAAAACAACTACTGGACCACAGCTGGAACACTGCGATGGTTTGGGGCCTAGCAGTACATGAAAAATGATGAACTTCAGGGAGACCAGCAAAGATGCACCAAGGCGGCCCATAAAAAGGCTGGAGCACTTGTGTAGCCAGACTAAGGATTTGTTTGGGATAGAAGAAAGCTAGAATGCACCTTGTAGCAGCTTTCTGGTATCTGCAAGAAAGTCATTAAGAAAACAGACCCAGGTTCTCTTCTGAGATGAAACACAAAGAGAAAGGAGAGCTCAATTTTTAACCAGAAATGGAGCAGATTTCACATGAAAAAAGGGGGAGGGTAAAAATACCTGCAAAGTATGGCAGGAACTATGGTATACAAACATCAGTTAAAAATAAAAGGCAGAATGAGTTTCCATATGACATCTGTGTCAATGTCTGGAAAAGTGAAGGCTCTGGGGAGACCACAGAGCACCTTCCAGTCCCAGAAGGAGCCTACAAGAAAGCTGGAAAGGGACTTTTGACAAGGGCCCGTAGAAAGTTTTGAAGAGTCTCAAGAAAAAAACTCAAGAGTCACTACTCATCAGAATAATGATTATTAGGGAAATTAGGAGCAGAAGTCTATCAGTCCTACACTGGTACTTAACCTAATTTTGAAGGACCTGATGTATTTGCCAGCATGGTGGATAATGATGGAGAATAACCATAGAGAGTAATTTTGGGTATGACTGGTTAGATAAGGAACCACAAATATAAAGTTTTGGAGGCTCAGTCTTAATCTAAAGCCTGGTTGAACTGTGTATTAATATTCTCACTTGTAAAAGGTATCACTTAGCAGTCCTGACATATTCAGCTACAGTTTAGATTTTAAAAGCTGTTTTGTTCATAAAAGACTACAATAATTCCATAACATCCTGAAAACGGCCAGAGATACCTATATTCTAGCAGAGTATTTACAGCAACAGGCAGGAAGAATTCTGTTTCATCTGAAAAACTAAACAGCATTAAGAAATTGTAATTACGCACCAAGGAAGCAGCATCACAAATTAGAAAGTGGAGGTGTAAGACTAGCAACAGCTCACTTTAGTTTCTTACCCACATGAAACAAGCTTGAATATTTTCTTGCTCATACAAACAGAAAGACTGAAGTGTTCTCTCCAGCAGGAAACAAATGGTTCCCAATCCTTTAGCACCATTTAGTGGCTATTCATTTGTAATGCAGTTGCATATACAGAAACTAGCAGAATTTTACGTTCCTCTCTGAAGAGAATTAAGAAAGGCCAGAATGTACCCTATCAACACCCCCAGCTGTGAATGCCTGCTTAATATTACATTATTTATTCATTCATTTGAAAACATTCAAATCTCTAAAGTGGGAAGAAAAGCATGTACAAAAACGTTACCCACACATTAAAAAAAAACCCACCCAAAACCTGAAGCCCAGAAAGCCAAACTTGCATGAGGAAAGTCATCATATGCCTTTTGTCAGGCTTTGAGCAAATTTAGGAAACAAAAGACTGTCAATAGATTATACAGGAGTAGCTGGGAAATTCTAGAACAGGACATCTAGAAGAGTAACATTCAAGAAAGACCAGGCAGTTATGATAAATAAAACAAGTAAGGCACTTTAAGGAATAGAATTGACGACTATATCATATTACTGTCATAAGAGAAGTGACAGCAGTGCAGTTCTTCAAGATTAGCAGTAATTCATCTCACTGATCTTTCTACAAGGCTGCATAAATTAAATAAAAAAGAAAGTAGCTGTTTGTATATAATAAAATACAGCACTGTAAAGTTCTTCTTTTTTTAAAAAACCCCTAATTTCACCGTAAGCAATATCGTATTGTCAATGACTACCAGATCCTTTCAGACAGGAGGAACAGCCAAGAACAGCACATCTGTCGAAAGCCGATGTTGTAACATCACACAAATAGAACATCCCGGCGTGAGGTATGATTATCCCTGGGCAAAACCAGGCAGGAACACATTCCCAATAAACTGGCAGCATCACCTCCCAGAAGGCTGGTAAATTGGTTTTAGGACGGCTCAGCTCCCGCCCAACGCGCTCGCCTACATCCCAGGCTGGATGCACCGCTCCAGCCTTCCGGCGGCAGCTCCAGGGACAGCGGCCCGACCGTGCCCCGCTTCCAGGGAAAGCGGCTTAGCTCCGGTTCGCCGTGGCCATCTCCCTCCTCGGAAAGGCCTTTGGACAAAGAACGGGCACAAGAGCCGCCTCAAGGACTCCGAGCAGTCAGGAGGGACTTTCCCCTCCCCTTCCTCAAAGCCTCCTCGCAGGCACGGAACCGGGAGGCAAGGCAGACTTCCCTCCCCCGCATCCCAGCAGCCTGGAGGAGATGAGAGGGCTTTTCCTCTCCCCGCTCCGGGGCAGGCTGAGAGACACGGAGCCTTCCTCGCACAGCGGCGCTGGCAGAGGCCGGGCGGGCCCGTCCAGGAGACAGCCCCGAGCGGGCCCCGCGGCGGTGGCGCCGCGCCCGCAGCACTCACCGGGCCCCGCTGGGTGGTGACGGTGGTCGCCATGGCGCCTCGCAGGTGGCCGCGGGCCGGGAAACCGTTTCTTCCCTAACTCCTCCTCCTCCTTCGTCCCGTCCCCGCCAGGCCGGCCGCGCGCTCCTTAAGCCCTGCCGCCGGAGTCCAACACGCCCGTCACTCGCGCCGACGGTCCGGCTCACTCCTGACCCGCCCGGGCCCCGCCCCGCGGCAGCGCGCAGCGCTCGCGCTTTCGTGTGCGCATGCGCTGTGCAATCGAACGGGCCGGGGCGGGCAGTGGCCGCCCTGCGAGTGCGCCGTTCCACGCGCTGCGGCCGCCGCAGCGTGGCGCGCCGCGCGCTGGGGGGGCGCCGCAGGCTGCGGTAGGTGGTGCGACGCCGCGGCGCCTGCGGCGGGGCGGGCGCGGCGCTCTAGGCGCCTCTTGTTGGCGGGGGCCCGCGGCAGTGCGGGGTGTGAGTGAGGCCGGGCTTGCGGCCATTCCCGGCCCCCACCTTGCCGAGCCGCCGGAGGCTGTGTAGGGGAAAGGAACGACTCACGGCCCGGCCCGTGCCCAGTGGCACCAAGGCTGCTGACAAGCGCAGCCCCTTTCCCGGGAGAAACAAGAGCAGTTAATATTCATCC
This sequence comes from Certhia americana, assembly GCA_018697195.1. NCBI lineage: Eukaryota > Metazoa > Chordata > Aves > Passeriformes > Certhiidae > Certhia > Certhia americana. Next base: position 17,115,476 of record CM031861.1, on the reverse strand, counting down.
GAGTGCGCTTCTGGGAGATAAATATCGAGTATTCAAAGCCTGGTTAGAAACCGGTAAATTGTTTCCCGTGGTTAGGGCTGTTTAGCGTTGTCGGGAGTCTGCGCACGAAATGTAGCCTAATTTAAATATGTTAGGCGGATTTTTTGGCCGTGGAGAATAGACAAGTGCAATTAGGAACGCTCCCAAATTATACACCAGCTTGTTTTTTTTTTTGTTCTTCTTGTTTGCTTCATATCTCTCGCTAGAAATCTTCTTGCAGTTGGGAACAGCTCATCTTTTAATTCATAGGCTCAATAGAGTGTTGGGGGTTGAAATGGCGTTCCAAGCGCCTGGATGGGCAGGCGACTCCTCCCCACTAGGAACAAGGTAGTTCATGAGCTCATCCATCTGGGCTTGCGCGCCTTGCCAGTGGCAGGTGGCACCCACAGTTCTACAGCGCAATCTCTTCAGTTGCAGTCACTGTCCTTACGAGTAAAGAATTTTTACTGATAGCTAACGATAAATTCCACTCTTCCATTTGTATCCATTATCCGTTGTCCTGTCATGTCAGGTCCTTACTGGTCCTCGCCAGCTTGCGGTAGGACCCCATTCAGATACACAGTAATGGTGATAGGTCTCCTCAACATCCTCTTCCCCAGGCTAAACAGCTCCCCACTTTCCTCAGACAAAAAAAACACCTGTCTTTGAAGGGCAGGTTGCTTCAGTCCAGTTATTAATTTCATGGACCGTCTCTTGGCTGGAACAGTTCCGAGTGTCCTTCTATGCTGGGGACACCAGAGTGGTGCAGTACTTTCCCGGGGGGGGGGTTGGGGGGGATATCGACAAGAGTGGGGTATAAGGGTGAGAATCAATTCCTCACCTGCCGGCCATCACTCATTTTGATGTGGCCCAGAACACAGTTGGCTTTGCCCACACTGCTGGCTCGGTTTCAGTTTGTCATCCAAATCATACCCCCAAGTCTTCACTTTGCAGGTAGAAAGTTTGACATATATTACGCATACAGACTGAACATAATGAGGAAGGATGGTAAGGAAAGAGAGTGATTAAAACCCACCTTCATTGTATTTTTTCACCGGTAATCCAAAGCTACAAAGTTTTGGGCGAATCTTGAGGCAGTTACAGCTGTACTCAGCATGGATTCATTCCAAGATCTCATCTAGTCGCAGAGTTTCAAAAAGATCAGACAGAAGAACATTATGCTCTATAAAATTTGTATTTACAGAAAAAGAAAAGAAAAAGTAATAGTTAACTCAGAAATCTTGTGATTTTTTCCCCATCAGAGATGAGCAGTGACTAGAAGTGAGCATCGTTCCTCCTGAAGGTGCGGCCACTTTCTATACTTCAATTTTCATTTCCTGTTTATATTGTTCTAGGAAACACCGCCAAACTTACCTTTGCTCACCATTTTAAGCCATTCCTTAAGCGTTTTTTTCAAGGATGTTATTAGACACGCTTTCCCGGGTCCGTGCACCGGTGCCCGGAGGTGGCGGGACGCGGCCCGGCAGCGGCGGCAGCCGCACCTGTGAGCACGTCCCCGCGGAACGAAGGCGGGCTCCGAGCGGGGCCGGTCGGGTGGCTCCCCAGGGGTCCTGCCGGGACAACACAGCCGGGAGAGTCGGCTGTGTCCGCGTAGTGTCATTAATAAGCGGGAAGTATGTAAGAAGTGGAGAAAGGTGATGAGAACAAAAAGCCCTAACACCCCTGTATTTGCAACATATGGGCATCGTTAAGGAAAAGGTATGAAAGGTAATCAAATGAAGCTATAATGAAAATAAATTGCGTTTAATCTGTAATAACTTTAGACATCAATTTCGTCTGTACCTCATTCTTCAATTCCGAGGTCTCTGGCTGTTCTTTGCCGTTTCTTCGATCTACCCCTCACATTTGCTGATAGGCCAGTTTGCCTGACTTTTTATGAGTGTTTAATAGCTTAGTATCTCTGAAGACATTACGTAAAGAAGTGATTAAAACCAGACAGATGGTTGAAATGTATGGAGACAAACAAATACGCATTCCACCTAGTGGATTGCTTTGAAAGTATTGCAGAAAATAGAAGTATCTCCCTAGGCTGGCTCTGAGAATGTGTGGAACGTTGTAGATAGCACCTTGTAGCTTTTCTTTCATTGAAAATGTCATGAAACCTTGTCTCATGGTGGCAGTTGAGGAGGATGAGTAATGCACATGATGTGCCTCGCTGAGGAACAGTTGTGTGTGCAGAATCCCTGCCAAATTAATTTGGCTGTTCAGAGACCCCAGCGGGAGACTTCATAAGCTGAGGAGAGTTTGATGCTATGGGAAAGTGAGGGTAAGACAAGCTAGGTGAATAATGTCTGACTTTTAGGTTTAGCACTCGCATTGGGGTGACTCTGAAACCGGTAGAATCGCATGGTTAACCATGTTTAAATTCAGTACGGTAGGCAATAATTGTGGTGAGGCGAATTTGAGTTGTCGACTCTGTGAGAAATAACGCGGCACTTTTGGGAAGAGTCAGGACTCCCAGTGTTTTAGGTAGGAAATTGGAATCCTTCTAGTTATGGAAGTAAACTTCAAAACTTAGTATTCATCTTCCTCAGGAAGCTCACAAGGGGATGAGTGGTTGACAGTTTTATGCCAATTTTTTTATCTGCCTTGGTACTTAAGAAGTGCCAACAGATCATTCTCTATTGTTATTGTGTGTTTGCAAACAACGGTAAAGTCACAAGAAGTTTTAAGAGTACTCTAGCTGTGCAAAGCTGGTGCATAAAAGCAGAGTAGTAAATGACAGTTGGGTTTTTTTTTTTTTTTTTTGTTTTAGGATTTATCTGTGTTTCAGAGAATTGTATCTGGCCACCTGCAGGGATCTCACAGTGATCTGGCAAAGCAGATTTTGGGGTTAAGTTTTGTGCTATTATGAAAGTACAAGAGTACTTGGGATGACTGCTAGCATCAGTTCCAACTGGCCTGAATGATCCAGGCAGTATCAGCCCTTTTGTGACATGAGCCCTCATAGGACTTTAGATGCCACACAAAGGGACAATTGCTGTTGATCAGAAAAAAAACAACGTACTTTGGTGAAATGCAAAGCGCCATTACACACATCATTCGCGTTACTCATCTGCTCAGGATTGATTTGAAGTTAAATTGATGTGGATTGGTGACATGGAGAAGGCAAAGTGGATCCTTCTTTGGTGGTTCCAACCCACCCAGAGTGTCAAGTGCAGAAAAAGGGAAGGGCTGTCTCAGGATTAAGTTAGAAAGTCCCTTGGAGTCCTGGCTGCTGAGCCAGCTTTTTAGGGATGTATGCAGACTTACATTGGGGGGCTTGGACACAGCACAAAAGCACTGAACAAGAGACTGCAACACTAATCTTTTGTTCATGGTGCCAGATTGAGTGTCTCAGTAAGATACAACTAAGCTGAATAACAGGAAACATGGAATCC
>CM031861.1:16574295-17106041 GCA_018697195.1 Certhia americana | reverse complement strand
CCGCCCGGACCCGCCCCCGGCAGCGCACGCGCGCTCTTGGCGCATTGCTGCCTGTGAACGCAACGGGCGGGGGGTGCAGCCGCCCGCGCGTGCGCCGTTCCGCGCTGCGCCGCCGCCAGCGTGGCGCGCCGCTGCTGAGGAGCCTGCGGCCGGTAAGGGGGCGCCGCGGCGCCTGCGGCGAGGGCGGGCGCGGCCGCACTCAGTGGCTCCATCTTGTGGCGGGAGCGCCGCGGCAGTGCGGAGGTGTGAGCGGCGCCGGGCGGCCATCCCCGGCCCCCCTCTGCCAGCCGCCGAGGCTGTGTGGGAAAGGGAACGACTCACGGCCCGGCCCGGCCCCAGTGGCATCCCAGAGCTTGCTGATCAAGCGCAGCCCTTTCCGGGAGAACAAAAGCAGCTTTAATATTCATCCGAGTGCTGCTTCGGGAGATAAAATCTCATTATTTCAAAGCCTGTTTAAATAACGTAACTGTTTCCCGTTGTTAGGGCTGTTTCCTGTTGTCAGGATCTGCTGCACAATTTTAGCCCTTAATTAAAATTCTAGCGCGGATTTTGGCAGCTGGAAATAGAACAGTGCAATTAGGAACGCTCCAAATATAGCACCAGCTTTTTTTTTTTTTTTTCTTCTTTTGCTTCCACTCTCCGCTAACATCTTCTTGCAGTGGGAACAGCCTCATCTTTTTTACTTCATAGAATCATAGAGTGTTGTGGGGTTGAAATGAGCCTGTTCCAAGCACCCTGGAGGGCAGGGACTCCTCCCACTAGACCAAGGTGTTCAGAGCTCCATCCATCTTGGCCTTGAGCACTGCCAGGGCCGGGGCACCCACAGCTTCTCTCAGCAATGTCTTCAGTGCCTCACTGTCCTTACAGTAAAGAATTTATTACTGATAGCTACGATAAATTTCCACTCTTCCAATTTGTACCCATTACTCCGTGTCCTGTCACTACAGGTCCTTACTAGGAGTCCCTCTCCAGCTTTGCTGTAGGCCCCCATCAGATACCACATCATTGTGTTAGGTCTCCTCCAACATCCTCTTCCCCAGGCTAAACAGCCCCCACTTTCTCAACCTGTCTTTGAAGGGCAGGTGCTTCAGTCCCGTTATTAATTTCATGACCCTTCTCTTGCTGGAACAGTTCCATGTCCTTCTTATGCTGGGGACACCAGAGTTGTGTGCAGTACTCCGGGTGGGATCTCACAAGAGTGGGGTAAAGGGTGAGAATCAATTCCTCACCCAGCCGGCCACACTCATTTTGATGTGGCCCAGAACACAGTTGGCTTTGCACACACTGCTGGCTCATGTTCAGTTTGTCATCAATCATCACCCCCAAGTCTTCCTCTGCAGGTAGAAAGTCTTGACATTATTACAACATTACAGACTTGACATCATGAGGGAAGGATGGAAGGAAAAGAGTGTTAACCACCTTCATTGGTATTTTTTCACCGGTAACCAAAGCTACAAAGTTTTGGGCGAATCTTGAGCAGTTACAGCTTTACTCAGCATGGATTTCATTCCAAGATCTCATCTAGTCGCAGTAATTTCAAAAAGATCAGACAGAAGACATTATTGCCTCTATAAAATTTGTATTTACAGAAAAAAAAAAAGTAATATTAACTCAGAAATTCTTGTGATTTTTTTTCCCCATACAGAGATGAGCAGTGACTAAAGTGAGCATCGTTCCTTCCTGAAGGTGCTGCCACTTTCTAACTTCAATTTTCATTTTCCTGTTTTATTATTGTTCTCAGGAAAGCCGCCTAACTTACCTTTGCTCACCATTTTAAGCCATCCTAAGCGGTTTTTTCAAGGATTTGTTATTAGACAAGCTTTCCCCGGTCCTTGCACCGGTGCCCGGAGGTGGCCGGGAAGCGGCACGGCAGCGGCGGCACCGCCACCTGGCGCACGTCCCCGGAACGACAGGCGGGCTCCGAGCGGGGCCGGGCGGGGTGGCTTCCCCAGGGACGGCCGCAGACAGGGGACAACACAGCCGGGAGCGCGGCTGCTGTCAGCGTAGTCATTAAAGCGGGAATGTATGTAAGCCGTGGGAAAGGTGAGAGAACAAAAGCCATAAACCCCTCTTATTTGCAACATATGGGCATCGTTAAGAAAAGGTTGAAAGGTAATCAAAGAAGCTATAATGACAATAAATTGCGTTTATCTTGTAATAAACATTTAGACATCAATTTCGTCTGTACCATTCTTTCATTTCGAGTCTCTTCGCTGTTCTTTGCAGTTCTTCATCTACCCCTCACATTGCTGATAGGCCCATTTGCCTCTTTTTATGAATTTTTAATAGCTTAGTATCTCTGAAGACATTACGTAAAAATTGATTAAAACCAGACAGCTGGTTGTAGATGTATGGAGACAAACAAATACACATCCACATAGTGGGATTGCTTCAAAGTTATCAAATAGATATATCTCCCTAGGCTGGCTCCAGAATGTGAAAGTGTAGATAGCACCTAAGCTTTTCTTCATAAAATCAGAAACCATTGTCTCAAGGTGGCAGAGGAGGAGAGTAATGCACATGATGCTGCCCTCGCTGAGGAACAGTTGTAGCAGAATCCCTGCCAAATTAATTCTGTGCTTGTTCAGAAACCCAGAAGGGACACTTCAAAGCTGAGGAGAGTCTGATGCTATGGGGAAAGTGAGGGAACACAAAGCTTAGGTGAATAATGTCTGACTTTTTATTTAGCACTCGGCATTGGAGTGTGACTCTGAAACCTGTAAATGGCAGTTTAAACATGTTTAAACATGTACATGATAGCAATTAATGTGGTGAGAGGATTTGAGTTGTGCCTCTGTGAAAATAACGCACACTTTGGAAGGTCAGGCCTCCCAGTGTTTTAGGTAAGGAATTGGAATCCTTCAGTTAGGAAGTAAACTTCAAACTTAATTACTTCATCTCTTCCTCAGGGAAAGCTCACAAGTGAGTTGAGTGGTTACATTTTATGCCATTTTTTGTATCTGCCTTGGTACTAAGGAAGTTTCCACAGTCATTTATCTCTATTGGCTTATTGTGGTTTGCAAAAACGGTGAAGTCACAAGAAGGTTTTAAAATGTACTCTTAGCTGTGCAAAAGCTGGTGCATAAAAGCAGAGTAGTAAATGACAGTTGGGATGTATCTGTTTCAGAGATATTCACCTGGCCCTGCAGAGGATCTCACAGTGATCTGGCAAAGCAGATTTTGGGTTAAGTTTTGTAGATATTATGAACATACAAGAGTACTATGGGATGACTCTGCATCAGTTCCACTACTGGCTTGAATCTCAGGCAGTATCAGCCCTTTTTTGCCATGCCCTCATAGGACTTTAGATGCCACACAAAGGGACAATTCTGTTGCATCAGAAAAAAAAAACCTTTGGTGAAATGCAAAGCCCAATTCCACCATCATTCGTTACTCAGTCTTGCCAGGATGACTTGAAGTTAATTGCAGGTGGAGGTGACAGTGGAGAAGGCCAAAGGGATCCAGTGCTTTGGGGTTCCAACCCACACCAGAGTGCAAGTGCAGAAAAAGGAAGGGACGTCTCAGGATTACAGCTATAGAAAGTCCCTTGGAGTCCTGGTATGCTGAGCACAGCTTTTTAGGATGTATGCAGACTTACATGGGGGCTGGACACAGCACCAAACACTGAACAAGAGACTGCAACACTAATCTTTTGTTCATGGTGCCAGATTGAGCTCAGTAAGATACAACTAAGCTGAAACAGGAACATGGAAATCCCAGACAGTGTTCAGACTGGCTGTAACAAACAAGAGTTTCTACTTCAATGGCATACAAGTTACCCACAGTGCATTGCAAACTTAATTAATCCTCACAGTCCAGTTGGGATGCAGAAGAATTACGCCCTCCATCATGGAGGAAAGATGGCTCCAGCATTAAACATGGCAGCTCTGGAGCAGCACACAACAACATTACCCAGGGATTTCAGTCAGGATGGATCCTGCACTGAGACTAGAAGAGAATAAATTGAAGAGAGAAACAATTAAATACAGACCGAAGATCAAAATCAGCGCTGCCTCCCTCCTGACACCACACCATGAAGCAGAGCTGTTAAACAGCAGGAAGCTTACCACCCTCACAAACACTGCAGAATTTCATACTCCAGTGTTAGAGCTGCTGATTGAGCCAGATGAGTATTGGCAAAAGTGTTGTTGGAGCAATTGTGGGGGATTCTAGCAGCAAAGGCGAGAGCACTGCCGAGCAGCTAATAAGTGGCTATTCTTCAGTCACGCTGCACTCAAAATAGCTTTCCAGCAGAGGAAAAGCAAGTTCTATTGGCTTCAACACCTGGTTGAGCAACTTAATAAGGACAAAATTGAAAGTTAGAGCTGAATCATTATTTATTTTATAACTACATCTTCATCACACAGTTCACTCCAAAACAGGAGTTATTTCATTTCAAATCAGGTTTGTGCAAGCTTTTTCCATAGGTTCATTCAGCACAGAGGTGAGGAGAAGGTTCTTCGAAAATTTCAGACACCAGCTGCTTCTGAGGGGGAGGGCAATCTACAATTGTAAGAAGACAATCTCCTTTTTCTCCAGTTCTGCCGTACTTTTCCTAAATTGTATTTTTTAAGTGTATTTTTAATGCACCAGGGAAATTGTAGCAGTGCAAAACTGTATTTAGTGTTATTTTGGTAACATGTCCATTTCCAGACAGCGCTTCAAAAGAGATGAGCAAATAGTTAGAAGAGCAAAATGTCTCTGTCCTGTGCACAGCAGACACAGAAAACCACTTGTTCCTGTTATTGAAATCACCTTTTATATATTTGAAAGCTGCTATTGTTTTAGCTCTTAGATTTCTTTTTTCTGAAGTTCAGCTATTCAAAGGAATGTCAGAGGAATGTCAGATTAAGTCTATCCTAATTCCTTCAGCCTTTTCTAACAAGAATACCTTTATGAAGCCTGGTAATTGTTGTATTCCTCTTTTTTTTTTTTTTGTTTTTCCCAGTAGGAGCATATTTTCATGAAGCTTCCAAAATCAGCTGTATCCCATCCCAGTTCAGATGTCCAGTCTCTACAGACAGCTTCAAGGAGAGCTGAAGAATTGCTAAATGTTTCTTAGATGATAACATGGGTTATAAATTGCAATATAATTTGCCTTTTTTGCAGCACAGTAACATTGTAAACATCCAAAACTTGTTCTGACATACAATTATAACTTGTTCTTTCTCATTTTATGTTTCTGAAGTTCATTATTCTTGTTTAGGTGCAATGACCTGTTTGTTTTTATTGAGTTGCATCCTCTCAACTCCTCTTGGTGTTGTTATACAATGTATACCTGTTATGTTTGATTGGCAAAAATACCTGCCTGCAGTAACTGTGAATAAATCAATGTGTTTAATGGTTTGTTTAAAAACAAGCTGCTCTCTTATCCAGAGGTAAGTCTAGCAAATGCGATTTTCACATCTTTTTCATTTAAACAGATTATCCTTTTTAATCTAGATAATTTTTCAAACAGGAGAATCCCCTGCTGCCTCATTTAAAAAAATACAGATGTTAGAAATCATTATTTGAAAATAAAGACTAAAGCAACATAGGTTTTGGCATTCTAGTCTCACTAAATGAGGACTTGCAACATTCTCACTTATGATATCCTTATTTGTACCTAGTACCATGCCAGGCTGTGAGTAGATGTTACAGGCATCCTGTTCATGTGCTGTACAAATTTCCATGTATTTATCTCACTTACTTTGTTCTCCTCTCAGAAAATAAAATAAATACATAGAAAAATGAAGGGTTTGTTTTTGTCTGCTCACCATACTTCTCCTCACAAAAATATAAATTAAGACATAGAAGGGAAGAAACAATGAAAAATAAGAGGTAAGTGACAGAGAAAGAAGTGACAAATTCCTTCAAAATGGTAAAGATGTTGTTTTAGAGTAATTCTAACAAGCCAGATTTTCTTCAGATACCTTCCAAATTGTGGTAAGGTTGCTCATATACTTCCCATTTGTCCTAATATTTTGTGTAGGCACAAGTAAATTACTTAAAATTCTTAAGTAGTAAATTTCTGGGCGGGAATTCTTTCATTCCCACTCCATCCCCAGGCAAGCAAATGTTGCTTTTCTGCTTACACAAGTTCATTATAGAAATCTTTACTTGTATTTCCAGAAAAGCATAGTTTTTCTCCTTTGTAATTTAACTGCTTTGTTGATTCTCCATGATCACATCATATACATACAGATCCATGTGCTTTCTCCTTTTTCTAACTGCTAGTTTTTACAGAAGAGGCACCATTTTTCTGTGTGTAAAAGGATTTCTGCCTGTTAAATGACATACTTTCTCCTACTGGGTATTTCCGTTTTATAGATATTAGTATTTATAATTAACAGTGAATATTATGAGGACTCTACAGTAACAGTGTCTTTCAGTAATGATATTTAGTAGGTACTTTCCCTGCTTGTCTCTTCCCCTATGTCTTTGTATTTGGTGCCTAACTGCCTGCAAGGAAATCATTATTTTCTGTTAGATGTTTAATCACAAACCTTGCATGGAAATCTGCTGTTTTCCAAACAGTGCAGAACTAACATTATTACCACTTTGACACGCTAGATACACTTCCCAGTCCTAAAGTCTTCTTAAAAGTCTGTAGCCTGTATTCCCTTTGGAAAAGATTATTTTCAAGTAATTCAATAGCCTGATTTACTATTTCTGTCTTTCCTCCAGAATATTTCTTGCTGAACATGTTGTGGGGTACAGGGCAAGTTGCACAGAAATACACTCAGTGCCTGCAATGAGATTTCTGATTCCTATGATTTCCACTGATTTCTATGTGGCCAGATCCTCAGCCTCCTCTGAAATCAGCATGGATGTACAAAGAAGGTCTGGAGCTCTGTCCAGGGAAGAACAGCAGTTTTGCTTCTCTGCAGAGCTGCCTTAGCTCAGTCTCAGGGAAGTCAATAGGAGCTGCAGGAGTGCAGCACCCCTGAAAATGCAGCACATTCAGCAGCTTTTTACCTTGTTTCTTTCCAACAACTTCAAAGTTGTTATGCTACTAGAGACAGTGCTGAGGTAAAGCAATTAGATACTGAGTCAGCTTGAGCATTCTCAAACATCAGGACTGGACAAGTCGACATCTGTAGCTAGATATTTCAAGCATTTTCCAGCTCCTTCTTCTGTTCACTGATTATTAGGTGTCACCATATAAAGCGTCACCTTAGTTTTCAGTCATATAAGTATATGACTGAAGAGGAAATTAATTTCTCCCTGCAAGGGAGACTTCTAATGAGGTATTTGTCTTGTGTTTAAAGCTAATTGCTTTAAACACAAAAGAAATAGGCATCTTCTTAGACTTGCTGAAGAGCTAAATTCAGTTTCTATAGGCTCTGTGATCTCAGTGGTTTGATCTCTCCATGCTACCTCACCACTCCCAAACAAGGTAACGTTACTGCACCTGTTGAGTGTTACAGTTCTGCATGCTCAAGGGCAGAGTCATCTGTGGCCATGGACAGTGTTTAGGACAGAAGGTCCTTTTGGTGAAGGTCTTCAGCACTTACTGCAACATTAAATATATATACTGTATATGCAGTGAATCACTGCTCTAAGTGTGGCTTTAACCAATGTTCTAATAAACTGTAAAGAAGGCTGTAAAAATTTTGTAAGACACACAGATATAACAGATCAGTATAACACATATGCTCATGTACCTGTTTCAAGTCACTTTTTGTTTGGCTTCCCTTCTGCTGCTTATAGCATCGTGTAGCACTTCCTGGCACATATTGGTGCCTTCAACACGAAGGTGGTGTCACCTGACTGTAATTATAGAGATTTCCCCTGCAGGAATCCAGCCCTACAGCTATATTCAGAACACAAAAAATGTGAGAATTAAAAATACAACTTTGCTTTTTTATGTGATAACCAAGCACATAATTTCCTTTCCTTTAGTTTTTTTTCTAAAATAAAGATAGGGAAGACAAACATCATAGGATTATCTGAGCCTTTATACATCATTCATAAAGACTGCCAATTGTAGAAAGAATTGCTTTTGTAGAAAGTGCTGCATATGTGATTTTTCTTCATTCTTGTTCTTTATCCAAGGTTTACCAGACAAAACTTATTTTAGTATGACCTATTAATACTGCTATCAAATCTAAATCAGAGAAAGATTTGTTTTCTCTCTCTGCAGAATTCACCAAACATTTACACAGTATGTGAAGTAACAATTTTATGCTGTATAATACATTTGCAAACCCTAATACTTCTCTTGGTTCCTACAGAAGCCTCTGAAATTTTATGTAAGCCACTCTCAGGTTTCATGTGTGTTATGGATACAGGACAGAAGATGAAGCTAGTTGGGAAGATCTGTTGAAAAATGAGGGTGACAAAGCTCTGCAGAGTAACCTTCTCATGGTGTATTTCTGGAACCCTTTCTTTGTGACCATTTTTCCTTTTTAACTTTGACCCTACTGAACCTTTGTTTTTCTTGTAGCTTCCCCTGTGGCACTGGGCAACAAGAATTAGGTACCATGAGTCTGGTGTTGCACAGGTGCAATTGTCAATGAATACCAGGTAGCATTAAGTTCAGACTACCTTGGCACAAATGCCTCTGTACAGGCAGTTCACATCTCAGTATTTATATTATCTGATAACAATAGTACTTAAAGGTCTCTCTTTGGATTGTGTTCTAATTGCACTAGGCATTTTCTCTTATTAAATCATTTTTATGTGTGTGTAAACTGTTCTGACTGTTGTTGTTGATCCAGAGTAAGAGATTTCTACCCTCAGCCTTTGCCATAACTCCTTTTTGCCCTCTCCACTTTATTCTTTCAACATTTACCTTATCATTCCCTCCTTCAGTTCTGTAAAATTTTTCTAGTTTAACACAAACGAACAAACAAATGCACTCAGGTGTGAAAATAAACACACCATTTAATATTACTGGCTCATTATTCAGTTGGGGAACCAAGATATGGGGATATTAAGTGACTTGCCAGAGGAAAAGGAGGAAGGACGCAGAAAGAAAATTTAGCTCCTCTGAGTCACAGTTCAGTGTCTTAAATTCTTTGTTCTGACTTCATCTTACCTCTGAGTGTTGCCCAATCTCTTTATGCTCAAACTTCCTTCATCTAAACTGTATCTCTTCTGATTTCAAAGGGTGGCTTGTCACATAGGACAGGCACGGAAGAGATTAAGGAGTTGTTCTAGGCTTTTCATCTCCAGAATTTTTCTCCACTGTCACTGCTACAAGCTACTGTGAAAATAATGTGCTGGAATCACAACTTTCTCTTCACCATCTCAGAATTTTTTTCCCTCTATCATATTTGTCCTGTGAACTGTTTTTTGCCAGGTTCTGCCTGGCAAGCATTGTCTGTCTGCTTTGTGCATAAATGTCAGAGATTACTTGAAGGTTCAGCATGATTACCAGTTGGCCAGCAGCCATGTTGGTCTTTAGGATTTAACTTGTCATCCACAAAAATGACATGTATTTATTTATTTGTATATAAAAGGTTCCACTGGCTATTGTCTCTAGGTACACAAACAAAAGCTTTTAGCCAAATGGAAATATGCATTCCCTGAATTAATGTCCACTAATGAAAGCCCTTTTTGAGCAGCCTAAACTAACGTACCCTCCTACATCTTTAAGTTCCTCCATGCTCTTTCTCAAAGTCTGGAGAAAATGTATACTCTGCAATCTTCAGTGTGATCTGTAAGTGAAAAGCTGACAATCTAGTAGGGAAGTGGATTCCAGGATTCTGGACGAAGCACTGTACATTGCCCACTTTCAGTCAGATTAGCTCAAACTGCATTTTTTTGCCTCCTTTGCCTGAAGCAGTAAGTTCTCTTTTGGGGTTTAACTACATGCAGCTATCTACTATAAAACATTGTTGCACTTAACAATCTAATTGAAAAAAAACCCCAAACCTATGCTCAGAACCTAAAATTAACTTGATTTCCAAAAACACCCCACATGAACACATTTATTAATGCACAGAAGGGATGGGGTTGTTTCACGCTGGTAGGCAGCTGAGCAATACACAGCTGCTTGTTCGCTTCTGCCCCAGTAAGGGTGCAATCAGAAGGGCAAAAGTGAGAAACTCGTGCATTGAGATAAAGGGAATTTAGTTGTTTTTTTATTTAAAGGGGATGGGGGGGGAAGAAGTACAAACATTAGAGAGAGGGGGGAAAAAATCTCACAATAAACAAAAACAAGTGAAAAATAGCGATCCGGAAGAAAACACTTGCTCACCACTGACTGATTCCCAGCCCTGAGAAATGGCAGTTCATGCCAGCCTTCATTCCTCACTCCCAGTGTCATTGCTGAGCATGGCCTCATGAGGTGTGAGATATCCCTTGTGTCAGTCAGGGTCAGCTGTGTCCCCTCCCAGTTTCTTGTGCACCCCCAGCCTCATCGCTGGTGAGGAAGTATGAGAAGCTGAAAAGGCCTTGACACTGTGTAAGCACTGCTCAGTTTGAAAATCTAAAATGCAACATCACACAAACTATTGTGAAGAAATTTATCATAGTCAGAACCTGTGCAAGGTAAAATTACTAAATGGATGTGGACAGCTCTGCAGAAGCTTTATTTCTAAAACAGTAATAGTCCATTTTTAAAGCTGAAGTATGGATAAGGATTTGCACCAGTATATCAAATATATTGGTACTAAGCACAGTGGAATGTTGTTACTGATAAAATAGTAACAGAGAAGTCCAAAGCAGACTGTTACTATTAACAAAACCTTTGAGATATCCCAAATGTAACAGAAGACATGTGTTTTAAGCAAGGAGACAGAATCTCCAGAAGCTTGGTTTCAGCATGCTTATGCAAATAGGGGGCAAATGCCCAGGATCTCTTCCTGTCGGTACTGCCAAAAATGCATCTTTCTCAGCTAATTCTTATAGTTGTCCTTTCACTTGCAGAATCCAATTCCTCTGAACTTCCCTGAGCTTGTGAAGTTCTTCTAATACGTTCCTTAATTAGTGGGCTCTGAGGTTTTTTGGCTCATAGTTTCTCCTTCAATCCCAGTGCAAGCATTTGCAAGCATTCCAAATGTCTCTAATTTTGAGAACTGTTTCTTGTTTCTAATATATCCATCTTTTGCTACATTTTATTATCTTGGTATGGAAAAATATGGCAGGACATTTCCATGATCTCTGCCTTCAGTATTCATTGATTTAATCCAAATTTTTATGCTGCAGTTCTAATTGTTTGATTTGTTGACTTTGTTTTTCAGTGTGTCCCTGGCATCATCCACTTCTCTGTGTAGGTCTTCTGCTGATGTACTCAAACAGTTTGCTCTGGCCTGCAGTCATCCTTCAAATCTTCACATTCTTTCAGTAAATTCTAATTTCCAATATTCAGCTCTGCTACTGTTTCTCTGAGGTACCATCTTTTATTTTGTAAGTTTTCATTTTTGAAAGACTATTTATTAACCAGAGATGTTTCTATGTTAGGGGAAGAAAATATGGTCAAGGTGGCAGGACACTGCTGTGCTCTGACAGCCTTCAGCCTGTCCAAGTGTGACATAGTATAGATGTCACTATTCCATAGTTCCAAACTGCCTGCTCCTTCTGGGTGGCCCTTGCTTGCAAGATCTTGTGGAAAAAATTACCAGACGGTGTTTTGAGAAAATTAAGAGCTGAGGGGTAAAATTACTTCATTAGAAATCAGTTGAGAGTTAAACAGTGCACAGAGTATAGCATTTTTCAAAACACAAAAGTGTTTAACAGAGTGGTGAAAGGCACCAGGTAGGACTGATGCTTTTAGTATGATTACTGAATTAATACTGGGAGAGCTGTTATGAACAGTGAAGTGACCCCATTTTTAGATGACATAGCATTCTGCATGTTAGAGCAATTCCAGTTGAATTGTACATGAGATTCTTAGATAACAGTAGCCATTTAGGAGACAAACGTGCAATTCATGGTGCATAGATCGATAAAACAGCAATCCCCATAACATTAGCAGCAGCAAGGAGAATTCATACTGCATTAAAAAAAAAATTGGTAGAGCGGACAAAGACCTAGTGGGGTGTCCTTGCAGCAAAACTCCTCTAGTCTTCTCTCCTTGATTCTCCCATCCATCTCCTGCTCCTATCCATGGCAATTCTTGTCCTTGGCTTTTCTCCCGCCTGAGCCTGTGGTTGTGTATTCTAGGTTGGCAGTATATTTTTTTCCATGCCTCTGCTGTGGGTATTTTCAAGGTAAGAAACAGCCTAGAATCCTACCATGGTGCCTTTCATCACTCTGTGTTAAATACTTATCTCCTTTGAAATGAATATATTTTTGTGCACTGTTTAAGTCTCAGCTAATTTCTAATGAAGTAATGTAACCCTAAAGTGTATAACAGCTGCATACAGCACTGTCATTGTGCTGGGGGTGCACTGTCATATTCTAACACTAGTCCCATCATCACATACTACAATACCAAGACAAGCAAAGCAGGCTGTGTAGGGCTGTCTACTGTATTCTCCAGCGGAGATCTGTGGCACCTTTAGAGCATATATGTGTTGGAATAATTAATGAGGTTTCCAAGTCCAGCTCATCAATCCTTGAAGTTTCTTCAGTGTGTCTGTCAGCAATTCTTTTGCTTTGCTAATGAGTGTCTTTCTGGGGCAGAGTCCACAGCTTCCATTAGGTTGGCACACTACCACACCAAATCCTCATGGCTCTCCCAGCACTCAAATTCCTGCTTCAATTTGGTGTGATTTGTAACAGGCTGAGCCCATCCCACACCAAATGTCTCACTCTGCATTCTCAATGTCTGGAGTAAATACCTTGTCCATAGAAGCAAAGGCAGACGTTCATTAAATGGAGCCTGGGTAGTAGAGGAGGATTTTATTCAGCTGCAATATATATCTTTTGTCTGAATGAATTTAGGTGAGCTGTATTAATACCAAGCTTTTTTTCTTCCCCTTTTTTTGCGCTTTTTGGCAGTGTGTCTTCCCATCATTTGAAACCACTTAGCAGGTGTATGGTGCTGCAGAACCCACAACTATCCAAAGGATCTACCCTGTCTCTGCTGATTCTCTTTCACTACTGTTACATAATCCTCTCCTTCTGGATGAGTTATTCTCCCATTTTCTGCTGTTCTAGCATGAAATTACAAAGCCCCATACTGTAAATTAGATTTCAGTAGGGATATCAGGTGTATCAAGAATGGCAATTCCAAGTGGCCTCAAAACATGTCCTTTTAAAATGTCTCTTGAGTGGAAGCACGCATTAATATTGTAGAAAAACGGAGAAAAGGCAACAGGAGCAAGAAAGGTTGTGATATATTTTGCATTGCAAAGCTGGATTAGCATCATTTTCAGTCTGCAAAGTCCTTATTGTTTCAATAAGACTGGGACATGCTGCAGCTCTGCGTGGAGTGACTCACTTCTAGTGAAATACCGCTGAACAATGTCCCTTTAAACCACACTTCTCTAAGAGCAAAACAGGTGCGGTAAGAAGGAAGGAGATTCATAAATGCTCCATGAATTTCTAGAGAAGAGAAACCTTGTTAGGAGACAGGAGATTATGTTCCGGCTTTTAACCCATCCAGGATGTGTTCACTGCAGCAGCACTCCACCAGCTGCACAAAACCCAAGAGAGACTAAGGAGAGTGATAATCACTGGAAAACCCTGCTGATGACTCCTCAGTGGCTCCAGGCTGCCTCTTGAGGACTCCATGTGGCAGTTTCAGAAGCGCAGCCTCCCTGCCTGTGAGGCTGTATATGGATGCAGGAGAGAAAAACAAACTCCTGTAGACAATAGTGGGGGAATAATACAATTTGAGGAGGAAAAGTTCAGTCTTCAAAACTGCTCATTGGACCACTGTGGTTTGTCATAAAACTAGAGAAGAAACATTTATGTTCAACATAATTTAATCTATTGGTATTACTAGAAAATAAGTTAAAGAATTCCAGTTTTGTATTTGAAAGGAAGTTGGAAGGCTGGAGAGTTATACCACAGCTAAACTGGACCTGCTGTATTTAAGGAGATATTCAGGAGGTTTGGAGAGGGGAAAAGTAAAAGGCAGCGAAGAAAAATGCCATGTTGAATAACATGGAAATACAATGTAACAGCAGAAATCAGAAAGTTATCATGTATTTTAAACTCATTCCTTATTCAACAGAATAATTGTTTATATCAAAAGGAAGTCATCAAAGGAAAGAAATGAAAATTTGGCCCTAACTTAATTTCATGCTCCCCTTGCTTTGGACTGATAAACACCAAATTAACTTTGTGCTAATCAAGAGGTTACAAAACATTGTAGAGATGAATGATTTCTGCTGATTACAGTAAAAAAAAATATTTTGTCTGCACATTTAGACAATACAGCAGTGCATTTCTCCTAAAATAATTAGTTTTACAGTATTTAAAACTTTTCATGCACAGAAGTGGAAGACCTAGAGAAGTCTTTTTTTCTCTTCTCTATTCAGACCCCTGGCTTCCCTATTGCCTTCTTCAGTGCTTCTCCACTTCTATTCACAAAACAGTAGGAGAGAGAATCAAACAGAAAATCATGTTGTTCTGCTTTCCCTTTTATCATATTCCATACTTGACCCAAGAAATCAGGAAGCAGTTAAAAGCTTCTGTTTCAACTTCCCATCCATTCAAATTCTTCCTCTTATTTTGTTTGTCTGGAAATTTGCTTTTTTAAAAGCTTGCCATTATGCTTGAACGTGGGTGTGTATTTACAGACACTTCTATGCCCTCGTTCTTTCAGTCAAGTGGTATTACAAAATGTCTTTTCTAACAGGGTTCAATCATTTCTGTAATAAACATGTCCTTCAACAAAATTCTCTACCTTAATGCTTCTCAAATGTCTCTAACGATTTCTAATTTACTGACATTTTCCCCAAGCCCCTCATCAATTTAACTATTCAAATTGCTAACACTGTTAATAATTCTTCAGTCTCCAGCAGACCCACTGCAGACCTTGAAATTCCTCTGCTGCCTCTGCAGACAAGAACACATCTGGATGTGCATCCATACCATGCTGGATCAGAGCATTTATTAGCCTGGCAGCAGAGTCTCATCACCACACAGTATAATGATTAACAGCTTCATTCTCACCATTGCTATCTAGAAGGGCCTTTCACGGGGTCATTTCCTGCCCTTGCTTCTGTCTTACAGTGGGGTAATTTCACTTACTTCAGCACATGTGAAAGAGCAGAAGCACAAGGGTCTGTACTGCTAAGGGTTTGTGGGGAAGATTTTGAGAAACATTTGGAGCTGCATGCCAAATTGCGAATTTTCTTTGAAAAAGACCAGATGTCTGTACTTTGGGAAAGATTTGAAGGGGAAGCAGATGCAGGCTGACCTGTCTTCAGACAACAGCCCAAATTTTCCAAATGGCCCAACATATGCTGTACTGAAACATTTGGGCTGAAGATACTGAAATAATGCATGACCCTGCTGCACACCAGCTGAACTGCTCTTACCCTGTGCTATATAAAAAGCATTTAGAAATGACTTATCTGTAGGAGGCAGTTCAGGCCTTGGAGTGTTTTATATTTCAACTTTCTAGACAAAGCTCCTATGTAGTGGCAGCTTGTTCAGTGGCTCACCTCAAGATTTCCTGGACAGAAGTGCTCCTATCTGTGATGGCACACATGCAGCTAGCAAAGTCACATGTGACAATCCCCTAAAAGAGACCTTCCTGCTTGCACATGCAGAACAGAGAGATGAACTGCCTCTGCTGACACTGCCACAGTCAACGAAAATAGCCAAATTCGGACAGGAGACGGATGGTCTGCAGCAGATAGCCAGGAAAGTGGCTGTAA
Organism: Certhia americana; assembly: GCA_018697195.1. NCBI lineage: Eukaryota > Metazoa > Chordata > Aves > Passeriformes > Certhiidae > Certhia > Certhia americana. Next base: position 17,090,334 of record CM031861.1, on the reverse strand, counting down.
AGCAACAGTGCTCCAAGGGGAAATGCCTGCAGAAGCACAGCCCACTAATTAGAGCATGGTAATTAGAGCATAAATCTTTACCTGGTAAAGGTTTCTAGAGCCAATGTCTTTAAACACAAATTTCTTGGTAACCAAGCTACTTAAACCTTCTGGGTCTTGGTTTTCTTGTTTGTGAATGTATGGTTGAGGTAACCATCCTTGGGCGATGTAATTAGCTTGTGTTTACAAAATGCTTTGTGATACTGTGAGGGATGTTACTGGCTGCATGCAGGGAGTGATTTTTCTGTGGGGTAGTGTATGTGTGTTTTTCAGCCAGTTTCGACAACTATGTGTTCCATGACACTGGAGTATTAAAAATTTCTGAGCAGCTTGAGTGATGGTCTCAATGCCTTTAGAATTGTGGATAACTGTGAAAAATTGTCCACTGAAAACAGAAGTCTGCCTCTCTGAATAGTATTTGCTTCTTGAAAAACAATTTTGCTTCCATGAAAAACAAGGTTAGAAACGAATGTAGGAAAATAATGGCAGAATGAAATGTCAGTTCTCCACTCAAGTAGCATCTTGAGGAAAATAAAAAATATTATTTTGTAGCTGTGATGACTTCCTATGAGGATTACAAAGTTCATAGAATCATAGAATATGCTGAGTTGGAAGGGATCCATCAGGATCATTGAGTCCAACTCCTGGCCCTGCTCAGGACACTCCAGGAGTCACACCATGTGCCTGAGGGCATTGTCCAAACTATTCTTGAACTCTGTCAGACTGGTGCTGTGACCATTTCCCTGGGGAGCCTGTTCCAATGCCCAAACACTCTCTGAGAGAAAAACAATATAAGGAAGCAGTCAACGTAAGAGATGAACATGCATTAGAAAACATAAAATCAGGGTTTAAGGCTCTTGATATGGCCATTGCATTAGCATAAAATCTTTATTTGTAACCCTTAACCCTTACTCTGCCAATTGAAAGGAGAAAAGAAAAGTGGCATTCCCTGCAATTCCATTTTGACCACAATCAGATTGTTTATCAAAGACATGAAGGAACAAAATCATAGAATCATTTGGGTTGGTAAAGACACAAGTTCACACATAATCCTAACACTGCCAAGTTCACCACTAGACCGTACCCCTACACCCCACATGTACACATCTTTTACGTACTTCCAGGGATGGTGATTCCACCACTTTGCTGGGCAGCCTGTTCCAATGCCTGATCAACCTTCCAGTGAAGAAATTTTTCCTGATGTCCAATCTGAACCTTCCCTGGCACAACCTGAGGACAGTTTCTCTTGTCCTATTACTTGGTACTAGTTGCTTCCTATCACTTGGGACCAACCTCACTACAGTCCCCTTTCAGGCAGCTGTAGAGAGTGATAGGGTCCTCTCTGTGCCTCCTTTTCTCCAGGTTTAACAGTCTCAGTTTCCTCAGTCTCTCCTCATAGAAATTGTGCTCCAGACTCTGTCTCCTTGTGTTCTGTTGTCCTTCTCCAGACATGCTCCAGCCCTCAATGACTTTCTTGAAGTGAGGAGCCCAGCACTGAACACAGGTCCTGAGGTGTCATCTCTGCATTTCCCAGTACAGGGGGACAATCACTGATCTTCCCTGGCACCAAGGTTAGGCTGACAGGCGTGTAGCTCTGTGGATCCTTCTTCTGGCTCGTTATGTAGATGGGCATCACATTTGCTAACCTTCAGACACCTGGGACCTCCCCAGTTAGCCAGGAGAGCTGACAAATTATTGAAATTAGATTGGTGAGTGCTTCCACCAGCTCCCTCAGTACAAAAATGTGTGTGTGTCTGAGTGGTGTAGCAAGTCACTGACCATTTCCACTTGGATTATTGGGTCTTCATTCTGTTCCCTGTCTTCCAATCCAGGGGGCTAGATACTCCAAGAACAACAGGTCTTATTATTAAAAACTGAGGCAAAGACAGCATTAAGTACTTAGGCCTTTTCCTTATTCTTTGTCAATGTATTTCCCCCTGCATTCAATAAAGGATGGAGATTTTTAGCCCTTTTGTTGTCAATGTATTTATAGAAACATTTTTGTTGTCATTTACTGCACTTGTCAAATGAAGTTCTAGTTGGGCTCTGGGCCTACTAATTTTTTTCCTGTATAACCTCACAATATCTTTGTAGTCCTCCTGAGTTGCCCACCCCTTCTTACAAAGCTGATACCCCTTTTTTTTCCTGTGTTCCAGCTCAGCTCATCTTTGGGCACATGGGGACAGCCTGCTCCTGCATCTTTAGAATTTTCTTCTTGAAGAATGTTCACTCTTCCTCACTCTTTTGCCCTTCAGTCTCCCAAGGGACTCTCTCAAGTAGGCTCCTAAACAGGCCAAAGTCTGCCCTCCAGAAGTCCAGAGTTGCAGTTCTGCTGACTGCACTCCTTACTTCTCTGGCAATCACAGATTCCCTCATTTTGTGATCACTATACCCAAGACAGCCTCAATCACACCACCCATCAGCCCTTGTTCAGAAACAGTACGGGGCACTATAGTATGTAAGCTACTTCATGAAAGGGGCAGAGCATCTTCTCTAAGAAACAAAGACAAGATTATGTAGTGCTCAGAAATTAGGCCATGATGCATAAAGGCATTTAAGTGACTGGGTTGAGTGGGTTTCCCAAATGAATCTTAGTGTGTGTATGTAGATAGATAGATAGATAGATAGATAGATAGATAGACAGATAGATAGATGGATAGACAGACAGACAGATCAGTCGATCTACACACATAACTGGGGAAGGTGGAAGTTTAGAATCAGGAAGAGAAGGGACAAACCATCTCGTCAAATGGTAGTAAAAGGAAATGGGAATATTAGGTTACCGACTCCCAGCCACTCAAGGTATGTGGGAAAGAAAATTGGACCTCTGCCTTCCTTTTTCTGACAGCTATTGCTTTCAAATGCAGGGAGAGTACTCATTAATCTTCCTCTGTTTGATTTCTGTATTTCTGAAGAATTTTAAATAGACAAGTGAGGCCAGTTCACCTTCCCTTGCAAGGTATTTTCTCAATTGCTTTTTACCTTTGAGACCTTGTGCACTCAAGCTCTTTGCGATGTCTGCTTAAGAGCTCAAATCCTGACTCAGGAGCCCACATCTTAAAGCACAGTCCTCAATATTATGAGTGGAAGCAGGAATTACCTATGACTTTTTAATTCTGTCTCTGGTCCATGAAGCAGTTTAGTTTCTTGTTCTCATTCTCTTCATATCGCTTAAAATAATCTTGTTTTTTTCTGCCTGTAAAAGAAAGACTATTAAGAACAACTTAAAAAGGTAGACTCTGCCTTGACATTTATACTTAGAAGGGTCCTTGTAATTATTAAGCATCCTGAGCTCTAAACATGCTATCTGCATGTGCCAGAAAAATAACTAAAAAATACAGTATAAGATTCTGTAGAATCTCTCTCCCTTAGAAACCACTTTGATGATGTGAAACATTCTTGAGTAAAGCTCAATGGAAAGAGAAAGAGAGCAGTTCCATTGCATATAACAGAAGTGACAATGGCGACTTGAAGTTTAACAAGCCCAGTCTACACAGGAAACTGAAATAATTCTAAATTAACATAACTAATTAGCAGCCTGAGATAACTTAATTACTATGCAGAACTTCCCAGTATTAGTTAGCATTCTGTATTAACTACTATGTAATTATTAAGGCACCATACTCAGCACCAGCAACTTAATTATCATTAGTATTGCTCCAGTCTCAAGCTTGAATGGCGATGATTAATAAAACACAATTATTTACATTGTAATTGTGGTATTTTAATTAAACTGAAAATGCACTTCATTTGCTTTTTGTCAGAGTGTTAATTTTTTAAATTAAGGTCAAACCTTTTTGTCAAGTTTTTTTTTTTTAATCCCTAATTGCAAGTTAGATAGACTGATTTTTTTGTCATCTTAAGAAAACATTGTGACTGTTGATAACAAATGAGTCAGTGTAAGAAAACTGCCTCATTGCTCTGGAGTTGTGTAATCCCAGTGCTAATAAACAATACCTTGATATGTGTTTTCCATGACTCTCAAGTAACTTCAGTGTACATAAGTCCCACCTAATTTTCTTTTCGAATTAGTCTTTGTAAGGGTCAGTTTGTTACATTATGATAATATTTTGAAGGTCCTGTTAAGATCAAGGAATTTACAGATATACAAGATCAAGGGTGAGAGAGGAAGTGCTGGTTTACAAAAGTGAAATGATCTGCTCATTGTCACCTAATATGTTACTGTCAGAGCCAGGAATAGAGTCAAGGCCTCCCAACTCTTATTTCTGTGCTCTAATGCTAGATCACATTGCTCCTCCTGTTAACAAGTTTAGAACTGTCAATTTTGTGGAGAAGAAGAGGCTTAGTCCCTATTTTCACAACAGTGCTCCTGGCCTTAATAATAATTAAAGATATTTTAATGCATTTTTGTAACTCTTCTGATTTCAAGGAGTTTCTTTCTGATTCACGTTAGTGTTAGATGGGTCAGGCCCAGAATTAATAGCTTTCCTCAGGATGTCTAAACACAGTAAGATTTGCTTTTACAGAGGAAGAGTGATTTCCCTGCCATTACCCAGAGAAATTTACTTTTTATTGCAGCAAGTTCTGCCCCAGTTTTTGCCCTCTGAGAGACTCTCAGCATTAGCCATTAGAAACTTTATAGGTAAGCTTCAGTTTCTTTTTATATAGCCAGAATTTAACTTAACTCAAAATGTCAATGTGTTTGCCTTGGGGGAGAATAGGAAGGAGAATTACCCAGTCTATTTCAGAGATTAGTCTTACTTGTGCTTGCTTTATTGCTATATCTTCCAAGTTACAGGACTGGAAGCCCAGAGGTGAAATGGCTGAACACTGGATCAAAAGCCAGGGTTTTGGGAGCAGAGTGAGAGAGGATTTGTCAGGCAGACTGACTGAAAGCCATGATAGACAGAAAATGAAGATTAGAAAAGATCCAGAGGGGAAAAAAATACCTGTCCATTTAGAAAAGAAGCATGTTATGGAAAGGAGGATGCTTTTAGCAGGGCTGCCTAAAACAGAAGCAAGAAAATAGCAGCCTTTGGAAGTGAAATATCATATAGGAAGCAAACCTGGAAGGTGAGAAGGGGAAAAGAAGGAAATATTATAGTTGCAGTGCCACTTAAATGTGATCTAATCTCTGTCCTGGGCAAATCCAAGACCTCTGTACCTGTTCAGCCCAGCACAACAATAAAATGAGTGACTGCCAAGAAAGGGGAAAAAAATTGTCTATATCTAGCAATAATGCAGATATCTCTGGAGCTGTGCATTAAGCACTTGATGAAACTTACACAGGTAAAGACACTCTCAGTCTGTAGGGAAGAAAAGTCCATGTCTGCTAGGCAGATTTATAAATATGCACCCATCATTTCTAATTTTTAGAGGTGTCTAGTAAAAAGCCACACCACAAAAATTCTTTTCCCCTAACGGGATAAGAATAGGTACCTGAGGCATAAAAAAGGAAAACCACACAAAAACTGATGCAAAAGCAGATCAACAGCTAACACGAAGAAGCTTTTTGTGAGAAATCTCATGCAGGCCTTCCCATCCACTTCAAATTTCCCTTTTATATTGGAAAATCCTCATTTTTAAGGATGTAATTAGAAATAATTGTAGGGCTTTGTGCTCTTGTCATTTGATTTTTCTGCTGTCGTAGCTTCTGTGAAGCTGCTATGGTCTTGTACAAGCAAAAGAAGACACAAAGCCCCTACTCCAGGGACCACCTGCTTATTGTTTTTGATGCAGATCTCTTAATATCTGAAGATTATTTTTCAGTTACTTAAGCAATTCTGTCTGTATTTCAAGACATTGTAATAATGAGCAGAGTGAGGGCAGGGGATTTCTAGGCATTAAGAGGAGTACTTTAATTTTGTCCTGAAGCAGACAAATAAAGTTAGGAATGGCAGCTTGATTCCTGAGGCTATTGAAAGCTTTGGAATTGACATTACTTGCCAATTTAGTGAGGAGATAACTGAGCTGATTTACTACAGCTGAAGACTGGGCTCCATTCTCTAGTGCTGTACAGCCATCACAGAAGTGTCCTCTATGATGGCCTCATTAGCTTGGAAAGATCTCAGCTGAATTCTGCTGCTTAGATAAAACAGAAGGATGCTAAAGCTTTGCTCAGTCAGATTTATTATCAACATTCTCATCTGTATCTGGTGAGAAGAGTGATTCCTCTTCCAGAGGTAATCCCTGCCAGAGTAATCCCTACTCCTATCACTTCAAGATTACTTGGCTGCATTGCACTTTATCTCAATGCCCCTGGGAAACTCAAGCTGAGGAACAATTCTATGACCAATTTTCAAAGCAGCATCATGACAAAAAATTATTATTACACCGATAATTCTGGGTCTGCAGCAGCTGCTACTAGGTTTCTAAATGGAGTTTAAAATGCTAGGATCAACCTGCAAATCCCTAAATTTATGGGATGTAGTTACCATAGGGACTGACTCTTGACTCTTTTGAAACTGCCCTGGCTGAGATTTCTGGAAACACTTCAGTGGGAATTCTCTGACTACAAATCAAAAGAGTCACAGTCAGAATGCTTTTCACAGGGATGGGTTAAGGGCAGGAGATACTTAGGTGAAATATGTATTTGATAAAAGTGAAAGGAATAGGTTTATGCAATTATACTATGAATTTCATGTATTTGCAGTTCAGAGAGTAGGAGTGAAGAGCAGGATATGAGTCTCCTCTGCACAGGGACTTTTAGAAACTTATATCCATTTAATTACTTCTCTGTACTTAGTGCTTTTGGGGCAAGGGACTGAGTAATGATCTGATGCAAAGCACTGTCACCTGAAAAATTCCTATTTAGATTCAGTGCTCTAGAGACCTATTAAAAGGAAAAAACCATAGCAAAAGCACTTACAAGAAATCCAGGCCAGTTAAATGTGAACTTTTGTATAGAATAATGATATTTTCATGAAGCAGAGTCACAAAAGTATGATCTCCATGCAACAAATTAGATAAATCTTGAATGCCTTGCAATTTTTTTCAATATTTTCTATTACTTTCATTTAAAGAGCCTTTTGTTTCGACTCCTTTCACCTTCAAATGTTGCCTTTTATATGATGTTTGGCATTTTTTATGGCACTTCTGATTTTTAAAAATGAAAGAAAAAAATACTTAAAGCCAAAAGTAAATTGTCCTTTACATGGTTGAACATACTCACCTGTCACTTCAAAGAGTTTTGTCAGAAGATGGAACACTGCAAAGGTCTCAAGATCTGTATTTCATTAAGCAAGTAAATACAAAGACAGTCATACTAAAAATGCATGGAATAGTAAGACACATCCCACTTGAATATAAACAACATTTGATTTTGATGTAAACCATGACCATTCAGAGAAGTATAGAGATACAGAGAAGTATCCCATGTTTTGTTATGCCTAGTTGCTTTTGCCACTGTTGCCTTCTTCACCAATTCTTTTTTTGTTTTGTTTTGTTTTGTTTTGTTTTGTTTTTGTTTTGTTTTGTTTTGTTTTGTTTTTGGGTTTTTTTTTGGTTTGGTTTGGTTTGGTTTGGGGGGCAGGGGAATCACAGGGAAAGTAGAAAACAAGAAAACAAGCAGTGCCCACCCCTCCACTGTTACAGTATTTGCTTGTGGGTTTGTTTTTTTTTATTTAGGTTAAGTTTATGTATATTTTAGTTAGATCTTTCCTAGAAAGACCTAGATAGATTTTCTTTTAGATAATATATGAAGTAATTGAGGACTTAAGGGCTCTGTCTGCTTTTAAAACTTTAATAAGTAATCCCTCTGGGGTTTTTACAGCTAAACACCAATTTTCCCATTCTCTTTGTATTTGCCAGTTTGAATTTCATGTCTGTTTCTTAGTTCCACATGGTATTCCCCCACTCATTGCCAAGGCTGATAGGTGAGTAGCAAAGGGAGCTATGGAAGTTTAGAGCAGTACAGGATGGACTCATGCTTAAGGTAATCATTGATACCCTAGGAGACTGTATTTGTTCCTTGACACTGTAGCAGTCTTCAGAAAACATGCTGCAAGAGAAGAAGCCACATATTTTACATGCATTCATTAATTGCTTCCTACGCCTTAAGTGTCTGATCAGACGAGCTAAGAATTTGCAGCTAAAATTGTCATCAGTGAGAACTATTTCATTTATAATGCCCAACACAAAGTGAGGAAACAATTTGCACTCAATCACTCTGTCTCAATTTCCATCTGGAAAACTTGAACAAAAATAATTAAATTAACAAGACTGTTGTGGGGAAAAAAGTGTGAAGTACTGGCATACTACAGTGATGACTGCCATGGGAAAACCCACAGGGAAATTAACAATCATTTCTTTTTAAGGATTTGATCCATATTTATCAAATAAGTAAGATCTGCTAAGTAAAGAGCAATGATACTGAAATTATTTTTATTGCTGGCTAACATTCATCCCTCTTTCACTGAAAGCAGTGTGATCACCTGAGAAAAAAATCCTGACATGAGATTGTGTTGCATTACAACAGCGTAAACTCAGAAACTTCTCAGCTTTAAAGCTGTCTGGCCTTTTAACCTTAGTGATGAAGCTAGTGTTATTCATATGATAAACAGCAAACCCATGGCTGAATAAAATTCAAAAAAATTGATTTTTAAATAAAGAAATTAAGGACACAGCCTTCTTTGTAGTATGTAAATGCTCCATGGATCATCCCCAAACTTACGGCATATAAACTGTGAGTGAATTTTCTGGTAACTTACAAGTAAATCCATTAAGTAGATTAAGTTAAATTAATTAAAAACAGTGTCCTACCAGAGATCTGTCATCTGTGACACATTTGATTTGGACACGAATGACCTTCCTGACAAATAACACAGATCCAGCCAACTTTTCAGATATCAAAAATCTACCATAAATCCTCTCTTTGAAAGCATTCAATGGAGGTTAGCAATTGTTATAATTATTTAGGTTAGGGAGAAGCTTGAGTCAAGTTAGCATGTGTCAGCATTTGTGGAGATCAAGCAGAGAAAAATTAAATAGGGGTCTGAATGTCTTAGTCTGATCAGGGAAAAGCAACTCTAAAACTGTTAGCTGGCATGAAGACTCAGGGGAGTAATGAACTGGCAGTTTAAGTGATGATTAAGCTGAATAGTGTCTGCCAGGAGGACACAAAAGCTCTGTCACTGGGGAAGAAAACCAAAACCACAGCCTAAGAGACTGATAGCTCCTCATCCCAATATCCTCATATTCTTTTTTCTACATCCTCAGAAGACTTGGGTGCAATGCAGGCTTCCTCAGAGCACAGTGAAGCAGGAAAAACCTAAGTTACATACTGTGTCTGAATTGAATGTCCCAAGAGTGACATCTAAATAGTGTTCGTGTCTGGAAATCACTCTAGGTAAGAACTCTGACTACTTAATCCTAAGCTTACACTTACATGTGTGACTGAATTTGTGCCTATGATTCCCTGGATCCTGAGCACTTTCTCATCCTGAAAATTCTGTCTAACTTTGCCCTTCCCAGGTGGTTCCTCCTTAAGGTGCCTTTATACAGAAACACAGTGAAGATTACATTCTTTCTAGAAAGACCAAGGGGCTCTAGTTTGATTTATATATTCTCTGCTTTGTCTGCTCACTGTCCATGGTGCATCCTCCAGCTGTAAATCTCTGGAAAGCTCATGCACTTGGGCCTAAGCTGCTGTGTGAAGCAGAGAGATGGAAAATGCCTCAGTGGCCACTGCAGGGAAACACCAGCCCATTGCCAAATCTCAGATGCTGTAGAAAAAGTGCTTTGTTCACATGCTGGGGGTCCCAAATTATGCTTCTCATTATTTGGGGTTTTGGAGAGGTTTTTATGCATAACATGAACTCATGTATGGTATATTATTGACAGCTTGTTGTGGTTTAACCCCAGACAGCAACCAAGCCCCAAGCAGCCATTTGCTCACTCCCCCACAGGTGGGATCAGGGACAAAATTGGAAGGGTAAAAGCTGCAAAATTTGTGGGTTGAGATAAAGGCAGTGTGATAAAAGAAAAAGCAGCACACAAAAGCAAAAAAAAGCAAGTAATTAATTCACTATTACCCATGCTGAGGCAGGTGTTCAGCCATCTCCAAGAGCGCAGGGCCCCATCATATGTAGCCATTACTTGGGAAGGTAAACATCTTAACTCTGAAAGTCCCCCCTTCTTCCTTTTCCCAGCCCTTTATATGCTAAGCATGATGTCATATGGTGTGGAATATTCCTTTTATCAGCTGAGGTCAGCTGTGCTGGCTCTGTCTCCTCCCAAACTTCCCATGCACTCCCAGCTCCCTTGCCAGTGTGGTAGTACAAGAAGCAGAAAATGCCTTGGCCCTGTGCAACCCTGCTCAGCAACAACAAAAACTTCTCTATGTTTTCTGCACAATTTTCAGCACAAAGCCAAAACACAGCCCCACACCAGCCACTCTGAAGAAAATTAATTTTACCCCAGCCAAAAGCAGCACGCAGCTACAGGGAAGTGGGGCTATTCTTTCAGTCATCACTGATTTGTTGGCCACAGGCCTGTCCTCAAGGGATGGTAGAATATGAGAGCTTTGCTACAGGTATCTGCCAGAAGCTATATTGAAGAGGATTACAATATCCCTGTGTGTCCATCGGTTGGACTCTCCATAAGGAAGTCACTTTGGTACCAGTTTGCAGACTGGAGCTGAAGGGATCATTTTTTCATGCAGGCAAAACAGAGGCCTGAGGAAATCAGTGGGAAGACAGAGCTGGAACTCAGAACAAGTTACAAATTGAGACAGATGATTTACAGAAAAGCTTTAATCCACAATATAACTCAAAATTCCTGTAAATGGCAACATTGGTTCATAGAGGTGTATAGATTATTTCCCCAATTTGTATACAAACAGTAAATCAATAGGATTCCTGTGTATGCAGAACTTACTCGATTATTTCTATTGGGTGTTAGTCTGCCTGCAAGACAAATTGCACCACAGTTTACTGAAACCAAAACCAAGGCTACTGTGAAATGTACTCTGAAATCTAATACAACACATACTTTGAAGAATGAGTTAACATAAAAATAGGCAAAGTGACAAAAACAGATGTCAGTAAGCGCTGTGTTGATAAAGATAACCTCTCCCATTATTTGTCTGGCATCTCTGCACTTCTGCTTGCATTGCAATTCTACATGTTCCTAAATCATGGTGAAATGTAAGACTCCTAAGCTTATTAATATTTCTAAAACGTGTTGTGTGAGCCACTGGGGATGAAGGAAAGTTGACTACTTTCAGGCAACTTAGGGCAACTGATTTGTTAGCTCCCCCAATTTACCTCTACTTGTGTCCTTTCAAGTAGTCCATCCTCACTGAACTTGAACTCCCATAAAGCAATACCACCACCTACAGCTCAAACATCAAATTCTTCACCATATGCTAATTGCACCTCTCTCTGTCCTGAGCTAAAAGCTTTATTAGATCTAAGAGTAACAGATTACTTCTGTAAATATCCAGTATCACCTTAATTCCTATTATCCAAAATAGAGTTTGGTTTGAAGAAAAAAAGAAGCAGCAAAAGAAACAAATACCTTAATGCAACTCCACAATGCAATCTTTAAAAGAAAGATTCTTCTCTATGTCTTCATCCTGCATTTTGACTTCTGCATTCCAGGAATCACCATGAAATGTCTTTCTGCCTTGTAAGCAGAACATTTCGGTTCCAGAGCAATCTAAGTTCCTCAGAAAACGGTTCTTCTGTATTTCTGTGAAAAAAAAAATTCCTTTGTCAGCAATGGGAACTCATGAGGTGTATGCTACAGAGACTTCTTTTTCAACTACTAAAAATGGATACCTCAGTATAAAAATAATTTTTCTCCAATAATTTTTCGGTATATATTTATTACTTAGCTTCTTTGTCCTGTGCTGCCAAACATCTTGGATAGGCTGAAAGGGATGCTTCTCCCTGTTTCACAAAGGTGGGTGCAAGGCTGCATTGTACAGTTGAGAGAACCGTGGTCACCGTGGTGACAGTGACAGAGAAAGCTAACATCTTGTTACTTGCAGATAATAGAAGTTGAAGGGAAGCAAGAGAGCCCACAGATGATATCCTGTCTCATAGTCTTTATCCATTCCTCCCCAAAGTAGTAAAGCCTATTTGTAAGTGGCTTTTGACGCCTTGTCTGCCCTAGAAAGCTCTGCTAGTGTTTTTTGTATCAGCATATTCTGGGTCTTAGAGAGAGCCACAAAAGCTTCAACAGAGAAAAGGGCAGCAATTACCTGAATTTATTTTGTGTAACCCTGCCTGTGCCTGTTTATGCACCATGTTTTCTATTGTCACCAGATGTACAGTTATACAGAAGAATGCATACAAATTGTTCTTAAGATGCAATCCTAAGCCACTCACGTAGTTTATAGCTTTCAGCACCAAGATATTAGTTTATAGCTTTGGCATTAGTCCAGTCAAGAAAGCTCTATTCAAGTCTTTTGTACTGTGTTTTCACATGATTAACCAATTCCTGTTCAAAGGAGGCTTAAATGTGTTGTTTAAATATTTCAGGGAAGTTCAGGTAACAGTCATCAAAATTTTAAAAAATTAAGAAGTGAGTGTGTGTCAATTTACTGGCAGCTTTGTTTAAATAGAAAGCTAACATTTCATTAGAGAGGGGAATTTCTTTGAAGGAAAAGGCACAGAAAGCTTAATAAGATTTCACTTCAAATATCACAATCCATGAGGTCCATGGTACTGATACTAATTTACATTAGCTGAAGTTCTGAGCTTCTCTTTTTCTATTTCCAGACACAGTATTCATGACATGCTATATATAATATTAATACTTACAGGAGTTAGAACTGATAGTAGAAAATGACTGCTCCCAATGCTGAAAAGTGATTGACAGTGTTAGATACACCCATAGGGATCTTCTGTGTAAACACCTAAGCAGCCAACAAAGAAGACAAAGAAGAATTTTGAAGATGCCATTCACAGGTGCTCCATTCTCTGAAGAGCCACAGATGTAAGCAAAGTGCATCATCTGTGGCTTGGTTTAGCACTAGAGCTATTATGACCTGTAATTCCATCATACCCAACCCACCCCTGCCGGGGTGGGAATCCACACGAGTGTAATGGATTCCTATGCTTAAGGATTCAATTTTGCCAGGAAAATGCATTTTTGGGATGGATCTCGACAGTATTTGCTGCAACACCTGTCTGCAACCTGACATGAGGATCCCCTGCCCCAGTGGGTTCTCAGTAGAGGGACTTCTAACTTTGTCACGTTGCCCACGAGAGGGCACTAATGCATATTTGCACTCGGTGCCTTCGGGATGCGAGGGGGGAAAAGGTGCGCACGACAAGAGGGGAAATTCATGTACAGGAAGGAGGTGATAGACCTCGCCAATGGAAGTGCGTTGTGCTCTCCATACAGCTGTCACTGTACAGACAGTCATTCACTCCAGCGAATAGGACAAGTCAAGGGTTACTGGCCAGCTAGAACCACCTATGAAACCCCATGTTTGAAGTCAGTCATGTGCATATTTGTTTTGCCTCGAACAATGGAGAACACAAAGGTAACATGCTACATTATCTGCCACAGTTGTATGGTTTGCTGGGAATAGCTTAAATGCATTGAAGTGTCACTAATCCTGGCAGAACTACCAGCATGACTTCTGCCTGAGAGGGCAAGACAGTTTTGACATGTAATTATCCAAATCATTACAGGTGAGGTTGAAATTTTTTAGAGTGATCTTGGGACTCAAACATCTGACTTAGGCTGACACAGAGCTGACTTACTATAAGAAAACTAGCCAGAAGTCTGCCACTTATAAACAACTACATTTTGCAGAAGGATCTCTCATGCAATAGGACTCAGTAGAATTTGTCCATAAACTTAAATCTTCCCCTGTCTTTATATATCTTATTCTCTTCTATATTACTCTGCATGTCCCTGTTGCTGCTGTTCCTCCTTGAGCTCTACTCAGGGCACCCAGGAGAAGAAGCATCTTCAACTTGTGTCACCAACAGCAGAATTTTTGTTATTGTGGGAAGTATCTTGACCCTTTTAGTTTTCAACTCTTCGAGATTCTGTTTTCCAAGCAAAGCTTTTTCTACTTGGCTCCTTTGAGATAGCTTAATTTCACATTATCAATAATCAGATGGATCTCATGACATATATTAAGTAGCTAAACTAGAATAAAGTATTTAGGTTGAGGGTTTGGGTTATTTTACTTTTGAATTTGTCCAAAGATTCCATGGCTTTTGGCAAGAAATAGAGAAAAACAAAAAAGCTGTATAGTGAATTGGCTGCTGAATTGGAATTCCAAAATCTGTTTAAGTATAGACCTCTCAAAAGATGCTGAGTAAATTATTTCATCTCTCTGTACCACATGTCTGTCTTGGTTACCTGGGGAGAGTCATCACTAGGAGTGCAATTGTCACATTCTTATGTGTGACAAGTACTTTGTAAGAGACAGGTTTTACTCAGGTTTGGACTGCTACATGAAATTGTAACATGAAATCTAATAATCTGCAAATACTGATATGAACAACATATGTGCAGCATATCCCCCTTCTAAAAAATGTGCTCTTTTTTGTAAAATTTTCTACCAGAATGTAAACAGTGTTAAGGCTAGGTTTTGATTTCACTACCACTCATGTTTGTTTACTTGGTACATTTATAAAAAATCTATTTATATTTGCTCAGGGTCTGTTCTTTAGATTTTTGAGAGACATATGACACTGTTCCCATCTAGATTCATTACATGTATTTTGCCTACTTCTACTATTCCAGGTCAGGCCTGTTTCACAAGTATTTCTTTCCATGTGAGTTGTGTGTTCTTCATTTTAGGTATATTTTGTTTTTCTTAATAGCAAGTGAGATCAATTGAGAACACAATGAAGTATATCTTCTATGGCCCTCTCTTATCCTGTGCCTTGGAAGTTCTGGGATTGCTAATGTCAGTTTCTGTGATTTATCTCTTGGGGTGAAGTTGTTCTGACCTGCAGTAACAAAGTACATCATTGTTGGCTTGCATGTTATAAAAATGATGCACAATACTCACATCCTAAAGTCAGAATAAACCTTTTACGCAGCTCTTTGTCAGTTCTACAAACGGTTGTAGTTAATCGATGCTATAAAACTTTCCTTCAGGCACTGGTATTCAGCATTCACACTGGGAAATGCAGTTTGAGTCTGACATTTTAAATACTGGTGGTATTATCTAATGAAATAACTCGAAGTTTGAAAATTCACATCAGTAAAAAAGCACAAAACTACTGCTGAATATTTAAAAATATTTTTTGGAGCATTCGGGGAAAAGACATTGTACAGACACTATTGTTTTGCTACTCTTTTCCTGCAGACACTTTCAACTTGACCAGAGTTCTACTGGCTCATCTGTGCATCCATGTAATTGTCAACAACATTAATGGGATCCATGTGCAAAAGCTCATGAGGGCATACATTGAAGTCAAAGTTCTTTTTTCCTTTATCAATATGTGTCATGCAAGTGCTGTCATGAGAGAAGCCTTCAAGAGCTTTTTTCTACCTTGCTATAAGAAACATTGTAGATGTAGCAAGCAGGATTTCAGGATTTCTCCACAATATAATTTTTCATTTTGAATTTTACTGATTTGCCATTCCTAGGAAAAAAGGAAAGTTGCCCAGATGATGACAAACTGTGGAAATTACATAGACTTTTACCTGATATTTTAATAATAAATCACTAGATAGACTTTTTTTTTACATTTAGATGTATAGAGTAAAGATGGCATTTGGATTTTTGTTTTTGTAAGACCCTCAAAGAAACAATGTGCTATTTACCGAGGCCATTTTCTTAGGATTTCCTCAAACTTTGGACACTCAAAAAAAGAATGGCATAGAGGAAAGATGTAAAAATATCATGGTGGAAGAGGCAGAGGGAAAAAAAAAAAGCCTTCTGTGACTCTCCTCATCTAGAATGTGCTGTACTGTATTCCAGGCTACCCCATGCCTAGAGGCCACAATCTATCCTTAAGTGTATGTGACCTACTAACCACAGTGAAAAAAAAAGAGCAGGTGATCTGATTTACTGCTTTTCTCAGGGAATAACTTTTGCCTTGGTAGGGGAAAATTGAAGAAGTTACTCATGCTAATGTGTGCTGCTCCCATGGGGTTCCCAGACTATTCCTCAGAGCAGTTGTATCCTAGCTTTTCAGCATAACTGGTGAAAAGGTCAGTGCAAACATTCATTCACACATACAAAAAAGACAATTCTTTAGTCCTGTTGTTGGAGTGTTTGTTTTTCTCATTTCTAGGCAGGTGGAAAAAACACTAATGTGCAAAGAATACGTTTCTGATACAATTTTTCAAGAATCTCAGACATTTCAAGAATCCTCCTCAAGGATCACAAAGTATATCATAAAGAGCAGATGGGGTGGAAATATTTCCTGAAGAGGATTGAAACAAAGAAAAGGAAGTTCAGGGCAATAATGGGGCCTTAGACACCCCAACTTTGGGCTACCTGCTTTTGGCTAATCTTAACAGGACCTATGTTTAGGAGGGTGAGAATTTGCCCTTTATTGTAAGTGGGCCTCTGCCAGTGAAGTGGCAAATATCTGTGACACATAAACTCACCAGCTAGTTTGGCAGCTCTTGTTCAGAGTGATTTCCCCAGTTCATGCAGTAAATCAAAAAGCAAAACCCAAATAGCAGGACAGCACCCTATTTTCCAAAGTTTTTTTATTTAACCGGTTTGTAACACTTTCTCCCTGTTCCAGGTGAATCACTTCATCATTACAATGCTAGATTTTGTTTCAGCTTTTTCCATTGTCAGCAGGACAGTATTTAAAAAGCAGTTTGCTGCTCACCTTTCGGTCATCCTCATAACTTTCATCCGTATATTGTTTTATTTTGCTAGAGGCTCTCCCAACAGACAGGCATTTTCTCTGAAAAGCTGCATCACCTATGGAGTTAGGAACTGTGACCTTCTGGTGCTTGAATGGTTCTATGGAAACTTCAGAATATCCTTTACTTTTTCTTTAAAAAGAAAAGTCATTAAAATACAGGTTTCAGAGAGTCTGAAATACACTCCTACAGTTCTTTGCTCTTTGGGGAGGCAGGGAAAATGCTTCAGCCTGTAGTATTCCACACTGCCCTGTTAAATACCTCATGGACTTGGGAGTGGTTGTATTCAGCTTTTGATGAATAGGAAATACACTTTTATCTTAGCAGCACTAGCACAGCTCAATTGTCTAAATATTGTTCTAGTATCTAGTAACATTTTCTAATATCTAATAACTGTTGCACACAGTATCCCACTCTGAATGTGTTTTGGTCCCTGTGAAAGACTCTGAAGAAAATCAGGGGGGTGTTACTATTTCAGTGTATGGCTTTTGTTACATTTGCATTTTTTGTTTGTTTGCTGGGGTTTTTTTTAATGAACAAATTATTCATGCAGTTAAGAAACATATTTTAAGGGAAATTATACTGGTTTTCCTCTGTGATATAAAATCAGTATTTTGCCCAGTATAAGCAACCATTTTCAGCAGTTCGGAGACCTTAGCATGCAAATTCTCAGAATGGCCTCTCCCTTCTTGCCTGTGCAAGTGGCAGAGGAAAAACCCTGTAGGTCCTCTTCTTTTGATGAACAATATCCTTTGACCCCTTAAATTGTTCTTCAGCTCTTTACTTTCTTTCATCAGATAAAACCCTTCCTGGTGCTTTATCCTTGATTCTGCTGTCAGGAATGTTGGCTGTTGCTAACCTATACCTGCCTTGCAGCCTTCATTCCAAGTCCTGTCCTAAGTTAGCAACAACCTCATGTGATCTATCTTCCTTAAAAGCTTATCTTTTGCACTTGCCACTGTTATATGTAGCAATTTGATGAATAGATCAGTTCTGTTCACTGGTGCATAGTGGCCTCAGGTTCTTGACTTCTTTGTTCTATTTGCCTACTGCTTATCTTGGCACTCTTTTTGATTGTTTTCAAGTAATGCCTTTTGTTTTCTGTGAGCCTGATGTGAATGCAAAGAACAAAGTCCTACTTTTTCACCTCATCAATCTCTTTTCTCATCTTTTACCAAATAAGATTGGACAGTGTATTTTTATGGACCGAGGGATCTTTTACCATTTTGCCATTGCCATTGTTGCTGGCCTGTCTTTAACTTTTCCTTCCGGCATTTTGTGAGAACTTAGGGATGGGTGTCCTCTTCTTAAATTCCCAGTGGGGGCTAAATTACTACAAATCTGCGAACTTCGTTATTTCCCACTATGTGTCAAATTCCAGGTATGCCTTCTCTTCCAAGAGACACAGCACAACTCCAGATTACCATTTTTGTCTGAGGGGCATATCTGTAATTCTCCCTGCAGATGGAATGACAGGCTATTGCAACCAAGAAACTAAGTGGCTCCTGGTTAGGAGACAGTTATCCAACATCATAACATAAAAAATATCATGGGACAATATCTCACGAAGGTGATCAAAGAGACAATAGGAGTGAGGTGCCTTAATAAGACCCTGCTGACCTATTCCTAGGCCAGAGGCCATCAGCACATCTGTGTGAGCACAGGGGCACAAGGGCTGGCAGGAACACAAACCAAGCACTCTCCAGTCAGCTTTCAGACTTAGGGGCCCACTGCTGAGGAGTGGGACACATTATGGGATATAGGGGAAAAGCAGTTCCAGATTGCACGGGACCAGTTGTGGGTTTATGTTTATCTATGTTTACAGATAGAGCCAAATGTGGGGAAAGGGGGTAGGTTAGGTGACTTGGGGAGGGACAGGAGTGAGAAAATAGAGGGGTAAGCAAATAATAAGGTCAGTTACCACACTTGGCTAATCATAATAACTGTCTGGTTATGCTCTGTGGCTGATCAGTGCAGCTGGATCTATGTTCTTATTAAACTATTTTCTCATTCTTTTCTGGGTGAGGGGAGTCTGTGCACACATGTACAGGGATGTGAACCCAGCAGCTGGAGGCAGACCACAGACCTGTGTGTCTGTGGGGTAGTGACTGATCAAGTGTGGGTGTGTGAGTGGGTGTGATCCCTTGCACAGATCAAGCCAAACCAGATGGTAAGCAGGGAGGTGATCTGGGAGCAAATGGGGTGAGGGGTCTCTAAGGGCCAGCCCCTAGCGTGAGAGCACCCCTGAATCTCTACCAACAAGAGCCCAGGGGAGGCAGTGATGAGTGAAGGGGGTCAGACTCACTGGCTTGTGTGAGCAGCTGCCAGCAAGTGAGAGATTTGGGAGCTGGCAGCCAGCTACTGGGGAGACTGACTCTGTGGTCTAGACAATTAATGGTTTTCCTTGTTCATCCTGATCAATACTTTTTAACCTACTTGAAATCATAGCAGAGAAATGTGGGAATATTCTAGGATGTTGACTGAATATTTCACTGAACCACCTGTGGTAATATCTAGAGAATTTGATTTGTTCAGTGTATTTGACATAATACAACTTCAGTGCATGTTGTTAAAGTGCTCATAAAACATCCATGATAGATGCTAAGATGTACTTTACAGTTATTTCTGTATGATATCATCATAAAGATCATCAGTCACCCATCAGGTTGCACATGCATTTTGTGGCAAAAATTGAATGGATGGAATTGTTCTAAAACCAGAAGAAACACAGGCAGAAATCATGTTTCTGTTTTCACACACTTGTTTCCTACACCTTAAACACCAACTGCTCTGAACTCTCAGCTCTACTGTTTCTAGGCTTCCTGAGAAGTCACCTTGCAGCTGGAATTGGTCCATACAGCTGTAGGATTTCAAGAATGGTGCCTCACACATAATTTTCTCTCTTCCCTTTTGGGGTTCTTGAGCATTGATCAATGGACATTACTTGTCTCAAGGATTCACTGTCTTCTGAGAAGCATGCACATAATTTGAAGAGATATCTGGCCATCTGTCATGGTATCAAGTTTTTAAGGGAAGATAAAAACAAGTTCATGGGAAAAAAAAATATCTGTTGAGGAGTATGGCACACACAGAAACAACACCTGGCTCAGAAAGTCCCTGAGCTGAAAACAATTGGATCCTGAGAGAGTACTGCAGGCAACAATCACATAAACTTGCCTTGGAGTTATTCTTCCTTAAGTTTGTACTTGCAGACACCATTTAAAGGAAATACAGTATTAGGGTAGGTAGAGACTTGCTCTGACAACTGAAGACAGACATTCTTTTGGTCTCCTGTATCTCAGTTACCACAGACCCATCCTCATGCTAAAGTGTCTGATTGCTTTCAAGTTTGATTTCTGTCAAGACCCAGTCACAGCTTCACTTAGTAAACTAAGTGAATGTGCCTGCATATTCATATTATTAGGAAACACAAAGCTCAGTGTATAGAAAAAAAAAAAATTAAAAAACCCATAAAAAAACTTCATACAGAGATTTTCACATTGTTATATAAAGCTGGAAATAGCTTTTTGTTTCTTAATAGTTTAAAAATTCTGTGAGGCACAGGTAATGACAGCAGCTGGCTTGAGAAAATGACAGTAATGTTTCCAAAGGAATAAAGAAAGTCCACGGTCCAGAGGAAATGACATTGTGAGAGCAGTTATCTACTTTGTTATTAAACATTTTACAGGCCTTTACCTTAATTCAGCTTGAAACAAAGATGATATGTAGATAACAAGCTCACAGTTAAATCTTTTTCTGGGTGAGTATTAAAAATGATGTACTAGAATATGTAGAACGCAAAGAATCCTAGTAATACTAGCTAAATTATTATTAACAATAGTAATGATGGTAACAACAGCAAAATCTCCTAAGAATCTAACTACCTCATGGTATAGCTTTTCTGAGCAATATAGACCAGTTTTTAGGAGCTGACACAGTGGGAGTCTGGGCAGTGTGGAAGCACTGCCTTGCAGCAACTGGTGTTAACTAATTAAGTTCCTCAACACAGTATGAAAAGTGTCTGAACTCTGAGTGTGTTCTAAGAATTTGAAACACCACCCACTTAGTGAAATCCAATCCTTTCTTTTCTTGCAGTCTTCCTTGGTTTCTTACAAAGACAGTAGATAACTAATGCAAAGGGGAAAAATTTTCAACTTTAGAATGTTAACATCTGTTTGGAGGTGTTGCAGATTGATATAATTATCCTCAGTAAAAGTATTATCAGTTTATCAGCAGTATTAATGACTAAATGTCCCTCAAACATCTGGTCCAGTTTCTTATGAAATATCTATACAATTAGGTTAATTCTCAAAATATCTAAATCCCTACACCACTTATCAAAGGGGTGTCATGTGTCCATGCACATGTGGATATAACACACAATTCAGGATGTGATAATGGATCCTGACATTGCAAATGCCAAATATCTTTGTCCTCTTTAATTTTATTACGTCCTTATCATAACCATTAGCTACTAAATTATTCTGATTGGAGACAAAGTCCTAGCTTATCTGAATTCTTCTTACCACAAGAAAACTATTGATTTATTAGTCCATGCTAATTACACAACTTCATTGATTACTTTTCTTGGAAGGCTTACACTTCCTTTTTTTTTCAGTACTAACTTCACACATATATTCAACTGAACAAGTGAAAAACATTAAACCAAAACTCCCTCATGGACCTGTTTTTTCTTGTAGATTTTTTTCATCATCTGATGATCCATCTTGGCCCTTATGATTTTCTTAGGAATAAGAAGAAAGGCAGTGACAAGCATCTACGAAAATAAATGATCATGAAGACGAAAATAAAAGATCATTAGACACAAGCTAGTGTCAACAGGAGTGGGTAAAAAATTAAAAAAAAAAAAAAAAAAAGCAAATCCTTTGCTCTGCTTTATTTTCTGAAGTATGATAAAACTTAGCAAAATTCTAAATAAATTCTTTTTTGTTCACTCCTCACTCATGCAAAATTTTTGCTGGGATCAGTGTTGAGTCCTTCCTGACAGAAATTTAGTCCTTAAATGAGAAAAGAAAAAGAAAAATAATGGAGAAAAGATTACAAGAACTGAAGATGATGCCAATATGCCAACTACACACTTAAGTTTACACAGCTTGTTCATTTAAGCAAAAGATTATACGGAATAAAGTCAGGGGAAATCATCCCATATGCATCCCCAAAGATATCTGATATATCCAATGACAGCAGAGTCCTGTTTATTCAAAATACTTTCAGAACATCAAAACATTTGGATAAACAGGGCTGCAAATAATTGAGGGAGTTATTGTATAAGTAATTCACACCAGGGGGACATAACCTAGATTCAAAGGACTGAGTTTCAGATCAAAGGGGTACAGATAAATGGGATTTGGCTGCATATGAACAAATAAATAAAATAAAATTAAAAAAACCCCTACATTTGATTATTCAGTAATCAAGAAAAGTCCAAGCATTTTTTCAAAAAGAGTTTAGGACAAAAGGTTGAAATCGTTGCAATAGACTGTACAGAAGGATATTCCAACAGAATCAAAATAGCATAACAAAATGAGACCAAAAAGATATGGGAGGTTTTTTGGGGGTTTTTTTTGGGGGGGGGAATTGTGTGTGCATGTGTGTGTTTGTTTGTGTTGTTTTGTTTTACCTCCCAGTCAGGATGATATGAACTTTGCTAAGATTCTGACCTTACTCCAGCCATGACACTGACACATATTTTGTGGCAGAAGGTGGGGTATTTGTAACATCCATGTCTCTTAATCCTCTTTCCTCAATGTCCAATAGAAACAAAAGTGAAATACACAAGTTTGGACTTCGATGGACAATATTGTCTGATTTCTCATTTTTCTATTTATAAAATAACCCACATATGGTTCATCTACATACAGACATCATCATCTCATATTAAATACCTTTTAATATACAAATCTTGGAAATAAAAAAGACTTTGATCTATGCTGATATTCGCCCCCTGAATTATTAATATGGTGGTGTGGATACTTTGCCAATTTATACATATAAATGATAATTTTCTTTTTCTGAAAGCTATGCACACCTTGCCATAATTCAGCATTGTCACTTAATGTTTGTGGGGACTTTTTGACAGTGTGTGTGGGCAGATATTTAGAGAGGAGTGAAACATCAGAAACCATGACCCATTTTGCTTGCCCCCAACATTTGATTTCTGTAGCCAAGAGCCCATCAGGCAGAGTGCTTCTCCCACCACGGTGCCTCACCTGGAATAGTGCCATCCTGGAATGGCCCCATTCCCAAAGCCATAGGGAAAGGAGTTCTTCTGAGGGATGTGGTGTGTGCCTCAAGTTTCCGAGACATTTTTTCAACCACGTCGTAAGATGGACCATACTGCCCTGCTGAATCCATCCTGAAGCCTCTGGGTGTCATGACTGGGTTTTTGAGCCCTCATGTCTGTCAGTGGTGCGAGGTCCAAGTCCAGGCCCCACCTTTGTACCAAGGGCAGGGGGTGCCTCACCCCTCAGCCATGGGACAGGTCTCGTGGGCCTGTCAGCCTCCCATTAGCCACATACCCCATTTACCCTGCACCTCTCCTCAGGGATGCTCCACACAGCCGACCTGCTGCCCTCCCAGCCCCTGACACCCCACTCGCTGCTTTGAGTGGGAAAAGCTGCCATGTTGCTGTGGCTGCCCGCAGAGCCTCCTCTCTGATCCCCTCCTCTGCTCTGGTGGCTCTGCAGGGCAGGAGGGAGTGGACACAGCATGGGGACGTGCCACTCTGCTTGCTGGTGATGTTTTTCCCAGATTTCTTCCCTCCCTCTCTCCCTGGTGAGGGACTGCGGCCTTAGCTGCGTGAGGTGATGCATTGGTGCTCTGAGGGGAGAATGCGTGAGGGGTGAGGATGAAAGGGGAGCAGAGGTGTTTTGGGAGGACAACGAGCAAGGAAAGCTCTGGGGAGCTTGGAGAAATGGCAATTTGGAGATGAGTTGAGTAGTAAAAGCAAAGTAAACACCTGTAGGGTTGGAGGGGCCAGACATGGAAGCAGTGCTTGGCAGGGAAGGGTCTTGGTGTGTGGTGACACGGGGTGTGGGGTGGATGGGGAAGCTGACGAATGGGGGTGTTGTTGTGGAGTTTGCTTACAGGTTGCTGCTCTGATACAATCTGGAAGTGAGTAAAGGTTCATCATAAAGGGCAAAGCAGGGTTGGTGTTTTTCAAAAGCAAGTGTTAGGGTTTTGTTTCCTGAAGATATCTTGGAACTGTTTAAGGTTTCAGGCTACTGGCCTGATTTCCTCCCACCTCCTCATCTTACTAACTCCTCTGCAACCTGTTGGATAGTCATGTTGTCTGTGGTGCAGGTAGACAGCGAATTTCTAGTTTTATTTATAAGAGCATCTGTTGTTTCTGGATATGGATACAAAAAAAAAGGTAAATTTCCCTCTTCAAAAAAAAAAAAAACCCAAATAAACAAACCTGAAATAGTCTTCTGTCAATGAGCAACAGATAATGATAAGGCTTGTAAAAGTTTTGCCCTGTCTTTACTCTCTCTTTACAGTCTTCTCAAGGCTACCTTCCCTGACTCAAGAATTCCTGCTCTGTCTGTCTCAGTAGGAATTTGAATAGCAATATCTTGACCAGTTTTCTGTATGAAGTAGGGAAGAGAAGGTTAAAATGGAACATGTGTGTGAGAACAGCTTCAGCTTGATATCCCTAAAACTGAAACTGTTGTATGGTCCTAAATCCAGAAAGTACATAAGCTTCTGTGGAACTCGAAGTACCTCTGCAGAATCCCTCCTTTTGTCTAGCTCCCTAATCTCTGAAGGTTTAACACAGCCACACTTGAACAAAAACAGTGAAAGTTTTCTTACACTGCTAGTACGATGCTTGTGGATCAGGCAATCTGTTCCTATTTACCATCTAATCCCTGGATTTTCGGTTGTAATTTTAATTAAGAGAGTGGTCATTCAGTTTTTGATCTTTTCATCTAAGGACCCGAAGTTTTTTGTTCCCATTAAATTCAAAAGCAGGTCTGTCACTGGGTTCAGTGGTTGCAGGATTGTCCCTGTTATTCTTCTCCCCTACAACCCCCCTCTTTCCCCAAAGTTTTCTTTAAAGGGTAAAACCCCCAGGAGAATGAGATTCCCCAGAATCAAACAAAATCAAATAATTTCCCAGCCCATTTTCAGAAGTAGCTTCCCCCCCCCCCCCCCTTTTCCTATTTCCTACCACAATCTTGTCTTTTCTTTAATAATCTGGAACTGCAGCTACATAGTGAAGTAGAATTCAGAGGTTAAAAAAAATTAAAAAAAAAAAAGGTGTATGTTTGGGTCTTAAATTAATATACACATTACATTATATTTAATTGTGCCTTAGCAATAGGCTGATGAACTTAGGTGTTTGCTGCTGCCAATTGGTCATGATGCTCTGTAGCAGGCAGAGGCAGCAACTGCTGCTGATGGAAAAGAAAAGGTAGTGGAAGGAGGAGGGGAGAAGAAGGTGGGAGGCGAGAGGATTGGCTGCTTTTAATGTCATTCACAGCTGCGGGCCCCGGCTCTTCCGCCGCTCCAGCTCTGGCTCTCCCTTGAACAGCTCCTAGAGAGAACAAGGCGTGCGGAGCTCGGATCACCAGCATCATGCTCCTTGGGCTTGGATCGTAGATCCCCCTCTTTGAACACTAAAACAACTCCTTCGTCTTTCAGCGTCCCAAGCAGACACAGCGAGAAAACAAGCACGTGAGAGAGAGAGGAAAGAAGGAGGAGGAAGAAAATCTGCAACCAAGGGGACTAAAGCAAAGAAAAAAGAGTGCTTTGCTTGCACAGCTGCAAAGTGGGAATTTAAAGAGCTGCAGAGAGAGAAATTCAAGCTCATCAGCACATACACATTGCAGAATTACAGATCCAGGTAGAAATGACATCAACAGGGAAAGAAGGCAGCGGAGCTCAACATGCACAATATGTTGGACCCTATCGTTTGGAGAAAACCCTAGGAAAAGGACAGACAGGTTGGTTCTTTTGCAGCAGCACCGGTGCTAGAGGGAAGGTGCTGTAGCAGCCAGTGAGGTGTTGGGGATGGGGTGTTCGAGGGTTCAGGTTTTCCCATTTGCTCTTTCAGTGAAGATAATATTCATAGAGGATTTTGGCCTTTATTTATTTTTAGTTTTCATTTTAATTCCTTCTTTTATTTCTCTTTTTTTTTTATTTTTCTCCTTTTTTTTAAAAAACAAAGAAAAGAAAAAGAGAAAAAGCCCAGGATGCTTTATGTTCATTACTCCTGCTAATGGGTGTTGTTCTGATGACAGCCGGAGTGCATGCAGAGGAAAAAATAGATGATCTGCCGGTGGTGAATTTTCACATCCGTTTCTTCACTGCCCTACTTAGGAGCATTTTTCTTTTTAATCAAATTATATTGAAATTAAAGGTTCACAGCCTGTAGTACCGAAGAGGTGGTGGTGGTGGTAGTGGGGGAGTCACCAGCAGTATTTCATGACATCATGATTGAAAAGGGTGTAGTCCTTAAGGTGCAGTTGGGGGGGGTGGTGGAAATATGTACAGTATGTCTCTGGCACTGACTGCTATGGGTATTTAGCAAATATGGATGGATGGGCTGGTGGTTTTTGTGGGTAGGGTCTGAAATAAAAGAAAAATAGAGGATCAGTAGCAGAATTCATTCTGGTTATGCTGTGTTTTTGTAGGAGGGGTTGGGAGGGGGGAAGGGAGATTATTTAATTATTTTTCTTAAAGCTTGTTTATGAAACTCGCCCCCAGCAGATTTTCCTGAATGGAACAATGGTAAGAAATATTAAAAAGAGGAAAGCGAGTGGAGGGAATTAGCAGAGAGCAGGTGCTTCTGCCCTACATGACATAATTAGATCCCCTAAATGCGTTCAAGATCTGGACTTACTGTTGCTTGCTTGGGTAGCATATTCACTTCAAGGGCAGGGGAGTATTAATTGGAAGAAAAACCCTTAAAAAGAAGCCCAAATGCCTTCCTTCTAAATTTTTTTTATTTTTAGTAACAGGTGCAATAAGCAATGGCATCTAGCAAATTCATTGGGTTGGGATCCCCCCAAAAGTGGATTGAGACTTGAGATTATAATTTAGGGAAGGGGTAAGATCAGCCATTGGGGGGCTTCTTTGGGCATGTGGGTGTTAAGTGTTGTTCATTATGGTGGGACAATAAAACATGATGCATTGTGGTGTATTTTTTTTTTTTTATAACCCAGCCGAGCTTTGCCCATCTGTTGTCTAAAGGATTTAATAGGCGTTTCCATCCCCAGCTGCTGCTTCTGCTCTGCCTGCTTCCTCACTGCCCTGCGTGGCAGCAGCTCTGCAGTCCGCAATTTTCTTAGGGACACAGTCAAAATCCAGATCTTTCTCTGTAAGAAGCAATGCTCTTCTGAGATGATTGATTATAACCTCCCCCCCATCCTTCCCCTCCTCTTCACAACCCCATAGCAACCGTTCAGAGACATGGATGAAGATGACATTGTCTTCTAGTGGAAGTGACTTTTATTTATATTTCTTTTTTTTTTTTTCAAATCTCTTCAGTATATCAGCTGCTAAAGGTAGTTCTCTGTCACTGTTTTGGTTACCACCTTTATCCTTTGCCTAGCTCAGTGAGTCTTCTGCAGCTGTGTTCTTACTAAAATCTGTTCTGATGATGGTAATGAAAATATCCTACAAGAAAAATTGTGGTGTATTGTTAATAAAACTGCCCTATTTCTGCTGATAATCCTTTCCTGAATACTCCAGGTGATCAAAGTGCCAGCTGTAGATGACAAATTCATTTTTGTCTTCATCACCATTTCCTTTTTTCTCTCTCTCTCACCTTCTCAGTACCCCTCCCTCCCCTTTAGATGCAGTTGTGCCAGAGATTCCTGAAAATACAGCTGCATTAACCTTTTGCTCCATGTTCTTATAGCCTGACATTGTGGTCCTAAAGGGTTATCTGCTTTGGTTATGTTTTTTTCCTCTCTGCTAATCTTCCTATCTTCCTCCTAAGTGATTAGAGACGTGGGGGTGGAGAGAGAAGAACAGGATGTATTTAGAGGCTTGCTGCTGTTGGCCTCTGCAGTTATTCAACCAGCTGGACAAGGGTGAAAGTTTCCTGTAGCAGTTTTACCGTATAACTGATCTTTATAGATAAGTCTCTGCTGTTTGCACACATGAATGCACAGGAAATGCACAATACATGGTGTCATAGAAGCTGGAGGTGGGGGAAGGAGGAAGAGAGATCTTGAAAGTAGCTGATGTCAGTCTGTGTCTCTCTTGTTATACCCACCCTTGATTAATGGAATAATGCACTGAGGTGAAATCTAACTCAGTATTAAACACACATGGCTAAATATGGAAAGATGCCTTCTGGTCTTCTCGCATTTTCTGTGCTAATCACATTTGGGAGCATGCAGAATGGCATAACCAGTGTGTGGCATGTAGCTCATCCTCATCCTGCTTGTTTTGGAGGGTAAGCAAGCAACCTGCAGCATTTTAAGGAGAGGACAAGCAGTGGAGTAAGAAGGCCTGATTCACCACAGTAAATTGTGTACCTTGGCATTTGGGTTGCAGTGGCTTACAGATGAAGGAAGTTGTGATTGTAATCATTGGTTTAGAACTTGACTTTGAAGCTTGGAAGATTAGGAGGTAATGTCTTGGATTTTAATTTTTTCCAAGGGGATGAGGAAGAGTGAGAAAACAACCTGGCAAAATGAAATGATGAATAGAAAGAAAGTGTAAGTTTTGTTGCAAAGTCCTGTCCATTTTGCAGTGATTTTCATATCCATTCTTTTTATTTGGAATAAAAAATTATTGACTCTATGAAGTTATTTCAGATAGTCAGGTCAAGCTTTGCTCACAGATATACTATCATTATACAAATGAATTAATCAATCTTACCTGCTTTTACTGATATCAGAAGAAGGGGTTTTGGGGAGGAGTGACGGTTCATTCATAGTTCAGAGCAGACTTAGAGAGGGTGCCCTGGAGGGAGAACTTAATGGTAGGTAGAACTCTGGCTTTCACTCTGTGAATTTCATGCTGATTGCCACACTAAAAGCTGAAAAAAGTGTTTACCAGCAGCAAGTTACTGGTCCCTGCGGAGCAGTCTGGATGTGGTATCTGGGACGTTAGTGCGACCTGGTGACATCTGGCCATGGGTGGGCAAAACTGACAGGGAAAAGCCTTCTGTTCAAATTGGTGGGTAACAACTGAAAGTGTTGATTGATCAGATATGCAAAATTTGTCCTGAGCAGCCTTCTGGGCTGGTGCGTCATGCTTGCCGAGGGTGACTGATGCCACAAAGAGAGGATTAGGGCCTCTCAGGCAGAGAAGTTGGAAGGGGGCTACACAGGGCAGTGCTGAAAAATGGTTGGGCTTAGGTCTTTGCTGCTAGTGGGACTCATAGAGGGACAAAAACTATTTTTAACAACGGCCATATGAATTTACTATATCATTTCAGTACCGTAGCAAGATGGTTTGCTTTTGTAATAGGTTGAATTTAGAGCACCTCTTCTTGACGTCATCTGGCAGAATAGCTTATGGAATCTCTATGTAAATGATCTTGCAAGAATGCAAGAGGCATCAGAATCTTGATTGTTCTACTCAAAAAATTATTTTACAGAACTGCCAGTGTAAAAAAATCATTGCTGTGTATATAAATGGGTGTGTGGGGAAAAGGATGGTTTATCTCAGTTCCATTGGTATATTCTTTTACAGTTAATTATAGGAGATTTTCATTGTAATTAACAGTAGTGAGCAAAGGACATGTGTCCCATTACAGTAACATACATGGAAACAGTGTGCCTTTAGAAGCCCCCTTCACACCTGATCGTGGAGCAGTGTTACAGGTTTAGGTGTAGGCTTTCTTCATTTGCCACTAATTTTATGTGAAACCAGCTTCTTGTGTATTCCTTGCTCTATTTTTTTTTTTTTTTTTAATTCCACAGTTATCTCTGTTCTTGTGTTTCTTTTGGCCTCATTAACCCCTGTTTCACCTTTGAAACTCTTAACAGTAATTCAAACTGACTGCAGTGAATATTTATTAATGAGTGCAAAGATGAGGAACTGAAGTATTTCTTGTGAAGGTCTTCAGCATTTTGGAGGGCTTTCTTGTATTTTCAATTGACAGTCACTGTATAGGCTTCAGCATCATTGTTTGCTGTAGCACCAATTCGGTGCCTAGTTGAAATTTCTAAATTGCTGATTTGTCTACAAGCAATAATGCTCTGGTTCTAAGTGGGAGTTATTCTGTTCACAGAGAAACTCTGAGATAAACTTCACGTGAAGTTTAATGCTACTTATCCATTTTGTTATGTTCCTTTTATTCTGTTTTAAGCCCGGTGCAAAAAGTCATGTGTGAAACTCATGGCACTTTGACCTTCACAAAAAGTGTAGGGGTTCCTTTTTCTGCATTGCATCCCATATAGCTTACAGCTATTTTGGTGTATAAAATGTTAATTATACATGAGCTATGAGCGAGGTGTTCAGCAGTGTTCTGTTGGGTTATGTAAGAACAGAAATCATTAAATTTGGGTCTTAGTGAATTTAATAGCCTTTTATTCAGTGAGAGCTTGAACAGGTCTTTACAGCCTTAACTGTCTGTTTCAATGACACTGTCAGAAACTTAAATTTTTTAATGTTTTAAATTTGTCTCTGTCAAATTTGGTTGAAAACTTCGGCTTTATTCAAGGAATGTTGGGTAGTCAATGAGGTCTCAGAAGCCTGGTTTCCTTAGGTAAGTAGGCTAAACAAAGTATATCCTCTTCATTCATACTGCTATAATTTTTTTTCTAACGCAGCATATTGGATCTAGAGAGAATCTAAGGAGTGCAGCTTTCTTCCATTTAGCTGTCTAGGTGAATATATCATTGTAAGAGGTGTAAATCATTGCACTTTTCCTGTGTTTTTTAAATGCACAAGCAAACAACAAACCAGTATATATCCTAATAATATTTTCATACATATACTTTGCTTTCCTTATGAGAGTTTCTTTCAAAGCAGTGTGAACCCATACTCTTCCTCATGGTAGTCTGTGAAGACTTAAATGTTAAATTTGTAATCATAGGAAAAAATACTGCAAGTAATACTGTAGGTAGTAGAGGTCTTAAAAATGCAATTTTCCCCAGAAAGGTTATGTCATAGTGACTCACATTTAATGGATTATCAAGTAATGGTTACGAGTTTTGAGAGATTTGGTTTTTCTTAACTTTATATGCCTTTGACTTTTCAAAAGTACTGTTTGCCTGCTTTACTGACTGAAGTAAACTAATATTACCCTGCTACTTGTCTGAACTGGAAAGTTCAGCTAGCCCTTTTATGATTTTCACTCTATTTATTTTGTTTTGCTTATTGTTTGAATTCGCAAATTCCTGTTTGCTAAATGAAGTCAAAATGATTTTTAATTTCCATCCTTCTGAAAACTTTCTAGGGGCATGCCATTAGTCTTTTACTTCAATATCAGGAGCACAATTATTATGAACTTGTGGAAACAGCAGCAGGCTCTGAATGATTGTTTTTCTTTGTAAAGCACAGTAAGCTGCCTCACCTGAGAGGTGTTAAATTTTGGATACTGTCAAATGAGTAGGACTCTATAACTTACATTTCAGATACCAGCAGGAACTAAAGAAGCACTGATTTCACAAATAGGGTTCTTGCACTGTTCAAGCACTTTTCTACTTTTTGTCACTGTTCTAATGTCATTCTGTTCTGCCACAGCGAGAAGGACTGCTTAGGGTGAGGAGAGAGGTTGAAGGAAGGAAAAAAAGCTTCTTGTTAAAATTTACCTCTTGAGAGGAATTCTTTTGATCTCCAGAAAATCTATGGTTCTATGAGAACACCAAGTGTTTTAGGTAGGTTCTTAAAATTCCTTTTGTAAACTGAGTGGAGCAGCCAGTGAGTGTTTTGGATTCTCCAGCACTCCAATGTTTTTTAGTATACCATAAATTTACTCCATACATTACATTTTGGGAAGTCTTCAATATTGTGTGCTTTAGAGAATTAAACTGTAGTTGCGATGACAATAATACACACCTAAAAATTAGCAGGTAGGTAATACAGAACAAATGTAGGTGATGTAGGAATTCCAGCTTTCAGAAAAAATTTGAAAGGAAATGAGAAGTTTGGAAGGAATACCTTCTGAAGTAAAAGACATTGCATGAGGACTATACTGTGCACATAGGAGAACAGTCATAGTATGACGAGGTGGAAGCTTGGAATGTCAATTTCCCTGAAAGTACAGTAAAGGAGGAGACGTCAATGAACGCTCAAGTAGTGGTCCTCTTCAAATGCTAAGATACTGTAGTTTGCTCTTGTGAAGTCAGTCCATATTTTGAGTTGAGCTGACTTCAGTAGAAGGATCATCAATCTGGGATAAATAGATGAGAGTGGATTTTTTTTTTATTTGTTGTGGATAATCCTATTAGGAAATATCCCAAAGAAATGTTCTGGGTTTTGGGGGGTTTTTTTTGTTTGTTTTTTTAAACAAGCCCAAGATGTTTAGCAATCCTAGTCAATAATGCTGTTCATTCTGCTTATGGAATATGAGGTGATTGTTCCATTTCCAGTTCATATATAAACATTATGTTTTTCTACAAAATAGCCATAATGATCTGTAGAATAACATGATTAATTTGTTGTAAATTGTGTTCTTAATGAACTTGAACTGTCTTCATCTGCAGTGTCTGTGATTTCCTTTAAATCCCTATTTGTTTCAGATTTTTTGGCAAACAGCTATTTATATCTTCTTTACCCAGCTGTCTTCACCTTACTTATGGATTGGTTGCACTTATGCAGTATTCAAAGATTTGAATTGTACTCTTGAATGTAGTCTGTTGGGTATATTGCATAAGAAAATTGCATTCTGCTTGGATCATTGTGCAAGCACTTCCAACACAGACATCTGCAAGTTCAAACCAAAAATTCGGTTTTCCTGGACAGTTTGGACATGATTTGTGTGAGCATCCATGCTTGGTAGATGCAAGTTTTCCCGAAAGTCTTTTTAAAAGGTGCACAAGTGTGACCAAGTTAAACTTGATTTAAAATGCCTACTTTTAGAGCATATTAATATTGTTCATCCAGTTTTATTTTACTTATTCTACATTTAATTTTGAATAGGAATATAAAAATTTTATTAATTATGTTTACAGACTAGAAACATTACTAATAAAAATATCTTAAAAACCACACTAAAAAAATTACCCAGAAGATTTTTTCATTGCTTCGTAACTTTTGAAAGTTGGATTTGAGTGGAGTTTGGGTGGAATAGCAGAATTTGTTTTGGTTCCTTTCCTAGAAGTGTCTTACTGGCTATTGATGTAACTGTAAACATTTTGTTCTTGGTTGTGTCATTTGTGGCAGAGATGCCTATGAGGTGCAGTTCTCCTGTGGACTGTATAAAAAGGAGTGTACTCTTTTCTTTTGCAATGACCTTGGGATAAACTTTTTAAAGGCTTTTAAATGCAAGTGTGTCATGAGACTAAGGACAGAAAGCAATATGGACAAAGAAGGTAAATGATGGTGTGTGTTTTAGCAAATCCAGGTACATTCTCTTGCAAGTGGTACTGTTGCCTTCCCAGAGGGCAGAGTAACCTTCAGGCTGGTGCAGGTGGCTGATGCATGCTCAGTGCTGGAGTTGGTAGAGTAGGACACTTGCCTTGTATTGTTAGTGCTCTTGATTTTGTTTTGAGGAAATTATTTTCTTATTTCCTGAAGGCCACAGAGACGTATCAGGTCAGCTGATATAAAGTACCCCTAAAGCTGCCCTAAATAAATCTTTGATGGAGTTCTAATGGCCAACCTCACTGTTTTGCATCCTATGGCTATGCTGAGCAGTTTCTGGCTTTTAGACTTTTGTTGTACCTACTTTAGCTTTCTTGATAAAGGTTATTGCCAGCTTAGAAGGACAAGGAATACTTCTAAATTTTTTTTTTTTTTTCACATAAACATTTTTAATTTGGAATGGGGTAAGGTTAGACTGGAAGGGACTGTTCTTTGTGTAGCTCACCACAGATAACAGGCTGCTTTTCCGTTTGTTGTCTAATATTCCACCCATTGATAATTTGATAATTAAGGAGTTTGGAAGAAAGCAGATATCTTGCCAACTACTGACCAAAGGAGATTATTGCTGGTGAAAACTTTGCACTGAGATTTGTGACTCAGCTGACAGCAGATGGGTTAATGCACGGTGCAGGGGGATATCGAGGAGAGAAATCATCGTCAGGTGGCTTAAGGTGGGGTGCAAGTACTCTCTATTTTTCTTTCTCATTTTAATGTTCCAACACTATGTGGGAATTATAGGCATGATAATATTTCCAGTGATGCACTTATCTTTAATTTTTGATTTTTTTTTTTTAAAGGAAAACTGTTTTCAGGCGTCCATTTAGTAAGTGCTCTTCTGGCTCTCTGCTTCTACTTACCAAACAATATGCTGTCTTTATATCCTGAGGCTTTTGTAGTTTGATTTGCTGTCTTTTGTACTATATGCTTAATGTGGGAGAAAACAGATGAGTGTGTAATGTATATATTTTTTAATAATGTCTACATTACCTATGTATTAACATACTCTGTTTTTGCAGTGTCATTCCTCTGTGTGTTCAGCTTCAAATGCCATAAACTGACTCTGCTTGTATTTTACTTGTTAAAAGCACTATTGACAGCAACATGGAGCTGGTTCCTGGAAGAAGCAAACTGGACTGGACTAAAAATATATTATTTTTTTACTGTTTGTCTAAATCCTACTCTTAGAACTATTAAGAATAGTTGTGGTGTGGAAGAAGGCATTACAGGTGACCTCGCCTGATAAGTCACAATTGTACTAATTACAAAAGAAGAGGAACAGCCTTGCCTTTAGTGGGTCACGGCTGTGACTGATAAAGTTTGTTAAAAGGGGTGGGTTGGCTGGCTAAGGGGGACCCTGAGGAAGAGGATCTAGAGGAAGAGAGACTTACAGAGGTTACAGAAGTAGAGGAACCCTGAGGGAGAAGGAAGGATCCAGAGAGACACAAAGATGAGCAAAACAAGGATGAGAGTTAATGCTGTAAAAGATATGCTGTGAGGTCAGTGTGGGTCTGATGGAGTTGGGGCCTGCAGACATAGTTAAGCTGGTGAAACCCTGTGCTCAGTCTGCAAACTAATACTTGCAGATGTAGTGCAGCAGGAGATAGCCAGTAGTCAGACACCACAATTGGACCCTACAATAGGAGCTTGCTGTAGTCAGAGTCAGGATGGCTAAGCTTTAAGGAAGACTAAACTAGGACCCTTTCCATGTTATTAAATGTCTGTGTCTTGGCTCATTTCTACCCCTAACGAGAAGTCTACTGCAAGAAGTGTCAGTCTGCCAAAGTGGGACAGCAACTGCAAATGAAAGTGTACCAGGTCTTCATACTGACCCAGCAAGGAATCATGTTGAAATTGCTTGGCTCTTTATCATCTTTCATTCTTTTTCTTAATTATTTTATGTGTAGCTAGCAGTGTAGACACTAGGTTTCCACACAGATGCTGCTATTGGAAAAGTGGTTGTTTTGTTGCTTTGGTCCAGGATGAGGCATGCCAAAGCCCTGTTTCCTCGTGTTTGCTTTTCTGCCTCATAGGAATATAATTTATAAGGAAGATGTACCTTTGAAAACATATTTGCAGCTAAACATGAGCTGGAGATGTACAATTTCATTTTAAAAAATTCTGTTAAAAAAAAAAAAATCCTGCTCTGATGAAATCTGTGCTCATCTACTGTAACACTTTGCAAAGACTGATTTTGTTTTTTGCATTAAAGCATGAGTTTATGTGGGGAAAATAAGACTTCATATTCCAGATCTTTGTGGTGCTAAATGTACTGTGTGGGATGCTAAAAATTTTCTGATGTCTTTTGCTGACTGTTTGCCAGCAGAGGATTGGGTTACTTATCATGCCAGCCATTTGCCCTGAGTGAGTTTCATTCAGTGATTGTGTGAATTCTTTTTAATAAGTGTGACTGTCCCTAAGATTTAGGAATGGATTTGACGTTTAAGATTTTTGCCATACTGGAATCTCTTAATCTCTCCCAGTATTTGTTCTATTACAAAGCTCTCATCATATTTTCAGATTCTAAGTGATGGGTAGCTTGGCTGTCATGTTGGCAGCAGGTACCTGCTTTACCTTCTGGCAGCAGGTACAGATTTGGTCTACGGTTTTCTTTTTGAAGTCCTTGTTGTCTGGTTTTTTGGCTTGCATTTTTGTGGGTTTTGTTGGTTGGTTGGTTTTTCTTTTGGTTGCTTTTGGGGTTTTGTTTGTTTATCCTTGTTTTAAATTTTGGCATTACCTTGCTCTTCAAAACAGAAACTGATCCAAGGACTGTCATCCTAGTTTAGAGGCTACTAGACAGATATTTGGTTCTTTCTACAGCTGCGATCTCTTAGACAAAATTAATTAAGATGCCACGAAGGTATTTTCAGAAAACTTCTGAGGATGTTATAGTTCCAGTTGTTGAGACCCTTAATTATTTAGGCCCTATTTAAATAGGTTCATGTTTACTGCTAGAAGAGCTTATAGAGAAACTCAAGGATGTAGCCTGTATCTAAATAAGCATATGTTATCGTCAGAATTTTTTTTTAACTGCATGGTCATAGTCAACTGAAAAACAAGGTACTTTTATGGTTGTCTCCTGCTTGTACAAGATACTTTTTCTTTGTGAAATTAGTACCAATGCACTGTATGTCCTTTCTCTTAAGTGTATTTTTTTCTTCCACATTTCGTGTGTCTTGCCTTGCTTGTGAAATGAGGGGAGGGATAATTTGTGTCACATTATATGCATGTAATCCCTTTCATGCTAAGGCACTAATCCTAGTCAGGCCTTTGTGTGTGAATAGGAAGTCCCATTTAAATATAGGAGGAAGCTCCTCTACTGTGAGAGTGGGTTGCACCTGGCACTGATTGCCTAGAGATGTTGGGAAGTCTCCTTCCTTGCATTTATTCAGATTAGATAAAGCCTTGTGCTCTCCTTTTACCAAGGCTGTTGATCTAGATCTCCAGAGATCGCTTTCAGCCTTAACTCTTCTGATATTGTGTTATCTTACGCAGCTAAACTGTGACTTGCTCACTGAACTTCGTAAAACTAAGGAACTCTGTATTGTCCAGTTTTGTACCCTTTATTTCCCTGTTGCTCCTGCTCTTTCTCTGTCCCTTGGACTAGGTGAGAACAATATTTGTGAATCATTTGGAGTTGCCTCTGCTGCCTGTCCATCTTTTTTTCTTTCTCTTGAAATACATTAAGGAAAAATCACAAGTGAGCTTTCTGTAGTGGGAATAATAGTTTGATTCTCTTAGGTTTTTTTCACAGACATTCAGCACTTCCCATTACATTTGTAGAATCTTAGAGACTTCCCTTGCTCTTTCAAACTTGGTTAGAACTTGATAATGGGTTCTGATGTTATGGGGGAATTGCTGACACACAGCCTGAACATTTAAATTTTATTTCCTTTAAAAAATCAGGTTAACAAAATGCTGTTCTTAACAGCACAGCTTCTCTAACCTTCACTTGGTTTTGAGGACCATGAGATGCTGCTGTGTCAGATTGAGATAGCTGCAATACAGCTGCTCTTCAGATATTGCCCTCACCTTGGCTAAGATTCTTATGTCAAAGTTAGAAGGAAAAGATGGTGCTAAAAGCCCATTATGATTCCCTAATGCTGGGGGAATCCCCATACAGCTCGGCAGGCTGGATTCCTGCCTACTCGCTACTGCTGGAGCAGTGCAAAGCAAGGGCAGTGGAGACTTGAACTTGGTCATTTCTGTTTGCAAGCTGAGCTCAGTGCTTGGGGAGTGTGGGAAGCAGGGAGCCCCCTCTGTATTTCCTCCATGTATCCATTTTGGTACAGTGGTAGTATTTGAAGTAGTCCTTTCCTGCAGAAAACTGAGAGGAAGACTGAGAGCTGTTTGTGTGTTTGCAATGCCTGTCTGTACAAAATCGTCACCAAAGACAAAGCCAAGTATTATATTAGAACTTGGCAATGGCGCAGGCACTGTCGCCCTATTAAACGCAAGCATTTGTTTTTTTGTAAAGACATGGCTATGAGTGGCACAGCTTTTAAGATTCCTTACGCTTTGTGAGCACCAGACTTCAAGTTTGTCATTAGCCTTTGGAGCTAATTAAATCTACCCTTTTCCCCCCAAACTTCCCACTCCTGTAAATCAGTAAAGCTTGATTAAAATCAGTAATCATTGACAATAAAGAACGATCTGTCCTAGAGTTTCTGGGTTTTGTCCCATGCTGCTTTTCTTCTGGATCTGTGGTTTATTTCATTGCTCATATTTATGAAATTACTTCTCTTTTACTTCTGGTTCTTTCCTGATTGCATTGAAGACATTACTTAGGCAAATTCCCCACTCAGTTACATCTGTGCAGACTCAGTGACTTCAAGGCCTTCCTCACGTTTATCTGAGAGGGGAGTTTGACTCATGAGCAAGCTTCTCATTGATGGCAGCAGAGGCAGACCTCTGGCAGTGTTCTAGTTAAGAGCAGCCTAGAAATACATCTCTGCAGTGAATATTCAAGCAAATTAGAGCACTAAGTGGAATGATACTGTAAGCAAATTCAATTCAAACTGAAAATACAGGCCCAGCATTTTACAAATTACTGTATTTCATCCTTAAAGCAGAAGTCTGTCTGCTCAGCTAATACACAGATTAAGGCAAGCATTTTAATACTTTCAGTAGTAATTCTTCTCTAGTATTCTATACGTACCTGTGCTGAAATTACCCAGCCAGTGTTGCTTCTGCTTTTGCATGTTTTCTTTCTGGCCTTCTGATGTTTTTGAATTCTTAGAGTCAGTTTCTACACGCATCTCTGTAAACAACAATTGTTTACATTCCTCTCTGGAAGAAGCGAAAATTGATAGACCTTTGGTTTGACC
This sequence comes from Certhia americana, assembly GCA_018697195.1. NCBI lineage: Eukaryota > Metazoa > Chordata > Aves > Passeriformes > Certhiidae > Certhia > Certhia americana. The sequence goes on along the minus strand of CM031861.1, from coordinate 17,051,686 downwards.
AGTATGATTATAGAGGTAGCAACCTTCTTTTCCAATGACTGTTCACTTTTGCAATTCTATATAAGTCGGAGTTTCATAATAAACTCTCTCTTCTCTCTCCTTCTTTGAGAAGAGCTGTTGGAGAAATGTCATCTTTGCTCGGGAAAGGAACAGCCAGACTACTAGATTGGGACAGTTGCCATCTTTGTTACCAGGTGCCTTGTCTTGCTCAGATCTGTGTCCTTAATGCTGTCATCACCATTTCTCTTATCACCACTGAATTAGATGAGTTATGGCTGCAAATCCTCTCTAGCTCCACCAGTTCTCGTTTGTCCTCAGCACTTTGGTGCCTGTGGCTCTGTGGAGCCAGGCGGGCTGCGGACTGCTTCACGAGAGTTCACAGCAACCTTGATGAGAATAGCCAAATTAACATCACACTTACTGTTCAAGTGTCTGCTCTGCTGCAGATTTCTGAGGAGTTCATCAGAGGGGAGAAACTCATGTGCTCTATGTATTTTTCTTCTCATGGAAATGGTGGGGATTGAGCACATAGCAAGGCCAAGGATCCAGATCAAAGAGTACGTGTAACTTGCAGTCACAGGTGCAATTCTAGCCCTGGTGGGTAATGCTGGTGTCTTCTGGCACAAAAAGCAATGAACAGAGGGCAGTGAAGTTTGGAGAAGCACCTAAGAATGTTGCCCTGTGTAGAAGTCTTGTCTTTCCCATCTTTTACCTTATTTACTTGTAGCAGTTGTGCCTTTGTCTTGGTCTTTTGATAAACTCTGCATTAGCTACTGATCAATATGGTGTGTCAGATGTGGATAAGCTGGGCATTTTTCTACATAATGCTTTGTACACTGTGTGGATGGGAGACTTCGTTTCAGGGTTGGTTTGGGTTTCTTGTGTGTGTGTATGCAAAATACCTTCCTTCTGCTTGATCCTGTACATTTCTGATTCTCTTGTACAAAATTATTCTGTACTTTCAAGGCTCCTTGGATTAAAGGTACTGAACTTCTCAAATGGTTGGGTCACTATTTGTACTCTTATGATCTCTAAAATGCTACAGAGTCTAGCTGGCCATTTCTTGGCTTCAAGAGTAGTAAAGATACGTAAAATAAAGAGTCTGTTCTTGTCATTGTGCAGTTGTAAGGCAGATTATTCAGAAACAATAACTATGTAGTCTTCACTAGCCTTAACAAGCTCAGTCACTGACTTGGGGTGGAGCCTTTGACTAGTAAAAAAATATATCCTTTTTATAATGCCCTGCTGTAAAACTAAGATAATTCTTGGCTTCCCTTTTGGGACTCACAGCATTAGCCAGCTAGCATAGATAACTTTTTCAGAAATAAAACGCATCATGAAAATGTCTGGGCTAACCATCCAATTTAGGTCTAGTGGTTTTTTGTTTCTGGTTTTTTGGGGTTTTTTTTAACCTGAGGATGGACTGAACCATACAGCCTTGTCTGTTTGTCTGTTCAGGTGGTGATATCTGTTTATGCTGTATTTGTCTTCCATAGCTTCACCTTTTGATTATTGAAATACTGATACATAAATGCTGAAATTTCTGTGGCTGCATTCAAGACTAAAGTTGTTCTAACTATCTAATAAAATGGAAAAATTGCGTTGATATTCCCATTTTGACAATATGTGACTATGCTGACTTTTGTTGCTTATTTCCTTAGGGGCATTTGTCCCTGATCTCTCAAAGAAAATGTCACTGAATAAAACTATGTATGATGCTGTGTGTTCTAGTTACAAAAGATTTATAACTTGGTCACTTTTATTTACGCCTCTGTGGAGCTGGTGGAATTCTACTGCAGTGTTAAAATGCAGCAGTTTCATTTTCCTGCAGGCAGCAGCCCTCTGGTGGTGTGCGGTTTTTTTCTTCTTGGTTTGTTTTTTTTTTTCTCTTTTCTTTTTAAGTCATTTTTGGAGATTCAGATAATTTGAGGCACTTTTAAGAGCTTCTCTATCAGACTAACCTGCCACATAGTCTCATATCTCTTTCTTTTCTAGTCCTCACCTCATCACCACCCCCACCTAAATTTTCAAGTGGGATGTAAAAGACAAAGAAAGGTTACAAAATTATCCCGTGGATAATACCAGAAATCTTATTTGGCAAACTGATATTTACCAAATACTATATCTGTAAGTTTCAGCTCCCAGAATTACTGCCTGGAAAGGGTATAGGTCGATGTGAAGTGGGTGGCTCAGCTCCTGGGTTATTCTGAAGACTAGACTGTTAGGAATGCAGGCATTTCTGAGGAGGCTGCTGATGAACTTGAAATATCAAAGAATTTTTTAAGGGATGACCTTAGGAGTCTGTTATATGGGCGTTAAAGATAGTCATATTGTAAGTTAATGTCTGGAAAACATATTTTGGCTAATGGGGAAGGGGAATCTTCTCATCAGTGCCCTAGGAGTGAAATTTACCCTTTTGCTAGTATGAGATTTAGCTATAACTTGAATCCCACTTAAGACCTGTTTTGAAGTACTGGGTTATGTTCTGGGAGGTCAAAATGGGAGTTCAGAAAACAAATAAAATAAAATATCACCCCTTACTGGTTTTGAGATAATGAGCCACAGTTTTGTGCAAATGAATTTTGAAATTGTTAAAGCTGTGCCAGGGATGCATTTGGCTTGTTTCCTTTCCAGGACTACAGTAAATGTCAAAATCATGCTGTACCTGTGACTGTGCTACTGTGTAAATACTCTGTAGGAAGACATGCAGTTTCATTAACAACTGAATGCTGAAGGGTTTAGGGCAAATAATTCCAGTTAAGATTAGTTGTTTTAAGATGTACTGATTTTTTACTGTGGTGTTTGGAACCTACTCTGTGTCTATAAAGTGAAACCAAAGTTAATGCTTATGTTTCTGTGTTGTTTTGTTTTGTTTTTTTTTTTACTTTTTTGTTTTCTTTTGTTTTTTTTTTTGTTTGTTTTTTTTTGTTTTTTTTAAAGAAGAATGGGATCAGTAAATAAAAAGCATTAATATACAGAATAACTTCTGTTATTTTTAATGATGGACAATGGTTGGGGTGTATGAACCCTTGGCAGTATTTGGTTGAACTTGATACTGTGGGCAGCAGATAATACAAATCTAAGGCCTTACTTCAAAATACTTTAGGTCACTTGTGATGTAGTTGCTGAAAATTACCAAGAGACATTTGTGCCAGCTAAGAGCTATGATGCAGAAGAGTTGTTTCACCCATGATACTTTTGGGTGTGTAAGTCCTGGCTCTTTTTGCTGGGTATGCCTCTGTCAGGAAGCAATGGTCCAGCCTAGTGCAGTTTGGGGACAGAGTCTGACCCATGCAAAAAACTCTCAGTGCATGGAACTTATATATTGGAGGGGCAGTGACAATTTATGGCCTTTAATGCTTGCAGTTAACATGGGAGAGTAGGAGAGGTTAAGGCATCACTCATTCTTGCCTAACCCACAATCTCCAAAACATGATTTTATTTTTGCCTATTTAGATTCCTGTTTGTGATTTAAAGCACAGCACTGTAACGCATACTGCAGTAGGTTATTGGTCATTTTTTGGAGGCAGAATAAAAACTGGTTATTGCCTACTCAGGCATCTTTTGAAAGAAAGGGGAAAAAAAGACCTTGGGCCCTGCATTTGTTCTTCAATGTGCTTGTCAGTTTGGCAGTGAGAGGACTAAAATGAACAGCTTTGTGCCATCCAGTGGAGAGGGATACAAATTTTTGAACTAAATCCACAAAAGAATAACAATGCAAAAGCGTCAGTGAGGAAATGAACTTTTAAAAATACCTGAATTTTCCTTGTTTTGCCATAAGTTTATGGTAGTTCAAATGTTTCAATTCTTGATTTTTTTTGTTTTTAATTATTAGGCTGTGGATGAGGTGAAAGTGAATCATAATTCAAAAAGCAGAGTTGTCCCCTTCCATCCCCAATGTAATCATTTCTAAGTACTTTTCCGTAATGAAGATCTCAAAATAAGTTTATTTCCAGTCTAAAAATGAGTTCAAGTGGTTTATGGCCATTGCTGCAGGTAAGATGTTGAACTTGGTAAGTCTTTTATGTTGGTCCTAACACAGCTGTACATGCATCCTAGGAGAAATTAAATCATCAAGTCTTTATTCCCTAACCTTAACACAAAAGCAGGTGTGTCAGTAGCTAGTGTCAGTAGCCTGGCTCTAATATGCAATTTCTTTGGTTTCCTATTGTCTCTTAACTTGCAAAAATACTGAGATTTGAAAGGAAATGGTTTAAAACTCATTTGCCTTCTTATTGGTTCTGATTTTGTGACTGGGTGCACCTGGTACTGTGACCTTTGCAGTGCAATTCTTGCCATTCAGTGTATGTCTTGCTGTGAATTTGCATGGATGTGCTGTTTCTCCACATTTTGGAAGTTGTGTAACGCAAGGCAATTCATATGCCAAGTAGTATTTAAATATCAACTTAAACCAACACTGTCTGTAGTTTTGGGGTTGTTCTGGTTCTAACAGGCTGTTTTATATGAGAGTCTAAAATTCTCCCAGGTCAGATTTTTACGATTTGTATTTTCTTCAGAGATTGTTTTACACAAGAACTCTATTCACATAATGATGGGTCAAATTTATGTTCTTGCTACACTTTTTTTCCTTGTTGCAACTCTGGTGCTTCATTGACATTTCTTTGGATTCACAGCAATTTGGCACAGCAGAGCAGTATAATATCCTGCCATGGACCTTGTTGTCTTCCATTTCTCCTTATAGGAGTCACCATACTGGAGTCAGCAGATGGGTGCTACTGGAAAGGTGTTTCAAGTGAGGATATTTTGGAGTTACTCTCCTGAAACAACTTTAGCAAAGGCTAGTCCATAAGCAGTAAAAGGTATAGATGGAAATATTAGTGAAGTATGATTTGATTGTAAGCTATATCAGGGAAAAAACCCAACATGATGCTTTCTCTTGTCAGCTGTGAAGTTTATTTAGTATGATATATACTGCTGAAGAGAAGCATTTAGTAATTGAAATGTAAGTGGGTGACAAAGAAATAATACATATGCACCGGCTTTTTTTTTTTTTCCCTCCAGTTTTTTGTTTCCATCTCTGTCATAGTAGCAACTATTGGCAGTATTGGAAGTAACTTTTTTGGCTTTCTCATTTCTCTGGTGCTGTATTTAAACTTTTATTCTTTGGCATTCAGCAAGTCAGTGGTATAGGATCATCTTACTGCTCACCCTTTGATTTTTTCACTCTTTCCCTGTGGCAACTTTCCCTGCTGGATGCATGTGGATTTAGCTTGATTCCCAGCCTTGCCAGCAGCATTGTAAAATCGAACTGTAGCATTTGAAAATACTGCTCTATTGAAAAACAAGCTGAAGCAATCCAGACTTGGATTTCAAAGGGAATGGAAAGATCTTGATCCATGCCTCTTTGTGAGCTCAGCACCAGTGTGTGATTGACTGTAAGCTTGCTCATATTATGAAACACTGAAGGGTATTTAGTGTAATAACAGGCTGGAAAAGTGGGATATGTGAAATCATGAAGAAGACCAGAGTCTGTGTCTCTCCACAGGCAAATTGGTGCTTTGCTTATGCTGTTGTTAAAATGGCTTGATAGCTCTGAGGCTATTGAGTCTGTCTTTAGATTTCCACTACCTCTCAAGAAACAGTTTAACCATGGGTTACTCCAGGAATAGCCAGAGTTTGTATCCCATAATCCTGCTTGGAGTTGATTTATTTTGTAAGTGTAACTGAAAGATCAGATTTGGTGACTATGGGCTAGATCTTCAACTGGTGCTATTTAGTTAAGAGCCTTAAATTCCATGCTGTTGCATTTACTCTAGTTATGGATTTGACCTTCTATGTCAGGGCACAGACTAAAATGTTTGAATTAAGGAAAGGGTCTAGATGCTGGATTTTCTTGTTTCAAACATTATTACTTGAGAAAAATATAAAACCGCATGCATGATGTTTTGCTGTCTGAAGTTTTAGATATTGCACCCTTTCTGCAAGGAGGTGCATGTTTGTTTCAGTCTCTGAAAAGGCCTTTCTGTAACCTTGACTGGTTTTTTGAACTTTATGAATTTATAGCAACCCTATTTTTATGTTGATACAATAGCCACAGCTTGGATATTGGTGTTCTGAGCGATCCACAATGCTTACCATTCTCTTAGACAATTGACCTTTGGGCCTAGAATTCTTATACTTGACCTCTAGTCCAGAAATGACTTCTTTTTGTCTCAAGAGATCTTGGTAAAAGTCTGTATGATGAGGGTATTTTGTCTGACTGTTGGCAGCAGGAGGTGGTAAGGAAGGGCAAGTCAGTAGTTCAGTTCCTTGCTGGAATTAAATCCTTGAGAAAATAAGGACGGTCCTTTGTTTGAGGTTTACTTGTTACCTTCCTGGTACTTTGCTTGCTTCACATCAGACTTCATAATTTTTGTACTTAATTTTCATTGGAAGGCCTATTGTAATTATCAAAATGGTTAATTTTTCATTAATACCCATTGATAAGGAGTCATGTGATGAAACGCATACAGTTAAACAGAGGTGCTTTTGGCTACAGGTAAGATTTTAAGTCTGAGACTTAACCATCTTTGAATTTCAGGAGCGTGAATATAGGAAAAGTGGGTTTTTGTTCCAGAACTGTACATAACCACATACTTAACAACTTCTCTGAGTGAAGTGCAAAATTGTAAAAGGGTCTGTCCTTTAGATCTGTCCTGAACATTGTCCAAAATCTCATGCCGTTTCACACCATCAGCCTCTAGTGTATGTCTACACTGCAGTTTCTAACCAGACAAGGAGAAAGCTGCAGACTGCTCTGGTGGGTCAGGATGATACCTGGATTTACTAATTCAAAAGGTTCTTAGTTATCTCTGTTTTGCACTGCTGTCAGTTAAAGACAACCTAATTCTTGATGCGCACAACAGGAATGTTGTGATAAAGCAAGGGGGTTTTTGTCAGACCGGTGTTTTCTCTTGTTACAGTATGGTGTTCAGTGCTCAGTTTTAGAAATGCTGCAGCAGCTGACTCCAGAATCACCAGTAATAGGATTTTTCTTTTTTTTTTTTTTTTTTTTTTTCTTTTTTCCACGGTATCTTGGTTAGTAATTGCCTTCTATCTGGATGTGTCAAAGATTACCAGTTGATTTTTATTCTAACATAGAGGTATGAATCTATTCCCAATATCTGTCTGTACTTTGGATGGATGTGGCTTTATATTGCCCCAAATGAATGAAAAGAAGTATCAAAATCCTTTACTCCCTTTCCTTCTTTCTCTGCTTAAAACTTTATTCCCTTTTATTTAGTAGAGATAACATACAGCCCCTGGTATTAAGGGGGCATTCTTAATGTATCATCTCTATCTTTCATCCACCTGTGTTTGTCTAATATTGTCAAGTACGTCTCTTTTTAATCTGATCATCAAAACTGGCAATCTGGATCTTTTCATTCTATCCTGGTATGATCCTCATGCACTCAGTGTTTTTGTTGCTGGTCTCTTAATGTTACCTGTTCCTATTGTGCATTTTTGAGGTCAGTATTCCAGCCAGGGATGTATCATTGATTTATACATTGGCATTATCTCATTCTCAAGTACAATTTTAGATTTGGTTTTTCAACTTTGTTGTCAGTTTTGATTACCTCTGCATGTTGAGTAGGTATTTTTCTTATGCTGTCTGAAGTAATGGTAAGTCCTTTCTTGAGTGTCTCCAGTTAACTTGGGAGTCAGATATGTACACTACTACTTCACATTAGTCTTTTTATTATGCATTTATTGACTCTGAATTTCATCTGCAGTTATGCTCTCTTTCTACCAGGTTTTGGTATTTCATGAAGTGCTTAAGTGAGACTTAAGTATTGGTCTAGTGCTATCCTACTGTGCAAGGGTAAATTTCACCCTTTATGAACTGATGTGTCCTGTCACATTAATCAAGGGTGTACTGTGGATTTCCTAGGGCAATATAAAGGATCAAATTTCCCAATTAACCCCTTCAGAACTGAATTAAATGTTGATGCCAGATCTAGAATGCGTACCACAAACTTGATGTATCATGATCTGTAGTACTGCTGATCTATTTTAGTGTGACCACAGGGAAAACTTAAGCAGTAGCAGTCTGCTGGGTACTTGAAACATCCCAAGGTTGAAAAGGTCACAACTGGTGCATCTGGGTGTTGAGAGATTTGTAGCATTTTCTTCTGTCACTTCCTCTACTTGTAAAATAGCTTTTTGTCAAAGCAGCATAAGAGTTCCCCCAAGCTAAAACATAAAGTTTGAAGGGACTCATTTATGCCCATCTATCCTTTTCCTTATTTTAAAGGAAAATCCATTTCTTTGCTGTTTCATGGAAGAGTTTCTATGTGAGTGAGGAAGTGGCTGGACACGAGCAGGTTTGATTTCTTTAGTTATCTCTGATTTTGAGAATCATTTCTTTACATTTCTGTTTTGTCACTTGTAAAGTTGATAATGGGCCTTACACAAACTACTTTGAGAGTTGAAGACTTAGTGTACTATAGAAGCTAAAGATTTTTTTATTTTCAAGTATAGTGTTTCATAATGTATAGCGAGGTCTGCTGATGTCTGATTGGGTTTTCTGTTTTCCATTGAAAATACCAAGAAACTGACAGACCAAATAAAGCTTTTCTCCTTCATAGCCTCTAAATGAGGGAGGAAATGCTCTGAAGATGATTCTTCTCCTGCTTCTTCAAAGAACCCAAACAAAGTATAATTACAGTAAAAAGGGTCTAAAAATGTTAATAGATGGAAGAATTTTTTTCGTCCCTTCAAGCTTATTATCATTGTAGTTTTGGTGCTTCTGGTTTGGAGTGAGAACTTGTGTTCAGTGATCACTGATTGCTGTAAAATTGGCAAACTGTCCAGCTGTTCAGTGGATGCTTGTCTGATCATGGAAATCCTGCTTATGAAGTAGAGCAGGGGGAAAAAGAGCGAAACATGCTGCTATCTTAGTGGATTTAGTCTTACACAGTAGCATCTGCTAAACATGCAGTTACTCTTTTACTTAGCAATTTAGACTAAACCCCATAATTATTTAATGAGCAACGTCCCTCTTTCTCTCCCATTTGTTTTGATCCCTAACCCCCAGAAGTGCTGGCTTCAGGGTCTGTGTAAGGCATGGCTTAGGCTGTGTACCTGCTGCCCACCCTGGGTATTGTGTATGTTGTTTTGATTTATTTATTCGCCTTTATTTTTTTCATCTATGAAATTTTTGTAGGCAAGGAGAAATAGAACCTTTAAATGACAACCTACAGCTCTTCTTAAATAGTGACAGACGCCTTCTGATGTGACATTTTAGAGACTTTGAGACTCCTGATAATATTTGTGGTTCAGGAATGACCTTGCATATCAGAAGGTCGTTGTCTATCCTGCTTGTCATAATGAGTTAAATATTGTGGTGAAACAGCACAAACCCAAAGTGCTGTGTCCGAACCTCCTGCAGCTTCTTTATCTCCTTGTTACCTTTAGGAAGATAATGAAAATGGGTGCATCTTTCCAGAGAATAAGGAAAACATGTTGCTGAAAGGAAATAGCTCTTTGTGTGTGCTGCTTAGAACAGTCCACAGGCTATGCTGACAGAACTGCAAGGAAGCTGATTTAGAAGCTTAATCAGATCCTTGCAAAACTTCTGGATACAATAAATCACTTTTGTCTTAAGCTATTCTAATTAAATAAATTTCTCTTACTTATAATTCCTTTTCATATTAACTTTTATTTATGGTACTAGATGGAAAGCCAAGTGAAAGTTGGATTTTGGTTTCTAGACGCAATTCCTCCAACTTACTTAAAACAGGTCATGTTCATTTGTGTCAACATTGCAGTCAGCTGCTCAGGGAGAATGGTTGTGTTGTCAGAACTGAGAATCGTGATTTAGAATCAGCAGTAGAGAAGAGCAACCTCTGGTTTACATGCAACTGCTCAGGAATGCTATTTTTTAACTCCTCATTTAAGGTTGTAAAAACAAGATCTAACTGTCATGGTATATCAAATGATGCATTTGCTTATAATGAGATTCCAATACAATTTATTGGAGTTATTTCCCAGCATTGCAGTGTGAAGCTTTGTCCATTTCAATGCTTCAGCTTTGAAATGAGTTCCCACCAGTGTGAACTCCTTATCAGAGGCATGAGGCCACTCTCTTGTAGTCATCACATTGGCTGAAATTTCCATGGAAACACAAGACCAATGGAAGTGCTACATACAGCAAATGAGCTCAGGAAAAGTAGGAAGAGAACAGCCAAAACTAATTTTATTAATATATTTTTGTTTTCATCTTATCTCAAGTGTAGCCATTATTAATGAAACCTTTCCTGCATATCATGTTGGACCTACAGGTTCTGACCCTGGGACTTGCTGAAGCTGTAAATCAGGAAGACCCTCAGAGTTTTGCCACTTCCTTTTCTTCCTTAGTAAGGATAAATGAGGGGTCTAAAGCATCCTTCTCTGCTGGGTTTGGTGTGAAGGAGTCTGTTTTCAGTTCTTTTTGATCAACAGGAAAATTCCCTGTGGTAGCAAGAAGCCTTTCCTTCCAAGCTGGTGTCTCACTACCAGAGGTGGCTCTTGAGCAGGCCTTGCTATTTGCATTGGCCTGGTATTACATGTTGTAGAGTAAAAGAGTGTGCTTGAAGCTGAGTTCTACCATGCCTGCCATTCACTCATACAAGGCCTATGAGATATTCAATTACATATGTGAGAACAATTCCTTCTCTGGGCTGCATTATCCCAGAATGGGAGCTGTAGCTGACTTTTTGCTGTGGCTTGTTTTCCTCTCTAGGTAGAGGTAATCCACATCAGAGAAACTGACCTTCAAAACAAACACTTACATAGTTTTGATGGTGATGATGATCTCTTTACCCAAGAAATCTGTGCTGACTCTTTTCCTGGTATGGAAAGTTGGCTGCATCATTAATTTCATTCAAGAATTGTTTTCTCTTGAAAACAATTTATTTATGATGATGCAAAATGGGAAATACTATTTTTCCTAGAACCTTTGCCTCTATTCTCGTCTGTACTGAGTCAGGTCTTGGGAAATTTTCTCTCCCCTTGCCCCCCTCCCCCCCCCAAAATCAGAAGAAAAGGATTTAGTTTCACAAAAAGGTCTAACTAATAGGGAAAAGATAAGCCATAGATTTATCTGATGTAAATGCAGTGTATCTCTGAAGTTAAGGTTGACTTCTGTCAGTAGAGGGTTCACTTAGTGCTGGGGTGGAATCTCCTTTCACAGACGAGAGTTAATACAGAAAAAACTTTCTGAAACAGATAGTTCTACTTTCCAGTTTATTACTCCCATTTTTAAAGTCTGATAGCTGCTAAATAACTTTGGGGTCTTCAGTTGCATCTAAATATTTTTTCTTGACATTTTATAATGCAATAAGAACTTTATTTACTCTTTCTAGTAAATTCTCTTTTTGTTGCATAAATACTGCTCAGATTCATGTAGTCTTCCATACTTTATGGAATTGAGTCTGATGGAGCCAGTTATCCCCTTCCAATATGATGCTGAAGTCTCTGTGAGGGATCATTGGTATGCCTTCTTTCTTTAGAAATATTGTAGGATAAAACACTGGCTTGCTCCTCATGTTGGCTGCAGTTTCTGAACTGCATTGGAGCAACTTGTAATTGCATCTAGTTCTTGATTTAAGACCCTCATCACTTCCCTCAGTGGTAAATTTTATTTGTTATCACAGCTTTGCTATTGTGGTTTGTTTTCTTTTTTGCTTCAGTTTAAGTGATGAAGGAAGTCTGTGAAGATTCCTAAAAATCAAGTCATGCTCCCATCCAGTTTTGGATAGTCAGGGGAGAGTTGCTGCTTTTTTCCATACATCATGGTTCAGGAACAATAGCTGCCTTGAAAACAAAGAAAATAGGTGGAGGAAAATTATGAGAGGCCAGGAAGTCCTGCTTCCTGTGGGAGGTGTGAACTTATATTTTTGCCATTCTGGGTAACTTTATCTTAGCACCTCTGTAGACAGGAGCAAGATGTGTTGAAATGATAGTGAAGTGTTCTTACAGCCCATTCTGTTCCCTGAATACATACAAGCCTTTTGGAAGTGGTAATTATTTGGTATTCTGAAAGTATCAGAAATTAAACAATTGGACACCTGTTTTTTAACATGTTTTTAACGTAGGTCTATAAGGTGCTTATAATAAAATTCCTATCAACTTTAGGCAACCTATAGAAAAGCCATACTAAATCATACTGTAACATGGATATCTGTTTTTGTTGTAAGGAAGGGTCTCTGCTACAGGCTGATAGTGTAAGTCATTACTTCTTCATTTATCATTCTTGAACACTTCTTGTTTTTTCAACTATTCAAGCAGCAGAGATCTAGAATCAATTCATTAAGCTGAGATAAACATCTGATGATTGTTGTTACTGTTTTCATATTATATAAATACCTTGGGAGCCATCCTCTTAGGGAGCTTCATGCTGGCTGAGCAGTTGCTACCCAGAGAAACCTGCCTTCTGAATATTAAGTTTCATGGATATTAAGTACTGCCAGAAGCAAAAGGAAAAAAAAAAAGGTAATTTAGAAAGAAATGTATTTTTTATACTTGAAAAACATATATTTATTAAAAACTAACACCCTTGCATATTGATGCCCTCTTCTACTAAATATTTCCATAGCACAAATAACAGGCAAGTTTAAACTCACTTTCTTCACTGTCTAACCTCACATATTTTGAAACAGGGGTGTCAGTATCCTGAGAAATGCATGAAAGTTCCATGCGTATGCTAAATCCTTTTTTGTGCCTTTATCAATCTGCAGATAAGACTTTTACTGCAAGGCTTTATTCAGTAGTAATTGTTTTTGAATGACAACAGCTATTCTGAATGCCCAGCAGAACACAAAAATTTTTCACCATTTGTCACAGGTGATATATCCTTCTCTTTGTTTCATGTTGAATACCTGGAGAACATTAATACCAGTTGTATACTCATGTTTGCTTAAAGCTGATCTCAAGGTGCACTGTAGAGTTGTGTGTGTGTATGGGTGACACTGTACATAAAATTTATTATTCTTAACATGGTAATAGGTTGCACTGCATGTTCCCACTCCCAGCTCTCCAGTGATCTTCTTTATCCTGAGGAACTTGCCCTTCTATGTAATTTTTTTGCGGCCAAAAAACCCAATAAATTGAGAACACAGAGGCAAATCATTGGAAAGCAGAAGGAACTGTCCAGCACTTTCCAAGCTGAATGTATTAAAACATTGGTAAACTTGAAGTGACTTTGAATGTTGTCTTTCCAAGCTTCAAAAGCCTTTCATCTATCTGTTTTTTTGTTTTTCTTTTGGTGCATAGGACACGTGTGGTTATGTATCTGCATATCTCCCTGACTTGAGAGAACTGTGGCTAATCACAAAGACAAGTACTGTTTGTAGCCTAATTGTAGGACTTGCTGTTCAAAAGTGGTGCAAGCTTTAACTAGTAAATTTCTTCACGAAACCTTCACTAACTTCTGAATTGGTGAAATAAAAATTGAACAAAATTGATTTTAACAGTAATGGTAAGCGATGATGCATTTAAGTATTCAGACCAAATGATAAAGGACTGTATCTAAATTATGACACAGCTGAGAATGTCAGTAGAGATGAAAACAAAGCAGAGAAGCAGGGCATAATACACAGATTATTGATTTGCTTGGTATTAAAAACATCTTAAAAGTTTCTAAATTAACGAAACATAAAATCTCCCTCCTTTGCAGCTGATTCTCATCAGTTAGTTATACAAGAGCTATCACAGGAGAATGGAGCATACCATTAGCTGTTAGCTCAGAATGACTCTGCAAAATAGTCCTTAAAGCTCTACTGACTACTTTCTGACAGTCTCCTAAAGGTCTCAGTGCTGCCCATTGCTGCAGTGTATTGGGCTGTCCTTAAACCTGGGTCTGAGCTGTATGGCAGAAACGTCCTCACCCTGCAATTTGCTTTAAAGCAGCAGTGTCTGAATAACTTGGGCAGATAGGCCTCCACAGGGGTCAGCTGAGCTCTGCGTTGACTTGTGTAGCAGTGGGGGTGATAAGTTTATCACCAACCAAGCCGTGGTTTCTGCCAACAGCCTTTATGATTTGATCTCTGTGTTTGGTGTAATTTTGTTTGCTAAAAATGGATACAGATGTCCCCACTGTGGAACAGTACTTTCTGGCAAATCTACTTGGTGACTTTGGGTATGCAGGCAGTAATGTCATATATTGCTGCTGGAGAAGTTGTTCTTACTTGAAAATATCTCCCAACAGTATCTAACTTTCAGTGTCCCAAAATGCCCCACTGTATTCCAGTATGCAGATATGCACTGTGATACCTAATTTTTCATTCCTGTTATTTTTTAATAGCTGCTGTAGAGAATAAAGGATGAAAGAAAAGGGGATTAAAAACACTGGGAACTGTACTGCGGTGAAGTTAGGTATTGCAATTACTGGGTGCTATGTGCAAATTATGTTCACTTGCAGTAAGTTACTGCAGGGTGAGAAACTGGTCTTTTGAATGCTCAACAGCATGTGATGAGTTGTCATCTTGAATGCTCTAAAACAGTTTTGGGAATGAATCCTCTCCCCCTTCCCACTTACCTTGTCTGAGCCAGGTGTCATGCAGCCAGCTGGAAAAGCAGTTTCCATTAGTGCTTTGCCAAATTCACCACATTCTCTGAAGCACGATGAGTCCAATTTTTTTGTCTCATATTTTTAGGACTGACAAGTAGTTTGGTGTACATGTTTGGATTTTTGATGTGTTTTGAGAACGATCTTCCAGTCATTCTGAATTACATTTGTTGCTTTGATAATAGGTTTTTATTATAAGAGTTCCATTGGAAAGAAACATGTTTTCTACCCTCTAAAATTATAATAAAATTATAGACCACCATAGAATGGTTTGGGTTGGAAGGGACCTTAAAGGTTATCTAGTTCCATCCCCCTGCCATGGGCAGGGATACCTTTCATTAGACCAGGCTGCTCTGTCTAGCCTGGCCTTGAATACTTCCAGGAATGGGGAATCCACAGCTTCTCTGGGAAAACTCTTACGACTCCTCATCACCTCACAGTACAGAATTAAATATTTAATCTAAACCTGCTCTGTTTCAGCTTAAAGCCATTCTCCCTTGTCTTGTCACCATATGTTCTTGTCAAAAATCCCTCCCTAGCTTTCTTACAGGCCCCTTACAGGTACTGGAAGACTCCAGCCAATCCCTCCATGTTGTCCGTATGCTGGGGCCCAATGAGCTGGATGCAGTACTGCAGGTGGGGTCTCACCAGACTTGGAATAGAATCACTTCCCTTACCTTGCTGGTCACAACTTGTTGTGCAGCCCAGAGTACCTCTGGCTTTCAGGGCAGCGGGATGTGTTGATGGCTCATACTGAGTTTCTGCCAACACCCCCAAGACTTTGTCTACAGCGCTGCTCTCAATCCATTCCCTGCCCATCCTGTATTTGTGCCTGGGATTGCCCCAGTCCTTGTCCACGACATTGCAGTTGGCCTTATTGAGCTTCAGGATGTTCTTGTGGGCCTGTGTCCAGCTTTTCAAGGCCTCTCTGGATGGCACAGCCACCCTTCAGCACATTTGACTGCAGCACACAGCTTGGTATCATCACCAGACATGCTGAGGGTGCCCTCGGTCCCACTGACTGTGTCACTGATGAAGGTGATGAAAGAGCACTGGGGCCAATACAGACCCCCAAAGAATATCAGTTATCACTGGTCTCCTTGTGAACATTGAGCCAATTCTTTATCCACTGAACGGTCCGTGTCTTTCCAATTTAGAGATGAGGATGTTGTGTAGGACATAAATACATTGCACAAGTCCAGGTAGATAATGTAAGTCACTTTTATCTGCCACAATGTAACCCTGTCATAGAAGGCCACCAGATTTTTCAGGCATGATTTGCCCTTTAGTTAAACCATGTTGGCTGTCTCCAATCACCTCCTTATTTTCCACATGCCTTAGCTTAGTATCCTTGAAGGTCTTCTCCTTGATCTTTTTGGACCCAGAGTCAAGACTGGCAAACCTGTAGTTTCCTGAGCCTACCATTTTCTCCTGTTAAAAATGGAGTTTATAACAAGAAGTATTTATTTATACAAAAGCAGTCTGTGAGGCACATTAGCTGCTTGTTTAAGGAAAAAATAAGACTCCTCAGTGAACTTAATGAAGAGTTGAGAACCTAAATATCATGAATAGTATGAGTAAAGCCAGTGAGGAAAAAGTCAGCTGCATTACTTCTGCACAAATGAGTCCAGTAGCCAGAATCACTGAGGTTTTTTTATTCTGTGTTGCCCTTTGGTACTGCTGATAAAATGGGGAATCATGAAAGGCAGAGGGCAGTGCTACCCAGGTGTATAATTTTGGGTTGCAACAGTTTTGGATAGTTCTCATAGAATGTTTCCTTAGTAAATTACAAGAGACAGGGGGAGGGAGAGAGAAAAAGGTGACTGGAATGAGGTGACATTTGAAAGGGGAAGAGCCTTGTCAGCCTTGACTATGTACAGATAAGAAGTATATTTTCTGATTTTATGGAAGGTTGGGAGAAACTGCTGCACTGGGCAGATAAGAAGTGGAGTTACATGGTTGGTTTATCTGTTAGGAGATGTAGTGTTCCTCTCAGACTTGTGGCATATTTAATTTAAATCAGAAAATCCTGGGGGATTTACAGCTAATCATAAACCAGCATAGATTAAGAAAAACCCTCTGAAAAATATTAGTGAGATATAATGTGTTGTATATAAATGGTTGCAAGCAAATATACATAAGCATACATTTTATGTGAATTTAAGGTCATTCTGCTGTACTGCTGAAGGGCATTGTAGGTGTTTATTGTAGGAAATCAAATGTAGGTGTGCTAGGGAATCTTGCTGAATATGGAGCAGGCCATGCCCTGTGGCTGTAGTGCTGGCCCCTGCATGGGCAACATGTTTGATGGCAGGACTTTTAGTGCCAGGCTGGTCTGTGGTAGGAACTCGCCAGAACTCTGGGTTGCTCTAAATTACACCAGACTTTAGGCAGCCCAGGGCAGTATTTGGAATTCAGAAGATAAATATTTTTGCTCTACATGTTGTTTGTCGCACTACGTGGAGGAAATGATAATGGTTGATAGGGTTTTTAAATTTTCATGTTTTAACTCATAGTGGTTGTGACAGTTCAGTGAATTCACCCGTGTTCTGAAACAGGTACCATATGGGCAGTAGCAGTATAGTTGCCTTGTCTGCTGCCCTTCTAATATATTGGAGCATTTTGAAAAAAAACCCAAAAAGTCTCCCCCAGAAAACCCCCAAAATAATTTTTAAACTTGTTTCCCTACCTGGAGTCTCCATGGCGTTTCCATTCCTGCAAATTTTAGTGCTTTTTCTGCAGTGTACAGTACACCTGCTGTGCCATAGGAGCTATGGCTGCAATCTGTAGGCATTCTTAAACTGACTTTCAACTAGGTCAGCAACCTATAGAATGAAGCAGTGTCCTGAGAGGCCCAGGCTGAATTAACTTGTCCAGAGCTGTAAGTACTTGGACCAAAACCCATCCAGCCAGTGCTGAGGCCTGTCCTACTCTTGACTTGCTGCTCTTGTGATTGTGCTCAGGTAGGCAGATATCTGCCACAATATAGAAGAAAAATGTGTCTTATGGTGTAACTTGCCAAAGTTGACTGCGTTTGGAACCCTGACAGCTGCCAAAGAGCTATTTGTGATGATACCTTTGGTTGCAGAGTCATAGATGGGAGAGACAAAGGGCCCAAATGGTGCTGCCACTTTGGAGGGAGACCTGTTACACCATCCAGCTGCTGTTCCACCAGGGCTTCATGCTGTTTCTCTCTGTGTGCTGCATGGGGGAAAATTGATTGGTTTATGTGAATATCATTTCAAATTATGTTTTGTTTTATTTCTCTTTTTGTGAATATAATACTTTTTCACATACTCACAGATAAAGGTTTCACTATACAGTTGTTGCCAGACTAATGAACCTGGATGTGTGGAACTGTTGGAGCACAAGATGCACTCCTGATTGAATAAAACATCACAAGGTGAATAATTTTAGTAGTATCGTGGGAGAATAGCAACTTTGTTTACATAAAACCTGAATTTTGAAGAGTATCTGATTCAGAAACAGGCTTTAGAAAGCTTTCGTAGTGTTATTCCAAGTGAATTATCACAAATCAAGGCAGATTTTCACTCTTAGTAGTATACAGCACTGATGTGAGTTTTTAAATGTGTACTTCTAAGTTATGCCTTCTTCCCAGTCCAAGTATAAAGATACGTTTTGTGCTTCCTTGTTGCACTACTCAGATGCCGGGTTCTGAACTCTCTGAAGAATTATCATGGAGAGATTCAGATGTCTGTTGAGTGTTTCTCTTACTCCATTTTGGTAGGAGAGGGTGTGCAAGCTGGTGATTTTGCTGAGACTTTGGTGCAGCTATATTCTCTAACACTGCTGACTGGTTCACAGTCAGCTGCTTCCACTATGATTCAAGCACACAGGGTGATGAACCAACTTTGGTTCTTTGTGCTAATAAAAAAAGCAGCATTTTAATTTTATCTTTGGCATACTTCATAGACTTGTAATGCTGTTCTAGCCTAGAAATAATAACTATTTGCCTTTTTAAGAAATTTATCAGCTGTCACCACAATTCATATTTTTTTGGGTTTCTTTTTTAATCTCTTCCCCACCTGTTATACACCAATTAGTACAACCTTGAGTTATTTTTTAAAATACTGTATCTTAGTAAGATAAATTCTCCTGGATTAAGGGTTTAGATATTTGCCTTTGGCTTTTGTGTGAACTTGATTTTTAATTTTTTGTTTCTAAAGAGGTAAAAGGTTGAGAAGTAAGCAGGACAGGATGTTCTTGTGATGGTGATGAAAGCAGAAAATGTGTCTTGGAAATTAAGTCAGTATGTAAATATATTAATTTGCTGAGTTGCAGATAGCTTGGAGTGGCTGGCAGGATCCCCATGCCATGAGCAAAGGTAGAAGGCTTGTGCCTTCTTATTTCATTTCATGAATGCCCTTTCACTTTCTAATTATGTGGGTTGCTTTTTGGTTTAAGGAAGAGAGAAAAGGGCATCCTGATTCCCTGCAATCTGCACTGTTGCTTGTTCCTTGGGACCCCACTAGTCAAAACAACAGGATTCATATGTTGACGGCAGCTGAGAGACCAGAGTATGACCAGATGGCAAGGGGGAGCTGAGCTGTCTGTTTCTGCAAGCGATAGGCACATTATGGTTATTCTCTTCTGGGGACAAGGGGGTGGAAAGGAGGGGGAGGGGGGAGAGAGAGAAAGAGGGAGATATTAGATAAACAGACTGTAGCCTGAATACATATGACATGTGGGAGGAAAGCTTTGTTAAGCAAGAACTGAAAGCCTCTCGTAGAGCATTAAGCAGCACCGCCCCTGTGCATTGGACTGAGCCAAACCAGAGGAAACAGGAGCACAAACCTGTAACTGCCGTAAGGTCAGTGAGGTTCTCCAGGCTCCTGCACAGGTGCTTGAAACAGTGAAGGACTGGAAGATTTTGCTGTTCCCTTAGCTCAGCTTCCTTTTTTTTTCGTGGGAAGGAAGGGTCATTTAGCAGCAGATTTGCCAGGGATGTGTTTTCGTTTCATTCTGCTAGACTTCTTCATCAGCTTTATGTATCGGGGTAGCTTTACTGGGTTGTGGTTGTCTGCTGTGTATACCAAAGTCACTGCAGGTTCAGTCTAGCCAGTGATTTGCAGGAGTGCTCAGCATGCTGTGCAGTTAGGGAACACGTCCTTGATTACATCACCCTGAGCCTTATCTGGAGCCTGCTGAAATCTGAAAAATTTCCCACTTAGGGAAGTATGCTTCTATCGGTTATTGATAACAGAGCTATCAAGTCTTTCCCTACTGCCCTCTTTGGCTCAGCAGTGTAAGTTGCAATGTTTGTCCCATTTTCTTCTGTTTTTCTTGCTGTTGTTCTTGTGGCACATCAGTAAATAAGTGACTAGAACAATTGATACTTGTATTGCATAAAAAGGAAGAGGGAATTTTCATTCTTTTGTGCATAGGAGTTTTTTGACAATATCTGACTATCTAAAAAACTGATAAGAGCCTTAGCAATTATTTGAGAAGGGTTTGATACTCTTTCCCATATGCTAGTAACTTTATTTTCATTTTTCTCCTCTCTGTTTTTGTTTTGGCTTTTGTATATATGATTTGCTGACTTTCATTGAGTAGTTTTTTTGAAGCAAGGTGATACAAAAGCAGCCTCATCCAGTTGTTTTTGTGGTGAACCAGTTTGAAGCAGCCTGGTTTACGTAGGGGGGAACATAACAGATTTGTTGGACTGCAGCACCTAACACCACAGCTCAATAACCTATTGGAGTGTTTGAACACGGTCACCAGCTTGGCTTCCCTGCTGCTCCCTAGATAGCTGCTTGTGACATTGATCTGTGGGGGGTGGAGGCAGAAAGCTGATTTATAGATGCAGCCTATTGCCTGGAGGAGTGGGTTAGCTGAGATTGCATTCTGCCTGGTTTTGGTCACAACAATACAAAGACTTCAGGGAGGTCTTTGCTACCCAGAAAGTGCAGCTAACAAATTTCAAGTGTTGGTACTTGTACATAAGTAGTGAAAGCCTTAAAAAAATTAAATAAGCTAAGCAACCCAAAACCCTCCACAAAAACAAACAGAAAACACACCCCCTAAAAAACCCAACAAATAATTAAAAAAAACCCCTCACCAAAAACCTCACCCAGCAAACAAAATAAAGAACAATCAAACCAAAGAAAACTGCCAAAAACGTTTAAACTCTTTCTGGAAAGATGCTGAGCATAGTAATGCCAGTTTTCTATTCACTGCTTGGAAAACCTTTTGCAATTCCATATGGGACACCATCTTTTAGAACTGTAATTTTAATTAGTGAACCAAAAAAAGCATTTTGCTAATTACTGTTGCTTCTCTGGCTTTGCAGAAGCTGCTTCTGCTGCTTCATAGTATAGAGCACCTATAACTGCAATGTATTGATGACTGACTTTTTGATGCTGATTACAATGGCTGAACTAGAAATGCAAGTGAGTTTTGTAGTCAGCCTCTCATATCAGATAATTTATGACCTTGTCTTTCTACAAAACTTCTCTCCCATTGTCAGGGCTCATAAAAACTTAGGGAAAACTACATTTTGATTAGATGCAGATTTTCAATGCATGACCGTAAAAGTTACCTCACAATAATAAAGGGGGAAAAAATATTAAATTGTTTCAAGTTTTCTTCTAAAATTACTGCAGTGGCATTGGGAATTTAAAAAAAATGTAGATATGAAAGCCATGTCAAGAACTACTGCTTCATTTTAATTTAAGTGCTGTATTTATTGCAGAACAGAAAAATGTTGTGTGAGTTTCAGTAGTAGCTATATGATAAATGTCATTAGGATGGAAATATACCATGTTTACATAATATAAAGAGACGTACATACCAGGGAGAAAGCTGCAGATTTCCATGTATATTTAATAATAGCAACTAGTTCTTCGACTTTGTGCAGCATCTTGGGCTCTCAAATCCATGTGTAGCCATGAAAATTGAAACAGAAACCTATTTATCAAAATATTCTAATTGACAGCATGAACCTATCACTTCTGGGATCTGGCATTGCTAGGTCATCTTGCAAGTCTGATGGGTTTGCTTTTATAAGAACAAAGGATCCATATCTAAGGGGTATTAAAATATACAGTTTTGGAACGGGAAGAAAAGAAATTGGTTTTAAGCCAGGAAAGGTTAGCCAAAAATATCTAAACCAATATGGTGAACATAAATTGTGTCATTATTTGGTAATCTTCTTGTTCTTCTGGAATTAATTGGCATCTTTTGTTGCTGGCTTTAAGAGCAGTACTGTGTCCGTTCTAATTTTTATCTTTTGGATGATTTATTACTAGTTTGTAAAATAATTATGTATGACTAGTTATTCTTTTCTGTGATCTGCTCTATTTGAGCTAGTGGGGAGAAGGCATAATAGAAAGCTGCATTTAACCACTTAGGTTTGCTATCTGTGGCCATCCCAGTGTTTACAATCTAGTTGGTACTTCAGCCTCCAAGTCAAGGAAGCAGTGAAGATGATAATTGGAAGAAAGATTCAGAAAGTTAAATGCAGGGATTTATTCTTCTCTCTGCTCTTAAGTTACTTTAATGTTCTAAAAACTTCAGGCACAGAAACTCGTATCATGTCCCATTAACATTCAATTTGATTGGTGCACTTGTACATAGAATTAAATAAATGAAAATAATGGACCTTGAAAATTGTGCCTGATGTAGCTCAGTATCAATTTTCAATACGTATGAGAAAGTTGTATTCATTGCTGAAGTGGGAATTAGAAAGTTCTCTGTAATCATCAGAACAGAGGTGCCCAGTACTTATAAAAATGACAGAATGCACTTTGAATCTTGTCTTTGTTTTTCTTCTTTGCTTCTCTTGCTCTTTGAGTTCACTGCCAAATACGTTTGAATGTCACTGTATCCATGCTGTTATAATCTGAGACTTTCCATCCTGTGAATAAACTGGCAGCTATTAGTGGCAATGGAGATGTTTTTATTTTCAGCTCTTGGGCACAGCACAAGGAGTTCTCTGAGCATGGACAACTGCATTCTTGGGTTCATCCATGTACTGAAATGAGAGGAGTAACCCTCTTTTCCAGTGATCAATTTTCTGTAGAGAAATGGCAACCGTAATTGGAACTTCAGACAGTTCTTAGTGATGGCCACTTACATTAAAAAGCAAAGGAGTAAGATGTACTAAGTATCTGGCAGGTCTTTTTTGAGGCAGGTTACTGGAACTTTTGTTCTGCATGTAACCTAAGTACAGTAGTTTACTGGATTGAGTTTACTGCTACAGAATTGCAGTTTAATGTACTACTTTAATGGTACATGGATCACATACATCTTACATGAAGACAAATGCATGTGAGATTAATTTCTTTCTATATTGTTCCTGAGTTTAGATAAGGATTTCCTACTTTGTGCATGAATACTTAGTCATTACCTTTTCAGTTTCTAAATCAAAATTAATGATACACCAGGTATGTTTCAACAGCAGGGATCTTGAAGCATTTTAGGAGTGTGAGTTACATAATAACCACTCAGATAAAGTGCATATGATAATTTGTATTTTGCAAGTGAGAAAACTGGACAGATTGAGTTACTAAAAGATATACAGAAATTGTTGATGGAATTAAGGGCATTATTTGGAGTATGATATAAAACCTATTGAAAGTGTTTGGATCGTATCACTGATTACTGGTTCTATTGCAGTGTTGCAAAACTGAGTATCCTTCAGTGATCAGGCCCCCTTGAATAAAAATTCAGCTTTCCCATAAGATTGTTTTACCCAGTCTTGAAACAGTCATGTTTCATGGTTACAGCTGTTTATTATTTTTATTCTCCAACTTGATGTTGGAGAATCTCCTCATGGGAAGGGAAAGAGGGCAGGTAATCATCTGACCATTTCATGTATTTGTTCCAGCTGTGCTGACAAACCAAGCCCATCCTCAGAGAGCTTCTCAGAAAGCAGCTGCATTGCTTAAAGCTGGTGCCCTTTGTGCAATCTCATTGATTGAAATCTCAGTTACACTTGTACAGGAAGTGGTAGGAAGTGGAGGCATCTTGTTGCTTTTTTTTCTTCCTCTAATGCACTTATTTCTCTTTGCCATTTTATTTGAACTTTATTTGCATTAAAGCTATATTGAACATTGCACTTAAGAAAATTATAGTTCTGTCTGAACTGTAGTTGCTCAGCTTTGTGGAAGCAGAGATAGATTTGAATAGGAAAAAAGTCTCTCCATTCACAAAAGACTGATTCGGATTTAGTTTTTGTTCTCCTTACTCATTCCCTGCATCTCCCAAGAACTGCCTGATAGGCTAAAAGTAACCATACGAAACAAAAGTCTTAACTTTTTAGTTGAATGGAATATCAAAGGCCACCGAAGAAATAATTACTTTCTGGTGTGCAGGTGGTATCTGTGGCCTATCTGACAGAATTTTCTTGCTTTTTCAAAATTCTCTCTCCTGCCCACTGCAAAATGAGCTGGGAAAGACAATATTTCTTTTGAATCTCTCAGGTGATCTGCAGTCAGATTTCCACAAGCCTGGGCTTGTCCATCATTGTGTGACTTAGCTTCCACTCTGTAAAAGGAAAGTAAATGAAGCTTCCTTTCACTTGCTTTTCTGTCTTCTTAGTGAGTAGAGGAAAGAAAACTTGATCTTGACTGAAACTCTTATAGTGTAACACAAATAATAATGAAATGGATGGAGGAAAATTAATCCTTTCTGGCTTTTAGTCTGCTCCTTGATGCATGATGCTCTTTGAGTGATGATGTAAGTCACACCTTTGACTGAGCAGTGCCCTGCTGCCTTTGTCTGCTGGAAGAAAGCAGGGGCTATTTTTTTCAGTTTTTGGTCCTTTAGAAGATTACTCTGTGTAAAAAGCTTCTTTCCTCTGTTATTGAAGATGTGAGGTTATTGAGAGACAGAGAAATGGAGGGCAGAATTCTGCAATTAATTTTTATGGCAGTTAGTGCAGATGTTAGTCCAGAGTTCCCAGAGCAGCACAGCCATAGGAGTTTTAATTACAGCTCCTGGCAGAATGTATGGAGATCAGTAAAAAACCCCAAGAATATGAAACACCAAACCCAACCCCCATCTATTTTTAGGTCTATAGGTATCTGGAGAAATAGAAGCCAGTAGGATGATACTTCGATGTTTGGCAAGGTGTGGAGAACTTTAATTGGTCCTTAGTAGCTGCCTATCTATTGGATGTCAAATGGGGTCAGGCTGTGTTTTACAGAGCCACTGCTTTCTTAGATATTTTAAAAATCAGGGCTGTTAGCCAGCTTCATGTTTTTACAGAGCAGGAGGATTACTTTGAATTGTCATTAACAAATGGAACAAATCAGTATTGGAAAGGAGCAGTCCAGGAATACTTTCAGTGTTAGTGCACTTGAGCTCTGCTTAATTACACAGCCCATTTAGTACTGCTCTGCTGATAGCACAGCATTCAATTTATGTTGTTTACTCTATGCACTGGCATTTGAGAGACTCTGTCTGTCAATGTAACATTTTGGCATGTCAGTGGTGAAGATTTGCACCTTGCTGTAAGGGCATGGGTGTTACTTGCTGTTGAATGGAATAGCTGCATATTATTGCTGTCACCTTAGCGTGAGCTGTGTTGCAGTGTGGGATCAAATTAATCTCTTGGGCTGCTGAAACAAGGTGATTGTGTCTCTAATAAAAATTTGTTGTCTCCTACTGGCATGTAAGCAAAAACTTGTAATGATATTGACACCTGGGAAACGTGTATTGCTACCTAGTATAAGTCGCACTTCAGCTTTTTTTCCTAGTAAAATCTTGTGGGTTGCTAGATTTACCTTCCTGCCATTTGCAATCTGTTTGTCACCTAGTGTAGTTGTAGCACTTATTCCAGGATCAATACTTGGTCCAGAATGTGATATCTGTGAAATACTTTACTGTGATTCAGTATAAGGAATACATATTTCTGCTCACCTCTAAGTTATAAGCATGTTGGCTACTTGCAAAAAGGACAGAAAGGTAGTAGTGTCAAAAATACTGAATTTCTAAAAGCCTGTTGAAAACAGACTCTTGGTCAGAGGAAAGAAACCAGGTTAGTGTTCCATTTCCCACATCTAAGGAAAATACCGTAGTGGAAGCTCAGTTTTTTCCAGGTACCAGAGAATCAATACACGAGAGATGCTTCACATGACTGAACTACAGAAAAGTCTGATGTGAGCTTGCCCCTTTCAGAATCCAAAGAATCTGATATGAATTGAGTACCTGTGGGAGAGCAGGTTTGTTTAGTTGTACTGCCCATGTAACTACATGAACGGCAGGAAGACACTGCTGGTTTGGTGTGATCCAGCATAACATCTGATCCATCTCAGCAAACATTCAGGCAGGGTTTTCTAAGGTAGCAACTGAATGGTTTATCTGGTTGCATCATGGTGAATTTAAAAATAATGAGGTCCTTAAAACAGGTGTTTAGTAATTATTTAATAATGCCCACTATTTGTAGCACAGTAAGAAATTATATGTACAAGCTTCATTCTGCTTACTGAAGTTTGGGAGTTATGCTTGTTGGACAGCATCTAGATAAAATTCATGATATTTGATGAAGGAAGGTCAGCAGTTCTTGGCTGTGACACCTTCTTTTGTTCAAACACGTAGTTAACCTCTAGACACTCCCAAGGAACTTCAGGGATAGCTTGCCTACTTGGAGACGAGTGTTGTGAGTTTGCAAAAATTCTTTCCACTTAAGTATTTCTGACTTTTCCTTTGAGGCTCAGTGGTTGCAGTTTTTATTCTTGGCTGGCTGCAGAAAAAAAAAAAAAAAATTAAAAACCCCACTGTAGTTTCCTACGTTAATTAGGAAAAAGAAATAATCCATTAAGATCTTCCAGATAACAATTTTTACTACTGTAACTGGGGGCTCGTAGGCGTGTCACACTTTTGGTGGACAGGTTTGCCAGTGTCTACAAGAACTGCAGCAAGGAGCTTGGCTTCCTGTTGAGCTTTTATATGGGAAGTAGCAATCAAACTTTGAAGGGGCAGAGAAAACAGATCTTTGCAGTTCCAAGTCAGCTGTGGAAGGCATAGTATGCAAATCTACTTTGGCAGCAAATATATGGAATATGAAATCTGTTTCCTGGCATCTTCAAATGCTCCCTGTGGTGATATGGCTTTTTTGTCTTTAAAAAAAAACCAAAACCAACAAACCAAAGTAGAAGAAAAAAAAGCTGAACAAAACAAAAAAGCCCTACCAAACCATTTACCACTTCCCTTAGTATGGGATACTGACTACATAATGCAGTATGGCCAAGGGATGTTTGTGATTACGAGGGTGAAAGTTTGTGCTGGAATCAGGCAAAGCAGTCAACTTCTGTGATGTTTGTGATGGTGGGGTGGGGAATTGCCTTCAAGCTGAAAGCTTGCTTTTCACCCAAGAAATGTCCTCATTTATTAGAGGGTTCTTGTCTTTCAGTCTCAGTGGTTTCTGCTGTGTTTGAGGAGAGTAAATTTTATTTAAATTCTTGCTGACGAAAAGCAATGTTTCCCACCACATAGGGTGCAGAGATGTGCTCCAGTGCTTCACTGTGTTTACAGGATCTTTACCCTGCCCCAGTAATTAACGGACAGATAGGACTGATCTCTGTTGCTCTGTTTCAGGGTATCTGTATCTATTCTCTGGCAAATTGCAGTTGCCAAAAGGCAGGATAAAAATACCAAAGAAATTTTTTCAGCTGTATATGTGGCTGTGTACAGATTCATAGAGGAGATTATACAAATCTGATGTTAAAATTCTTAGGAAGTTTTGCAAAAGCTCTCTACTTTGATAAAACCACTGCCACAATGTTCACAGTATCACCTAGCACTCCGTCCTCTTTTACTTAAATACTCATACACCACTTTCGTAGAAGAGATGGAATGTGTTTAAATGCAGAAATGGTGGGTGTCAGGACAAAGTCAAATACAGGGGAGAACAGTACATTGAATCCTTATTTCTAGCTCCTTGTTGTGATTGGTAGACTGACTACTGTTGGATTGTACCACTGGCTCAATTTAGAATGGCAATTATAATGTCCCAAAGAAGTCACCTAGGTGCTACATGCTTTCTGCAACCATAAGGTTATTTTACTCTGTACTCCTTTCAGCTGCATCTTAAACAACTGCAGAAGAAAAATCAGCACTATGTGTATGAGTAGCCCATCAAAACTCTGTCCCTTTGCTCCTTGAGTACAGAGTAAACCTGTGAAATTTCTTGAATTTGCCCATGACTGCTCTGTGAAATTTGACATCACTTTCATGGCTTTGTTGAAAGCCCACAATTATAAGATCAGCTTCTGGAACTTTAAACTTTGCCTGGCATGGAGTTTTGTTTGGGAGTGATTTGTTCGAATCTCTGTGTGTGCAGGGATTGCAAAAAGCTTTTTCATACTGAAGCTTTCTCTGAAGTAGAAAGCCAACCGACCTTTTGATGTAATTCTTGTATATAAATGGTCTAAACACATACATGTTTATTTTTCCTGAGGGAATACATGTTTAAAAAGTCATTATCTTACTGCAAATGTTCACATTTCTTCCTACCCACTATTTAACCATGACTAGAAGATAGAACAATATTAAATGTAACCATGCAAGTGCAACTGCAGCCCTGATTAGTACTTTTCATTTAGTTATCTCAAGGTACTCAGGCATAAATGAGGCATTACTTAGGACCATTTTGCAACTCTTAATAGGGTCTTAGAGGGTCTGAACCAGCTTCTGATCCTGTAGAGAGCTGCAAACTATTTCTGTATTGGAGACAGTTGGTATTGGGTACTGAACAACCTACAGTGAAATAAAATTACTTAATTGTCTGCATAGTGTGGACATCAGGGGCTTGACATTAACTACTTCAGTCTGGTGGTCTATTCCTGTTGCACCAATTTATCTGTAAATGTAAGTTTAGCTCAATCTGACCCACATCACACAGAGTAAGCCTCCACTGCCTGAATCTGTGTCCTGTTCTGATCTGTGCATTCCTTCAGCAAAATATGTCTTTTTGGAGTCCTGGCTGTGTCCTCGTGTTGATATGCTAAGAAAGATTTCTCTCAGTCACACAGACTTCAGTGACTAAATTGAAAACTGATGCACTTATCCAGTACAACTGGTTTCATGTGAGTTTCTGGTAATTGCATTTCACACAAATAAAGCTGATTTTTCTGTGACCAAGCATTGCACTGGAGGATTTGGCTGTGATTTTCTCTTTTATCCAGGTTTTTGTTTTAATTTAGTGAAGCCTTGCTATCAAAACTAAATGTGCAGGAGTTAGATATTGTCTATAATATACATTCCTTACTAGAATAATTCCTGAAGCGTGGGATTGGGAAGAGTAATATAATCTGTAGTGTCATCTTTAGGAGATTTCAGGATTATTATTTTAATGTTCTATTTATATTGAGTGGGGTTTTTTTAAATTTAATGAAAATGGAGGAGAACTTTTGTTTTTTCTTGGGCAGAATTTAGAAGTTGCAGCCCTAGGTGTAAAAGCTTG
The DNA here is from genome assembly GCA_018697195.1 of Certhia americana. Lineage (NCBI taxonomy): Eukaryota > Metazoa > Chordata > Aves > Passeriformes > Certhiidae > Certhia > Certhia americana. The sequence continues at coordinate 17,022,710 of CM031861.1, read as the reverse complement.
CCTGCAGCAGTTACAGATGACTGTGGAAAGCCATTGAGACTCTGAGGTTTGTAATGTATGTCATATGGATTTTGATGTCTTACCAGGAGAAATGAGATTTACTGGTGTTTATTAAATGATTGCTGGTAAATACTGAGTTCTTAAAAAGCAGTCCCTGAAACAGTACTTGAGAACAACCACAGTTGTATTTCCCTCTCTTTAAAATATCCCTAATTTTAAATTCTAAATATTCAAAGCAAATACAGACTATTGAAATCATTGTTTTGAAAAGGATCCCTAGAGCTGTTTATCCAAATAGCTGGGAAGTATTTATGGTATTTAGGCAAGAATAATCTGTATTATTTCAGATAACTCTTGTTATATGTAATTTTGGGAATATTTTAATCCTCCTAAAAATTCTTTTTCTTGTTATTGTATATGTCACCACTATAACTGTAATCTATTAAAGGTGCATTATCGAATTTGTCTAGCAGATATCTCATTATCTATATGATGCATCCATTTATTTCAAATGTGGTTTTTTTCCTCTCTCCTTCAGAAAGGAATAGTACTGCAGTGTTGCTGGAAAGCAGGTCAGCTACTGTACCATGTTGCTTTTCTCTAAAATTAGTTAAGGTAGCATGTCAGATTTCAATATTTCCCAATTTTCAAAGGTGTTGGGTTGATTCTAACTGCATGCCAGTTGCCCACCAAAGCTGCTCTCTACCTTTCCTCAGCTGGTCATTGGAGAGAAAAATATAATGAAAGGCTCATGGGTCGAGATAAGGACAGGGAGAGATCACTCATGCATTGCTGTCATGGGCAAAATAGACTTGGCTTGGGGAAGATTAATTTATTGCCAGTAAAATCAGAGTAGGCTAACCAGAAAAGAAAAACAGATCTTAACGACACCATTCCCCCATCCTTCCCTTCTCCCTGGGCTTGACTTTGGAATTCTCTTCCTCCTCCCCTTCAGTAGCTCAACTGGATGGGGAAGAGGGGCTGTGATCAGTTCATCACAGGTTATTTCTGTCACTCCTTCCTCCTCAGTGGGAGCACTCCTCACACTCTCCCCCTGCTCCAGCATGAGGTACCTCTGTAGCCAACAGTCCTCCACAAAATTCCACAACTCCAGGGCTTCCTGTGCACTGCAGTTCTTCATGAACTGGTCCAGCACAGGTCAGAGTTATCAGAGAGCAGCTCCTGCCCTCGCTGATAGGATCAGCCTTGGCCAGTGGTGGATCAGCCCTGGAGCCAGTTGGTACTGGCTCTGTGGGACATGGGGGAAGCTTCTGGAAGTTTCTACCAAAGCCTGTCTGCACAAACCCAGTACAGTGGAGTAAGAACACACCAACCCCCCCCCAAAAGGAGAGGGGTCAAGGGTATAGCCTGCGAGTGACCTACAGAAATACACGCAAGGGCAACTACAAACTAGCAGTTCAGGAAATGCTAGAGAGATGAGATGGTTGTCTCGATTAAAAGTTATTTTGAATAGGTTTGTGGGTTGATGGTAGCTGGTCTGGAAGCTGTAGGAAGTAAATATCATGTTATTAAGGACGACATGAGGTTTTATACCTTACTTGCCTCAAGATACTTTGTACTGAGGATCTTACAGGATAATACGAGAAGACACACACTGCAGTTGGTGCAATTTTTTGGGATTGTTCTAATTTTTTTTTGCTGCATTCCTGGTTTTTGTAAGTAACATCTTGGAGTAGTTTGGGGGTTTTGTGCTTCAACCCCCTCCCCCAATACCTTGGTCCTCAATAAACGCTGACAACTTTTATTTTTAATTTGGCCATGTATAGTAGCAGTATGTTTTTCTATTTTAATTGTCTTTTCCTCAGTAAGGAAGGTAGTAAATAATAAGTGGACATACTGTGAATAAAAATACATAAAATCTAATTTTTCAATGCCTGGTGATAGGAAAACAAAGAAATTATGTATGAAATTTCGGCATATATAAAGACACAAAGGCTTGGAAATCTGATGTCTTGTTGTCTTGCTGTGTTAGTGAATCAATTTTAAATTTTCACACCTTTCACAGATGGCTTAACACTTTGCATTATTCAGTCTTTGAAAGACCTGGTAAATACTTTCTATTATAGAGAGCTTTCAGCAAAGTTTTTTATGTTATTAATGCTATATTTATAGTATTTTGGTTTGCTTTTTACTGTATTTAAGAGGAAAATAAAAATTAAGAGAGAAAATATCTGAAATGTTTGTAAAAAAAGCAGATTTAAGGTGAACAGAACTTAAGAAGTTGGTACAGATATTGTGATTAGTTACAGGCCAACTGGTGCAGATGCAAGAACTTTGATCCTGTATTTGCTCTTTTTGGTAGCTTCGGAGGCTGCATCAAGTAGGAGTGATCTTGCTTCTGGAATGAGATCATCCTTTGTAGTGCTGTTCTGTAGCACTGTGCAAAGGCTGTTTGACGAGGAGGCAGTTTCCTGATGGCTGCAAATCCGTAGGACAATATTTCTTTTTGTCATGACCGAAGTTGACCTGTTCATGGTCCTGGCATAGCATCAGAGATACTCATTCTGTCGGTAGCAATTTTTTTCCCCTGTACCATTGATCGTGTCTTTCTTCTCTTTGCTTTCCTATTATTGGTGATAATAATTGATAATCAATAATGGTAGCAATTGGAGAGACTTTTTACAAGTGTGTATACTCCCAGGACAAGGGGGAATGGCTTCAAACTCAAAGGGGCAGGTTTAGATTAGATATTAGGAAGAAATTATTTGCTGTCAGGGTGGTGAGGCAGTGGAAGAGGTGGTCTGGAGAAGCTATGGATGCCACATCCCTGGAATGTTCAAGGCGAGGTTGGATGGGGCCCTAAGCTACCTGGTGTAGTGGAAGGTCTCCTTGTCTATGGCAGAGGGTTTGGAACTGGATGATCTTTAGGGCCCTTTCCAGTCTGGGCCATTCTATGATTCTGCTGGGATAATGCTGTTAATGGAGTTGTTTCACTTCACCTTGTAGTGGAGAGAAAGGATAAAGGTGTAGGGATATGTCTTCTTATGTCATCTTCTTAAGTCTTCAGAAGTAATCTCTGCTGTGCTCCTACAGATTCAATCAATGGATAGCTTGGATCTATCCAAGCTATGGATGCTTGTATATCTGTTGAATTTGTGGATTTTTTTTCTGAGGAGGCCAACATAGTAATTTGTGCTGGAACCATTACAAAAAATAGAGCTTGTGATAGCCATCTTCAGGCTGAGTGGCATTCTCAGTGGCTCTTTTGGGAAGTCCTCTGTTTATAAGTTTTTGTATTAACAGGACATTCAGATTGATTCTCAGGGCTCAGAAACTTGTTCAGAGAATTGCATTCAAGTCAGGGCAAACAATTTATTTGTCCCCCAAATCTGGCATCCTTCGATGAGAGAGGTGTAGTGTCCATTGGGTTACTCTGTGCAGTCTCTCTTTTCTGCAGTCCTGTTCGCTTCTGAAATGCTGGAGCGATATGTTATTAAAACAATACTTGCTGTTGGTTATATTGGGTGTTGGCAGTGGAGGTGTCCAACCTGCATTTTTTTGCCTGTGATGTTTCTGTTTATTAAGTGCTCATTTCTGTCACAACAGGAAGATCTGAGGCTGTTTGTATATTCTTCCGGCACAAACTGAATTGCATGTCTGGCTTTCAGGTTCTGCTGTTGGCAGGTGTGCTCTGTGTTGGAACTGTTGCTTCACCTCCCACCACCCAACTGAGTGCAGGCTCAGAATGATATTTCCTCTCAACTTGGAAATGCAGAGTCACTAAGGAAGCCTGAAGGGCATCCCTCTGGTCTTGCTAATTCATCATTCTTCTTTCCACCAGTCCCACATTTTGTTCACTTTGCTCTGAGAGGATATCCAGGTAGTGTTGTACAGTATTTGTGGGGGTGAGGGCTAAAACAGAGTTGTCTTCGGTTTGTAAATTGATGGAGCCATGTGTATGGAAGACTGTGACCTTTCTCTAGGCTTAATATTTACAGGCCATTATCTCCATGTAGTCCTACTATGTGAAATAAAGCTTCAGGCCGCTTTATGGGTATGCACAAATGTGTTTTGGATTGGTGACAAAACCACTTGAAAACCAGAATCTTCTGTAAGGTGAAGATTTTGAAAGGAGGCACTGTGTAGAGGGTTGAAATGCTTTTGAATATTGTGTCCATGGGCAATGGGTAAGTTGGGACCAGATTCCAGGGATAAAAATTGCAGTTAAGAAAAGTAAGTACCTACACCTGTTTTTTAATGTTTTGGTTACCGCTGCTTGGAATTCTAAATGTATCTGTATTTAAGATTTGATTTTTAATTTTTTTTTTTACAATGACGAATTAAAATGTCTTGGGGTTCACCTAACCTACTTCTAACTGTTGGTTTCTTGCCATTAGTAGGGATATAGCTTTCCCAGAAGGAAGCCTTACATTGATGCAAGGAAATGAAAAAGGTGTCAATTGCTCTCTGTCTCTTTTGTTTAACTATTTCTGTTTAGGAATTCTGACCCTGAAAGTAAGACACTATAATATAAGAACACTGAATATCATGGAACATGCAGCTTTAAGACATTTTCTTTGCTTTTAAAGGACTTCTTTTTGTGAAATATAGCATTTCCTTATTCGAAAAGGATTATGGAACAGTGTATGTTATTATTGTTATTATTGACTGCATTTTTCAGGGTTTTAATTTTTTCTATGTATACCTTCTTAAACTTGGCATATAGAGGTATCTGTTTTTTTCATGTATGCTTCTTTTTTTTCCCTGTGTTTGTGTTAGATGTAATTTGAAGCTTGAATCACCTTCTGAGAGTTTTTGTTGGTTTTGAGTGTTATTTGTGGCTGTAACTGTGTGAATTCAGTCTAGCTAGCTGAGGGACCCCAGTGCCACCGCACTTCACACCAGCAATGGAGAAACCAGTGGAAGATGTGATTTTATTTTGTTGGGGTTTTCGTTCTGGTTTGGTTTGGTTGGCTTCTTCGGTTTTGATTTCTTTGTTTGTTTTTTTTAAAAGGACTATTTGTTCTGGATCATTTGCTTCTCTATATGCTATAAATTTTTTTGTCCTTTTGAATTCTTCTCCTAACAGATTTTAAAGTGGCAGGGGGTTTGGAAGATTCAGAAGTTAGTGATGGACGTGGATGTCTATTGTTCACAATGCTTATATTTTTAATTAGTTGGGGTTTTTTTTTAATATTGGGGTGTAGTATGTAAATTCATTGCAATTGAAAGCCTGAGCATAGAGAAGAGAGGGAGATATTGTTGACATAAGTAATTTCTTAAACTTGCCTGTACTTGGCAGCATTTATAAAAAGAACTATGGAGAGCAACTGCTGATTCAAGAGGCTTCTGAAGGAGGGCTGTTGATATCAGTAGCAAAATTCCTCAGTGAACACAAGTTCTAAGAAGATGATAATCCCATGTTTTGGGTGCTGGATGACGTAATAGGGTCACATGCTCTTTGGAATGTGTCAGAGTGCCAGTGAAGGTCATAAACCAGGTTCTAGAAGTTGAGATGCTGGCAGTTAGTGTTTAAGAAATACTGTTTGCTGTGAGTTTTGCCATTGCTTTGAAATTTTCAAAGTGGAGTTCTGTGACCAGATGCTTCTGAGAAGTGAAGTGAAAAGTGGGAACATCTGTGTGCTGTGCTGCCTGCTGCTGAAGTTGTTCTGGTCAAGTGAAACAGATAAGACCTTTAGGGTTTAGTTCTTCACTTGTAGATTCCCTTCATCCCCATAAATTCTTTCAGTACTGAAGAGCTCTTTGAAATTTACAGACTGAAGTACTGGGAATTAGAGTGGAAATCACTATCTGGTGGAAGAGAGACCCAGTCCAGAATCCTAATTTCCCAAGAAAACATCCCTTGAGTAATAACTCATGCACAAAGGCATGTTCAGTCTTTAAATTTTAGTAATTCTTGTTTTAGCTAAGCCTGTGAGATTAGGTTAAATTCCAGAAGCCTTTTCCAGATATTATTCAATTCAGTGGAGGGAATGGAGATCCAAAATGGTTTGGATTAAACTTCTCCCATGATAAGAAAAGCTGAATAGTATGTATTGTTTCAGAGAGGAGGATTCTTTATTTATTCCTCAGCAAGAGAACTTGAATTTGGAGTTGTGGATAGCTGACAATAAAGGGAACTCTAACTGGATTATGGATTTTTTTTGTGGGAAAGTATCTTTGCCTCTGTTTAAATATATCCTTTAAAATTTCACACATCTGTTCCCACTCAGTCCTCACCTTTACAATATTATGTAGTGAAGGCATCAGCAATGTAATTCTTACTCTTAGTAAAACTTAAAAAGAGAGCCCAGAATCTCGGGGAAGACAAGTCTTTGAAAGTTATGGGTGTGGGGAATATGAGTAAGGCTTTATCACACAGGCTTACTAAAGCAAATGAATAACCTTGTTCCTCTGAGTCCCCCCTTCTTCCCCCTTCTCCAGATAACAATACTTAAACTTTACATAAATAGCTGGAATACTGTGCGGGACCTGATAAGCGGATTTCTTAATCCATGCTGAGTCTCCCTTGTATCATATATCCGTTCCATTATCTTGTGGAAATGCTTATTGCAATTTCTTCCATTTAGCCCCCTATATATGTTATCTGTAGTGCATAATGGAGTGTGTGTATGAATGAAGGACAATATCCCATAAAGCAAGAAAATTGCTTGTAAGTTGCAGGCAGTGGAGCCTTAATGGTATGATCTCATTATGTTAGAAAAAAAATTTCTTAGCATCACCCTTTATACTACAGAGCTTGATTTATTTTTCTTTCTTTCTTAATCTTCCAGATATTTAATCAAGTTATGCTATAAAGAAATAATGATGTTGAACTAAGTTATTTGGTATATACCATGAATTTTTTACTAAATTCCCTTTTAAAGGAACATTATACATTTCCAGTGTGTTTCTGATGTGAGAAGCATCAAATTAGCAACTTTGAAGTAGTGTAGTAGTGGTAAGAATACATTTTTCCTCTTCAAGAGTTGTGTTCTAAACTTTGAAATATGCAGTGTAACTGTATTTGAAATTCTGAGTGCTCTAGTTTACTGTATGTAGATATTTTAAGTTCTGAGGTTATTCAACAGCATTATTTTAAGAGGGATTAACCTATGGTCTTAGCAAATACTGGTGTTCAGTTGCATTTGTGTAGTCTGAAATGCGCTTATTTTCAATCAAATTGTAATCAGCAAATAGGTGTTAGACAAGCTGCCTTGGGTTATCCAGACAGCCCTCTGTCATTGGAGGGTTCTTATATTTTGTACAGAATGGAGACATTTATTCTCATTTAAATGTTTTATCTGCCTACACTTGCTTTGAAGAATTTTGATTATTATAACTTCGGTTTTTTTCCTCAGGAGACTGTTTTGCAGTTTGTTTCTTTCCTAGATGTTATAGCTGTCTGCATTGCCACATTTTTCTTTTCCATAGCTGTCAATCATACTTGCATTTACCACAGTAAATAATTCCTTTTTACAATTGGTGCATGTGTTTTCTTGTATTTCTAATTTATTTTTCTTCAGTCTTCATTTATTCTTTTTTCTTTCTTCATTCACTATTAGGCAAGCTATGATTATCCAGTCTTTTTGGTTCTGTTTAATTGTAAATACCCACAGAACAGTCCTTCCAGGGTGATAATATTTTCTATAATTGCAAACCTTCCAGTTGTACCAATATCTGTTGTAGGAATGGAGTGAGTGCAGTCAAATGAACGACTCAAGGCAGAATCAAACACAGGTGTAACTGTGTCACCAGTCTCCTTGTGGGACTCTCAGCCCCAGGATGTGGCTCTGTAGGTAGCAGCAGGACCATGGCTGTGCTTGCCCTGTCACAGCCGGGCTCTGGCCTGAGGGAACAGCTCGGGGAGCGAGCAGGCAGGGACACCAGCTGGGACCAGCAGCTGCAGAGGCGGTACAGCCCAGGCTAGGGCTGCCCGAGAGCAGCCTGTGCTCCTGCCCTGCCCTCTCTGCTGGTGTGCTCAAAGCTTGGCTCAATTTCTCCTCCGTGATGCTCCTCACCTTAATCCAGCCCCTTAGCTTTGTGGTTAGGTATCCTCTTTGAAATAAGCACACCACACACTCTCCTTGCCCCGTATTCCTCAAAGTGTCCAGATGATCGCAAGCCCTTGCCATGCTCATTGTATGCATCTTCAGGCTTCTCCCTGTCGTGCTTACTGTCTTGGTTAGACTTGGGAGCGATCCCAGCTATGTTTCAGTACTTGCAGAATGCCTAGCACTATAAGCAGATACTGTGACTGTTTTTTAGTTAGCCTTTAGGAACTCCAAGCATAAATACAGTTGTTACTATTCCTGTTAGTGACATTGGTGACCTGTGTCCAGCTTGTGTTTGGCTGGCTCCTATAGATTTAGCAGTGTGGCCCATAAATATCTCCCTTAGGTGAGTATTGGAGTTTCCAGTATCTCCTCAATACCTATCTGCTTTTCCTTTCTCTCTTCCTTCTTCTAAATTATTTCTTATTTGGCAGTTTTTGATGTATTGTTTCAGCCCAGTTTATGGGTGTCAGTGGATGAAAGCCTTCAATGGATTTTTTTACTCAAAACCCTTAGTTTTGGTTTTGTAGTTATGACCAAATATCTGTCAAATCCTTCCTTAAACAAACAAAGCAAAATACATTGTTGTATCATGTCAAATGTTATTAAATAGTTGTCAGGTACTGCTTCATATGCAACAACTTTTCTGTCCTGGGTGACAATCAAAATGCTTATGCATATGCAGCGTTGAATTTTTGAAGGGCTTTTAGATACTTGAAGTGCTAGCTATTTTTTATTTCTACTGGAATAGAAGTGTCTTCTGCTGTGCCAAGTAGCATTGAAGGGGTATTATATTTTGAATCATTGCAAAGTTCTGTTCTCTAGTCTTTCTTTCTAAGGTTTCTTTACTTCTTAAAATAGCTGTAGTAAATTTAATGTTTCCAAGGAGTATTATTAGCCTATTGAACTTGGAACATAAGCTTCTGGAGACATGGGAATTATAAAATCTTTTTGTAAATCATTAATGGCACTGCAGGTAAAATGGCCTTGTGTAAAGGAAAGATCAGTTTCATGGTGTATATTTTCAGTCATCTCCCCCACACCTCCTACTTTGATGTATGCAACTTCTCCTAAAATTAGTCTGAGTTATGTGGTCCCCTTTGGTTATGGGAGGACCTTGTTATGTCCAGAGCCCTATTCAGGTTACTGGATTTCTGTGTTCTAAGACCACAGCAAGAAATGCACTGCAGGGCTTGCCTTCAGTGAAATTGTTATGCCTGCATTGCTTTAAATGCTATATTTGCTGGCTAAAATATGCAGAAATAATTCTGGAGATCTGCAGCTGATTGGGATTGCATATTTTTACCTCTGTATACTTTCTTTGCATACAAAAAGATCTCTTTCCATGCTGTCGCTGCTCCTTTTGAACCACCTGAGACTGTAATTAGGTGTGAAAAAAGGAAGTTGCTACCTTCTTATATCCTCCTGTGCCTGATTCTGGGATCTTTGGTGTGTATAGTGCCTAAGCGTGTAATGCATATTGAACATGGATAAAATTTGTAGGAGTTCATTCTCACAGGTGTTTTGGGGACTCTAAAATAAAATATAAAAATTAGAGGGATCTGTAATATTGTGCAGCAGTGACTCTCCTGTTTTTCTGCATCAGTGTAACTGCAATACTGTGTGCGTTGACATTGCCTGACATCTTAGTGCCTGCAGAAATGTTTGAGTGACTGCATTAGTTAAAATGAGTGTATTTGTAAGCATTGAAAGAGAGTGATTCTGGGAAGTGGATGTGGCATAATTTGGATGGAGGTTAGGAGTTTTGAGGTTAAGCCAGCCAGCATCTATGAAATGGAATTAGTGCTGCATGCTTGGAGTGAGAAATACAACACTTTTTCCACGATTCACCTTCTTAGCCACTCTTTTTCCTGCTGTTTGTGTCCCCTTGCATTTGTGGTATCATGATGCAGACCACTAGAAGGACAAGCCAACTCCGTGTACTTTTCTGGGCATACTCCTTTATGCATTGTTCCTCCTTCTTTTTGGTGCAAAAATAGAAGGAGCAGAGTGGCACCAGGGGAGCTAAAACTGTTCCTGGAAGGGAAATCTTTCTTGTTGACTAGAGTTTGCCATAAGATTTGTTCAAATACTTAGGTTGCCAACAGTAATAAAACGATTATAATGTGGCTGCCCATTTTGCTGAATAATTGCTTGGTTGAGAGAAAGGGGGAAGAAATGGATGTTCTTGCTCTTCCCTGTACCTGTGTCTCATCTGTCCAGGTATGTTCTCTTAATTTCTTTCCTTGCCTGCATGAGCTGTCAAGCTCTCACCTCCTTTCTGTTATGCTTCATTATCCCCACTTTCGTTGCTATTACCTTACCCTGGTTGGGTGTGGACTTGAACACAGAGGAAGGAGAGAGCCGCAGCCAGTGACTGGTGTCAGGGTGAGCTGCTGTGGGAGAAGTCTACTTTTGCACTGCAGTAATCAATTGTGTCCCCACACAAACTTAGAAAACAACCTGGAGGTTTTAGGGAGGCACTTGCCAATATGACAACTCTCCTGTGTGGAGGGAATTGAGGGTTTTCCTGTGAGTAAATCCACTTGAAGGGACTTCATCTACTGAGAGCCAAGTGAAGTGTGAAGCTTCCTAGAAGGTAATAATTACTCTTGGGTAAAACAGGGTATGAAAATAAACATCATTATGAAAACTTAGAGCAGATAAATTAAAAAAGTCACTTCTCTGATTGCTTACAGACTGTGAGAAGTTTGAAGTGGGAAGCAGAGACTGATAGTGATACGTTTTCTTATGAAAATATGAAGGTTAGGAAGTAGTCAAGGTTGTCCTCAGCCATGAAAGTGTAACAATGTACCCTCATATTTGACTAGAAAGGGGCTTTTGTGCTTTGCTGTGTTTGAATCAGGGCAGTGTAGTCTTCCTTACCATTAAAATGTGACATTAGTTGAAAATGGATTCAAAGGTGTGTTTTAAGATACATTACATACAGCACCAGATTTTTGGATGCAAAGCTCATCCAGGTATGAGGGTTCTCTCTTGCTGTTTTGGTGCTGTGTTGTGACAGGATTAATAACCACCACAACGTTATTCCAGCTGAACTATTGAATAAGGAGAACCAAGAAAGGCTCCTTTGGTTTTTATTCCAAAGCAGAATCCTTTAATCAGGCTGAGCTGCTGTGAACAACACCTTTCAAATAAAATGAAGGATAAGAACCCCCCAGAGGGTACTGGGGATTTTTGTGTCACCTCCAACAAGAAACAAAAGCTTTTTTGGGGTTTGGAACTTGGGAGAAAATGGCTTCCTTCTGGTCACAGATCTTTTCTGCATCTCCTCTGTTATCAGGCATCAACTTCACACTGATATACATCCCAGCCGTTTTTGAGAAGTTCAGTTTTCATGGCATTTGGACCTGGTGCCAGAAATGTGTAAGAAGGAAATAGGAAGTTTTTATCCATGTGCCTCTTTCCCCATTTCTCTCTTTTGTGTCAATAAGAATATATGTGTACATATTCATACGTTTAAATGCACACACATACATAAAATACAGGTATGCAATTAAACACATTCACCCAACATAAAAAGCTGAAAGATTTTTATTTATTTATTAATGGGGAAAGAATTTGGAGCTCCTGAAAAGGAAGCACTACCCTACTTAAATGTAACTGAGCTGTGAAAAATAGTAATAGGCAAATGTAACACCTTGGTTTTTCTTCATTTCTAAAGTTGTCTTCTGTTCCTAAGTGGTTTTAATTAAATACTGTTTTGAGGCATGTGACTTAGAAGTAGTACTCAAAATTTGAGTAAAAACCAGGAGTAATTTGCTGTATTTACAGATTTTAAATTTATTTTTTGAATAACGTTAAAGTAATAAAAAAGTTTCATTTTTTTCACATAGTTATTAATGAGTAGCACATTTATGAATGCTAAATTTGTATAGAGAGATCTTTCAAAGCCGCTGTGTAATTAAAGTTTCTCTTCATGAGTTTGGAGTACTTTCTTTCTTAGTTGGATATAAGAATGACACTTTTGTGTTGTTAGTAAGCAGGAAAGTCCTGCTGTGTCTTACAATTAGGTGCTGGAGGAAAGAGGCAAATGATCCATTTTCCTATCCTTTGAGAGTATTACAGTAAATATGGTTCTGTTGAGAACAGTAGATAGTGAATAATGGCATATTCAGGAGCAAGCATTGGCAAAGCAGACACTCGAACTCTTTTGAGGGCAGACTAAATCATCATAATGTGTTGTTCTTATTGGGGAGATAAGGATTGTGAGAAAGGGACTAACAGCACCTGCTGGTTTGCTTCTTGGAGAACAGAGTTCCTGAATGACTTGTGAGTGAGTATGTGTGGCTCAGATCATGGGAGATCTTCACAGAGATGCCACACTTTGTGAGTTTCTCTAAACTTCTTTTGTTAATACATTGTATGTAATTTCCCCTCTTTAAGTGACAGAAAACAGGTCATCTTCCCAGGTGTAGTAGTGAATCCTCTGGAATCTTGCCTGAATCCAAAGAATCAGTGGGGTTTTTTATCTTTAAATATCCTTTTCAAAGTTTCAAGTCATGTTTCTGTGATGTAAAACTAATTCACAGGCTTGTGCTTTGTGAGGAGTTGTACCCAAATGTCAGGATCTTGCTGAGAAATTGCAACTATTCCATTGTTGTTTTCACAGTAGAAGGGAACTCTTGTGTCAAATGTGTGCTATAATACCTGCAATGTAAGTTTATACCCTACTCTCTGTTTTTACAAGTATGTTATATCTGCTGTCTGCACTAGGTTTAAAGCCTGACACTGAATTACAGAAGAAATTTAATGCACTGTATTAGAAACTTGTATGACTGCTCTAGTCTCAGAAAAGGTTGCTCTCTTGACATGGTGAGCTTCAGAAATTGATTCAGGTGCACTGAGAATTGATTTGAGGAGTCTCTTTGGCCTTATGGGACTACAGTGTAAAGAGAGCTCAATAAAAGGATGTTGTAAAAGCAATCTGGAGTGTGAGGCAGTATCCAAGATCAAGGAAGCTGGAATAGGTGAACATTCAAGGGGCACTCTCACTTTGAATTTGTGTTTTAACTGATTAGGAAAACAACATGATAGTAACGGACCATTTAATGGTACAACTGAAATGATTTATTCATTTATTCTTTACTCTTCAAATTTTTCTTCTCTTTTAAGCCAGGTCTTTTAGAAGGATAGGTAAGCCACAATACTGAGGCAATTCTCAGGCCTAATCTTTCTACTTTATTTCTTGCTGAAAAGTCTTTGCTCAGTTATACTTGTGGTGTTTTTCACGAAATGATTTTTTGATGACTTGGAAAGGATACACTGCCAAATAAAAGGGTGCGGTTGGCTACACATAAAAGAAGTTGCTAAATTTGCCAAATGAACTGGAGAAGACTAGAAAATGAATTTTAAAATCACAAACAGAAATCTTTTCTACTCTCTCCTAGTCAATAATCTTAGTAATTACAGGAATGGGGTGCTACTTAAAAATTGATGCTGTTGTTTTTGAATGTCTTGGCTTGCATACTGGAGGTCAGGAGAATCTTATTCTGGAGTATATTGTAGATAACCTCTTGCGACAGATCATGGGCTAGAATACTAGAGTTTAACATGGGAAAACACTGTAAAAATATATCTTCAAGTAACAGAAAAGTCCTTTTGATTAAAAGGGTTAGTAAATTAGTAGATTTGATAAATGGAAATTCCTGTTGTACAGGACAATGAACAAATTAAATGCATATGGCTCTTTGGAGGTAAGAAGTTATCTAAGGTTTTAGTATAGTGGATAGAAACATTGGCCTGTCAAGTCCATTCTATTGATGATGAGTTCTTATAGCTATCTCCTTGTGCTCTGGATATATCATTCAGTTTTGTCCCCTCCTTAGACACCTTTTTTGTTTTTTAGTTCTCTCCTGGGATTGTTTTATGAAGTGATTTTCTCTGCTGAGCATGCAAGCACACTTGTTAGGGTTTGATATATGTAAGGCACATATTTTATTATGGTGGATGTGTTCTTATAGGATTCTTATTGATTTTCTTGTGTTCTAGTCGATGATGAAGTGAAGCGATAATAAAGCATGGATGTGCTGGGTTTGTTTTCTTTACCTCTGCTGTGACTGAGACAGGATGTTGTAATTTTTTAGATATGCCAAGTACAGCAGAGAATTAATCTTTCTCTCAAGTGAAACAGTGTGGGATTACAGCAATAACTGCTGATACCTGCTGCATTTATCCTTTGTAACTAGCTGCTCTTTTTTTATTTTTTTTTTTTTATTTTTTTTCTGAGAGTCTTCATCACTTCAGGTTTTTTTATGCCATATAAAATAAATGTGGTTTGAGCATGAAATGATGTCAGAACACGTTAGTTTTTACATGTGTGACAAAATGTTTACCTACGTACTGGTATTTCTGAAGGAGTCTTGTCGATGTGGTACTAAGATGATAGCACCTGGACAATAATTTGCTTAGCACTGGAAACTTGTGTACCTGGGGTCATTGATCCTACATTTCCTGGTGTTTCCAAATAAATTCCCTGTTTTGCTGGAACACATCACTTTAAAATATCCTTAAAAATAGAAAATGAAGTTGGAAATTTGTGTGTTCTTTCAGTTAAAAGTAAATCTTAGAGGGGCTGCTGAAGTTTCACAGGGTGAATGTGGATTTGGACAGGCTGGAGGTGTAACAGCCACTGTCACCGAAGACCAAAAAGAGAAGTGGAGAGGAGGGGAAAATCATGTGATTAATTAGTATTTATTTGCAGACTTTGAAAGGATGCCTTACATAGCATTAATTGAAACATTTCCACTGTTTACCTAAAAATATTTTAGGTCTATGTAAAAAAAAAATCTGCCTAAATCTGGAAGAAGAAATAAAAAAAATAATTTGACCAGTGGAAGCTCTTATATTGTCAAAACCCCCCCCCCAGAACACATGAGGGCAATGAAAGAAGTCTGGTTGTGTGTTATTGCTTTCTGGGGCTTTGGGTCAGTGTCCTGAAACACTGGTAATGCAGCTCTGCTTCAGATGAGTCAGAACTAGGTTCATCAAGCAACTTTATAGAATCTTCTCCTCCCATTGGTCAAAGCTGGACTTTGCACTTTCTGCTTTTCTTGAACCTATCTCCTTTTTTTTTTTTTTTTTTTTTTTAACTTTTCTTTTACTTCTTTGTTTCATCTCTGAAAGTTAAAAAAAAAAAGGACTTTATTTTCTAGTGAATAGAGATTGCATCTCTCCTCCCAGAGCTTGCTCAGGGTCAGGAACAACTTCTGCAAGAATGATTTATTGACTTTTCTGCTCTGACCAGAATTAAAACTGTCACCAAAGGGCCCGTAGTCCCCAGACACCAGCTTGGCCTTCTCAGTCAATCTGCCAGAAAGAGAGCTTTAGTTACATAGCAATTAAAAGACTTATTTCATGGTGAGTAACTAAAGGGAAGTGGAGGTCAGAGAGAGAAAGGTTAACGTGCTGAGGCAGAAATAGTGCAAAGCACTAATTCTGTATTTATATATAGGAGTCTCTCCCATAATCTCTCACTGTTGTTCATTTTCCACTTGTACTTTAAATATTTCTGTTTATTTATTGAACCAGCTTTGAGAACTTTGGAAGCTTTATGAGAAAGTTTAAGATTACTGGGCTTTAAGTGCTACTTTATGGTATCTTACTAGATTCATGAGGTATTAAGGCTTACGTGATCATGAGCAATTTTACCATCCTTGTTTGTCTTCCATCTTTTTCCATTTCAGCTGTGGATCTGTTGGCCAGTTTAATCCAAGTTTAACCAGAAAGGTAACAGCCTCCACAGTGCATTAGAAGGGGTTCATAAATACTCTGCTGAGAAAAGAGCATCACAGGTATAAACTTTACTAGGCACCAGAGTTACAAGTAAAAGCTCTGTTGTGACAATTGTAAACTAAAGAAAATTTTAGATTCAAGTTTGCACCTCAGTGGAAACCAGCTGTCACACAAACCCATAGGCAAACTGACTTAATTTCCTTTTCTTATGGTCCTGCTTGTTTTGCTATCAGCCTAGTGTTTAACATCCCAGGAAAAGAGCTGTCCCTGTGGAAATCAGTGTGACGTCCCTGTAAATATCAAAGGCGTTTCATTAATACAACTCTTGTCATTGGAACCAAGCTTATGCATAGTCAAAGTGTGAGGATTCTCTTAGTTTTGTCTGTATGGCAGTTTTGGAGAACTGGTGTCTTCTCAGGTACTGTGATGCCAGGAAGGAAGCAATGCTATTTGGATGGTTGATTGAAACTATGTGCTTTTCTTACTGCTGCTGGTTTGTGGCTCTGTTACTTGGTGCTTGGTGTATCCCATGACAGACTCGGGGCCTTTGGGTCTTACAGAATTGCCATTCTGGCAGCACTTGGTGAATTACACCAGGATGGTGGAGCTGGAACTGGCAATTTTACCTTGTCAATAGGATTTTATCAGGGAATTGTTCAGCAGAGCTGAGTATATCCCTTTCTTACTGATTTGGTAGCCATTTTATAATTGGATTTGTAGAAAGACCAGCATATTTTTTAACTTCAGCTTCCTTTGTCAGCTGGCTTCCCATGATGAGGAATTGGTGTCAGAACTCACTGCTACAGTGGCACTGTGGGGATTGAAGTGTGGTTCAAACCCTATTTTGTTAGATTCAGTAAGTGCATGATGGATATTATAAAGAAAATAGTAAACTTCATTGAATGTGTTGATCACAAAGGGATTAAATAACATCTCAGACTTGCTGAGGAATTCTGTGACACAGCTATGAACTGAAATCCAGATTTCTGCATCTCAGTGCAGTGTTTTAATGACCGGATCCTGCAACTATTTCACCAGAGGTATGTTCATCACTAGAGCATCTGTATTCCAGACTGACTTTAGTATTATGGATTAGTAAGTAGACTTTCTCTTACTAAATTCTCTTTATCAAATAAAATTTTGCTGGAACTTAATGCCCAGAAGTATTTTTTGAGATTATAGCAAATAGTGAACTCAGTATGAATTCCTCCTACTTTAGTCTACCAATGCATCTTAGTGTGTTCATTGCTGAAGCAAATAAGTCTCATGTCAGTGTTGAAGACTATTTTACCTGTCTGAGATAATTTCATGTGAGGTGAGCAAAAACTTACAGCCAGTTGAAGAGAATCTATCTAATTCAATGTGCATACTAATAAATATGTGAAATATCTCCTGTAAGTTTTTTTGGGGTTTTTTTGGTTGGTTGATTTTTTAAGTGCACAACTTGAGAGAGCCACAGAGTTCTTAGGGGAATGTCCATTTATTTCCAGTTGATCAGATCACAGAAAGCAAAGTATAAAAAAAGTTCATGGCGAAGTAGACAGTTAGTGGCGGTGTAAATTAGAAGCCTTAGATAAAAATGTTTTAAAATCTTCCCTTTCAGTGTTGTCATTTAACCCAATTTGAAAAAAAAATCATCATTTCTTTATTTTCAGGTTTGGACTAAAACCTTGAGTAGCTAACCTTGCTGAAGATGAGGTAGAAGTGGTGGTGTCAAAACAGCCTGTGGGATGATGCAGACAGTGGTTCTTATTCCAATTCACAAATAGCTGGATTTGCTGGGATGATATTGTAATTGGCTCCAAATTAAGCAGATTCTGGTTTTTGCTAATGCTTGATTATTCATTTTCACAAAAGGTGGCATGGGCCCTCAAACATGGATCTTCTCTAGGTCTTCATTTACAGGCAGACAAGGAAAGACTGGGAGGAAAAGAATTAGGAGGGAATTAAAAGATTGATTCTGATCAAACCAGACCTAAAACCAGAACAGCTCTGCTTTGAACCTGTGAAGAGTACTGTTTCCCTTGTTAGCACTTTGCTAGTTTCTATAAACATAAATCTACCTAGCTGGTGATTTCTTTGTAGCTGCTGTCATTGCAACTTCATCCTCTGGTAAGATGCTAGGGAAAGTCTCTCAGAAGGACCATACAATTTATAGTAAAGCTGGTTGTACCATAAAGTTACTTTTAAAATAAAGACCTTTCAAATTAGTCCTTGAAGTGGGTTATGATCATCTTAAGTGATCTCCTAATGAAATATGGTTCCTATTATAGTTTTAGTGTTTCATCCATGCTCATCAGATTTTAATTCATTGGGGATACAGTTGTGACTTCTTTGGACAGCGGATGTGACCTGTAGTGAATTTTGTGCTTTTATGAAACTCATGGCTCTCTGAATTAATCATGACATAAGAAAGCCATGTCTTTATATTCTTACAAATTTTACACTCTGAAATGATGTCTGTCAGTGATAATCCTACAATGTAAAGGATTGTTGGCAGCAAATGATAAGAAATGTCAAGGAAAGGGCAGAAATGGGGAAGGGATTTTTACATACTGGAATCATGCTATGTCCTCTTTTTGATAAGCTGTAATGACAGTGGCTGTCAAAGCTGTCAGGGTACTGAAGGGCCCTTCTTTTGAGTCATATCTCTTCTTTATCAACAAGCAAGGAAAAGTATCTGCATGCACCTATGCACATGTGGAGGGATAGGGTCTCATTCCTTCTATTCTTCATCAGAAGAAAAGATTAAATGCTAAGTGATATTCTGATTCTCATTTGTAATAATGTATTTCCATAATGTGTTTGGTGCTGTGTGCATAATAATTTCTCCTGCATCTGTGGTGTAATATTAGGGAGCTTATGTAATTATAGATAACCTAATGGATATCTGTTTTGTATATATTCTGCAAATAGATAGCTGTTTTAACCTATACCTGTGGTGTATAAGAATCATTCATTTAGATTGGAAAACCTCTTAAGATCATCGAGTCCATGCATTAACTCGGTACTGCCAAGTCCACCATTAAACCATGTCCCATGACTCATCTAGACATCTTTTAAATGTCTCCAGGGATGGTGGTCACTCTGCTTCAGGGCTTGTATTCTTCCTAGTATCCAAGCTAGACCCCCCCTTGCACAACTAGAGACCCTTTTCTTCTGTCCTATTGCTTGTATTATTCCAAGGAATTTTAGTTAACTGTAAGGCTTTCTGAGAAAAGAACCTTTGCTTTCAATGTCTTTCCAGAACTGCTGCTGTAGAATGTTCCAAATGCAGATGCTCTAAGGTTTCTAATGCCATCTAGGAGTGTTAGATGTTTTAGTACAGAAACATGCTCAAAACCCTGTCTTCAGGTTAGGTCCTAGCTTCATGAGACACTCATTAATTATTTGAGATACTGAAATAGAAGCAAATGCTCACAATGGGATTGCCTTTGAGAAGAGGCAGAATGAGATAAATGAGGGATAGAACTGTTGTCAAAATCTTGACTTCTTTGATTGGGTGGATTTGGCAGTTGCATAGTATATCCATGCCAGGGTCTGTGTCCTTTGCTCTTGTTTTGAGAATAATTCTGAAATGTTCCCTGCTGACATAACCCCTTGGAAATGAGAGAATTGGTGGGCACACTTATGTTCCTTCATTTTTCAGTGATGTCAGTGAGATGATCTTACTAATCTGAAACTTGAACTTGCAGTCACTATATGAGTTTAACTTCCAGAGCAAACAATAAAGTGAGGAACACCTAAGCAGCACACAGATTGTGGAATGTGAGATTGTGGGAAGTGTCTGGCCTGTGGGAAGAAACGCCCCTTTAATTTTAAAAGCAACTAAAAAGAAAGAAGCAAATGGAACACAAAGCTATTATTTTCCCATTCTGGTGACTTCAGTGGTGTTCAAATTTTAGAGGTTTTTTTTAATCTTTCATCATATTAATACCTGATATGATGGATTATCTGCTGTTCTGCGGGGTGGGAAACATATAGATGTAAAAGAGCAGGTTGGCAACATCAGCATTCAGGTTCACCAGTACAAGCCCCTCTGAAGCATTCTGCTTTGATGGCTGATGAATCATTTCATTTCCAGCACCTTATATGAGTAGGTTCAATTTTTTTTCAGTGACTGCTGTGGCCTTTCCATTGTTTCCTGGAGCCCTAGCCAGAAAACTTCCTGTGAAGGAAACATAGAAGTGCAAGTGTAGCATCTATATTGCTGGTATGGGTTACAAAAGTATCATCTTAAGCTCTTGAATTAGGAAGTAATTCTTAGAAATTCTGGAAATGTTGACTGCAATGTTATGGAAATATATCCCCTAAATCAACACTCTGTTGTTAATTTTGCTGTTTGATGGATACTGTAATGGCCTTCCAGAGTATATTTTTAATAGGAATTTTTTCTGTCTGCTCACTCCTATTTTTTTCCCAATGCTGTAACAGCAGTTTTGAGGAAGAGCCTGTGGGACTGGATGGCAAGGCTTACAGACTAGAATGTGTGAGAGATTATGATTTAGCTAAAACTTGTGTGACCAAAGATATTTTTTGTGTTTATGATGGTTTGCCATATCCTCTGAGATGTCCAACTGCTATTTTAAGGCCAAAGAATGACTTCAGCTCTTCTAATCCCGAGGAAATACAAATGCTGGGAATCATGATGAGGCCATTAGTGTGACTTAACAGTTTAAGTCACACTGGTTAATCTACCATTTATTTAATTATTAGAAGAAGGTTTTCATTCTGTGTTTTTTTTCCCTGAACATTTATTTATCTTTTGAACTGTCAATTGTCAGCTTCCCTCCAGTGTAAGAGCACTCAGTGCTGAGTGCAGTCTTCAGCTGCAGTAATCTGGAGGGCACAGGGAATCAAGAGAGTTGCTCATCTGCTTTTCTGTAAGGTAAGACCAGACTGGCAAAGCAAGGACTCCTGCTGCTTGTTCTGTAGCCTAGCCAGCCATCTTCTGTATGCTGAAACACAGACAGATGCTGTACCTCCAGGGTTCTGGTTCTCCTGCTGCTGCTTAGTAATACAGCATGATATCCAAAAGCTTGGGGAAATCTTCAGGGCCCCTTCACTCAGCCCTCCTTCCTGTCTTTACATGACCTGCATATGCAGAATAACGTGCAAAGGGTTTGGGGCCTTGCTAACTGTTAGCAGTGGGAGATGTGTTTAAGGACATGGTTGTTGCTTTGCTGCTTAGTTCAGTGTGTTGTTACATCCCAAATTTGCAGTCCTGAGACTTGGCTGGAGTGCATGTTACTTCCTGTTTTATGCAGCAGTTCATATCTGATGAAACTGAATGGTACGAGTATTTCTTGGCACTGTGGAGATTGGTGGAGCTTTGTCTGTGAATCCTGGCCTTGCTTCTGCCATTGCTGGAAGAAGGAACAGGTTCCTCAAGTCCTGAAAGCACCATGGTCTAGAAGGAGTTTTTAAAAACAGAGCTCTAAACCAATGCTGACATAAGTACATAATTTTAGAGGGAGTAACTAAAGTGGGTTTAGCAGGATACTGCTGTTAAAGCTGAAGGCATCAGATTAAAAAGGTATTTGATGAGCTAAGGAGGATGTTGCAGTCATTTGGAGTGCAACTTGTGTGTCCTAGAGATGATATGTTTATTGAAATGTAACTTAATGAGCATTGAGTCCTGTCTGTCTTGAGACTTCACTCAAAGATCTTTGATTTGGTTCTAGAATTTTGGTTTATATTTGAGGGTATGCTGGACATCTTACTTATTACAAATTTACTACCGTGACACAGCTTTTGAGAGGCAATATCAAAAGTGGAAGGTTTAGAAGGCCAAGGGAACAGCTTTTAACCATGAATTTTTGTGTCACTTGCTGCCACAAAACTTTCGTTGGTATTACTCCTGTGGTGTGTGGCAACTGTGCTGACACCTAAAGGTTTAATGCTTAGACCTGTGAAGTCAGTGGCCCAGCTCTCAGGGGCATCAGTGATGTAGGAGGAGAGCCTGAAATGGCAATTCCGTGGAGGTGTCATCATGGCAGCCTCTGCTACAGGGCAAAACAGGGTATCCTTGACTTAGATAGTAGTTGCTGAATAAAAAGAAAAGCAGGACTGTCTTTCTGTTTTGCGTTAGATTTGTATTTTTTTAAATTGGTATTGCACTCATGTAGTTTGGAGAAGTAGCGCTTCAGTTCCTTTTTGTAATGGAAAACATATATCTGAATCCATCATTTAGATTTCATTTAACAAACAATTCCTTCTTACTTCACCTCTTTCTTTGTTTTGTTGTCACACAGGATACCAGGCTGAGGGTGAAGAAGAAATGGTAAGCTTTTGAGTAGTCAGCCTGGTGCAGGTTAATGAGTTACAATGAATGTGGATTAAAAAAAAGTTACACCAACACGTTCAACACTATTAAAATAACAGGTTTTATTAGGCTGAAAATGTCTACACTGGTATTTGTAAAAGTAACTATGCTTAAGAGGTTGGTGACTGCTTCTGTGTTCCCATATTTTGTTCATTATAGCTTAACGAAGCATTTGTTACGATGCTGTGTGCAGTATTTTCATAGAGCCCATGAGTGAAAATGGACAAGCCAAACACCCAGAGAAAGTCTCCTTAACGCTCAGCTAGTGCAGCCATAGCAGGATGAGAAAGTGTTTGCAGCCTCTTTTGTGGTTTATGATATAATTTCTGAAAGCAACAAATTTTCTTGCTCTCTGTCTGATGGATAAGCCAGATAAATGAGAGAGATAATAGCTCATTGTTTCTTGCTCTTTGAATGGCATTTCTCCATTGTCTTAAAGCCTCAGTGAAGTGAACTTCACACAGTGGGCTTTGTTGAAACAAAAGCACTTGTGCCCCATGTCACCAAGAGAGCTACAGTGGAAATGCTAATTTGATAGAACTGAAAAGTGTTTGAGCTGGAGCCAATAGGCTAAATATGAAATCCTCACCATCAGCTATTTACAGTCTTTGGTTTTCTGTCCTGGGTGAATGACTTGTTTCACAGGAACATCAATTTTTGTGCCTTGTCATTTCACCAATTGCATCATGCAGTCAGATTTCAAATGCCTTAAGAGTAACCATAGTAACTGCAGGCCATTTAAATAAGCTGAAAGAAAAGGAATTCCCTCCCTCGTAAAACCCTTCAGTCAAAGGTACAGCAAGATTCAGATTATCCTCTGCTGCACACTGGCACTGCTCCACTGGATTTTATGGTTCTGTGGATTTGCACAGGTTGATCTGGTTCTAAAAGTATCTGCAGAGCAAATCAACATAAGTGGGTGTAGCCTCTCGAGGAAGACAGAGCAGTGACTGCTGGCACGAGGATAGATTTGTGTCTTTGTGTATGTGCCTGCCTGTCAGGCGAGCGCGGATGCATCCGCTCATTCCCTTCCCTGCTCCTGAAAAATGTCACATTTGTGGCTGACACAGAACTACTATTGCTCTTGTGATCTTCTTACTCAGAGTGATGTCAAAGCCTCTGGTTTTAGTTTGAAGGTGTTTCTGTAGTCAGTGTAGGATGGGCTATAAATCTCATCTTTAATGTTCTGAATCAGAATTTTAATGTAGTTGGGTAGGCCCAATTCCAAGTGCAACGTGCCATGCTTGGCAGTATCATGGTGTCATCCATGCAAGAACACAAGGAGTGAGCCAGGTTTGAGTGTCTTTTTGTTGTGACAATGAGAAAAATCCAAATTTCCCTTTTACTCCTAACCTGAATTTATGCTTACCTATAAGCATAGCCTGTTCCCTTTGTTTCCTAAACTGAAAATCAGGGTGCTGTATTGTTAGGGAGACCTGAATGTATTATTGAGAAGATTTATCCATCTGCTCACTGGTTCATGGAATAATTCCCCCAGATTCGTGCTTACATTTATTTCAGTGATAGATGGTGCTGGTGATTCTAAATGTCAGTGCTTCTTACATCTCAGGATCTCTTCATTTTTCCTCCAAGTTTATAATGCAAAAGGAAAAATGCATTAAATTTAGATTAATCTTTAGCTGTTAAGTTTTCTGGAAAAAAAGAAAATAGTTCTAGCTAGGTAAGTAATTCAAGTAAGCAATTGTTCCTAACTCCTAAGCTGAATGTGCTAATGAAGCAGTTATGAACTGACTGGAGATTTTGGTGTCTGAGCTGCTTATTAAGAAAACCATTTTATCTGCAAAACCACTTTAATTGTCTTGTTGGACATATCAGTGAGAATTAAAAACTAGACTAAATTTTGAGTCTATTTATAGATTTAATAGTAAATAATATCTTCCAATATCTTTCATTCACAGCTAGTATTTAAAATCTTGGTGATTTTAAGTTATTAGACTTCCAAAAACCAATTTGCTATTAAGGAGTGATTAAGAAACTGATTTCAGTACTGGCTGTTAGAAGCTTATCATTTGGCCTTAAAGCATTAGCATTCTCTGTTCTCTTAAGACATTCAGGCAATTTTTGAGGGATTCATGCTTAATGCTTGTTATAATAGACGTACTTAAATACAGGCATTCTCATCCTTGTTGGGCTAGCCTGGGAGACAAGTTGGATGTTGACTGAATTGTTTATTAATTTCTTTCCTTTGAATTTGGTCACTACCAAAACAGTATGCATTGTTGGTTTTCATCATTCTTTCTCGAAATTCTCCTAGAAGATGATTCTTGGAACCCCTTCCATAATCACACTTACTTTCAGATATTTTTCCTGCCTAGATTCCTCTAGTTGGGCAGACTTCTCCAACTAACTTTCCTAGGGGGCTGTCATTGACTGTGGTACAACTGCAAAGATCAATAGCCTCTGTGGCAGTGTGCTGAACAGGCAAGATTCAGAACCATCCCAGGAAGAAGGGTGTAAAGCTCCCTGACCTTGTGGAGGCAGAGAAGGAAGTGAAGGTGACATTTATACCTCTTGGCAAGGAAGTGAGGATAGAGAGGAAATCTAATATATCTTCGAGACATCACCAATTATAGAAACTCTGAATTTGTGTCTTGTTTTTCATGTGTTAAATAATGACAACTTTCTAGCTGTGCAGAAGTAGTGTTTTCTCTCCCCTTGCCACTTCAAAAGTTTGTGCAGTTTGTGATCGGCTTCTTTTTTTAGGTTCATTATTGTTCGATACACTAGAATTTTTCATCAACTTCCAGTCCATAACCCACCTGGAAAGGAATTGTTTCTTCAGTTTCCAACTTTTAGTTGTTAAATATTACCAGCAGCACCTATTGCAATCAATCCTTTTCTATATTTTTCTCTGTTTTATAGTAAGATAGCAATTAAATAATTCATCCTTTAATAGGGGTACTTAAGCCTAATTATTCAGTGCTGCCACCTCTGCTCCCCCCAGCTCCCAGATTAACATCAGTATTATCTAAAATGTCTCAGATTCAATGGTGTGATTTAATCTAGGAAAAAAAAAAAAACAACAAAAAAGTATTAGATGAGGGCTTAGGTAAACTTCCTTTAGTCTACAAATCCTGATCCACAGCCATTGCTCTCAACAGACAGCATTTTACTGACTTCAGTGATATTTGGAGCAGACAGAGATAAGGTAGCAAAGTGCAGTTTGGTGGTGGTGGAAGTCTGGAGATAGTTATAGCCCAGAGTGATGTATAAGCAGTGAAGAGTTTAGGGGTTAAGAAGAGATTTAACTGTTTTGAGAAGTAGAGAGAAAGTAACATTTCTTTTGCTGTATTTCATATGTATCTGATAGGATCGTGATAGTTTGAGAGCTGAGGCGGTCTGAGTATTTCATTCAACATTTAGAGAATCTAAACCCATCTCCAGTCTCTTCCTTCTGATGTGTGGTTTACATTTCTGACTGATGTCTGCAAGCAGGTACTGCTTCTGTGGGCTTCTGGAGGCTGGCCAGCTGTTAAGCCAAAACATTACATGTAGAGCTTCTTGAAGAAGAAAATATTTGTACAATGGGCAGCAATATAGATATACCATGCACGTTTTGACAGAGAAATAAACCCACACATTTACACTTCCAGTCTGATTTTTTTTTTTTTTTTTTAAGGTGGTGATTTACAGCCCTATTACCACTTGGCAATCCAAGGTCTGGAGAATAATATCAAACCATCTGCTTGTGCCCCTGTAGGGCAGCTTGTAGCTGTGATGCTGCGTTGCAAATACATCATTGCAACGCGCATGCTGAAAATCTTGTTGCGTGTCTTGGATCCTTTTTGGTTTTTTGTTTGCCTGCAGGATGATGGCAGATGTGCCGGACACACATGTGGGTTTTGTGTGGCTGACTGTGTTGTAAATAGTTGAAATCATGATCTGTGATATTTTTAGCTTTTTTTCTATTACATAGCTGAGAAAATGGGGAAAGGAGTCTTTAAGGAAAGGCTGGCATGCAATAGAAACAAGATGAAATAATTTTTAGAGGAGAGAAATGCTACTTCTCACAAATAGTTTTTGAGCTAATTGCCTTGCTAATTCTTCTCTTGATATAATACTCCTCTCTTACTGGCATTGTACTTGGATGCTACACGAACTAATTGAGGACATACCTTACTTTGGTCTGATTTCTTTACAATGGATACTATGCATACTGCTCCACAGCAAATCTAAGTTCAGACATGCCCTACCACTGAAAGTCTCTCCACTTTGGTTTTTTTCCTCCTCTCTTTGAGGACTGGTGCTGTTCTTCAGAAAAGACAGATTGCGTTGAATGTTGGTGGCATGCAGGGTTGCTGATCAAGTTTCTGTTCCTAGCACACTTCTGCAAACTGGTGAGATCTGTTATCTCTGGGACTACATTTTGCCATGCTTGCTCTGCTTCAAGGAGCATGCTGTTGTGAAAAACCTGAGAAGCAGCCTTTTCAGAGCCTGTGTGGTTACTGAGGTAGGTGCAGTTACAAGTGGTATTGCTGCAGTTCCCAACTGGAGAGCACTGCTGGCATTGCTGATGACTTCTGTTTTAAGCTATGTGTCATTAATTCTCTTGGCTTCAGGCTGTAGAGAGGAGGTTCAATGGGAATAACACTCAGGAGGTGACTGGGGTCAGCTGTGCTGTAGGTAATAAAAGTGAGAAGTGGGCAGATGATATAAATGCCTGGTTTCTAGTCATTAATGTGATATACCATGTAATCTAGCTGCTTTTAATTATTCATTATGGAAGGGTTTGGTTGGAAGGGTTTACAGTAACAGACAAAAAGACAGCATCTTGGAGCATAGATTGAGAAGCCATTCTGAACTGCAGACTGTGCAGGAATTAGCTCTTCATTTTGCCTCCTTGTGTTTCTCCACATAATGAAGATTCGCTTTGTAGTGTCCCAAAAGCGTCTTGTGTTACTGTCATTACTCATTCATAACCAACTCTATAAATGAATATCTGGCAAGGAGAATATTTCTTGAAGGGCTGTGGACAAAAGCAGGAGATTTCTTTGGGGTGATTCTTGTTATGCCTTATTTATGCCTAAAATCACTTTAAAAATATTCTGTTGGAAGTGGAGAGAGAATTGCAGTAGCAATAACTTCATCTATTCAAGGTTAATGTGTAGATCACCGTTTGAAAAGTCATTTTAGTTTTACATATATATGTGCTGTACTATTTAAACAGTATATGATATACTGTTTATACTTCTAAAACTGGATTGTGCTTTTCCTGTTTGTCATCATATGTACAATCTTACAAACAAAGTGAAACTTGATTTCCATATTTGTGGGGTTTTTTTATTTTACAGGAAGGTTTGATGTTAGATAACTTCTGTTTCAGATGTGGATGCTGTGCATATGTCAGAGATGTAGTACATTTGGAAGGGTTATGCCAGCAGATTTTCACTTAAATTTGGGTCATGAAGAAACTCTGGATTTTGATGAAGTTTACCGTGGTTTTATGCAAAATTTTCTGGCTAGATCTGCCAGGCTAAACTGTTTAGTTTTGTATACTGAACTCAGTGGGTCTTTTTCCCAGTCAGAAAACTACTCTGATCTTGTTGTCTTGTTCTGTAATGTATCAGTAAAGCTATGGACATACTCTGTTGAAAAAATAAGGAAGGAATGGCTTCTGTGGAATCCATGTGTTTTCAGGTATGCTGATACTGGATAGGAAAATAGGGATAATGATGAAATGAGGCCTAGCAGAGACTTGGAACAGACCCTTGTGAGGCTATGCAACAAGGACAGCCAGCCCAGCTTCCCAAGCTTACTTCTGTAAAGAGATCAAATGTAGAAACCATGCAGCTGCCTGTGTGGAATCAGGGCCAGTGGGATGGTTATTCCTGCAGAGAGGCAGTGTCTTCCTGCAGACCTGCTCCACGGCCCTATGTGGTGTGTTATTCCAATGGTGAGCTTGAATAGAGGCAAGCAGTTGGATGCAGCTCAGGATCATTCCCCACATCTGTGTGCTTGCCTTGGCACACGTGGCCACATGCTGACCATAATCCCATATTAGTGGTATTGCCAGCCATTCCCCACAGCAGCAGACACTGATGTCAGAACTGGGAGATTATGTCCTCTTAGGAGATCTGGCAGGAGAGGGAAGGCCAGATTAATGGAGCAGGTAGATGAGGAGAGGAGAAATTATTTATTAAACCCTAAGCCCTTATCTAAATCACACTGGCTCATTCACAGAAAAGTTCCAACAATCTCAGACAAGATGCTCATAAAAAATGGTTTTTTTCATTTATTTTTTGCAAGTCTGGTCATGTGATTTATCTATATATAGCTACTGATTTTGCTTTCCCCTCCTCCCCAAACAGACTTGTTCTTTTGGACTTTTCTTCTATGGATTCAAGGGATTCCTTGTTTTCTTTATTCAGTGTAGATACAAATGTTCTATTTGAGGGCTAGGTTGTGAGGAGTATGTAGGAATCACAGCAGTCCACATTTGTGTGTGTTGGAGGGGTGAGCCACAAGATTTCTCTCATGTGAACTGTGTATTCCAAGTTAACATCAGAACAGCCACATTGAGGTGCATTGCTATTTTTTGTGGAAATGCTGTCCATTGATATAGAATAGTACTGTAGCTATAAAGATTATTATTTTTTATATAGCTTTATAATTATTTTTATATACTTACACATGTATCTCCCTTCAAAATCCTGTCTTATTTCCAGTCCAGTAGTTTAATCTGATCAATACTTCCTCAAATGTTGCAGGTCAGGAAAGATGTATTGTACATGTCACTCTCCAGAAGTTAAATCTGAGCTTATGTCCTCTGTGACATATCTGCAAAACCCCTCTGGATAACTCTGGTTCTTCACCAGTGTAATTGAGAGAAGGACTTGAATACATGTAGGATTTTTTAGGTTTCTGAGGAAGTAAGATATCCCTTCTTTTTGAAGGACAATAGCAATAGGGTGCTTAATTTTCCTAAACTGATTTGAAAAATCCTGACCCAGTGTGAATACCAACACTTGATCAGGAAATAAAGGGTGAATTTGTAATCCTTAGTAAAGAGATTTGACTCAAACCTTACCAAAAGAAAAAAAAAAAAAAAAAAAAAAAAAAAAAAAAAAAAAAGACCACAGTGGGAATACCAACACTTGTCAGGAAATAAAGGGTGAATTTGTATCCTTATTAAGAGTTTTTGACTCAAACCTTACCAAAGAAGTAAAAAAAAAAAAAAAAAAAAAAAAGATATACTTCAATTACCAATTAGCAAAGTTTGTGGCCTCTGTTGAAGCTGCAAAGGTTTTTACTATCAGTCATTTGGTGTAGTAAGATTCGTTTTAAAATTAAATATTTAAAATAATTTTAAATTAAAATTAATTAAAATTAATTTAAAATTAAAATAATAAAGGATCTCCTATCTCTTCAGAAATTAAGATAAGATGGAGAGGGGAAGTATAAAGGGAGAAGGAGGCAAAAAAAGAAAGGATGTATTGATATTTTTCAGACATTAGAATTAACTTCTATGGTCTGTGCTGGAAAAAAAACACAATGGAAAACACAACAAAGCTTTGACATTTTTTTCTACTAATTTTCATACTAATGTGTGGTCCCAAAAACTGATAGCCAGGTCTGTTTTTTTTTTTTTTAATTTTAGAATAAGCACTGGTCTGGTCTTGTAGCTGTAATGCAGAAGTACAATTAATTTGTTGCACACCCATGTCCCACCTCTGGTGTTTCTGGCTTTCTGCTCGTCACTCAGTGGTGGTGATGTGCTGTTGGTCTTCTGTTGAAAGGGTTGGTGCAGCTTGGGTTTCCCTCATGGTTTGGTTTCTGATTTTTATTTTTTGTTCCTGGATTAGCAGAATGCAAGTTTGGGATTTTCATCTGAATTGTAAATTGTTCAGCTGGACTTTCTGAATGTCATTTTGTTTTAAGTTGGGTCAAAGCCTGCTCCTTCATCTCAGATAGTTATCCATCACCTCTGGGCCAGCACTGCTTCCAGATCAATTGCATGGGAATAGCCAGGAGCCACAGCTGTGTAGAGTGATCATTGGTATAGATATGCTACTTAATTATACAAGTATTAACTTACATGGCTAAATCAGCAACTTGTTAATCAGTTTGACCATGTGATTTTAATACTTAGATTTTTTTTTTTTTTCCCCTCGCTGGCCTTTGTTTTAGTTTCTTCCTGACCACTTTCAAATTACGGATGTTTTGATGGATGTTTATTATAATTTGTTCTTGCTTTTTAATGTTACTTGCATGTGCTTTACAAATGCACACTAAACTATACAGTTTTGCTGGAATGGGGCTTTGTAGGCAAATTTTTTGTAGGCAAATTCACGTTCACCACGTTCACCAGATTTTCGTAGAAACATGTTCACAAAATTTATTCCCCTGCATGTGGGAAAGAAAAAAAGGTTCCTTGTGTCTGATTCACTCATGCTGGACAAAGCAAATAGATCCTATCCTAGATTTAGAGTGTCAAATCCCAGGAAACAAAAGTAATGAGAAAACCACTGAATAGGCAATGAGCTTGTAAAAATGCAGACAAAAAGTGTGAACTTGGTGCAAGGTCTTAGCTGTTGTGAGTTGTTCCGTAGGGTCTGCTTGCAAGTGATGAGTGTTGCATGCCTGGTGGATTAGGGGGCTTAAGAGGCTCCGGTCTCTCTGGAGGTCTCTTATCTCATGAAGGCAGCTCTCAGTCTGCTTTGTGTACCTGCATGAAACTCATCTGCTCTAATGGTGTGACCACAGTGAAAAGGGTGCCAGTGGAGCAGGAGACTACACAGCTTGAAAGGGGGGAAAAAGGAAAACAAACCAGAATATGTTTGGGAATTGAGGACCAAGCACAATAGAAGTGATAGGTGCGTCCTTCTGTTTGCAGTTTGTCTGCATAGCCCTTGAAGCCGTGGACAGCTACGTTGCTCTGCATATCCCCTTGTTACACTACATCTGCAGAGCTGTGGGGGCAGCAGTGGGAAACCCTGCATCGCTCCTGACCTGTGAGGAAATCGTGCCTTCGAACCGTTAGCATTTTTGACCTATTTTTTGGATATTTATTTCCTTGAAACCATTAAATGACTCTGAAATAAAACCATTTTGACTTCTCCAAGCTGTGAGCCCTGAACAGGTTAAAAAGGGAAACAAGCTAAAAGCTCTGTTTCCTTTGCCTGAAAATCCACTGATGCAGGATGAAATTAAAGGCTATAAATAGCTCCTGTCCCTTCAGCTTCATCATGCAAGCTTCGGCTGTGCGCAAGGATTAGAAGACGACAGAATGGATTTCTGTGTGGCGTCAACAAGAGTCAAGGATTATGCCCACTGTGCACATTGTATTGTTCATTTCTCGTGGGCCCTTGCAGGGAAATTAAATCCCTTCTGATGCTCAAGGTGCAGGAAGCAGAGTCGGCTTTGAGCGGGACTCGTGCATTGCAAAGCAATTTTACACAGTAGCACTTAGCTTCCTGTGGGTCTGCTGCGTCAAGCCCTGGCTTCGTTTCATATGGTCAAGCAACCCAGCGTAGTTCATAGCAGCAGGGGCTGGGGCTTTCCAAGCTTTGAGCTGGAGCTGATATCAGTGAGGTTTATTGCCGCTGAACACATTTTGAAAATGGGTTGGTTGTATGTTTATTCGTCATATTGGCCCTTTTTCACTCTGTTGCCTTCTCTTGTGCAACCCTGTGTTGCTATGCTTTGCTCTGTAGTGCCAGAAGGCTTTCAGAGAGTTAACTGCAAATAGCCCCTTGTGATAGGTGTAAGTTCTTGAAGAGAGGATGCCAGATCTTTTCTTAGAGGAGCACTCAAGGTTGCCATGACCTTAGCAGTGTGAAAAGTTTCTTTCTCTCTACTCTTCTCTCTGCTTGTGTTTCCCACCCATACGGTGTATGTCATTAGAAGATGTTGTTTCAAGGAGGAGTATTACAGTAAATTCCTCTTTATTATTTACAAAAAATAGGAGCATAGAAGAATGGTATTTGTCCTAAAGGTAAAGAAATAAGTAAACAAACAGCTCCTTTTTGGAGCAGTTTTTAAAACTTCTGCTTTTTCATATTCCTGTCCCATGAGATGGAGAAGCCCACTTGCTTGCAACTCCTGTATGTTTAGATGAGGTTTGATAGTGCTAAGTAACTTTCATAGTTTGAGCTGCAGCTTTATATATGTTTAGAGCTGTATAATGACAAGGACTATTAATATATCTGCTTTATATATGGTAATTTCAGTGGGGAGAAGGGCAAGAGAGGATTAACTTTGGACTAATGTTTTACTGCTTTGTAGCTGATGTCTGAACATCTAAATGAGAAAGTAGTGGTAGTATTTGTTATTAGCTGATAAAAGGATTTTATGTACATGCTGTTTTTTTCACATCCTAGAGATATCTTGGGACTGCTAGGATTGCGGCTTTGTTGTGGCAACACTAATTCTTTCACTAAAATCTCTGTGATTCAGCATTACAGCAGTGTGAGAGCTTGCTCCAATACTCAAATCTCCCCCAACAACCTATCTAAGGAGAAAAATGGCTGAGGATGTAGAACTTGCAGTCATCATGGACAGTAGGCAAAACTTTTTTTTTTTTTTAGATTGAATAAAGCAGTTCTGTTGTTAATTCTTATGGATGCATCTGGCATTAGAGTGTGCATTTTAATATCCTGCTTCTAACAAGAAGAAAGGTCCTTTTTTCTGACCTTGTAGTCCTGTTGACTCCATCTCCCAGTTGATGGAAACTGTATTTCGGTCTCCTCCTCTAGTCTTGAGAACAACATCCATCCTCTGGGAATTCAGTAGGTATAAGGAAAATGCTGTCTTTTCCTATTCTCTGAAGCTTAAGCAGGTGGGTACTAACCATTGGACTGTGAGCCTTCCACTTTTGCAGAAATGTGATATTTGTTTTCCAGTGAAAAAAATTAGCTCACTCTTATGTTAGGACTTTGTTCAGGGAGAGAGTGGATGTCTGATTAGGACGGGACTCACTGACAGGTACGTCTCAAGGTCGTGCAGTCAGATCCCAAAAGCAACTTCTTTTTTCTTTAGTCACATTCTTTGTAACTGTCCAGTTTTAAGTGTGACAATAATTGCGTTTGAAACGTTAAGAACAAGAAGAAATAGGGAAACAAAGAATGCAGAATTAAAGTTGCTTGTCTTAGAAAAGCTGGAAAAGCCACTCATATCTGCCTTGAATTAGCAACTATAAAACTTAGAAGCTTTTGCTACTTTGTTCATTTGTTCACTTGTAATGTCACCACAGTCCACTAAAACAAAGAAAGCCTTGATTTGGTCTCCCTAGTTGCTATGAAGAAGTTGGAAAGGCTGTTGGATGCAGCTGTTCCTTAGAGTTGGCTATGTTCTCTCTCCACTCTGGAAAATGGAAGCTTACTAGGGTCGTGCTGACCTGTTCTCAGAAACCTTGCCGTTGTGGTGCAGAGTAACCAAAATAGCATTTTGGCTTAATGGCTCTGGCACTTTGGGAATGGTGTGCTTCCCCACTGAGGCAGAGACTCCAGTGGTGCAGATTTGAGTCTCATTTGGCTCCATCCAGGATCGCCACTATTTAAGAGCTCTTTGCCAGCAATGTAAAAGCCTTTGCTGTTGCTAACTTGGCTACACTTTGTACTTTAGATGTTCCAGTGATTGGACACCTTTGTGAATATTTCTGTTGTAATCTATATATTGATTCCTCTTCGCCATGGGTGAACATTTTATCTCTGTGCTCCATGGCAAAGGGGAGTTTATTTCTCCTCTCCAAAAGTTACTGCAAATGTCCTTAGGGTGACATGTAGTATACTGGCTGCAGCAGAAGAACAAGAACTGTGTTTTCAGGTGTAGATAGGAAGAAAGGTAGGAGGGCCAGAATGATTTATTCCATTATTTCTGAATTCTACCGGTTTCATCTTTCCAAATAATGTAATGCTGTAAACTGGGAGTCCTAATGGAATAAAGCAAATAAGTGCTGTAGCCGGAGGCACGTGAGAATATCAATTAAACATACACTTGGAAAACATCCATAGGGAAAGTAAGATTTAGTAGCTGTCATTGCAGCATGTTAACCTCCTTTACCCCTCCTTGCCCTCACCTCTTTTCCAGGCTTCTCTTCCAATCTCCAGCTCCTCACTCTGTGAACTATATTAGAATAGCAGTTCTCCGAAAGGGCTCCTCAAGGACTTGATGTTTGAGGCCTAATTCTGCATCAGTCTAGAAATCAGCTAGCCCATAGTTCAGCTGGTGCAGATTACTACCACCACATTGACTTCAGTGAATGGAGGACTCCAATCCTTTAAATGGTTTAACTACCAGAAGATAAGGGGGTAACTACAGGCGTGGCCAGCCATTCCTCTTGGGGTGGGGGTGCCCAGTGGTGAGGGCACTGTGGGGCTCAGAGCTCATTGTGTTTCAGCCCATTCTGTGTGTCTCTGATGTCAGGATGTGTTCCTGAATAGACAGATGGTATCACCCACCAGGGGATTATCAGGTCCTCCCCTGTTGAAGCAAAAATCTACACTCAGCACTTTCTGAGAAGAGGGAGAAAGCTTTACAGCCAAACTCCTGAAGGGAGTAGCCAGCTGCTGCCTTGCCATTTTTGACCCTAACCTTGACGCAACTCTTGGTGAAACAAATAATGAAAAATGCATCACTTCTCCCCAGTGAAACCTATTCCCCTAGAATATGTAGGAGGTGGGCAAAGGAGTCAGAACTATTATTATTATTCCTAGATATCCATCCAGTCAGATGAGCAGATGGAGAAGCACAAACCGTTCTTGAAGAGAGTAAGAAATACAGACCCATGCCTATAGTGCAATTTCTGTGCCAAATACCAGAGTGAAATCAGCAAGAGTAGGGGTCCCAGTAGGCAAAACCACTAAACTATGCTCAGTGTAACATTTGATAGGGGAAAAGACCATATTATATTATAATTATATAAAGTTTGTCATCTGAAAAATGTCCCTTGCTTCTTGAAAAACAAAAAAGTCTTCATCTGATGGCTGTAGAATATTGATATATGTTAGTTTTGTAGAGTCAGTAATCAGGACACTCTTGTGACCAGAACCACTCAACAAATCCTGCAGTGCACCAGACTGAACATCTTGCATGTTTGTGAATTGAAAATGAGAGTAAGGGAACAGTCCTGTTGCATATATGTGATGTTACTAGCTGTGTAAAGAGATGGTAGATTTAATGTGAGGAGATGGCAAACTAAAGAAATGAGTTGAGGCAGCAGA
Source organism: Certhia americana (assembly GCA_018697195.1). NCBI lineage: Eukaryota > Metazoa > Chordata > Aves > Passeriformes > Certhiidae > Certhia > Certhia americana. The sequence continues at coordinate 16,987,434 of CM031861.1, read as the reverse complement.
CATACACAAGCAACCTCAGTGTTTGCAGTTAATAGAGTTAGAAGTCTTTGCTAGTCTGCCTGTGCTTTGAGATGCTTGTTGAGAGAACAGAGAAGGGGCAAGAACCAAGTGAGTGATAACAAGCTGTGCTGTACAAGATGTAATGGAAGAAAAAGGAGTGAGAAAAGGAGATAAAAGATGTAGAATGTAAGTGGAGATTTAATGTGAAGCCATGGATTGACTATTGCAGACATCAGGTATTTGTGAAACATTTATTGCATGACTTGGATGAGATGTTATTGAGAAAGAATAATCAATCTAGGTGGCTGAAGATACAACTGGAAGATAAAAAAGGAAAGCAAGTATTGATGATAACTCAAACTGCTGCTTCCTTACAGTGCTGACCGGTCTTTGCAAGGTTCTCCAGTGAGTCTGCAATGTCTGAGGAGATTGGTAGTTCTTGCTCCAGATGGACCATGCAAATACTAAAACTCATAATCAGGAGCTATGTTGTGCCAGCTGTATTGTGCTGCATGAGCATTGCCTCAGTGGAGTCAATTAGAAGGACAAGGAGAACATACAGTGTGAGAAGGAAGTGGGAAGAGCTCACTGAGGGTTGTGAAATAACTTTCACCACAGCATTATTTTATAGACACGGCATAATCCAAAACACTGTCTACTTCCTCATACCAGATTGGACTATCTGAATCTGTATCTGGCAGGTTTCCCCATGGGAAAAAAACAGGCAAGGCAGTGTTAGAAAGGACCATGTTAGATCATGTAATGTAGCTCTTAGTGAGACAATTGATAGAAATGTGGAACTGTTTCATGGAAAGGAGAGTAAAAAACCCATCACATTTTCCTCTGTGTGTCAAACTAATTAAAAAAACCACAAACCCAAACTTGGGCAGATGATGTCAAAGGCCTATTAGAGCTGACATACAGAAAATTCTTCATAACTAAAGCTTGACTGTAGGGTTAAAGAAAAATAAAATTCAGTGGACTTGTTTATCAGCAAACAAGTAAGCAAAAGCAGTCAGAATATTTACATGTCAGCATGACATAAACTGATCATAACATGACATAATTTGATTATAACCTGTAAGTGCCTGAACTGAACATTGCCAAAGTCACATCAGAAATTATATTTTGGAGTAGGAAAGGCTAGGATAATTCCTTCAGGCGATGGCATATGCTGGCTAGCTCTGAGCATTGTAGCCTAGAAAGCTGACCTCTAAATGAGTAGCTTTCTTCTTTCAACTCAGCCATTCTTTCAAGAATAATTCAAAAATACTTGGCAAGATTTAAAGCTTAATAATTTCTTGCATACTATCAAATCAAAGCCTTTTCCAGGCTGTTTTAAAAAACGTATTAGTATGTTTACTCAATATTTATGATTGTTTTACAAGCTTTGAAGTGGGAAACGGGGGAAATGTTAATAGGTACTGAGGAAGGTTACCAAGTGATTATGTTGTAGAGGATGTCCTCTGCTGTGACTCCTTAAATCAATCATTCATAATGTATACATGTACTTCTGAGAGCAGCAGTGCCCCACTGTGAGACTGTGTTTTCCCTCTCTGTGACAGAAGGAAGATGTTAGGCAGGAATACAAAGTCTCATAGCTCCCATTGGAGCTGTGCTCTATTTTTTAGGCTCATGTTTGAAGGAGCTACACCTTTTCATCTTGGAACAGAAGCTGGTCAGCACCCACAGGAGAGCAAGACGAAAGTTTTTTGCAAATCCAGAGAACCCCTGTGCACATCTCCTTTATTCATACAACAGATCTAGATTCTCTCATGGAATTGCCGTTAGGGTTAAGTTCTTCTAGACACACAATGTCCAAAGGGAATAATTTATACCTCCCTCTTCCTTCCTTCCTTTGTACATGCCATGTGAGGTAAAGCCACCCTGAGGCTAGATTTCATGGGATTTCTTCTTTCATGACTTGTGCTTCTGAAAAAGATAACTACAACACAAGATTCCAGAAAGGTCTTTGAAGTTACTTTTCATTTCCTTAGTGGTCGGACTTTTGCTCCTAGGACCTATGACTGGAGAGGAGATACAGTATGTACTTAATTCTCAGGCTGCACTGAATGGTCCAAAGCAGGTGAGACCTGTGCCAGTGGATGGGATGTGCACTCCCTGGTGTCCAGCAGATTCATTTTGTAATTATTTTTTCCGCATTTTTCCTCTTATTCACAAGATTTGAGACCTTGAAACATATTTAAGTGTCTGTCACCCATGGGAAACAGTGAGATTCAGCTGGCTGAAATACCTCATTCCTCACCTGTGAAAGAGTGATTAAATACTATTTCAGAATTTTTATGAACATAATTGCACTGAAGACTGTAAGGCACTCTATTTATCCTACAGTTGCAGAGAGGAGTCCATATTTATTAGAACAGTGTAAGATCAGTAGCATAGTCTCTTATACTATTTCAGCCAAATATGCCTCAGTTCATAAGGGACTGGAACAAAGGACTGTCACAGGAGAGTTAATGGATCATTGACCTGCTATATGGTGACTTTTTACATTATTAAAAACATTATGTCTCCTGTATTTTGTGGGCTTTGCTGTTTGGATACAGCATGCAGGTGACCTTTTGGGAATAGAGCTTTTCTGTATGTGTATTAAGGACATTTTTAGAAACAGCCTGATATGTTCTTATATTTTCTTTTGCTTCTTCAGACAGTGCCTGTCTACTTTATGTGCAGCGTCCATTGTGTTCCTTTTGTTTCCTTTTGTTTTTTTTGAAATAGCACTTTTACCACGGAAAACTCCCACTTGGAGGTTTTAAAGAGCCCATCAAGTCATTTAATGAAAGAAGAAATTTTAGACTCAGTTTTCTGAGCAGAATTCCAGATCAGGAAATCACATTTTTCTCTCTGCTTAAGCAGTTTTTGTGCTATTGCCCCACTTTACTAAAGAGCGATCACATTTCACCGTAAAAGATGCTGCATTTCAATACTCACCTTTTGAAAATTGCTTTGGGATTTGCTCAGATAGTTTCTGTATATGTTTTGTCTCTGTAGTGGTTTGCTTCACCAGTTCTCCTTCACATTAGAAAATTTGTCTTGTTTCCAAGAAGAAGTGCCAGGTATGACTTCAGGCTTATACATCCTACTGGATTTGAGATCTTTTTTCACTGACTAAGAATATATTTATGCAGGTTTTAATATTGCTGGTCTGTGCTCTGGAATTATAGATATTTCTGTTGAGGACTTGCGGTGGGCAGCCAGACAGAATCCAATATGAATTTGCTTGTTGTGTTTGCATGTTAGGAATTACTGCTTTGTCTGTGTGTTGTAAGCAATTTGATATAAGTATTCAGTATTCAAAACCTAATCAGGTTGTGGGGTTTTACTTTGATTCTTAATTCACCTTATTCATTCTAGAGTGGGTTTTGTTGTGCCTAACTAAACGTTTTTAGTAGAAATATCTTTTAAGCCACTTGTGTGGCTCCCATGAATAAAGAGAAACATGGAAAGAACACACACTACCAGGAGAACTTATAGGACCCTCTAATAGTGAAGGGAAACTTAATTTTTTTTTTTTCCTTTCACCCTCACATTTGTCTTGTGTGTTTTGCTTATAGGAGGCTGGGATATTACTTCAAGAAATACTTAGTAAGATATTTTTATACAGCATTGAAATTTTTAATGGGCTTATGTTTCTTTAAAAAGATTTATTTCCTTTCACTCCCCTCCTTTAGATTTCTGCAAATAAAATCATTACTATACTCTTTCTAGTGACTGAACACGAAAGGATGAGGAACATGGAAGGGCAGAAATCAATTTCTTTCATTTGTGTGTAAACATAAAGGCCATAGCTCCATTTAGGCATACAGCTGAAGATCTGTTTCCTTTGCAAATAAACTGTGCACCTTGATGTCATTTTATTTTCCCACTTTGCCTGTAATTGTTTTGATTAAAGGGTAGATGCAGCCCTGGAGAGCTGGAGAAAGCAATCTCCAGGTAGGGATGGCCAGAGAATGGATGTGTTGTTTCCCCTACCGCAGTGGATGACCAGAGGATAACATACTGCTGTAGCAGGTCTGTTTACTGGTTTCTGTGCTGCACATCTGCAGATGTCTGAAATGCCTAAATCTTAATAGTTCAAGGCTTTCCGTTCAGCTTCCGGTCTACCTAATCCATTCTGATCTTTTAGCTAGGGCAGAGATAGCAACGCTCCTGTATTAAACTTATTTAGGAAGGAGCATTTAGCTGTGGCTGTCCCCTCTAGACTCATTAATTCAGGTGTGAATAGCAAGCAGAGGGAGATGGTGGCTTTGCCTGTGTTGCCATGCTGCAATCTTTCTGTGCTGTGGAGCCTGAATGAGGGAACAAGGGAAAGAGGCAGCTGTGTTAGCCTGTTGTCACTGCCATCGCTAATAGAACACGGTGATTTCCATCTTTTCCCATCTGCCTATGGGGGGAGAGACGCCGATAAGGCCTTGGGATTGGTTACAATCTCCTGAAATCACAAAGCAGATGGATATTGAGCAGATAAGCGTTAATCTGTCCTGGGAGAGGATTAATCGGGTGAAAGATGGCAATCTATGTGTGCGTGTGGGTGTGTGGGGAAGGGGCGGGGGTGAGAGTGGTGGGCAGCTGGTGCTGCTGTCATCTCTTCTGGTCCTGCTTTTGTCTCGTGTGTGCCATGGTGGCACATAACGTCTGTTTCCTACACAAGTCTTATTACTCTAATTTTCACTGAACTTTGACTTCAAAAACTGGACAGCATGTCTTAAGATTTTTAAGCAAGCTAGGTCTTTCTTTGGTTGTCCACTTTTCCTCTGTACTTTTTGCCAACCTACTGTTCCTTTGTAGCTTACGAGCACGGCCTTTCCCCAAGACCATTTGATGGTTACGTGACATTTGATTTAAATTATTTTCTGACATCTACGGATTTTCTCTGAGAATCTCTAAATATTTTACAGGCATTAGTTAATTAATGCCCACAACATCTCAGAGAGGTTAGGTAAGAACTAGACATGTTTTTTTTTAATTTGCTTGGTTGGTTTTCCCCAGAAGGTTTGAATACCTTTAGAACCGGTTGCTTGAATTTAGAATTACAGAGCTAAGCACTTCTGAAATTCAGACCTTATATCTGTTATTGGTGGGTCTGCTGTGACACAGGACAGTGGGATCAAAACTGGAGAGAAAAGTGTATTGGTGACAAAGATGGGAATAAATGTATGAATCCAGCTTCTTCCTCTTCACTCTCTTTTTCTGACTACAAAACACAGTGCTTTTCTGATGCAGCACATTGATTGCTAGTCTCTGGCTTTTCTCTGAATAAAGCTGTTTCTTTTTTTTGCCTCCCAGTTGTGGTTTACATGGTTCCTTTTTCTTCCTGTCTCTCTCTATGTCTCCTAATTTACTTTTCAGTGTAGGAGAGTATGCAGTGGTGCCAGTGTCCTCTCACAGCTATCTTCTGATGTGCCTGTTCTTTTCATTGGCTTAGTTGCCAGTGTCTATGAGAGATCTGGCAGCCTTGTATAAAGCTGGAAGATTATAAAACTACCAGGGTTATGTGCAGTGCAGAAAGGCAAATTCTGTCCTGCTCTTCTGGCCTGGAGTTAGCTCCTAGTATCTAGTCTTACTTTACCAGTGAGCGAGTGAGCAGTTACGTAGGTTGTGTGTGAGAGGTGTAATTGCCTGCCATGGGCACATTTTCCAAGGGGCCCTCAGTGTCCTACTTTTATGTGGTCAGAATGCTTATTTCCATGTGTAAATAAGCTGGTCAGAAAGGCGTATAGAAAGAGCCTTTTGCAGATTTAAAACTCAACCAATCTATTTCTGTAGGAGTTGTGTGGCAAGTAAGCTTTGGTAAATTGGGTGGGTATTTAGGGGCTTAATCCATGTGTCGCACCTGCACAGTGAAGACTGCTGCTGGAACTGAGGATCTCTATAAACAGTTTGCTTTGGGTGGACTGGAGCAGACCATTCTTGTAAATGAAAACTGGGTATCTTTTAAGTTATGCAAGCTGTAGTCTTTCCAACAGTTTTCAGGCCTGTTTTGCAGGCTGTTGGGCAAAGTAGTTAGAATGGTTCTTTCTGGCCTCAAATCCCTTACCTGAACAGCAAAAGATCAGGGCTCTACTGACTGGAAATGCTGTTTTGGATCACCTGAAGGTCTTTTTTCCACATATTGGAGTGAGGAATGCATTCTTCTATCCTTATTCTTCCTGTAATTTGTAATCCTTGACTGAGTTTCTAAAAGGTGTTTTCTCCACATTACATTGTGCTTTGAATGTCCTGATGTTGTTTTACAAGTTTCCTGTGGTCAAACAGTTTGCCAGGCTTTGACACATGGAGTAGAAAAGGAAAACCTTTTCAGAGATCAAGTTATTAAAGACAAGGGGACACACTGGGAAAATAAATTGCCAGCAGCATGAATTGAAGTAGAAATATTTGTTAACTTGCTGTCAGACACAGATTTTTTTTTTTTTCCTGAGAAAAATTAGACTCTAATTTTTCTTTCATGCCGGATTTTTTAAATGAAGGTTTTCTTTACTTCCCATACTTTTTTTGTTCTGCATCTTTAAGACAACTTCAGAAAGAGCTTTCTCCATCTCTTTATTATAAATTCCTTGGTTTGGAGTGCTTAAATATTTGGGGGATTTTTTTCTAAAAGCCTATGTTTCTGACAGGTAAGAGGACAGAACAATATTGGATTCTAGTAACAAAGATTTGATATGTAATCAAATCAATCAAAGACACCACGCTGGATCTGTGGTTACACTGGGGAAAGAAAAGAATTCTGTTGATTCCTGTGGTTTGGGATTAAATGAAAAATGGTATTCTGCTAATAATCCTTTTAAGTATTTCTCCACCTTTTATTCAGACCCAAAGTGAAGGTTCTCTTCTTTCATCAAGGCAAGACTTGATACAGTCTGTTTCACATACCAGAGGGGGAAAAAAATCAAACTTAAATGTATTTTTATTATGTAATTTATTCAGCAAGCTTGACTAACAGACAAAATTTTTGTTCTAGGTGAGAATGCATGAGTATATTCAGTGGTCTCAAATCAAATTTAAAACCTCCTTCAAATTGTTCTAATGACAATCACAACACAGTCAAAGCAAGAAAAAATAGAATCAATACAGAAAATATGCATTTTCTTCCCCCACTCCCTCCTTTTTCTAGCAGAAGTCAACTGTGAATGCTTCAGTTCATCACTTCATTCCACTCCAATGCAGCTGACTGATGGTAATCCAGGTACCAGCCATATCACCTCTCATGATGTTTGCAATTCCCTTCCCACAATGGAATTTCCTCTTAAATACTAGGCAGGTAAAAATGAAGTAGATGGAGGAAAGAGTTATGTTTTATTGTGTTGTGTAGGTTAAGTTGGAGCTCTTTCATTTGATAATCTGCAGTGTGCCAGACAAGAGGTAGAAGGCTTGTTACACAGATATTTGACTTTATAAAAGCAGAAAAAAGTTATGAAATAAGTTAGTACTTACCAGTGTATTTTGAGAGGGTATATGTAGTGTACACCAGTAGTTAGGCACCATGGGTATGGCATTAAAGCTTTCAGTGTACAAATAGATGTTCCAATTCATCTCATTTGAGAAAATTGCAGCCTTTTTGGCTGTGCTGGGATCAGTGAAGAAACTGAAATAAGGATTCTCTCCCTACTTGCATGAAATGTTTAAATTACTTAACTTAGAGAGATGATCACACTGGGAAATACTTAATATGATGTGCCAAGTCCTTAGCAAATATAAATTGACATAGCTCCATTGAATTCTCCAGACAAGGATTAGCGCTGATTGAAAAACAGGAAATGGCAATGAAAAAAATCAATCAGCTTAAAATACCTACTTCAGTTTAATTCCATTCGTTCCCAAAGTTTTTGTTTTGGTTTTGTTTTACTTTTGCTATTTTTTCTTACGTTCTGTAGCAGACCTGTCAGGGTTTTCTTCCTTCTTCAGGTTTGCTTTTATATTTTTGATGATATAAAAGAGAATATGAAGGAACAGAGAATATCTGTGACCAAAAAGATGTGAAGAACTCAACTTGGAATTTTCCTTTCTGTGAAAGTGTCAGATTCTTTTTGTTCCAGATTTTTTTCAGTAGGAATTCATTTTTTCTTGCAAACTTGCAAGTAAATCTGTTGACTGAGGATGTTGCTGAAGTATCTTAAACAAGTACTTTAAACTTTTATCACTTTATCTTAAACTTTATCATTTTCACTGCTTTATGCTCATTTTTCTGGCCCTTCAGGTGGTGATACACTGGTTGGTGCACACATCAGCCCTGTTCTGTGTTATCAGGGTAGCCTTATTAAGAGTGCAACAGGAAACTGCTATTGAGGAGTACACTGAGAGCAGGTCGCTGGGTGTGCAGCTGCAGTAAGAGCTGCAGGTTGTGCCCTGGGTGGGGGACAGGGTGGGAGCCCCAGGAGCCCCATGACCTGGTGCTGGCCCTTTGCACCACAAAGGGTGCAAGGACCTGTAGCACTGGCAGGACACTGGACACTGGGATGCAGCAGGAGCTGATGAGTCAGCAGGAAGACCCCAGACTGTCTGGGTGCACAGACTGTGAGGGATTAAAAGTCGAGGGATTCTTTTGTTGAGGGTCTCTCCCTAGAGAAACCAGCTTGAGCTGTTTCTGTGTTACTGCACCATGATTAAATTATTTTAAGGATCCAGATGTCTGAGACAGTGCTGTGGGAAACGTAGGGCTGATCTGGTAAGGAAACTCTGTCTGACTGTGAGTGTGGGGTGTGCGGGGTGTCACCCACTCTGAAGGGGCCTCAACCCCAGCAGTTACAGTCTGGAGTGGTTGGGGTGTGGCGGTCAGAGTGGCTCATGGATGGTCAGATAAAAAGTTCCCATAACATTTAAAACATGGCCACTCTTAGGCGTAGGAGTCCTCTTTTTCCCTGAGAAGGGTGTAAAACTAACTTAATGAGATTTTACTTGCAGCAAGATACTTCCAGCCTGGTTTCCTTCTTTCCTTGTAATTTCTTAATATAATTGTTTCTGGTGTTCTGCCTTCTCACTGTTTGAAATGTCATGTTGTTCAGTTATCAGCATGCTCATTTGGAGAAGTTTATTAAAGGTGACACAGACTTTCTGACATCCCAGTGGCAGAAAAGTAAAACGAATTTCATGGCTCGTTTGGTAAAATGCTCCTTTTTGAATTGCTAGATTTAATGTGACTATTATCTGTTTAAGAATTTTTTTATCCAAGAAAGAGAGTGTTTTCTGTGGAAGTAGTAATTAATGACAGAGTGGGAAAGATGGTTCAACTGAATAATGTTGCGTGAAGTGATTTAAAGCAAATGAAAGGTTTAATGGGTTACCACATTGCCCTCTGATTTGTATTTTGCATAGCTGAACAGCATTCAGGTGTGTGGTCCATCTTTAATTTTAGTTCAGTCGTACCTTAAACAGTTGGAAGTGACAAACTTTTCCTACATAACTTCTGCTTTGTCTGGTCTGCATTTCTCATATGCAGCTGCAGTGAGAGATGGAAGTATACACTGAAATGCATTATTTCAATGGCCTCCCTGTTAGTGCTTTTTAGGATGTTCATCTCAGTCAAGCAGCAAATCAGCCAGCTTATCTTTCAAACCACAAATTTCCAGTTCAAAAGTTAGTCCTTTATTGCTTTACACAAATGAAAACTAAGAGACTTAATTTATTTTCTTGAGAGCTTCTACTAAAACATATTCTTGCAAGGTGGATGGGGGCCTAGATACATAATGGATTAAGAAAGATTAAAAATTGGAGAGATCTTTTCAAAACATGTTCTTTTGGAGACCTGTTTTCTAGTATTTGCTATAAACTTTGTTCTAGTGAATGAAGTTCAGACTTGAAGGTGCAGGAAAGTTTTGGTGTTGCTTGGTAAAATTTCACAGAACATGATGTTTCTCAAGAAGGAATTTCTTATCTTTATCAGAAACTACCACATAATGTAAAACAGTGGTTATTAAATTGTTAGCTCTATCCAGGGTTTTAGGGGAAAGTAAATACCACAAGAGACGTTTTCAAGATTGATTGAATTTCCCATGCTAACATTAGGCCACCATGTTTTAGAGGAACACAAATGAACAAAACCCAGTTAGGATTCCAGATTTATATTGCATCAGAATCCAGATCTGTACTCTGAATAGTGATGTCTGTTGTACAGAATGCTGCTACTCTATGTGAGCCTTAGACTTAGGTCCCCTGCTTATCCATGTATTTACTGTTTGTTCTTAAGAGCGAGACAGTTTTGGTGGAGCCTGAGAAAAGAGCGATTAGGAAGGTAGCAAGGGGGCAGAGGAGAGGAATTCTGACGCTGTTGAGCTGGAGAGAGCAGCCCTGTTTTCACTGGGGTGCCAAGCAGCAGCTTTAGGAGTGGTGTGTGTGTGCACATCTGGACTCTGCAGTCGGGGCTCCTCCCTGCCAGGACAGCACAGGGATCTGTGCAGAGCAGGAATTCGGAACTGCAGGGTCCGCAGAGCTGCTGGGGCTGACTCCAGCTGCTGCTGGGACTCCCCTCTCTACACACAACTAGCACTTGGGTAAGGGGCACCTTGTAACATGTTTGCATTTTTTCCCCTCCTGAAATAAATGACAACAATATAACAAAGCACTTTGATATTTTTTCTGGCACTACTTTATTGCTCCTTGTGAAGTTTTTTTTTTTTATCTTTTATTAGGCTTGATGCAGTCCCGAATGTGTTGGCCCTTGTTAGGGCTGGGGAGCAGTCCATGATGGTTTGAGAGGTGCCTTTCAGTTCACATCTCGTGTTTTTGTGCTTGTTCAGGGTTTGTGAAAGTAGAAATAATAATTGAGGGGGCAAAGAGCTGTTTGAAGTAGCATGGTATGAGTATTTTAGAAATGTGTTTCTTTTAAATAAATGCTGAAAGACAAATTAAAGTGAATACTTTGCTTCGATATTTTGTGTTTTGAAGAGAGTTGCTATTTTTTTTTATCCAGACTTGGAAAGTGGTAAATAGTCGTGGTTTTCTGTAATGAATACCCACAGTTCCAGAGTTTTCTTTTAGGCTGAGATGAAAGAGACATAGTCATGGAAAAGACAAGTACAGATGGAAACAAAAAAGTTGCAAATTTCTTATCTCCATTGGTTTGCATGAGGAGTGGTGCAAACACAGTTTATGTACAGAATGTGAATCATCCCTTGACACCCATTCTACTGTACAGAAAGTCTTTTGTATATATAATTGACTGGTTTGGCTGAAAAGTTACTATTACTTTTAGAAATTATTATTTCTTAAGTGCATAGTTCCAAGGGATTATGTGCTGCACATCTATACTGCTTTATCAGCTCTTTCCTTCCTCAATTTACATAACTTTTTTTGCAACTATTCACTGTTTTTTTTTTTGTTTGTTTGTTTGTTTGTTTTTTTAAGAGACAGGGCCAGCAAAGATAATTTTCTTGTAAGTGAAGTCAGCTCAAGTGAAACCAAGCTGAAGGGGAGCACTCATCTGTGTCACAGTCACCTTGTATTATAGATGTAAAAAAAGCTGAATATTAGGGTTAATTGTGGGGTTCAGATTATTTTGCTTTGTTTATTCTTGTCTGTGGACAAGGTACTTTAAATCTTCTTTTGCTTCTGGGTGGTAAAGTTGGGAGATAATATGAGTAAAGTACAGGTGCAAAAGATAAGTGATTTCCTGAAGTCATCTAGAAATGTAATGGCAGAATCGCAAGAGGATTACAGATCCCTTGAGACCCAGTCTGTGCTTAATATAAATTATTTTCTTTGCTCAGAGTACACTCAAATAGCAACTAAAAAAGGAAATTCGCTCTCTCGTTTAGTCTTAGTTTGTAGTCTGACACATAGCATGCCACATGTAGCAGTGGCTGCCAGTATTTAAAGTTTGATCCGTTTTTCATATATATGTGACCTTTCAAGTATTTCAGGATGGAAATAGATTTGGACTTGATCTGCATTTCATCTTCATCAAAACAAGTCTGAAGAATTTAAGCCTGCATCTTCCCTTTCCCACAAGACACTTTTTGGGATTTGGAGAGATGTTTGCAGAAGAGGAAATTGTGAGAAATGTGAAGTATGTTGACAGACGTTGCATACCCAGGGCAGTGTTTCTGGAAAAGTCGTTCAGCAATTTCTGTGCTCTTAAACATAACAAAAATGGCAGTAGTTGCTGGAGTCGATGGCATCTGATTGAATCTGAATCAATGAATCATTAGATCTTACCCTAGCCACCCTGTGAGATGGGAAGCAGTTATCTGCATTACACAAAGAAGATGCTCAAAGGTGTAATAAATTAAGCAAGTTGTTCAAAGCCACACAGTGAATTATTAACTGAAGAGGGCTTGAACTCAGGTGTCCTGAATCCTAAACCCCATGTCTCATTTACTAAGCCATCCTTCATAGCAGTTCATTGTCTCCTGTCAGAGAGGTTTGCCCTGAGGGCTTATAAGCACTAGTCTTTTTGTAACAAAGCTATTCAAGTAAAAAGATTATTTTTTCTTGGGTGAATCTGCTCTTTCTGTAATTAACTTTTCCTTTTGGACATATGAAAGACTTTTTTGAGTTAGACTAATGCCTATATGCAGGGAGGAGTATGATGGGAATGCATGAACACTCAGAAACATCAGCCCATAGGAAATGCATGAGTGCTCTGTACCTTGCTGAGTGTAATTTAAAATAACATTGCCCTCACTATAATTCATCTCATTGTTCCAGTGAAGCAGACTAGCATGGGGTCAGATTAATAATTTAAACAGTCTTACCCCTCAGCTTTCTTCCTCAACAGAAGGGTTAGGATTTATCAGAACATCATTGTCGTAGCTTTTGAAGACTTTAATTGGTGTTTCAAAGGGTATAACCTCATTCACTCACAGAGCATTTTTCATTCTATTTTTCTTCTCTTCATAAGTTGATACAGTTCAGGTTTGCTTGTTTTTCAGGATTTTTTCCCCCAAAAAAATTAGTAAGTAGTTTGATGTACAGAGGAATTAGAAGAAATCTGTGCTGTCATCTTCTCTATCAGTCATTCAGGTCAAAGCCATTGAAATAGCTTAGAGTACTCCTTTAGTTTTATGTAGAACTGAATTTCCCATCACTTAAAGAAGGAGTGGTGGGAGACACATAACCTTGTCTTTGATTCAGTCTTTTCTGGCACCTCTGTTTCACTCCTGCTTGTCACCTTTCTGTAGTTTTATTGTAATACCTTTCCTATTTACCCTATTCCAAGCATCTCTTGAGCAGAGAAAAAGTAAAGAACATTCTGTACAATATTCTGATTAAAAATTTTTGAAATCACTTCATATAATGGACAAAATAAAGCTTCAACAAAGATCCACTGACTTGAAAACAGAAAAACAAATTCAGTTACACTAGTTAATATATTTTATTTCAGACATGTAATCAGTGGCCTTACACCATTAACAATCTTCCACTTTAATGTAGAATTACTTTTGTAAGGTAAACCATCCTTACAGCACTCAGGAATCCATTATCCTATTAAAATTCAGTATGATACAGGATATCTGTTTTCTGATATTTGCAGTGTTACATGCTCTGATCACTGTGGCTCTGCTCCACAAATCTAACCCTAGTCTTGAGTTAATTGAAAAAAATTTTGATGTCTAAAACCTGGGATTTAAAAGCATAAATTAATTTACACTAGTCCTCAACGTTATTGGAACACTAGCCCTCAACATTATTGGGGAAACTTAACAACAACATATATGGGTTTGGGAGAAATTTTCATCCCTTTCCGTCTTGGTATCATAACCTATTCCTAGTTTTAACAGTTATAATCTAGGTACCAAGTAGTGCCCCAGTATTCAGAAACCTTCAAAATTGAAAGAGTAATTCCAGCTTTTGTACCCTGCTGTACTGAACCTTAGTACAAGGTGTGAATATAAGCTAGATAACAGCTGATTATCCAAAATTAATGATCAAATGTAAAAAATACCTTTCAACACCTGTCTTCATCTTTCTTCTGAGAATCTGAGTTCTCTGGGTTCCGTAACAATTTGCACTTTACAGTACCCGTTTTCAAACCTTAATTGTAAATTTTTGTGCATAAATCCAAATTGCTATAGCTGACTTGCATTTTTTATTAAAATCTGTTGATATCAACTCTCCATGTATGATTTTACATCATGTGCCAATCCAGTGCCAACCCTAGGATTTAGTATAACGTCAGTAGTTGTTGCTACTTGAAAATCAGTAACAAGGCATTCAGAGTGAATATACCCACTTCTAATTTCTCTCTGCTATCTCTTGGGTAGTTGAGCAATAATGCCACATGAGCATCCCCTGTGATCTTGAATCCCATAGCAGCTACTGAAGTCTTCCTATACCTGCATTTGGTTTTCTGTCACAACCCTGGAACAATGTGTCAGTTTTCCCTGCCATCCTAAGCACTAAGACTTTGTAGTTCTGCCAGTTTTCAGCTGACGAAACTGATGGATTTGTATCATACCTTTCTGGATTAGAAAACAGTTTGCTGTGGTGTGCATGAAGCTAAGGTTTTTTTATATTCTTTTTATAGAATATTTATGCAAATTACTGGATCAGGAAGCAGTGGTCAGTATAACCCAATAAGTACTGTTCTTGGGTTTGTTCTAAAAGAAATCATTTAAATTTTAGAAACGTGATTAGTACATGTAGATTGCTTACACAGGTAGGGTTAATAATGAACCCCTGGAAAGTAGCCTTGGATTCCTTTTCAGCAGTTGAATGTGAAAGGTGAGGAAATTTGGAGTAGTAATGTTAGCTCTTCCTCTGTAATGTTCTTCCTCTGCTCACCAGCTCAGTTCTTGCCATGCTCTCTCTCCCTTATTCATTGATATTTCATTGTCTTGTGATTTTTCTCCCCCTCCCCCCCCCCCAATTCCAATTTAGCATTTTTCTCCTTGACAGTGGTATCTGGTGAAAGCCATCTCTATTTCATTCACTTTTTTTTGTCCGTATTCTTAACCTTGTCTCTGCTTAACCACCCCATCAACTCCATCCGTGTCCTTCCAAAGAGCTGGACAGGAAGGCAGGAAGGTAGTGAATTCTTCCCATTGCTGCTGTTGCCAGAGATTTGAAGCGAACGCCTTCTGATAGGGCTTAGTGAGAAAGCTGCTGGGTGCAAGGACACAGGAATGAGTGGTAGAGAGCTCTCTGCCTAGTGCGGAAAGGCAGGAGAGGTCCAAGTTTATGATGGAGGTGAAACCAAGCTTACGGGCAGTCCTGTGCACCATGGTAGTGTTGGTTATGTATAAGAAAAGGGACCTTGCTTTCACTATTAGCTGTAGTTCACTTTATGAAGCCTTTTGAACAGTATAGGAGTCTTCCCTTTGTTGGCAGTGGTCCTTGAATGACACCTGTGGCAGGGTGGCTTTGTATTCTGGTGTCATAATATTTAAAATTTTGTGGTCATTTTTAAGAGAGCAGACGGCCTCAGATTTTAAAATTTGTGTGTTAAGTGAGGTTGGTTGAGGGCAGCAGCGGCTTAGAATATCCATCATTGAAGAAAACTCTGCTTTGGAGTGAGGCCACTGATTCAGAAGGCAGCACATTACACAGATCCAGTGTGACAATCTGATACAGGAGCCACAGAACTTTAAATGACAGGTTGAACCGAGGCTCTGTCTATTCACGGGCATCAAAAGGTAGTGTAACTTTACTGTTGAGTTACTAACTTCAGTGTCCAAAGAGAGCCTGTTGTGCCTTGTCAGACTCTCTCCCTCAGTTTCCTGCATGTAGGAGCCTTTGATGCCAGTTTTTAAATGACTGTGTTCTGTTGTGGCACAGTTCAAGAGCTGCCATGCTTCATCCAGTGATGGGAATGCATTGTTATCTGGGGAATTGTATGTGCAGTGGCTGATAAACTAGTATGTTAATCCTATTAATGCTTGTGTGAATCCACTAATTCTGACGGCGTTGCACTGTGACACAGTAACAGGATTGCACGGGTGATGCAGGTCCATAGCTTGGAGTGAACTCTGTCATATCTTCAAAAGGTTGTTGCTATGATTAACAGTTCTTTAACTGTTTACCTAGAAATTGTAGAATAATTGTGGTTCTCCTTAGGCTGCAGATACTGTCTCACATTTTTCTGCAAGGATAGCTAGAGTTGAATTTAGAGTCTTAAATGGAGTCAAGAACAAGATCAGTTTTGGTAGCTGCTCAATAGGGAGCTTACAGAATCCTCAGGTATAGCAACAAAACAATTCTTCAAACTTACATTAACATTTTAATCTGTAGTTTTTGAAGAGTTTTATAAAGATAATACATCCTCCATTTTACAAATGCAAGACTAGAAAGCTTAATTCCTGAAAGTAAGAGTAACACAACTAGAGAGACCTTGGTGGAAAAAGTATTATTCAAAAAATTCCCTTCTGTCACTTTGTGTTTTCCCTCACTCTATAAAATATGCTTTTAGTATTCTCTCCACACCCCGGTGTGTGTCACAGGTGGTCTAAGCTGGTGTAATTTCTCTGAAGTTGGTGGTTTTGCCTGTACCACTTATCTCTTGTCTGTGTTTTTTAGTAAACTTTCCTCAAGGTAATTTCCATTTCATTTGTGTGTTTATTTTGGCTCCATTTTTGTGCTTCCTCTCTGCTAGCGCTGTTTGAACAGCTTGGAGGGATGGATTTTGTTTAGGTTTGAGAATCCCCTCAGTATTTGTTTTAGAGGAAGGGAACCTGTGGGCATGCTGCCTTTGAATTGGTCCTTGCAACCATTTCACCAGGAACAGGTGCCCTGTATCCCTTTACTTCCCTCTGCAAGCTCCTACAGAGAGAGGATCCCATTTGTTTGCCCCTCTCCTGTCTGTGTGCTGTGTTTGTGGTGCAAATGCAGATGGTTGATTAGTTAGTACTGCCAGGCTTTGCAAAGACTTCTTGGGATTTCACATGGATTTGAATGCTAATAAAAGATTTGTTGTTTCATTTCTGAATCTTGTAAGTAAACATTTCCACCGTGGATGCACTCAGAGGAGGAAGCTGCTAATTATGTCTTGTGCCCCTCTCTCCCTGCTGGTACCTGCTTCTCCCTCATGGTTAGGGGCTGTTGACACAGCACCAGTCGTTTATCCTGCTTGGGGATGGATTCATATGTATCTGGTTAGGTGGTGGAGATAGAAGCACAGAAACAAGAAAGAGTATTTTCTCTCAGTAATGGAAATAGAGCATTGTCACAGAAGTGTTCTCTTTTTATACCAGACCTCATTAGCTATTGCCATTTTAAACAATTGCTTTAGCATAGTCCGAAATTTAGAATATTATAGTAGAGTTCTTAGAAATTCTTATTGCTTAATCTTTTCATCAAGCTATGACAACCAGTAGTGAAGAATGAAATAGGAACCTATGCCTTCTCTATCTTCCTGTAATCTTTGATCTGGAAAGAGGGTTACCCAGCAAAACCTTAATTTTGTAATTTTCAGTTCTCAGATAGATGGAATTTAATTTGCCTCCTATTGTCTCCCTGCCACCTTATCTTCTCACGTCTTATAGTAAGTTGTTAGGCTGCCCAGATTTTCATACTGGCACATTGCCAATCACATGAATAGCCTTTGTATCTTTGAAGCCAAGAAGGTTCAGAGAAAAAAAGGTAAATATTCCAAGACTGTTTGATGTATGGACAAGCTATGAAGCACTGTGGCAGCAGAAACATGCACTGAGCTACTTCCAGCTCATTAAAGCTGTTCCAGTGAGACAAGGGGTCTTCTAATATCTTGCTGACATTACAAATACACTTCAGCACTTCACACTGAGAGTTCCTAAATATAGTCAGAAAAATTACTTTAATAGTCGTGGTTTTACGTAGCAGCTGTAAGAGGTAGATCGCAAAGCACTTGATATGTAAAGCAAATAGTGTTAATTCCGTTCTGCAGGCAGGAGACCTGATTTAGGCTGTGGAGATGAAGAGAATTGCAAACATGATGCAGCAGGCCATGGATACAGGTCTTAAGCCTAGTGTCTTGTGCCTAGTGACACTGCCATGTAGCTGTTGTAAAGTATGTTTTACTGTAGCTTGGATATATATGTTCTTGACCACAGTCACAGACAGCCATGTCAATTTCCAGCTCCTTCTGATACTCTCAGTTTGGAATTGGGCTGGATAAGTATCTCTCAGCATTGCTCATGAAGCTGTTGTGTACCAAGGCTCTGTCTCAGATTCCTAGGCACAGGCACATGACTCCACAGAGATCAACAGCCAGTGTACCTCAGCCTATAAGTTGTCTGGATTTGGCCCATCCTCTTTGGTAGCAGAGCAGTGCTGCTGCTTGCTCTGTCAACCAAAAGTATCTGTTCAGCATGTGAGGAATGGCAGTCATCCAGTGCTTCAGCAAGACTGGACAGTGTGCTGTTAAACTGAGTGCGTTAAATAGTGGGAGGAACACAGTCCTTAAAGGGCAGAGTGCAGACACATTATAAGGTGATCTGTTTACATCAGAGAGCTACACCTGGAACAATACAGTGATTCTGCAGGCTACCAGTCATGTCTGCTCTGCTGTTAAGGGCATGTGACAGAGATGGATTCTGCAGTAATAATTTCCTCTAATCTCTTAATAAAAATCTGTCCCATACATCTTTCCTTTTTGTTTAAAAAGATTGTGGTTGAATTTTGTTGTCTGAGGTTTAATTCCAAGTGAAAAATATTTACTATGCTTGCAAGGTCAGGCATATAGAACTGCAAGTAAATACTATGCAAGTTCCTCAGTTTGCTCTTCTTTCAAGTGAGTACTGTCTCCTGGACCTGCAGACTGTCTCCTGCTTATCCCATCTGCTACAGAGCCTTTCTGCTTTGTAGCAATAATGAGTACTCACACTGAGGTATATAATGCTTCTTTGGAAAAGAAATACCTATATTTTTATACTAGCTCTATCTATATTTATATCTATATCCCCAAAGGGGAATTGGAATAAATGACCTTTAAAAGTCTCTTCCAAGCTAAATCATCTATGATTTGACCACACCTTCCAGTCAGATAAAACTAAGTTGTTTTCCATGATAAATTTGAAACCAAGGCTTCTATAACAAAGAGATGGAAAAGGAAACATTTAATTTTCAGATATTTTAGGGGTTCAGCTTTTGTTATCACCAAGTTATTTTGGTGTAGGCAGTCCATGGTGTGTGTGCAGTGCTGGTACATTCAGCATACCTGCTGGGGCTTGTGGGTTAACTTGGTGTGTGATGACCTTATCTGTTTTCTCTCTAAGCAGTTACAGCCTTATACAAATGTGCCTGTTGTAGCCAAATAGATGTTGATGGCCCTACAGAAAAGAATCAGATGAAACAAGTTGCTCATGGCAAAGGAGTACAGAAAGCATCAATTCTTTCAGAAGATTATGTGAGACTGTCTAATCAAGGACAGCAGAGCAGAGTTAGCATTACTGGTAGGTCCTTTCATGCAGTAATTCTTCATAATGATGTTGTTTGCAATGGAAAAAGCCTGATAGTGTTGGAATAAGTCTCTCTGCTTGAGCAGTCCTCAAAGATTATTGCTTGTTTCTTATAATTAATAGGGTGGACAAAAATCACCAGACTCCAAGCTGAGTCTGATACCAATACTTTAAATTAAATTACATACAGTTTTGGTGGCATCACTGGACCTCTGTCCAAGCTTTTGTGCATAAGGTGCTGCCTGCTCAAATAAATGGCAATTTCAGAAAATGAAACCAGTGCTCAGATGCTTACCCAGGGAGAAATATGAAGCCCTGAAAGAGCCGAAGCAAGAGGCTTCACTGTGAAAGACCATTTCAGACTGCCACAATGTGTGTAGTGGCTGCAGAGATACCAGGTGGGAAAATCTGGTCTAGTGAAAGGCAGGGGTGGTTGGAACTAAATGACCTTTGAGGTCCCTTCCAAGCCAAAGCATTCTCAGATTCTATGAATCTGTTCTATGCTGTTTTGGTAGTATAGACAGGAGTTTATACATTTCCCTTCAGGAAGGGGGAATAGGTCAGCGCTAGAAAGCTCTTCTAGTGAATTAATGAGAGGATTGGACAGGGTGGGAGAGAGGCAAATGGCTTGGAATGAGAAATGCAAATCAGGTTTGGAAACAAAATTTAAAAAGAAGGAATAAAAACAAGGCAAAGACCATTGGGGGATTGTGTGCTGCATTCTCTGTATGTGTTGGAGTATTAAACATCTTCAGGCCTCACTAATGATGTTGATAACAAGCCTGATCTTTTGATGTTTCTGAAAACATCAAAGTGAAGGTCCTAGAGGCTTCAGTTCATCAAAATCCCAGACAAAAAGAATTTTTTTTTGCTTTGGTTAATAGGTATTGATATTTTATTACTCTTAATTTTGTTTCCAGGGGCTTTGGGAAAAGGAGGGAGGAGATAGAAGAAAAATAAGCAAGAGTTTTGAAGTAGACATGAGTGGAGCTGAAATGCAATTCAGAATAACACTTCAGAAAACAGTTCAAATCCTTCAAACTGCTTTGTCTGTTCTGATTTGTATAGAGAAGGCAGAAACCATCTTCCATGGCTCTGTGTTTAAGTGAGGAGAGCTTTGTCAATTAGGAACATCAGTACATCCCTGTGACCTATAAAATGGAATTATTTTTGCAGTTACTTTGTGGTATTTGCCACCCTTTTCCTTTTCCATTATTAAGAAAAAGGAACACCCTTTCACTTCAGTGCTCAAGCAGTTTTAAGCTCTGGCTCCTATGGTCCTCCTGAAAGGACTACTTCTAAAGTAAGTTCAGGTGTCTATCACTGACACTGTGAACTGCTCCTGTGTCAGGACTGCAAAGAAGTTATGTAGGTTACCAAAAACATATCAAGGTGCTGGCATCAGGTAGTTGGGATGTTTCTGAAGATCTCACTTAAGTTTGGAAGCCATTGCTTCTAATGATGTGAAACATAGTCAAGGCATTCCCAATACTTGCATTTCAAATACTTTTAGAACATTGGGAAATTACATTAAATTCAGATTTAGAGGGCCTCTGCTGTAAGTAAAATTGCTGACATGTATAAAAGGAAGCACTTTTCAGAGAATTTCAAGTAGAACAGATTCACTCTTGGGTGCATGAGGGACAGTAATAAATAAATATTTTTAACTGCTCTGTCAGAACGTTAGGCCTAAATTTTGTACCTTTTGACATTGATGCTTCTCGTGTGACATCTCAGTTTTGAGTCAGGTATACATCTGTTTGTTCACAAGCACTCACTTGGAATGTAGTTTTCTGGCAATAGGCATGAGAAAAGAATTAAAAACTTTATGTGACTAGAGTTTGCTGTATAGAAAAATGGTACTGAATAACTTCTTCATATGTCATTGCTTCTATGCTCTCTAAAAATGGCTTTTGGTATTTTAAATTTGGGAGCTGTAGTGCAAATCAGGCATTGTTTCAGGGAAACTAGAGTTGAAATACATTAATTTATCTAGGCAAAGCCCTGCTCATGGGAGGCTATGTGCTGCAGTACATTTTTGGGGCTGCTGTAGCAGCTCAGGGTGAAATGCCAACAGTCTGTCCAATAATGTGCTGGTTTAGAGGACTTCCTGTCAGGTTCAGTCTTTTCATGATGGCCTGCTTTGCCATGAGAATCTACAAGCTCTGTTAAGGATAATATGGTGAAGGAAAAAAAATAATAATCAGTGCTGGCACTACAAGGGGTACTGACAGTTCAGTGAAATGCTCATTTCCTTGCATTTGGAATCTGAGAGGCATTTTTTACTTTTAGTGGTACAATAACATATGGTATTTTCATTTATTGTTTAATTTCATAGATTTAGATGGACTTGTGATGGACTGCCTGCTCCAACAGCCCTTCCTTAAAAAGGGATTTCTTCTGGTGCTTTGGACACCTTACACTGTAGACTGTAGACCCAGGGTGCAAGTCACCAAAAGGAGATCAAGAGCAATGTCTGTTAACCTTTCAAAATCATGAGGGCAATGGATTTAGGGCCACATTCTTAAACGGTGCAGTGTACGTCTATATAACCCTGTGTGGAGAGGATGAGACCAGTTTACTCTTTGACCAGAACAGGAGGGAACTGTGGTTCTCATCCATACTCTGACAGTCTGTGTCTGTGAAGGTAACAGCAGTACAAGCAGTACAACATTTAGCCAAGGTAACAGAATTTAGTGGTTAATCGTTAGGTTAGGAACTAGCACCAGATGGAAGTCTAGGATTGATGTACAGGATGGGAAGATACGTAGCAGAAATTTTATCATTGACTCTCATTTCTGCCCTTTTTATTGCAAGCTTTCTACCCCTTTATGTGTGGTTGGTGGCAGTAAGCACTCCTACATGGAAATGTAAATAATCACATTGCAAAGCTCTGCACTTCTTTTTTTATATATATATATATATATATATATGAAAAACAAATACTAGTCTCCTCCATTCCTCTATCAAAATTAATAACTTTTTTCCTTCACATTAACAGCTGGTGCATTGTTCCAGGTTTATTTATGACTTCGCTGTGTTGCCACAGCTAATCCATTCTATTCTGATGCTGTTAAACCATAATGTATATTACAATCAAATTTATTCAGTCTTGTCCTCTAGCCTCTTTCCATCTCCCTCTGCCATCTTTTCAAAATGCAGGCAGGCTTAACCAAGCTCACTTTAATCCATCTAGTTTGACTGTTGGG
Organism: Certhia americana; assembly: GCA_018697195.1. Taxonomy (NCBI): domain Eukaryota; kingdom Metazoa; phylum Chordata; class Aves; order Passeriformes; family Certhiidae; genus Certhia; species Certhia americana. The sequence goes on along the minus strand of CM031861.1, from coordinate 16,964,900 downwards.
AGCAGTGAAGTCATTCTGACCACACTCCAGTGCTGTCGTTGTGTTCTCCTATCTAATAGCAATGTAGACTGGGCTCTCTGGGTGTGGTCATCATCTCCCAGTTGCTTTGAGCTCCCTTCCCACAGCATGAGGAACTTACTTCTTTTCTCCATCAGAGACTGCTTAAATCTCGGGACTGTGAAAAACCTCCTGTTGAGGCTCTGCAGCCTGAAGCTGATATTTCATGCTGGGTCTCTAATACTCCTTACTGTAAAAGAGGGTGTGGACTTTGTCTTCCTGTGAATGTGTGTAGGTGCATAGGTACATAGCTAGGTGAGAACAGTGTTAATGAGAAGTTCTCGTGATGGGAATGGGAAGGGAAATGTTGGTTGATCGCTGTCCAGTAATTTGCATTTGCTTTTCATCTTGAGGAGTGCAAGAATATGTTCAAAGGCCCTAAATGCTGTTGTACAGGTTGTACAGGTGAGCTGGTAGCTTCATTGCTGGAATCCCTCTCCATATGCCTGGATATTTTTTTGCTATTTTGTTTAAATGCCATCCCATCAGCAGTGTTAAAGGCGACTGAACAAGCACTCAGCACTGAAGGTCCGTGGTCATGGTTGGATACATAGATGATTGTGAGCATGACATTCAGAGATGAGTTTCAGAAAGAAGAAAGAGAGGGTTTTAAAAACAAATAAGAGATGCTATCCAGCAGTCCCAGACACATACCAGACAGGACACTTAAAGTCACTGAGCTGTTAACAGCAAGTTTGCCTCACTTCATCAAATGCATCAAGCTTCTGAGAGAGAGAAGATCAAAACTCACACTGATCACCCTCTCGAAGTTTTTCTCTTTCTGAGTGTTTTGCTGCTTTGCTTTCAGGGGTTGGAGGGGGAGAAGGAGTGGTGTCTCTGTTGAAGGAGGTTTTAATTTAATGATTGACAAACTTTCCCAAATGAGAATTATTTAGCCAGGTTAACAGGTCAAGGAGTTACAAAGTCCAGAGGCAGTGGTTTGTGTTCCGGAAATCTTAGCATAAGGGAAGTTCTTCTAGTGGGTATAACCAAATTACTCAAAAGCTATTCCATGCCTTTAGAAATACTAGGGATTTTCCCTCCAGAAATTTTTCAGCATATGATAAGGTAGATATAGTGTGTTTTAAAATAAAGAACCTGTAAAGGTACCATCAGAGAGGCTATCAGAAATAGACAGACTGCTCTGGATACCATCTTGTAATAATCTCTCTTGAGAGATTATCCCTCCTAGTTCTATCTGAGGTGTCTGTGCTACCTGCCTATTCTTGCAAAATTCAGCATTACAGTTCTTGTGAGTTTTGCACACTTACTGGGTTGGACAGTAATAGAACTGCTTTCTTGGCAAGTTTATATACCAGGTGAGAAACCAATGTTTGTCTGCTGGTTCTAGCTGTTCTATCATATAAAAACAAGAAGGGATTTAATGTAGTTGAAAGATCACAGGCTTGAGTAAAAAGCATTTGGTTTCTCACATCACCTTTATGTACAACTATTTGAAACAGTACCTCACATGTAAGTTTGTTGATTGAATTTTGCAGATTTTTGTATGAAGAAAGTAGGCAAAGACAATGTCCCTGAAGTAGATAACTTTCATAATCTGCCTACCAGCAATTTAAAGTTTTGCCTTTCTTAAGGCTTCTTAAGATGGTAAGGAAATCCTGACACAGAGAACTTCTTTAAAATGACGAGTGTTTTTCATTGAAGAACATAATCAGGCAAATCCAGATAGCTTAACTCTGAGGAATAGCTTCTTTCAGCTCCAAACATAACTCTGAGTATCTGCCTGCGCTTGGCAAAATTGTAGGTCTGTTTTCTTCCTCACCTCTTCATAATCACAGAAATAATTTCCTCATTGGTCTCTCTAAACACATCTGTCACCTCAAATTTGGTCCATTTGTGCTAAAATATTCTTTATTGCTTGTAACTCTAATCGTGTCACAGTCTCTGATTCTTCCTGTTACTCTACTGTTTTACCATATCAAATGTAAGCTTTTGGTTCTCACTATCAAAGCCCATTAGCTTGTCTTCTTTTTTCTTCTCACTCCTTCTCCCCCTTCTCTTCAGCCATTACTGTATTTATCTCTGTCTTCTCTGCCTGTGGCACAATGTCCTTTATGCACCTGACATCATCTCCCCTCATTTAAGACATCCTTAGGAGTGACTCCTGTTCAGTGTCTGGAAGCAATCAGCTTGCTAATGATGGCCAGGTTTAGCAGCAGACTTAGGTATTGCTAATGGTGTTTATTTATTCATGCACCTTGTGGAAGATAAAGCATCCAGTTGATTGCGATTAGCTGATCCAGATAACATTATCCTTATTTTCATCTTTCCTCCCAGTCTCTATCCAAGTCTTTTATTTTGTTTTGTGATTCAGTTCTGAAGTTCTAAAGTCAGTGGTTTGTCCTTTTCAGCTCCAGCTTTCATTGGGAGGGTCTCTTCCCTTTGAGAAGGAAATTAGGAAGCTTCTCTTCCAATTAGGAAGCTTGAATTTAATGATAAAAATGACAGCTACTGCTACTACTGCACAGTTTTACCCTGGGATTTTCAGGAATCCTCAGGAATGTAGATATGAAAGTGATCTTTTGGAATCCTGAATAAACTGTAGCCATAGTTGTTACCTATAGTGGGATTTTTCTTTTGAATTTTTCCAGTTGGTCAAGAGGATACTTGTGGGGTGTGAAAACAGTGTCATCTGGGGTGCTTGGTGGAGAATAAAGTCAGCCCTTGCAGTAGAGGTGGGGCTGTAAGACAGCAGACTAGCAGTGCATGCTCTGCTCCAAGAAATTACATGGTTCAGCACTTCCCACAGGTGATGGAAACCAAAGGCTTGATTCCCTGATGTTTGGGCTGTGATCATTGCTCATCAGCTACTTTGGATTCAGCTGGTTACAATTTTACTATTCCATTTCAATCAGATTGAAATCAGTGAAATTCTAAATGTCTTAAACTTCAGTGCAAATTGAGGTCAAGGATATTGCATTTGGTCACTGCTCAGGACTTCCAACTGTTTCCATTTTACTGCTTTCCATCATAGACTTTACACAGGTCAGCTGCTAGAGGTTTCTTGAGCGGAACTTCAAGGGTTACCTGTTGCATCCTTTATCCATACCACCTCTGACATGTTCTGAAAGACCTCCCAAATATGGAGATTCTGTAGCCTTTCCAGTATTTACCTGATCTCACGATTCAGAAAGGTTTCCTGGACTGTGATTTTCCAGTTTCGATTTAGAATCACAAAAGAAGCTTGAATTTATTTTTTTTATATGTACTCCTATGAATTCACTTATATGAATGAACCAACAACCTTGTTGAAGTCTGGTCTGTGATGGAGGTGAGCCCTTAGCAATGTAGACTATATAGGCAGGAGTGTTGCTTAAAGGGTGTGGGTAGAGGTGATGCTGGAATGCTGTCTGCTGGGATCCAGTGATCAGTGACTACTGGGCTGGACACAGCAGAGTCCTCAGCTCCATATCTGCTTCTGGAATACAAATTAAGCTTTCCTGAGAGTGAAAATTGTCCCATGTTGTGAAATATCTTTTATAATACAGCTAAAGTCGCTGCTTGCTACTCTGGACCCTCTAAAGGTATATATGCCATGAAACAAATGTAAAGTCATTTTCCTTACTGACCATGTGGAAATCCCATTGGAATTCAGCAAACGACTCCCAGTTGTGACTCATAGATGCTGTGTGAGCAAAGCTGATGTCATAAATAAGCACCAATTCACTGAAATAGTTTCAGGAGAATGAAATAGGTAGGCACTTCATTCTTCCCTCTGTCTGTGTCTGTTTTAAATATAACTCCACTGGTCCTGGGGCTCAGGCTGCTACTGCTCTGTAATCTCATTGTGAAAAGCATGTGGAGGAGTAAAGGATGCTTTGAATTACTCACCTGCTGATGTTTTGCTTTGTTTATGGATATGTGTGCATGAGCTGCTGGTAACTGGCAGAAGCAAAAAACCTTTCTCCTGGTATGCATTTGGTTATGAAGCATCTCTTTATCCTTCAGGGGTCTTCAGTGTTTGGAGTAGTACAAGTGGCAGAGCAGAAGATAGCTACAGATTTTACCAACTCAAGCAAGGGGAGAAAATACTGTAGAAACCATTCAAAGATTTAGCCTTAAGGCATGAAAAACAACTTCTTGAAACATTTATATGTGTATCTTTGAAATATAACAGCACCAATTGCAACTGTATTTTGTCTTAGTCAAGACATCAAAAAATGCCATCTGCTGAATTTTTCCGCAGAAGGCTAATGGACCAGTTCTTTCCTTAAGAGTGTAGTTTCAAGAGTGAAAAAACTCTTGAAAAACTCTTCATTTTACATGAAGGAAGATTTAAAATGTAGGTCCAGAAATTCTTTGAGCACATCTCTTAATACTTTGTTTTCTTCATAAAGCCCTTTATGTTCAGGATAGGACAAAAAGGAAAGTTATCTAAGACTTGCAAGCTTACAGTTTTAACCTTTGAATGTAAATAGGATTTAATTTTGCACTTACTTAAGTTGACCCTCTCTGGATTTACCATGCTTGAATTATACATTCAAAACAAAAAACATCCCTCCTAATTTCTATGCACTTTCAAGAAATTTGCTGCTTTTCTATATTCTTATCTATACCAGAAATTACAATATCGAAATGTTTGTGTACTTTCATCAGTCCTTCCATCGTTCTGCCATTTAAGAAATTAATGTTATACAATTTAACACTTTTTTTTTAATGTAGTTGATCTGTATTGTGTAGCAAAATATTCCCTTATAATGGCAGGGTTTAAGAGATTTTATCTTCTCAGCAAACTTGCTTTTTTTTTCCTTTTAATAATTACTGCTTTTATTACATGATGATCAGGCACAAGTGACATGTCACAGAAATACCTCAAAAGCTGAATTCTCAAGAGAAAATCCTGAGATGGGGTCCCAAAGACCCTCTTACAGGCAAGTCTTTTTTTATTGTACATGAGTGCAAATGTGCATGAACTTGTGCTGCAGTGCATGAAGATAGGCATTCTGTCCTAAAGTGGTCACAGCTGAACTCTAGCAAATAATGCAGCAAAGAGAAGTGTTAGGTGAAAATATGACTGTCGAGAAGATGTGCTAAGAAAATTTTTCATGTGAAACCAGGCTTTCAGATTGCTAAGAAACAACAAAATGTTTCATCAACAATAAAAATAATGAAAAAGTACCTTTGTCACCAAGGCAGGCCAAAAAAGAGAGATACACATGTCCTGAAACAAATTTCCTGTGCCATTTAAATATGTTTGTATTTGGATGAGACATCTTGTTCTGCAGCTCTGACCTTTCTGCAATGTCATTTGCACGTGTGGTCCCAGGAGGGCACTGACCTTACCGGCTGGCGTTAGTCTTGCAGGATCAGGCCCTTGGTAGTGGGAGAAAGATAGAGTGGAGGGAGGGGAGCTGGTAGAGCAGGGCAGGTGCTGACAATTAATTCACAAATTGGAAGGGGAGACTCATAAGGTCATTGTGTCCCCCACTGAGTTGTTCATATGCTTATAGAAAATCTTCCCCATCTCCCCCTGCTGATGCTAGGTGAAGGGAGGTGTAGAGCTGACAGGATGAATGATGAAGGCTTCCCCCAACCCATTGCCTCACTGTGATGGAGTGACATATTTAACCTCCCCTGATGCTACTGCTGCAGGTGAAATGAATAATGCGACCCTCTGAGTCCCTTATCGGTGCCGGGCCGTCTCAAGGGCTGGATGCAGCTGCTATAATTTTGGAGTTCTTTCCCTGCTTTAATGCCACGTACAAATCATGCACATTTCTCTGCTTGAAGACCCCAGGCTGCTTTGAATATGGAACTGGTCTCCCTAGGGGATGTGAAGGGGGAGGGAAGAGCAGTGATAGGAGATAGAAAACCTGCACAGAATTGCTAATCAGACTCTGCCCTGTGTCTTCCCTGGCTACAGATGGCTCCTTGCTGTGTTGTGAGCCTTGCAAAGCCAAACACCTTCATTGTCAGACTTGCAGAAAGTGCTTTAAATGTCTGCTGCAAGGGGTAGGTGCAGAATGGATAGCTCCATTTTTTGAGCTTGCTGGGGAAGCCTAATTAAGCTGGTGATTTTCTTGTTTGGGAAGTAGTCACAGGTAGCCTTGAAGGAAATGAAATATGTCAGTCTGAACCACTTTCCAACCCTCTGGAGCCATGGATTTTTCTTGTCAAATGGGCCATTGCCAGTTTTACTCTGGAAGGGTCAGAACTGCAAATCTCTCTTGGCTTGATTCCCCTTTCTGCAGAGGCATTGTTTGCTCATGTCTGTTATTTCCTTTCACAAAGAACTGTGAGCTCTCCTCTTACCTACATGTCTGGCTGGATAGAAAGATTATCCTTTTAAAAAAGCCCTAAACCCAAAACCTTAACAGGAGCACAAAATGAACTTCACCACACTGAAGAAATAAGCACTGTAACACTGCAGGACATTTTATGCCTCAAAGCACTGAGAACAAATACCTCAAAATACAAGTTCTGTGATATTGGATGATTGAAGAACCTGTGGGTGGGGATATAGTGAAGGTGCTAATAGCACTCCCAGCATTTAATTATTAATACAGCCTATAAATTGCAATGGTCCATTTATACTCTTACTCCTTTGGCTTCTCTTCCTGTTGAGATGAAGCACTTGAGACAGTAGGGAGCTTTCTTGTACAGTTTCAGGGGCTTTAGGCTCAATCTCCTCTGCTACACATACTCTGTGGGATGGAACTTAGTGGAAATTCTAGAATAAAAACAAACAAAAATTAGGAATAAGATGGAGAGCAGGGAAGTGTTCACAAATAATCTTGTGCACAAGCAACAATTTGTTCAGGATTGATTCAGGAGGCTTTTTTGTTCTTGTTTATCTTCCTGCATGCTGTTGCATCCAACTTCATGTACACTGGATTTATACAGATTTATACATTTTATACACAAAATACCTTTTTAAAAAATTAGCATATTTTAGTTGTTTGGTTTCAGTTCATAATGGAAGTTAATTTTAGCATTGTATTGGGTTATGTGTATACACTGCTCGTGGTTACTTTACTCAGCTGCTTGATATAGAAAGAGAGTTTTAAGTGTCAAAGTGTTTACTTACTTGTCATGGAAAATAGAAGGGGAGTAACATCCTTTTGTTACTTTTGTTCCCTTACATTTCTGGTGTTTCATAATGTTTGTTATGGGCTGCATGTTGCTGCTCATGCCAGAAGATGGTTGGAGGGAAGACACAAAGGTGTCAGTTCTGGTTTCTCTTCCCAGAGAAACCAGAGGCTCGTGTTTGTGTTAAATAGGAATGAAGTACTTTGAAGGATTGCTGCCAAATATATAATTTTTTGTGGTTTAATTTTCATACCTTTCATCACAAGAGGCATGTGCAAGTATAGAGAATTCAATGGGTAAGAAAGAATAAATACATGCCAGTCTCAATTTTGCAAGTCTTTATCTCCCTTCTATAAACTGTGTATAGGGAGTGCATTTTCCTCTTGTCATGTTTGCTAGCTTAGTCTAGTCAGCATTTCCTTGTATTTCTTGATGAACACTGAGGTTACTAGATTACTCTAAGACAATCCTTACTTGTGCAGTCTGTCTCCTGTGTGTGGCTAAGTGATGCAAGTGGGTCTGAGTGTACCTCCTCTTCTCCTTCATTTTTGGTCCTGGCTCTCATTTAGTCTTAGGTTTTGAGACTACTTACTGTTAAGAGCACCCCTTATTCTAAAGCTGGCTGGAGGGTGAGCAGACAAAAGTCAGAGAGACAGCAGCAATTCTGAAGGCATTGATACACAAACTTCTCAAGGAGGTGCTGTCAGTATCAAATGCTGGAATTTGAATTTTAGGTTCCAAGTATATCAGCACTTGCAAACTGCTGCTCTGTCTTTTATGTATTGCATGCCTTGCTTTGGGTGCAAAATAGACTGGCAAACCTGGGCTAAGGCTTTGTTTGGAAGCTGGGGATGATTAGCAGAAGATACCAAGAGAAGATGAATGACTTAACACAATGTGTTTGGGATCAGTGGCTGCTCGTCAGCCACCAGCTGTCTGTCTGTGTGCAGTGCTGGTACCTGGCAGGTGGCCTTGCTGAGCTCCGATTCCCCGTGCTCTGTGTGCTGGCAGCGTGTGGGCTGGGTGAAGGCAGCTGCTGCTGTGTCAGAGATGGGCAGCACTTACCTGTTCCCTGGAGCTGAAACTTTCCTTCCTACTCCTGCTGCTGTGTTCTGTGATGCTAACACAGAGCACTCTTTAACTGCACAGTCCTTAACTCTGTAACTCCTTAAATGCACCAGCAGCAGAGCTGGGAGATGTCAGAGCTGAGTCATCTCTCTTTGCTGTGCCTTCCCTCCATGGCTTTTTAAAAAAACCATCACTCTCTAGAGCTACCTGGAAAGGAGGTGTAGTGATGTGGGGGCTGGTCTCTTCTACTGTGCCTGCAGTGAGTGGACCAGAGGAAATGGCCTTGAGACCAGGTAGGTTCAGATTAGATATTAGGAAAAAAAAAAAAAATCACGGTTAGGATGGTCAGGCATTGGAATAGGTTGCCCAGGAAGGTGGTGGTCACCATCCGTGGATGTGTTGAAGAGGCATCTTGATCTTGCACTGGGTGATGGTTCAGTGGTTTAGGAGCTACAGTGCTAGTGCTGGGTTGATGGCTGGACTTGATTGTCTTAATTCTCTTCCAGCCTCCATAATTGTATGATTTTATGAGTGCTTGGTTTTATTTATTCATATTTAGATTTCCTTCAGATCCCTCTCCTTGCTTTTCATGCTACATTTGAAGTTGCAATGTGATCTGGGCCCTATACAGCTTTTTATATAATTTTTATTACCAGTTTTTAATTGTCTTGCTGGGTTTTTTTCTCTCACACTGCGAGAAGAAAGAGAATCTTTGAGTAGGGTGTATTATGCTTTTATTTCACTGTGCAGAGTGGAGGGATGTATTGAGATTATGTATCGTAAATGATGGACTAGAAGCAACTTCCAGCATTGTGGGGCATAGGTCAAATAAATTATCCGTATCCTTTTGAATATGTATGGATGGCCTCAAGCTTCCCATGAAAACCTTCTCCTGTGTAGTGTCTAAGGCTTTTTCTGTTTCATTAAGTGATGATTCCTTGTCTGTGCTGCTGCACTGAAGCACTGTGTCTTCCTGGCAGCCAGATGGATTTGTCACTTTGAGCAGACACCAGTGAGTTTCAGGATTTATTTATCATTGCACTGAGTATGTGGAAACTCTTTATTGGTGTCTCTGGCCATCGTTGGACCAGATCCTTACTGCCACATTCTTCCTGTAGCCTTCTCAATTACATGGTTTTCAACTGACTGTTTAATGCAGAGCAACTTTGTGCATGTTCTGTAACATTTTGCAGCTTTAAGCTGTGCAGAAAGGGATGAGCATTTTTGAGATGTTAGGGCTGCCTTCCCAGTGTGGTGATCTGGGCTGCAGAATGGCTAAATGATTATTGCCTTGGTCTGGTGTAGCACCTGTTCCTATGTTAGTTTGTTGCAGATCAGATGACAACTGTGGGGTTACTTAGCATCCCAGTACCTAATATGGTGAAAGAACATGGTAATAGGATATACTAAGCTAATAAGGTGAACTGGGAATAGAAACATCAGAGAGAAAAACTTCTGTTTAAGAGTTGCTAATGTCATTGTTTCCCCTAGAATTTCTCTCTGTGCATGAAGAGGGCAGTAGGATTTCATGATCTATGAAAACCTTCTACTGAGGTCAAGATTGTGATCATCTGTATCAGCTGGACATAGCCCAACTGATGGAATGAACTATGGCTACAACTACTTTTACTCACACCTCTGTTGCCCCTTGAGTCTAGTATCATGATTAAATCTGCCAAATACTGCCTTGGTAGTATTAGTCAAGATGTCAACTCCTGCAGCCACTACCAGACAATGTGTCTAGATGTTGTGCCTATTCATATATCTTAGCAAGTTTACTTTTATTAAACTATAAAGGAAAACAAGATGGCTCTCTGTCCTTGAGGTGCTGCAGTTGGAGACAGGGGTTGTGTTGCACTGGTGTTACAAACCTTAGGGCTTCTGACAAAGAAAATAAAACTTTAAAAAAACCAAAGAAGCCCTAAACTCTAACTTTAGAACAACACTTAATTTGAAAGATAATAAGTATAAAAGAGCTGCATCAGGAATCTCACTGACTATAAAGTGCAGGAGGAGTCTTTTCTGCCTTAATTTTATACTCTCCCATTCCACACACTTGAATGAGCACAGTTTGATTTCATTTTCTTTTAATGGAAAACAAAGAAGTAATGGTCTGTACCTTTCCAGCAACTGACTTCCTTGAATTCAACGCAGTAGACAATTGCAGGTTTATAAAGTGATGCTGGTAAGTCAGTGAAAATAAAGAAAAGAAAGCCTTTGAATGAGTAAGTAATTTCTGTGACTACAAGAACAACTTGCTGATTGCAAACAACAGTTGTTATTACTTTATAAGCTGAGCTGAGGTCCTTGTTGCATTGAAAGTCCCTCAATACCAAATATGCCTTGAAGTGGGGTGTAAAGGTAAGAGCAGGTAATGTTCAGACTGAAGATTTTGTGATACCTTTGTATCTTCATTAAAGAAGGCAAGTTCACTCGTATTAGTGATAGCCACTTGATTAATTACATTTCCTTAGATTTGGCAGGCAGCAGGATAAAATATTTCTATCATTAATTTTTTTGTCTTTTTAAATGGTAATACTATGCTGAAAAACATAAAATTTGACAGTCTTTTTAGTTACTAGAAGTCACTTGACTAACTTTTGTGTTACACAACTGAAAACGAAATTTAAACAACCCAGCTAACCAAAACCCATAATCCTATTCTTGATGAGTTATTTGGGTCCAGGAGATAAAACTGACTGCATGAAGTGGATATGGGTATTTCAGACAGGTTGTTTGGATGCCTTATATTTAAGGGTCACTATTGATACATTTGGTATCATCCTGGGTTCTCTTTCTCCATGTAGTAGGTTTAACTAATCTGTGAGGTATATGTACTGAAATAGGGGGAATAAGGAACATTCAGTTTTCCTCACATGGTGTAGTTCCTTCCAACAAAGGGATGAGTCTTGGTCTCCTTATTCTTTTACAAGTACTTTCAGCTGAGCATCTTGCAGTTATGTATCCTCCTTCTTTCTGTCCCATGTAGCTTAAAACATTTCAATTTTTAACCTTATTTCTTCTACCACAGAAGGGTCCTCCTTTCCTGTTATATGCTGTCTCCAGAAAAATGCTTAACAATAGTTTTAGTAGTCCTCGGAGCACTGTATCTTAGTACAAGCTCAGGTGGATTTTTCACACTCCCTCTTGCTCTCATCTCCTGTTAATGAGGACTTGAGTTTGAATCTTTACCTCAGTCAGTTATTGTGAAGTTGTGATGTTCAAAATTAAGGTTCCAGTTTTGATCTTTTACTTCCTGGTATTGGAAGCTGGACTTTACAATAACTAGCTAAGAGGCCTGATGGACTGGGACTTTTCTTTCTCTTTGCTTTCAGTTCCCATTCTCTTCCAGATGAAAACACAAGAAAAAATTATTTTTTTCACAGTCAAGCAGAATATATGTAAAATATAACAGTGCTTGCTGACTCAGCCCTTGTTGCCCATGGCAGAGAGATGTGTGTCAAGCAAGTTAAATAAAATAGTCATAAAGCAGTACTGAACCCCAGCTTTATGAATTTTTTTCCTAAGGACCTAGTGACTTGGATTTTGTTAATGATTTTGGCATCAAACAATTGTATTTTCAAATGAGTTTATAACCAGCAGCCTTTATATGAAGTTTCTTTTCACACTGGTTTGAAGCCTGGGGATAACTGGTGATTCATCCCTGAGCCAGCACTGTGCTCTCACATGGTGCGTGCTGGCCACTGTCTTCTGTCTGTGCATGGAGCTTAGAGGATCAGAAGTCTCTTACCTCTTTTGGTTGGGTTTTCTTTGTGTCTGTCTCTTCAAATCTTTATTCTGACATTAATTATGGATGGTCTAGAATTTTCCTTGCAGGCGTCTTTTTTCACTGACTGTAATTAATGTATGTCTTGTCCTTCACACTAAAGAATGCAAACCCAATCTGTTTTAAGCTCTTAACTAGCTGAACAGGTAGGTGGATAATATTCAAAGATGTCTGTCTGGATGGCTTTCAGCAGAAATCTAGAAAATTCCTGTCTTGGATGAACGTCAGCATCTGGAGAGAGTTAAACCTGGGTTTTGGTTGTCACAAAAATTCCTCTAGAATTTTTGCAGTAGAGCCTTTGCAGAGCAAGGACAGAATTATGTTTTCATAACTTCACTCTTTTTATAGGACTCCATAGTCATTACAGTGTCATAGCTTAAAACAAGACATTGGAAGGACTTTTCTTCAGACAGCAATGTCAGCTAAGCTTTTCCCAAGAACTTCTCAGGCTTGAGCTAAACTGTTGTTTGCCTATTTAGTTTTTGGACCACAACAGTGCTATTGGAAAACTAATCTAAAATCTTAGAAACTCTTCCCTTGCATGATTTTGAACATCGTCTTTAATATTCACTCTTATTTCTTTATTACTCATTTATAATACTAACCTATTAAATATATTAAAATTTGAAAATATGCTAAATCGTTTCAAGGGAAACTTGTGCCTTAAGTATCCTAAAAATAGAGAGATCATGATGTCCTTAATAAAATATTCCAAAGTATCTTCTCAGGCAATTTTTTTCTGCTGCTTTGCTTGGGCTGAAAGTTCTTGGTTTCTTCTTTTTAATAGTGATGCAATCTAAAAGTTGTATGTTTGTTTCAAGTCCTTTTCCTCTGATGTGAAGACTAGAGGGGCATTGAAATGTTCCCTGTATTGAAGGGACTCTATCCACATTTTTTAAAGCATCCTGTTTTAGTCAGGGAAACCCACTGGGAAGAGCCTTTGGAAAAAAATTTAGTAGAGGAGTAGACAGAAGAAGGTTATTCAGATCCAGGGAAAAGCAGAAAAGCTGCCATGACTCTTCTCACCAAGAGCTGAGAAGAAAATTAGCATTTACCACTGGGTACAGCTGTGTCAGTAAGCACCCATATGGAAACAGCATCCAGTAAATGCCATTGGTAACCTCCCCTTACCCAAGCTCTCTGAGACCTCTGAACTGGTGGCAGGACAGCCAACATACTTGAAATAGTCTTACGTGACTGTGAAATAATTGAAAACTTTCTGTTAAGTCCTTCCTCAGTTTTGTAGAAAGCAGTTTCAAGTTCCTCTGAGTCCGAAGAAAATGTTAGCAGTTCAGTAGGACTGTACTGGGCTCGCTGCTGTTGACATGAGCGTGCACTTTGCCTGCATGCCATAGTTCCTTGGTTCCTCTGCAATTCCCTTCTCCTTCCACCCTCTCAGAGCAGGTTGACCCACCACAGTCCATTTGACTTTTCTCTGTTCCCCGTGGTCTGCAAGCACACTATGGTTTCAATTGGACTTTTTTTTGTAAATAATCAAGAGTGTTTATACAGCAAAAGGCCTGCAGTGATGGGAGTTCCTGAGGGTTCAGCTGGAATGCAAGTTAGGATTCCTGGCTACAGGAGGGCCGATTGGAGGAGTGAGAATGTTTGTTAAAGCAAAATTGCAGGAGAGTTTGGCACTGTACACTCTCTTCTTTAACTAACAAAACCATACAGATATTGCCAAGAAGTATATTTTGGGTCCTTTTTCAAGTGAGGAAAGCTCTCTGGAAGTGTCATCTTTGACAACAGACACCTACCTGTATTAGCAGCAATCACTGCTTCCTTATTATGTTGTTTCTTATTTCCATTAAGTTCTTTGCTACTTTCCAGCATTGACTGTTACTCTTAATTTCATAGAAACAATCAAACAAACAAACCTAACTCCCAAAAAAACTTATGAAGAAAAAATTGCAAATGAATTAAAAAAAAAAGTGCAATAAGATACAGGCTCAAAGCACTATGAATTTAAGTATTTTAATATGAGGAAGGAAAACTTTAAAAAACCAGACTTGGTATTGTGTCATCCAGCTCTATGGTGAGCAAAAGCAGCTTTACTGTGGAGAAAAGAACAATTCTTTATTAGTGCATGTAGCATGTCTAATAGTGCTAATGACAGTGTCTATATCCTGCTGGGTTTTACCATATTAATATTGGCATGACGACAGTTCTGGATCCAAAATAGTGAGTGTTGTTAATGTGCTACATCCAGCCTGTAAGTAAATAATAAACTCCATGGTTCCTGCTCTCACAAACGTGATATGAGCCCTTGATCTCATTCTTTTTAACTATAACCTGGATGTCACTTTAAATACTTGTAGTATTGACCTGTCCCTTTCGAAATTTATTATGTGGGGATAAAATTCTATCATGTGGGGAAATAGTGCTTTTTGGTGGTTTTTTTAATCATTGAATAGCAAACAAATGACTGGTTATGTATGTCAGTTCTACCTGACTCAATCTGCTTTCTCTCCTCAGTCAGCAGCCACATTATCATTTCATTACGGTCTTGCTGTACCAATATATTTAAGGTTAAGATGGCATTTTCATTGGCATGTTTGTATTCTCTTCTGTTTAAAACTTTTTCAGAATGGTACCTTTCATGCTATAATCTCCATATTTGCATTCTACCAAGAAGTCTCAATGGGTAACAAACTGTTTTTTCTTTAAGACAGCAATGGTGTTTTTCTTTCCTATGAAAGGGTTTGACTAACACAGGAAATGTCAGACTTGTAATTCTTACAGGAACATGTTTATTATTCTGAAAGAAGATGGGCTTCTTTCCTTTCTGTTAATATGTGTGAAAATTGTTCAGTCTGATCTTACCTGGTGCTGTGCAGCCTTAAGCACTTAGAGCAGCGGAGTTCCTAAGGAGTTCCACTGTAATGCCTCTGGTCCAGCATTTTGTGTCAAGGTTTTGCATGTGTGTGGAAGTTACTTCAACTGCTAAGCCATAAGAGAATAGGGGTAAGAGTGCATAGGGTGCCCTGTCCCCATGCGTGCTTGCCACCTTCACCTTTGGGATGGAACAATTTCTCGGAATGGGGGATGTATGTGAAAGATCTGGTCTAGTTCTCTATTGGTTATTTTCTGTAACATTTGAGATCAGTAAAAAGGACAGCTGAGTATAGGCTATAGGTCTGTGTGTGTATCAGTGTTTTGCTGAATGAGGTCTTAGTACCCACTAAGGCCTGGCAAAATTTTTCTTTTTACAGTAAGTTTATCACTGAGTAAATCAAAAGAGGCAAGGAGCCGATGGAGAAGGGTAGAATAGTTTGACCTAACAGAATTTCAGATCAAAGAACTTCATGCAGCCTGATTACATACCTACAGATCTGCTTTGTCTTACTACTTAAAAGCGCTGTGACTGCTCTTTAGAGGTTGGGTCTACCACTCATTTGTTGTCTGATGGATGTCAAGCGCTTGAGAGGTGTGTGCTGCTCCAAGTGAAAGGTAAGAGCAAAGGAGTGTGACAGAATGAGATTGTGGTTTGAGCATCTCTGGCTTCTGTTAGTTACAAAAAAAAGCAGTATTTGGTCCAGGTGGAACTTGATTAAGAAATCTGTAAGGTTTAAAATGGAGTCTGGTTGTATATGTAGCTTTTGTTCCTACTCTCTTGTTTGAAGATCTCAGAGAGATCTCTTGCCAGGGGAAAAAAAAAGCCCATTTTTCTTAGTTCAATAGGTCCCTTTACCACTTTTGGATTCATGAGTCATGGTTCAATTTCTTGCTGGAATAGATTCTTTACAAACGAGACTAATCCTTCATTTGATTCTATTTTCTTGGTTACCTTTCAGAATTTTTCTCTGTCCAAATCACACTTTATCATTTTTATCTTTTTCTGGATTGAACAAATCTAATTATTGTAGGTTTTCATTACGGTTACGCTTGATTTGGCATCGTAATTCAGAATGTATAGTTTCTGTGGCTTCACCCAGTCCAGCACAAACACTTTGATATCCTAGATTTTTATTATTCTTCTCAACAAAAAGGTGAGAGTGTGTTTCCTATTTCTGCTTATTTTTCAGATGCAGGAAAACTGTTTTCCCTTCAGTGAAAGTAGAATTCCTAATTTGAGCCTATAAATATTATTATACCATAGGATCTCTGTTTTATTGTGTGATGACAATGATTTAAGCAAATCACTGATCTCACTGATGTCAAAATACAGCTTTATTCTCCCTCAATTTTAGACATCAGCTTTCAAGCTTAGTAGGTACAGAAAGTTAAGGCAAAATAAAAAAAGTATGGAAAAATCTTGTTTTACTTAAAATCCTGGTGTTTGCAGTATTAGTTTGATATTGGGACCATGACAGGACAGCTAGAGAGTCTGGAAACGTGAGAAAAAGGCAAGTGGTGTTTAAGTTGACAACTGGTTTTTTTAGGATTTTGTAAGAGTTTGTTTCATCTTTAGATTTTAGGGAAATAAAGTTACAGAGTACATTTTATGAAGAATTGTTCCTGCAAGAGTTTTTGGAGCACTGTCAGGCTTGTGTCAGAAAAGGTATTTATATCTGTTCAGACATTTGCAAAACACATATTCCAGAGGCATCCAATCAGGACAATTTAATGTAAAATGAGAGGGAAGGTGAGAAAAGAAACGTGACTCTCCTGTGTAAATGGGAGACCGAAGCACAGCAAAATCACCTACTTGGCTGTATTGTTATAGAAAGTAAACAGAGATTTTCAAAGCCCTATTCCATCAGACAATTTTATTGTGCGATTAAATGCAAGATTGGATTTGCCTTTTTTAGTAAATATTTAAATCTGCAGAGTAGCCTTGGGTGTATTTTTTCGTGCATATAGAAATGGGTGGTGATTATTCACAATTGGAAAAATTTGGAAGATTTTAGTCTGTCTCTGTATAACTGTGAATACAGAATAATGCTAAAATTTAGTGTGATATAAACATGACTGTGTCTGCATACTTTCGTTGTCTGAATTGAGGAGAAAATGATAAATAATCAACTAGCAGCAAGTAAATGGTAAAGCGTAGTTTAATCTTGATAGTTTTTCCATTTTGGTAATGTAATGTGATGGTTGTAGCAGAAAGCAATTTTAAAAATACATGTTTCATATCATGACAGTTTTATGGCTAAATTGTTTTGTGGCTTGGAAATGTGCAATAAAAATACTGCGTTACATACAAAATCCTAATGTTGCAAGTGAGTCTCAGCTCATCAGGTGTCAGCAGTAAGAGTTTGGTATCTTGCCTTCATCTGTAGTACACATTTAGAGCAGGTACTGACCTCCAACAGAGACTTGTAGCATCAGAACAGCTTAGCTACCAATCAAAGAAGTAATTTTGAATATATATAATTATTCTGTCTGTGCCAGTGAATAAAAGAAATTGGTTCATTTTTGACCAAATGACAGTGGATTTGGGGGAGGGGGGAAAAGAGGGAAGAAAAAGGATCGCTAAAACTTCTAGTTCAAGGGAGAATGTTAAACCAGTACAAAATGTTGATGTTAGGCTGTGTTGTTTGTTTTTTTCTTAATCAGGGAAACTGACATGTCCATGGCTGAAAGTTTACCACGTACAGGTTCTGAAAGTAAGGTGCATTTAGTTACCCCAAGATTGGAATTGCCAGTACAGCATACCAAATCTTTTGCTTTATGACTGAGACATCTCCAAATTCGCGTATCTACTTAAATTTGACATTGTACAAGCATGAAAAAAACCCCAACCCACATGTGTTTTAAATACTGATTTATAAATAAGTTTTCTCAAGTCCATTTCTATTGCAGGTTCTGTTTATTCATTTCCTTCCTCATGCAAAACTTAGCAAGAATTTTGCCTGTTGGTGATGTGAAATAGTCATTTAGGAGTGTTGTACCAGCTGATAACTGGTGCTAGAATGTGGCTGCACAACTCGCATTGGTTTAAATCAGGAATGGGTATTTGGATAGGTGAACTGTTGTGGGTGCTGACTGCTGAGTGACCAGAAATACAAGAAACTCTGCACAATTAACTGTGAGAATTGGAGGGGACCAGATCACAGAGCAAGCTATGACTTGGAAGTATGCCTTGAGATTTCAGGGGCCACTTCACTGAGGCCTCATTGTCACCTACAGCTTTGTGAAATGCTTGTGATGGTACAGGTTTAAAAAGGCAGCAAAACAGCACTTCCTTGCTTTTCCCCAAGCTGAGAAGGTGATTCAGTGGACCAGGAGGGATGTATTTAAAGTGTGGGGTAAGAGAGAGGGTGGTTCATTCCTGCAGTGCCTGCTGTGTGTGGTGTAACCTGACTACCAGTGCTTCTGAGAATGTGATGTATGGCTGTCCCTGCGGGCATTTCCAGCAGCTGGCTGCAGGCCTGCCTTTCTCCCTTCATCAGCAGTTAGAAAAACGCACCTCTGGACAAGTCTTAATGCTGTTCCTGTGCCATCGTTACAGCATGAAGTTACTTAAGGTTCATTACTGTGCTGAGTGAAGCTGTGTCTGCTTCCCTAGACCCAGCTCATGCCATAGGATATATGTTGCAACACTAAAACATCAAACAGTTTGATGTTCTGTGAGCTATTTGCTGAAGTAAAAGGCTTAGGAAAAAACTCCATACTTTAGTTCCCAGAGGGTGGGAACTGGTGTCTGAGGCACTCTGCAGTAGTGAGCAAAGATCTCCCCAAGTCCGTGTTGTCAGTTTTCTCTGCTTACCCTAAAGACAAATAAAGAGAAACTGTAGGAATGTGACTCAACTAGATTAAGGGGTTTGTTGTACAGGTAATGCTTTCTGATGCACCAGTCATGCAAAAATTGGTAGCCCAGGCTTTGTTTCCTCTTGAACTGTAGTAAGTGGCCATGTGGAATGACAGGCTTAAATAAACTGCTTGGAAACACATCTTGAATTACCACTTACCTGTCCCTTTTACTTCAAAGCAATTCAGCAATTAAAAGGCATGGCTGTTAACAACAGAAAATAATCTGGTATATTACAGAGATAAGAGGGAAAATTTCAGCATAAGTTTGCTTGTTCTGCTGATGTCCTGTGGAATTGTATTTCAGCTGTATTTCAGCATCATATTTCCCCCGTTTCTGGTGGTGTTAATTCTTGATTCAAGACTGGTTTTGCACAGTTTTTGACTTCATTGTTGTATGTATTGATGCCTTTTTGGTGAAAAGTACTGTTAGAGAATCACCAAGAAAATCTCACTGACTTCTAGACTGACCCATTTAAGTTAGGAAAAGAAAGTGAGAGAAAAAGAAAGAAGGAAATCTCATAGGAAAGGAGGACTATGAAGGTAAGAGCTGGGACTCCAGAGGTTCAGATTCTGTTCTTGCCTTGGGCATTGACTCCCCTGGGCAAGTTGCTTTGGCCAAGTCAGCATATTTCTCTGTGTCTTCATTTCTCAGCTTCGGTAATGGTGAAAGTCACAAATCCCTTCTGACGGGAAAAATACGAGGATTTATTGATTGTGAGTACTGTAAAGAACTGAAATAGCATGCTCCTGAGTGTAATAAAAACATAGATAGAAATAAATTAGATGTGCTCCTAACTACACATGAATCTTTGTTGCTAGCTTCAGAGTATGGGCTTGGGCAAATCATCCAATCTTTGTAAGCCTGAGTCTTTTCACCTTGAAATGAGGGTGAAAATTCATGTGGTTATTCTGGAATTAGTTAAAATCTGTTGAAGAATTTAAATAATTTTGCATGCAAAGATATTATTTTGCTCTGATAGACTACTGCAACGTATTCTTCATTTTAGGTGTGGTTTAACTTGACTAATGAAATTCTTGGAGTTTGAAAAAATGTTTTTACTAGACTACTTCAATGAATTGGAAAACATTAAATGGCATCTAGAGCAAATAACTGCTGTGTCATTTGGCAACAGTAACTTGAGTAATAATTTACTAATATATATGTATATTGCATGTATATGCACAGTAAATTGTTCATGCTGCAAGCTGCTTGTACAGGAGAGCCCCAATTCAGGAGAGCTCAACAAGGAAGTTAGAAACAAGCTTAAGATGAATATAAAAGTAAACATCTGCAATTTCAGTAAATTTGGTTCAGATCTTTACATCCATTCATGGTCTGGGCAGTCTCCCAGGTAGACTACTAAAACTCAGGAAGAGCAAAATAAAAATAAAAAGCCAGTGTCTTATTAGGGTTCCATAAGTGTTGGTTCACTGATGCTTGGGCTGTGACTGGCTTTTCATTTGACTAAGGTGGTATAGAATGTGTTCCCACAAGAGTTTTAGCCTTCAGGTTGTAAATCACTCTAAAAGGATAGGAATGGAAGCGGTTCTAGGTCATTTTCTCTTCTCAGGTGATTCCTTATGTTATATGCTCCACTGCCATCATCTGTCCTGTTTCAAAAGGAAGTGAGAAAGATGCCACCTTTTCTGCAGGGAGGTGGTTTTTTTTAGTCTGATAGATTTTGCTGTTAGGAAATGGTTCCTGCTACTTAACCTACATTTTCTATTGGCAATTCTATCACATTAAGCTGAGTTATTACTCCAGGCCGTACCAAATAATTATATTTCTTTGCCCCCACTTTGAGCTGTTATATTTGAATTTGATTTACAGATTATTTTGAATACAAATAACTGTAAAATGATAAAGTTATTAAACAACTAGGCATCCAGTAGGAGAAAATAATGAAAGCAGAAACATTTCTAAAGCCTTCTGTGTTATTAGGTGCAATGACACAGGGAGAATGTAATGGGAAACCAAGCTGGAGCCTTCTAATATACCTCAACAGTTTAAAATAAAGATCTTTGAAGCAGAAGGGGGTTAATATAACTGGAAATTGTTGGCCTTCCTCATTCTCTTTTCTTTCCTTGAGTAATGCCTATCATACATCTTTGTTCCTTGTGATTTTTTTTTCCTACTTCTCACACATGTTCAAAAGCTAAGCTGTTGAGCTAGGAAGAATTTACTACCAAGTATAAAATATTTTCTTGTCTGTCCTAATATTTAATGCATTTGTGGTTTGTCCTCTCATCTCTGTAATATAAATAAGACTGCTGCTGCCAGAGATGTTTTGTGGACAGCTTTTTTCTATATAAACAGGATACTGGACAGTTTATCTGTACTAACAGATATGAGTCAAGGCAGGCTTTCACTGTACCTACTGCTGTTGGCTCCCTCATGTCTCATTAGGGCAACTGTAGGTGGAAACCTCGGATGGTGTGGAGACCTTTCCTTGTCATGTTTGGTAAAGACTGTATTTTAAACCTCTTTGTGCTATACTTTAGGTGTTTATAACAAGCTCAGGATGGAAAAACCCCACCAATTCAACCTTCATTGTAGTTTGTTCTAGAAGGTAAATAAAAGATACATATAATAATGAGAAATAATATTTCCTTTGGAAACCTTCTTGTCTGTCTCTGGTTTTCTTGTATTTCTGTCTGACAGCTGAGGGTGTTGACATCTTTGCTGTAAGCAGCGTGTTGCCATTTCAAGTGGAAAGCTGTAGCATCAGGCTTTTTCCCCATTTTGAATGAAATGGAGTTAAGTGTCTGTCACTAATAGACATAAGGAGGGAGCCTGCCTTATTTCTGGCTGTGACAGGTTATCTGCCCTCTATGACAGAATGAAATGGTGACAGTGGATTTCAGCCTCACCTCGAAAGGGCAGAGATTTCAAAGCATCCATTTGAGTCTCCATGCTGGCCTTCCAAAAGTAACATTCACCTTTTGGAAACATGGTGTATGAAGTGTGCAAGGCTTCTGTGAGAAGTACAGCTATTATTTCCATGTCTAAACACTCTGGCCAGGACCTGGAGAAGTGCAGAGAGCTCAGGGTATGAACCTTTTTCCCACTCCACTCAAAGAAACGGACCTTTAGTAGAAACTGGAGAGACTAAGACACGGTCTCTACTGGCTGTACAGCATTTTTAATCACTGTAACCCTTGTTTCTGTTTTGGATTTTTGTTCAGTGATGTTCTGCCCTGTGAGGAAGTGTCACACAAATGACCTATTTCATTCTCCATCTAACAGCTTTATGATTTCAGCATTGGCTGGAATAGCACTGAAATGTGAGGTCCTCTGGCAAATGTTCATTAATCAGGATTTTATTTAAACTGTATATAGCTAATTATAGCATGACAACTGAATGTCCTTATTGCAGGATTCCTATTACTGTTTCTAGCTGACTGCTAGAATAGTTTTTTATAGTATGGCAATGTCTCAGTGTTCATGAGGGGAAAGCAGGGCTGTGCTATCTTAGGTGCTGTGTATGTATTTCATGACCCTAACCCTGCCTACGCTGAAGTTCTGCAGCACTTTTCTATGGCCAGGGTAGGATCCTCAGAGAAAGGCAGGTTAAAGCTTTGAACTGATGAGGACTCCACAGGTCTTTGTGTGAATGAGCAAATAGCTTTGGGATTCACACTTCAGTGCCTATCTGTATTTGCTTGTAAGTGTTTTGATTCTCTAAACAGCAAAATAAATAATTTTGCTAAAGTGTTAGGATATTGGTGTTAATTCTGTTTGGTTTAAAGCCTGATTGAAATTACTTCAGCTTCACTCTGGGTATGAAAGTTGTCACAATGTGTCAGTCTCTGTGACACTGGAGGAGGGTAGCAGCACAAAGATACTTGCTCAATGACTGGTGCATAATATTTGCATGGCTAACCTGTCAAAACTAGTTTCTGCTACCCTCAGCCCTGAAGCAACAACTTGGCTCTTGGGAACTGGGCTTCTCTCTTTCTGCCTTGCATTTCATTGCCAAATAGCCTAAGGACAAGCAAAAAATTATTTGGGACTGCAAATCATAATTGCTGATCAGGATATAGGAGCCCAAGATTTCAAATATCCATTTGAGACATTGTTGTGTCCTACAGGAATTGCAGGAACTGGACAGAGAGCTCCTCACGTATTTCTGTTCCCATTTTCTGAAGTGTTCTTACAACTAATGTGGGAGAATTTGTTAGGATACTGGCCTGAGTGTGGGACTGCACTTAGATCCAGTGCCATCCAGATGTGGTTGATCCAGCAGTGCTTGTTAGAAAGTTGCTTTCACGAAAGTAGTGCTCACCTTTTTGTGTGGTAGGAGGTACAGTAGAAAGAAGAGCTGTTCTGACATGGTAAGAGTTTTGACTTCACAGGAGGGGTTCTTTTGTAGAAAACATTTTGTAGCCAAAATAATACAGACTGAGCTGCTGCTACTTTTCTCTCTTCCCCTTCCCATCTAGGGAAACTGGTCCTTTTGCCTCTCTTAGATTTATCTGCACCTTTTCTTCCTGTGAGAATCCCTTTGAGTTTTAAAAAGTGAGCCTTGATGATCTGTATGAAATTCCTTTCATTTAAACCAAAGCCATCCCTCTATGCAGAGTACATATACAAATGCCACTCTTTTGTCTCTTCAGCACAAAAAATGTAAACCAGGTTATGAAATCAAATCAGAAGTTGTTTCTTGCACTCATTGCCCCAGATCATCCCAGCTAATGTTGCACTGTTGCATTCTGTTGACTTAAGAGGGATTGAGGGATCAAAACCAATTGCTCACTTGAATTGTTTTGTGGCCATGGACTTGCACATGTTCCTGCATAAACATGTCTAAATGTTTTTCTGGATCAGGATCTGAATGCTTTCAGCTTTGCTGGGTCCAAGATCACAGATTTTTAAGTGCCTGTCATTCATGAACTTTAAAATTTGCATTAGAGGTGCTTAGCAAAGGGACTCCCCAGCCCTTTTTTATCCCCATGTCCAGATGTATATTCTGGCATAATTTATTTGGACTCCTTTGGCACAGTTTTAGGGACTTATATGAAGTTTCACCTTGGTCTCAAGCTTTTGTCTCTGAAAAAAATTACTTACAGTGAAAGTTAAATTGAAAATTCTTTCAAAATTATTCATGCCCTCCCCATTTTTTTGCTGCCACCTTAGTTTATGTGTCAAGAAGAGGTCTGTGATGTGTCACAGTCAAATCACATGAAGGGCTGAGCTCTGCTTTCAGCTGCCTGTGCTGCTGCCAGGCTACTGTGCTCAGAGCTCCCAGGGACCCTGGAGAGTTCCTGGTCTCTGCTCACTCCCTTCAGTGGCTCCAAGGTGCAGTGCTATGGGATCCAGCACATCTGACTGATGCAAGATTCAGCTGCCGAGAGCTGCAGCGGGAAAACTGCGCCACGGTCAGATGGTATTGGAAGAGTTATGCATAAGGAGTGGGCAAAAGAAGTCCCACTGCATACTTCAAAGGGCTCCTCCTCTGGTATTTGAATATCTTTTTGAAGAGGAAAAAAGAACAACACTGCTGCCATAAACGTAAATTCTCACAGTGATAACAGAGGTCATTAAGCCTCCAATGTATTCGTTACTGTAGAGAAAAAGCAAAATGTGCATTTATTTTATTTTTAATTAAATTTAGGAAAGCATACAAAAATTGTATTTTTAAGAGTTTCTTTGAATGTTCCGAGCTGATCTGTGTTCACGACTTCATCGTATATTTATGAAACCTTTTTGGGGTTAAATCCAGGAAGCCTGAATCTGTCCTGTGATGTACAAGTGAAGACAAATAGAGCAATTATATACAGGTTGTTGATTTTATATATATGCAATTTGTTCACATGTAAGGAAACAAAGATGAGAAATACAATTTCAAACTACGTGTTTAATTTTGCAGCTAGCAGATTGTCATTGTTTTAAGTGCCCAGAGGTCTTAGGCCCTGAACATACAGGCATGAACATTATGGTCTCTGAGCCACCCAGGAGCTTACAGGGAAACAGTCACTGTACTTGATGTGAATTTCTGGTTCTTGTCAGAGCAGGGGGAATTGGGAAAACAGTAGTTACACTCATAATCAAGGCTGCTTCATTGGCTTGTTCCCAAAGTATTTTAACTAATGTCCTTTCCCCAAAGGGGTCTTTGCAGTACAAAGGTTCTGAGCCTGAAGAGGCCCACTGTCCCCAGAGACACCTGTCCTTAGGAGCAGTGTTCCTGACTACGACTGGGAATGCTGCAGGAGAGATGCTGTCCATCAAGTAGCTCATTCAGGCCCATTCTGTTCATCCTTATGCCCCTGCTGCTCTGTGCTGCCTTTGTGGACAGAAAATGCCGGCCCCGTTGGATTTGACACGCATACTGCTCCTAAGGGAATCGAGGGGGAAATTTGGGGAATTTATTAGCCTCACTAGCCGAAACAAAATTCAAAAGCAGATGGGAATGCATCCTGTGATATCTCAGACTTATTGCAACAACGGATGAGCGCCTAATGTTGGCAACGTAGGATTCCCCATGCTCCTTCAGCATATGGCAGAGAAGAGGAGTTTGTTTTGGATAATAAAGTTGGATTGAGTAAAAGTCAGTGTTCAGAGGTTTCAGAAATTTTCTGTGGGAAATATTAGAAAGTGCTGCAAGTACCAAGGAAACACATCTGTTTATCTTCAATTATATGATTTCTTGGCCTTTAAGTACTATGGACAAATTTAGGAGCTTTGGTTCCTCTTTATTTTTTGTTATCATGAATGAAATGTGTGTAGAACTGCAGAATATTGACTTAACGTGCTGTGTTTGTTCAGAATTATTTACTGAGTGATATGCTTGCTGTGGGTCAGGGAATACTGAGATGATCCGCTTTTCCAAACCTGGCACAGGTAATTAATTGTGCTAGACAGCAGCATGAGCAAGAGTGCTGTGTCTGCCCAATTAATTACTTTGTGTCTCTGGATTTAATGATGACAGAAAATAACAAACCAATAAATTCAGTAATCCACATGGTAGAGCTGTTTTGTTGTAGTGGTTGGATTGAAGCTCCCTGGGAGACTAGCACAGAGGGAATTTAATGGACGTATCAGTGATACAAAAATACCTTTGCAATTGCCCAGGTATGCAAAGTGATTTTGACTACAGGTTGCAGGAGGAAAACCAGATCCATTTTCTTTTTTGGTTGACAAAGAAAAAGCTTGGTGGTTTTTACAGTTCTTGTCTTGGGCGAGGCACATGTGACTATAAGAAAAAAAAAACCTGGAAGTACTTTTAAATGCCTAATGTGACATTGTTTCCTACTTCACAAAGTTGTAGGTTTCTGTGAGAGCTCCAGAGGCCCACACTTTCCCTTTAGACCTTCTAAATTTGAAATTTGTGCTCAGCTGATTGGGGAAAGTAAGGTATTCTTTTACAGGGGATCAACTGATGGGGGTCTAACTCTTAAGATAAACAGCTAACCAATATCTGTGGTTTGTGTATTCAGTACAATTTTTATTAATTGTGGACTGATTAAATCTCTCAGAAATAATCCATAATAATCTGATGCTGATGTTTTCGGTACTGTTTGCTTACCATCATCTCTTACGAGATGTCGCCAGGAAGCCGCTGGGGCTCGCAGTGAAGTAAAACATTAATTCACTGTAAGACTGGCAGCTTGTCTTTTTAGGAATAACTAAATAAACAACAAATTGGAGAGAACCACAATCTCCTCTGAAATACTGTGACATTCTGTGATGTGGTAGGGAGGCCAAATTTCTCAAGCTATTTATATAGGTGAATGACCCAGTGACTAGATGGTGATACCTTTAGTTTCTGGGTCAAGTAGTCATATATATGCAGGGTGAGCAGGCAGGATCTGTCTGCATATTTTTTCTTGTGTGTGTATATATTTGTTTACAATCTGTCTCTCTAATGAATTTATATCCTTAGAAGAACTGCATCCAAATTGGATGAGACAGGATTGTGTGACCTAGATGTTTTCCAGCACTATACTGTGAGGTGGTCAGGAGTTGGAGGGCTTGTTTTTGAGTCAAATTACAGTCAGATGGCCCTGTAACCTAGAAGAAAAGTACATCTTTCTAGGGCGAATGTTAATCCTATTGCATGTTGTAGAAAAAGAAAAGGCCTTCTATCTGAATTGGTTTTATTTTATCAGACACCACTAGCAACACAGATTTCCCCCCCCCCCCCCCCCCCTTTACATCTATTGTTCTTTAGGTTTGTCAAGCAGAGGAGAGTGCCAAAATAATGGAAAAGTAGTAAAATTAGACACTTTCAATCATGCTTGTGAAATGTCAGTGATGCTGATAAACATGTTCTAGGCAAAAATAAATGTAAAAATAGATTTCAGAAAGGACATTGTTTTCAATTTATTGTTTTAAATAATGTTCTAAACTGTTTGGCAGAAAGATGTGAATTTGAAACTATCTGATTGTTACCAAATATGTAGACTGGATTGTGAAAAATAATCTCGACTGAAATGTGTTGTCCATCATCAGCTAGAGAGCTCCTTCTTTGTTCTGACTTTAGAAAAGCAAAACTATTAATTTACAGGACTGCTTATCTCCAAGTGCCATAGATTGAAATTTGGTTAAATATATTGCTGAGTTAATTTATTTATTCATTGGTGGATAGAAGTCCCCCAGCCATTTTTATTAACATCAGGTCAGAACAGGGAATAGCTTGAGAATGTGATCTGCCATTATCCATCACCTCTGCTTCATACAAGAGTTTCCAGGCACCAAGTCCAGAAAGAGAATTTTTAATCTAATGTTTGATTCAAGTATATGATGTGGTGATTTGACCCCCTAATTCCTCGATCTTGCATCTCCACCTGCGAAAAGCAAGTCCTTGTAGGCACTTTCTGATCCTGCAGTTCCCATTAATCTTTCTTTGTCAGCATATTTGGAAGGAGGCTGGGAGGCAATAGAAAAAGAACATCTTCTTTTTAGACAAAAATAACTTTTATTCATAAGAGATTTTAAGATATGTCTTTGAACAGCTTCTGCTGAGGTTTTTGGGATTTTTTGTTTGGGATTTTTTTCTTTTTTTTTTTTTTTTTTTTTACCTCCAGCCCTTGGAACTGCTTTTTTCACTTTGGAAAATAAAATCCTGAAAAGTGACTCAGTTGGCAGTTCATCTGTCTGGAAAACTGAACTGTTTCTTTCTGGTTCCCACTCTGCTTATTAGTTTGGTTCAGGGTAGATTTGTGCTGTTACATGGCAGGCAGTAGACATCCTGCTCACTTGCCAGAGACAGATCCCTATTTTTCTGCCGTGACTTGTAGAAAGCTGAGTTTGAGGTGATGTATTCTGATTCCCTCTTTTCATCATGGTATGTAGCACCACTTCAGTTTATTGGTATGATTTAGAATTTTAAATTATATCCCTGTCTTTTAAGGGGACCTTTAAGCAGCTTTGAAAGCATCCAGAGTGTAACTCGGGCAAAGGCAGTTAGTTGTGACAGAGCATAGTAGGGAAGCCTGGAACTGTTAGAGGTTTGCATCTGTAGAGGCTGAAAGGAAGATGTTTAGGGATGGGAGACAGAAAAATCCAGTCTCTTTAAAGGAAGCACAAGTGTGCAGCCCCCAGATAAGAACAAGGAAAAAGGAAGTTTGTGACTCCTGGACCATTTTTGGTGCTTTTCACTGTGGAAAGTCTATTCGTAGTTGCTTCTGATACCTCTTCACTGGCTTTATTATTTAGGCACTTCTGTACAGAAAACATTGAGCTTGGTAGACTGGCCAAAAGATGTTGAGTGCTACTGAAGTCTTTTAGCTGGGTTTGCCTGAAGGGAAGATTTCCTGCCAGTGTGATTTCCATGGAGTGGACATAGATTTAGTGATGCTTCTATGTGCAGATCAAATGGAGCACTCTTAAGTTACTTTAATATCTGGCAGTCTTTCCTGGTGCTTGACAAGTAGGAGGATGTTGCCAGAAATGTAGGTGTTTTTTTCTTTCGGGGTTTTGTTGCTGTTGTTGAAGGGTTTTCTTGTTTTATTTTTTAGTTTAAATGTTTTGTTAAACTCAGCTGAAATTAAAGAATTCATGGGGAAATAGATGGTATCCAGAATAGAGAAATACTAGAAGCATAACATTGGCTTTAATGATAACCTCCACTAGCAAATTTTCTTAGAAGTGAAAAGTTCAACTCATGAACTTACTGGTTATTGGTTTGGTTTTTGTTTTAAAGATGCTCTCTTATAATGCTTCCTTTCAAATGCTGCTCATTGAGCGGCACTCAATGTTTATTTTTTCAGTAAGTACACATGGATCTGGGACTGAATTCTGCTTTCTGAAATCTAGACAGAGAACCTCTCTTCTGTAGCAATTCAGAATGTCCAGTGACTTACTCAGTAGTATATCTTCCCTTATGGGCCTTAGGTTCATCTAGCTTGCACTCAAGGTGTTGTTTGTGCCTAATCCTAATAAAATTCTCAGGAGTCCTGTCCAATTTTGACAGATTTGAGACAGAGCTACTGGGCTGAAACACTTCACAGCAGGGACATGATTCCTTCCATGAAGCCAGATGCTGTTGAAGTCAGTGGAGAAGGATCCTAATTCATAAAGGACTTTGAATATGACAGCTTATACTAAAGAAGTGACTTAATGAAGGGAAATCCTGCATAAAACTCATACAAAACTATGAGCTTAGTCATATGCCTTGGGGCCCATTAAGAAACCACATTATGAACAGCTGCAGCTACTTTCATTAGGACCATGTCATTAAAACTTCAGGGTACCTCAGACTTGAGACAGGTGGCATGGTTGAGATTTTAGCACTATATCAGCCAATGAGAAGCTGGTCTGTCTACTTTGAAGAGACCTAGGGTTGGAGGGACAGATGACTTGAAAGCTCAAAAGTCAGAGATTCTTCCTGAAACCTTTCCCTGAAATGAGGATCACTGATAATGATGTGAGGAGGTCACAAGCACACTGTTCTTAGTGTTACAATTTTTATATGAAAATCATTGTGAGGAAATAGGAAAACCCATGGCACTGTAGACAGTCTTCGAATACATTCAGTGCTGCTCTTCTGCAAACTTGGAGTTATTCTTGCTTTACACTGGTGTAATGGATAGCATATCATGGTTCTTACTGCCTCCTGTTTGGTTGCAGTTCTGGTGAAAATTATGCTGTGGTAAACAGCCTTTAAAGCTGTGTTTGCAAGTTGATTGAGATGAAATGTGTGTGTAGCTGTAGGATCTCCTTCAACAGCTCAAAAATTAGGGATTTTTATTTATTTTTTTAGATTTAGTAAAAGTTGAGTTTCCTGTGGTATGCGACTGTCATAAAGACTAACATGAGCTTGTGTGTAGCAGAGTAATTTTTGTTCGCATAATATGATGGGTTTTTCATTTGCCTAATCTTTTGTGTCTGTGTACGCACTCCAAATCCTTCAGAGAAGGCTTAAAGCTTGACTGTCTCCAGTAAGGATATCCCAGTCATTAACTGGTGACGCTTTTCTGCTATGTAGACTGAAATGTATTTCCTTGGAATTTTTTAAAATTCAAAATAAGCTTAAAATGAATCTGTAGACTGAGCAATAGGAGGCAGAGGTCTAAAAGTGGATTTCTCGTTCTGTAAGTGAATGAAATATTAGACCTTTGGCTTTCTCAGCTGGTTAAAATCTTTGGCATAGTTTCCTTCCACTCAGGATATGAGTTACCAACTTGTCAGGCAGTGCAATGGTTGTTCGTTTTCAATTGCTTGCAAAGGGCGATTGTAGTTCTCCTTTGTTAGTACCAATTTAACCCATAAGTAGTTCCACTAATCTCAATTAGTCTTCTCCTTGTTCACATACTTTTAACCGAGATCAGATTATTTATTTTTTCATTTGCATTTATTTTGTTTATTGATTTGAACTCACTTGATTTACTGCTGTTGGTATCTCCAACATAAATGCATAGGTTGCAAAGGCTGATACATTCTTCAATACATAGCTATAAATTCTGGTGTGCTGTTTGGAAAGGAAATTGCTGATTTCCTGGTATGATGGAGAAGGACTTCTGATACAGGCAACAGGAATAAATGGTGAAGGACAAATGACAAGAACATTTGCTGTCATAGTAACTTGCACAACATGGTTATGGTTTATGTAACTGGGGATCTCAGAGTTTGGTCTGAGGGACAAAGGAGTGTTTTGGTCTCACGGTGGCGTGTGCTGAGAGATGCTGGCCACCACAAACTAATGTTTTGTGAAATACGCTTTTTTTTTAAGAGGCAGTTTTGGAAAGAAATCACTGAAGTAAATAATCCATCAATTTAAGCAATTAAAAATGGTACATGTAGGATCAGACTGGACTTAGCAGTGTGCAGTCTGCCTGTTACCTGATTTTGAAAGGAGAGTAACTTGCTTAAGTGAAGGTATAAATTTTTGCAAAAAGGCATACATATGCTTACTCCATTTGCTGACCCACTCTAGTATTAAAG
This sequence comes from Certhia americana, assembly GCA_018697195.1. Taxonomy (NCBI): domain Eukaryota; kingdom Metazoa; phylum Chordata; class Aves; order Passeriformes; family Certhiidae; genus Certhia; species Certhia americana. Next base: position 16,933,854 of record CM031861.1, on the reverse strand, counting down.
GGCATAATACATTCTGAGGGATGTGTTATGTAAAGATTGAATTATGAACTTGGGGTGGGCATGTCACAAGTGTGGAGCCGTCACTGGGAATTGATGGACTCTCTACATCTACCACTGTACGAGGCTTAGAAATAGCAATGTCAGCTAATTATCTTTCCTGCACAGTTCTAAGGAGAAAGAAAAGGAGCCTTTATAGAAGAACCTTAGAAGTACTTCTGACATTTCACCAACCCCAGTACATTAATCCTTAGTATTTCTGTGTGGCAGATTTATATTACCAGTGGAAAAAACAAAGATGTAGGAAGATTGAGGCCCAAATTCAAAAAGACTTTGGGGTAATTAGGTCCGTTTTGACTGATGCACTTGAATGAGTGTTCCCACAGGACAGTTTCTGTGAATTTAAATTGTATGTAGAACTGCAACACATGACCCTGTCCAGAGATTAAAGTTGCTAAGTTATTTTTCTCTGCTTTATTAACTGTCTTACATACTGAACTGACCATCCTTCATGTAAACAGGCACTTGATAGCAGTAAGATTCACTGACATTTTTGCTGGTGCTGAGGATCATCCAGCTAATCAGGCTGTGAGATAGCAAGGATGCATGGAGAAATATTAGTGTTCTGCCTGTGTGGTACCCATCACTATTTTACATGTTCTGAAGATACATGCTACCTCCTTCCAGTCCCTAAGTGATAATTTACAGAGAACTCAGTGGTGGAAAAATCTCTTTAAATTTGAAGAACTAACAATTTTTAAATGATTCCCTGAAGCTTAGTAGTTTCACAAACAAACAAATTAAGCTCTTATAAACACCTACAGGAAAAACACCCAAGCTCCTTAATTACAAAAGAGGTTTCTCTGCATTAAAAATCTGTTCTTTGTTTTCCTGTCAGGCCTCATTTCCACCAAGCGATCTCTTTTCTAAGGCCAGCAGGACTGCTGTGATACAGGAGATAAATATATATGACAATGCATGTGAAGGGGCAAAGCCCTGTCTTGACATTGACACAGATAATTGCATTATTGGGGAGTTAGTGTTCAGGTTGACTGTTTCTTGGGAGAGATGTCATATGGCATTTTTGTGGTGGGAACAATAAGTATCACATAGCAACATTTACATTTGCCACTTTAACCCTTTCAATTAATGTTTCTAATTCTTTTTGGCACTATCTTCAGCAGCTCAAGGATAGATGTTTAAGGAAAGAGATTCTACATATGTTGCAGTGTATGTCACCTGATCACCTTGGTAGAGAACATTGGCAGGTGGGGTCTTTCAAGTTATTGCTGCTTCTAGCAAGAATACCAATTCTACTCATATATGTTTGTGGGGGGTGCCAAAATTTAACCTCCTCTCTAAACTCTTTGGAGTACTTAGACACTTTAAACTGGTGTTGAAATGGAAATATGGTATTCCTATATGAGAGGGAAAAAAAAATTTTTTTAGCCATGAAACTTGCATTTTCTTTATCTAATATGCACAAAAAGTGCAGATATAAATGTTTGATGTTGTGAGTAGTGGCATTAGTTAAGGCATAGAGTTGTACCAGTAATTACAGATGTTAATTATAAAGGAGAACTGGATTATGAGTTTGGGTGCCCTCATTAGGAGGGGACAGTGTGTAAGTAGTCCTAGGAGGCTTTGTTAATTGGTGAAAACTTGTTTCATAGCATCTTCCTTTCCTTCTTCATCAGGAGATGGTAATTTACTACTGCTTATACAAATACCAAATGAAACACTGCTGCTGTAGGTTAGCATTGCTATTTGGTGAGAGAAGTGAATGTGACTCAGCTTTGTTGATTTTCTCCAGCCTTTCCCTACCTTTTTCTTTATTCTGCATTACTTCTCCTATCCTGAATTGGTTTGGGAAGTCCATGTGGAGGTGTGAATGTGAAGCACCCCAGGATGCTTCATCAAAGATTCCCTTGCAGGACCTAATGGTCACAGGGGGCTGCTTCTCAAGGACAAAGTCTACCTCTGGTAGCAAACAACCACTTTCCATGTTTCCTTGGGGTCACATCATACATGCACGCACAGGCACCTGTGATTCTGGACAGATACATTAGGTATAGTTACCTTGCAACCAGGAGGCCTTTGCACTTCAGGAAACTCCTAAAACTCTTCTGTTTCTTAAAGGAAAGTAACCACAGGCTCTCTGGAACTCTTAAGTGGCCTCTGCATGCAGCTAATTATTTTGAGAGTGAAACGGCACCTTTGAAGCATGTCCATGAAATACATAATTAAAGGATGGTGTGTTCGATCATACCGTTGGACAGCTAATTGAAAATCACATTGTGTCTCCATAATGAGTCAAATAATAAATGCTTTGTGCACCGATGGAATGATTCGTCCCATAGTCTTTTCCCCCGTTTAATTGCTATGATGCCAACTGGCAGAAGAGGACCACATGCTGAGCTGTCCTTGATCAGCAAACCCAGCAGACACAGACCTACTGTTGGGGACTCCTGTGAGTTTAAATGAATGAGACTCTGAAGGATGGGACTGCTGCTTCTAACAATTAATGTACACATGTGTAAGTCAGGCAGAATATGTTGGGGTTTCTGCTCTCTAGGAAGTCAGTGGCTAGCACAGTACCTGCCTGGGGTTAAGAAATGGGCAGAGCATATGTATTTATGGTGAGGAATGAGACGAATGGTTTGGGCTGTGTCTGCCCATAGGATCGTGACATTCAGGACCTTCTGTGATGCCCAGTTGGCTCTGATACAGCAGAGGGTCCCTACAGCACAGCTGCTATTTCAGGAAGGGAAAGTCTGGGGCTTACCAAAGTCCAGGTAACATCTCAAACTCTTGCAAGCAGTGAATTGTCCTTGGAAATCCGGTAGCTCAACAAGTATTAATGTCAAGGAGTACATCCCTCTTAGTCACATCCCTTGCGTGTTTTTTAATCTTTCAGTATCTATCCTGCTCTCTGTGGTAGGGGAAGTGCTGTGCTATGTTTTAGCACCATTTCATGAACATATTTCTTAAAAGGTAAGAACACAGGAAGAATTCCTTTGCCCTCCTCTCCACCATATGTTGTACATTTGTGAAAGACAGACATACCCTGATTGGTAAATTAATTGGTTTGCTTATCTTTCTTCCTGTGGTTTATAGATACCGGGAAAGACAAGATTTAGTGTATTATGCCATTCAATTATTTGTGGGATCTAAGGTTGCTAGAGAAGAAAATCAGTTTGATAAACATAAATGAGGAGAATTCCAGGCTGGTCCTGCCCTGTGAAATGCACTGATAACAATAGCCATAGAAAGGAGGACTACAGGATGTCACTTCTTCTTAGAAGACTCAGAGCTGGACCAGTGCTCAGCTACAATGGTTCTTATGGCCTTATTTTTACAATGATGACTTGCATAATCTCCTTCTCGTCACAGCAAGAACAGCCTTTCAGCTTACAGGGTCATTCATTTGGCAGTAGAATTGTCTGGGAATAACTAGTTATTTCAGGTTAGCATTTTCACATATGAATATGCTCTTTCTGTGAAATAAATTAAATTATTTTTCTCAGCGTACAGTCGCATAACCAATCATAGCTTTCCTCTGTAGCTCTTGTACTTTCTGACATCTAAAAAAATGTCATGGTGCATTAGTGCTAGGGAGACAAAGACAAGTAAGGAAGTCTGCTGATGCTGCTTTTTACATTTAAAATCATGCAACATATCCAGGGGTTTAGAATGCATTTTCTCAGGCGGTTTTTATGACCTGAGTTCCCTGCTGTTTGTGTTTTGCAGTCACTGTCTTCTACTTACATTGCCACAATTTTGGAAAAGGTTATAGTCGCTTCAACTAGCTTCAAACCTTGCACTGCAAAATTATATGCTGCTGCTGCTAGTGCCTGACAAAGATCTGGCTTCCAAACAAAGGCAAGAGGAAAGGATGAAGCAGCAGACCCTGCAAGAGATAGAATATTGTTTGTGTGATTAAAGCTCTTTTAGGGTATGGTCTGTAATGGGAAAGAAAAAGCATGATCTCCACTGATCTGCATTTTAAACAATGTCGAGGATTAGCAGAGGGGCAGCAGATGCACCTATTGAGCTGTAAAGGAAGGGATTCAAAGCTGTATCATGCAGATGGAGATTATTGTACTGTACCTCCCTGCATGTGCCACTCGGTGCTCCTGCTGCTCTGCAGAGCGGCACTTCCCAGCCCCGTCAGCCCTCCTTGTCCCAGCACAATGAGCGAGCCCTGGCCCCGCTGCTGGGCACGCCTGCATCCTGCCAAGGGACAGCAACTGAGCCCTGGCAGCCCTGCTGCTGCTGCTGCTGGGGACATTGTGATACGGGCACCGATCTTTGCAGCATCCCTCCCTAACGCAGCCAGCTCAATCCTTTCCATTTGAGCATCTTGGCCTATCATTTTGCTACAGAGCCATCCTCTTCCTGCAGCAGAGCAAGTAAAATGCTTAAATGCTTGCTGAGACGAGACAGATTTCCCTTCATGTTTTTTTCCTGTTCTTTCATTGCATTCAGGAATCAGCATCCTTTCTCCTATGTAAAATACAAGTGTTGCAATTTTGTTATTGCTGTTTTCATTAAATGGATCATAAATTTGAAAGCCCTCTCACCAAATTTATGTATTCACATATAACATAGGTTTGAATCAGCAAGAGCAAAATCTTGATTTTATTTATTGGTTCCGTCTTTCTTTGTCATTTCTACGTTTTAGATATTTTCCTAAAAAAAGGTTCATTTTCAAGTTGGTGGCTATCCAATTATGATGATTTGCAAAATAAATTTAGCATATCTCTTCTGTGGTGAAGAAGATATTCTTTTCCACTGCCCATTTGTTGAAGTCATAATGTAGTTTACTTGCATCCTTTTTTGAAATTTTTTTGCTACTTTGTAGATTGATGACTGGCATTTTCTAGTCATTGTAAATGGGCATATATTCTTTATTGGCCATTTGCATCAGCCTCTATTTGACTTGAAAATTAAAGTGAAATTAAGTTTATTAAAAAATGAAACCCCATTATTTATTATCCTGATGTGCTGATTCCATTTAAAAATAAACATAAAGTTAAAAAGATTTTAAAAGAATTTGTTTTGACCGGGTATGACAGCATGTGAGGTGCCCCTAGGCAAACACTATGCAGAGCTCTTTCTGCTTCCCAGGACACATCACTGCTCACCTGACATTTTCTGGGCTCTGGAAAACAGACTCTGTTATACTGGGATCCTCACTTGGAATTAGAATGAGACGACCCAGGTCTCTGGAGGAGAAAGTCTCAACTTTGGTTATGAGGTTTGTTGTTCTTCTACAGTGGCTCTTCCATGCTGTGTGGGAAGAATTAGAGAGCAGTTTGTATGGATGGGCTTCTTTAGAGGGCATGTAAGCTGAAGGAACCGGTGGAAAGGTTGGAGTGGGAAGGAGAAGTCTTGTTTTGCACATCCAGACAATAAAAGCATGAATTTACGACACAGTGGCCCATCCACAGCATTGCCTGTAGTAAGAGAAGAAGCATGTGAAGTTGCCCTGAAGTTAAAACTTACACAATTATGTCTCTGCTTATAGGATTCCTAAGAATGAACTGTGGTATGGCTGAAAAAAACTACCAGCTCATTCACATCTTTCCTTATGTTTTTCTCACTCTTTTCTTGTTGTACAGATTCTGGTTTCATTTTCTGTGGGTTGTCTTGTACTAACTAGAAAATGTTAGGGGATGGTTTCTCTTTTAGGATAAAACATGTAGAAAACATGAAGAATTACTTAAACTAATTTAGATAATATTATTTACAACTGCTGCAAAGAAGCATTGCTGTTTCATTAAATAACCTTAAAACCCACTGAAAGTGTTCTTTGCTCACTAATACCTACAGAGACTCGATGGAAAAAAAGCCACTGAGTGAACCAAATTCAATACACTGTATTTTTGAGACCAAAACCAGTAGAAATGTCTGATGGGCCAGGTGGTTGTGCTGCCCTCCAGAGGTACTTAGGCTGGAGAGCTGAGCAGGCAGGACTGTCACAGAAATGCAGAGTCCTGAACTTGGGAAGGGATCAGTACACACAGGGGACCAGCCTGGTGGAAGGCAGATCTGCACAGAAAGACCTCAAGGTCCTGTCAGACAACAACCATAAGCCAGCCAAGCATTGGTGTACCAAAGGTAGGAAACAGTATCCTGGGCTGTAGGATCAACTGAATTGGGGGATGTGACACTTCTCCTGTGCTTAAGCTCACAACTGGAGAACTGCATCCAGTTCTGGGCCTCCACAAAGTACAAGAAACATGGACTTACTGAATCCAGGTTAGGGCTACATGGAGAAACATGGAGAAACTGAGGCTGCTTCTGAAGAATTAGAGCTGGGTTGATTTGGTTTGTTGAAAAAGCTCGAGGGCATCTCATCAATGTGTATAAATACCTGTTGAGAGGGAATAAAGAGGGAACTGACTCAGTAGTGGCCACTGATAGGACAAGAAACAACAGGCACAAATTAAAACAGAATTTATCTAGACACAATAAATACTGTTTTTACTGCGAGGGTGGTCAAACAACGGAACAGAAATCCAGGGAGGTTATGGAGTCTTCATCTGTGGAGATACCCAAAATCCAACTGGATGTGGTCTTGGGTGATGTGCTCTAGCTGTCCCTACTCAAGAAGGGTCTTTGACTTCATCATCTCTAGAGGTCCTTCACAGCATAATTCTGTGATATTGTAACTAACAGCAAATTCTAGATTTTTTTTTCCTCCTTAGCAGTAAATTATGGACTGCTAGAACAAATCAGAACAGCAGGCTTAGAGAAGGCCTCATTTGTTTCTTTAACTCTGTTGCTAAATACCTGGACATCTGCTGCCCTGATTTTTTTTATGCTGTTTCCAGTGCACTGCCACCAAATGCAGTCTGGACGTTCCTGCTCTCATATTCACTCACCTGGTTGCCTCTGTGGTTTCAAAAGGCACCTTCTCTTCCCAGTTCAGCATTGTGTACTGTTCTCAGCAACACTCACATACAGCTGGAGAGGTAGATTTTCAGAAAAGTGCACTGCAGAGAGAGGCAAATGTTTTCAAAATAACCTTTATTTAGGCTTCTTTATGTAGTTATTAGCGGGATTTACAGTTGATGCTCTGGGATGAGGAATTCTCCATTGTATTTAACAACTTGTAATCCCACAAAAGCCACAGATTTTCCTTAATTCCCTTTAATATGACCTGAGGGGAGCACCTCTGCTCTTTCTCAGAAGGGAAGTTAGCATCTCTCTCTAAGAAGTAAGCTTTTCTTTCTGCGTTTATCTCCTGGAGCTTGCAGGGGCTTGTATCCCTGTGAAATAGAAGGGAAGATTTAAATAAGTTGTATGTGCAAGTAAAAATGATCCCTCAGGAACCTCAGACCAGGTCCTTCTGCTTCTGAAACTTACGGGGCTGTATCTGCTGCACCCTTCTGTTTTTGGTAGAGCTCACAGTACCCACATGCCTTCATGCACTCCTGTTTCTAATGTTCGTAGCCAGTCTGCTTGTGCAGGAAGTCTCACTGACCTGGCTGGAACTTAGGAAGCAGATCCTGTGCATATGGCAGGGCTGTTACAGCATTTTGTGACATTTCACAGGTCACTGCAGCTCACAGTGTTTCCCAAACTGGTTTTGTTTATCCATCTGACCAAACCAGGCTCATTGGTTTGTGTACTGAGGTACCAGAATCAGGCTGTCCAACTCTGAAGATTGAGGCTTTTCTATATTTGGCCTTTGTTAGAGTTTCAGATTCTCTTCTGAAAGTCTTTTTCCATTCTGGCTGAGAGGTTTTTTTTAATTATCACCCTAATAAAATTCAGACTGCAACCTCTAACTCTTGGGTTTAAGCATAGAGGGTCACACCCAGATAGTGTTGCTGTGGATACCTGTCTTGCCAGGTCTTTAGGCTATTCAGCTGCTGATTTTTGTGTACAGGGGGGAGCCCTTCATACCCAACTAAGTGCAACTTGGCCATGGCCTGAATGTACAGGTGGCCTGACCCTGCAGTATGAGTAAAGAATATCATAGCAGTTTCTAGTTGCTTAGGAGCTCATAATACAAAGCCAAAGAGATAAAGTGCATGTAATGTTTATAAGGACAAAAGAGTACTTTCTGTGCTCTGTACAGGCAGTATCCCTCAAGGCCAGAGGCTTTTCAGGAAGTGATACATGATTTGTCTAATGCCATTATTGCTGGTAGTACTGTATTATTTTAGCATGTTTATCCCCTGTGTGTGTCAGGACACTGAACAGGCACAGCAGTTGCAATTATTTCGGAGCTGCCTTCTCTTCTGAGCGTGAGCGACTCTGAGTCAACACTGAACTCCTCTGTGGCCATTGTTTGTAGCCTGTGCTGTGTTGTGTCACCTCCTTGGAGAGGCTGCAAGGGCTGCTGTGGCTGTTCTTGGTCACAGGGAACTGGGAATAATTCCAAGGAAGCCAATGGGGTCACAGTAACGTGCAGGTGGGGAAAACTGGGTCCTCGTGGGAGTGTTGTTTTTGAGGGATGATATTTTAACTTTTGCTTAGGTTTGTAGCCTGTAGGGACAAGCTGCTTATTGGTTGTTTGCTTATTTCTATGTACTTGTCCAGGCTTAAAACATGTCTTTCTTCTTAAGGTGGATCTTTTGATTGAATCTCCCTAAGTCTTCTCATGTTTCTTGACAAATATATGGGGCCAGGAAATAGAATAATTAATAGAATAGAAAGCAATCAGAGAAAAAACACAGGGCATGAGGCTTCATAAGGTTCTATAAGGTTCACTTATAGAAAATTCATCTACTCTTTATTATAGCTCTGGCCTTTTACTAGTATTTGTGGGGAGCCTACTTTAAGCATTTTATTCCAGTACTAAAAAAATACCAGTCTGATTAAAGGCAGGCCTTTCCTGCATAGGGAAGTGGTGCAGTAAAAGGTGCTGAAGATTAGAGAACAACTGTGCCTGCAGATTTGTTCTATCTGAGTGATAGTTAACATACACAGGGAGTTTTACACTTTGGTAACCATTGAGAACTGCTGGTTCTGGAATAAGCTCTTCTGCAGCCAGATCTTTAGCACTTCAATATCATTGTCTTCAGCAACACCTATTAGAATAAGCCAGGTTTGTATAACTCTAAGCTCCTGCTGAAAAAACTGATCTGCAATTTCCTAAAACAGATGAGCCTTTACATTGACTTCAGAAGGCTTTAGATCAGAGTCATGGAATCGTTCCAGAAGAGAAAAACTCACTGTGAGATCTTCCAGCAGCCCAGGCTGGAGTTGGTGAATAGAAATCCCAGAGCAGAAATATGACACAAAGATGTGTTTTGACAGCACAGGTCTCATCCTTTTATAATCACTGGTTCCTGCCTGAGTTTGAAATTGATGTCATATTTCAGGTCATACTTAGCCTCAGCCACTGTGGTATGAATTCCATGTGATGAAACTGGGTATCCGAAGGTGGGTTGTAATGTTCCAGTTTATCTAACCACCCTCCTTTGTGAAGAAATGAAATTCACGTTGTTTTCTTTCTTTTTATTGTGAAGGCACAGCTGACCGTGCTCTGTAGGTATTGCATTGTTTCTCATACCTAAAATTAATGAGGTGCTTGGGCCTTTTTATGTTTTGAATACAGTGCCCTGCTTTCCTCTCCTTGGATGGAACATAGTGAACAGCTGTAGTGTACTTTGTACTACATGAGCAGACAGCTCCTGTTCTTTTTGGTGTAGGAGTCAATAAATCCTTTCAGCTCCATGCTGTGACCTTAACCATTATTCTCAAATTAAAAGAAAGACTTTTTAAAGTTTGTTCAGTTTGGGTTTTTTTAATATGCCTGTTTTGGTTCATTAAAATTATAATAGTCTCATATTTCTTACCTTTTATTCTGTTACTCTTTTGCTGTGACTTTCCTGTTTGTAAATCAGAATTCAGTTTATATGGTCTTTCTTCCCATTGTCCTAAACCAGAGGCTTGGAGTTTCTAGTCTATCTAGTATCTAGTAGAATTAAGAAAACGTGCTATTTCCTACACTTTTTACAGTGAGCATGTGCTGGCAGATCTGGACTGGCCATGGCATCTGTTGTCTTTTACACAAGAGAAAGGAAAGAATAAGAACACAGAAGGAAACTGTGCAGCTGGCAGGTGAACTGCAGAACAAATGGGTAGAACTACAGAGGGCATTACTGCAGGAGGTATAAAGAACTAAGGTCAGTGGGGATAGAGGTGCGGGAAGGAATTGCAGGTGTTATGACAGTGGCGGAGAGTGGAAGTAGGATGTCCATAGATGTGGTGAGTTGGGACTGGAGGAGGATCCAGAATTTTGCGGTGGATAATGAAATTAAATTCAAGGTGCGGATCTGCAAGTGGTCAGCCTCTGTTAGTTCTACTGGATACAGAACAATTTATCACTGGAAAATACCAGTATCTGTAGAACAATGTATGCAGTGGCTGTTGAATGCATTTCTCCTCTGCCTGTGTATGGGCCATACCCCACTGCTATCAACAAGCCCTTCTGGAATTCCTGGGAGCCGCCTGTGCTTGTTTGGCTTGCTGTTTGGCCCCTTGTCCAAGGCATGGGTGCAAGTATGGTTAATCCAATCACTTCTTGAGCCCTTACTGAAGGGCAGCATATCAGCACTCAGTGAAAATCCTGTTAAGAGTCTGTCAGAGGGTGATTAAGAGATGTCAGAGGGCAGAGTAAGCTGTATCAGCACTGAGCTGGGTAGATGAAGCGTTCTGTGTTGAGCCTAATCTTGTGAAGAGCATGACCTCTGTCTGCTGTATAAAGGCTTTCCATGGTAACCCTCCTTTTTAATTAGGTTTTTAATATACATATAACCTAGCTGAAACAATCTTGGCTGATGGGAGGGTCAAAAGGGTGTGAGGACTTCCTGATAGAGCGTGAAAAGGTGTGGTAAAGAAGGGGAGACGTAAGAAATTAGCATAGAAAATGGGATTAACATCAGCTAAAAGTACATGTGAAGAGCAGTTTATCTGCTGTTTCCCCTCCTCCTTCCTCACCCTCTCTTTCTCTGCTAGTCACTCTTCCCTCCTTATTAGTGCATCAGTGCATCTCAGTAGATCACTAGACCAAGTGGGGATGTTGTGGCTCGTTACCCAGATGTTTCCTAATTACAGCAGCATGTTTTCCAAAAGTTATCATAGGCAGGATAGACAGACTTCTGCTGGCTTCCTGCTATATCTGAAAATGGCCGTCTTTGGTCGTCTCCTGACAAAGGATTAATGAAGTCTGAAGGGGAACATGTTTCTCATCATTCCTCAAAACGAGCTTTACAAGGAGATGTACAGCTCCTGGAAAAAAGAAAAAAGGACTTCTGGCTAGGAAAGTTGTAAGTGAAAGCAGAGTTTTCCCAATACCCATCCAGATATGAAAAAAGAGTTGGGCTTTTTCTCCTTGTGCATCAGTGGAAAGATCTGTTGTATTTTAATTTGTCTTTTGCATTTGAAAACAATTAAGCCAGTCTTCTCTTTCCCTGTGTGCAGGGGGTGGAGGTACTGCCCTGACACTTTCAGATGTCCACATTGGAAGCTGAAGTCTGCACTTCTCCTGTGGCAGCAAAGCTTAGCGTTCCAAGTATTTTTATACAGGAACAAAGACTTGATCTGAAATAGGAACTCATCCCTTAGACATCACAAGCTGCTGATGGATCCCAGAGGACTTCAAGAGTGTGTTAGAGTTTGGCTGATGAAATGTGGTATTTTGCAAAAGCAGCATCAGTGTGCCGATGAAGGTTCGTGTCCTGGTTCCCTGAGGGGGCCTCTTTAGATGTGTGGGTGTGTCTGGTGAGTTGGTAAGGAGAGCACATCGAAAGGGCTCAACACTCATATTCTTTGCTATATTCAGGGGGCATAAAGTTTTTCTGAGAAGTATTGATTTATGAAATATTGCAAGAAAGAGACCAAGATAGAAATCAATAGATGTGATGTTGGTTCTGTGTGTTTTGATCCTGCTGAGCTGGGAGGATGATCCTACCATAATCTCTGAGGCATCCAGTGTAAAACCTGCTCCTGCTGAGCTGCCCTGTGTGTGTATATATATCTGTACATGTTTGTGTCTCTTGTTCCCTAATATCAGGCATGTGGATCCAGTCACATTTGAGCTAATGCATTGTTCTCACCAATCTCTGAGCTTAGGACTGTGTCCCTCTGGCTGGCCGAGCCAGCAGACATTTGACAGTGCTCGTAGCTCAAGACAGTAAATCTGAGCTGTGGCAGTTTAGAGCTCTCTGAGCTGAGGCACGTGGATCTCGGCACTGATGAACCTCTCCTTCCATGCTCCTGCTGAGCATTTGAACTCTGGCTTTAGTCCTACCATGCTTACAGTTTATGCAGTCTAAAAACAGTTAATGCATGAGCCCTCAAAACATCCTTTTAGCATTAAAATATCTCTGTAGAAGAGCCCACGGTCAAAATATTTCATTACTAACCTGGGTAGCTCCATCCTCATCCTTTTAGATTTCTAGATTTCTCCTACACCTCCTTTTCCCATTATGCAATTGTGAATTGATACCATGTAATTTGCGTGTTACTTGATATAAGTCGCTGTTTATTTTAAATGCAATAATTAGAGATAACAATTGTTATAGAAAAATAAACATCTCTTCAGAGAGAAGACTGAGTAATTAAGGGCAATTATTGGTTTCTATAAGTAGGACACTCAATAGTAAAGTTCTTTCCATTGCAGCTAAGAGTAGTATAAGATGTGCATCATTGGAGACCAGAAATCTGTGCTCTAAAAGAATTGTGATGTGAAATGGAAGCTAATAATAAGAAATTATCTGGAGGTTTCTTTCCAAATTTCCAAATTGCAGTTTTCCTGGTTGTAATATGTAAAACTTGGATAGGATTTATATCCGTTTCCAACATTCTTTGTAAGGATTAATCAGTTAATCCTTCTACAGCCCTTGCAAGGTAAGTAAATGTTATTATCCTTATTTTATGGCTATGGAAATCATGTTGCTGTGGGCCAAATTTTAATCCATTTTCCACTGTTGCTGATCTATAGCAACTTCACTGCAGTCAGCAGACTTAGATACTGTAACTGAACTGATTTAACCCTAATTGAAACTGCGGTATTTGTGAAGATAACTGTGGAGAACAAAGAGAAGGTATATTACATATTACATTTTGAGATTGTCCTCCACCCCACTTGAGATGTATTAATGCTTTTGTTTGCTGTAAGGGTTGATTTTCTGGACTGGCATCCTTGAGGTTTTGCAGGTCTTGCAAACGTTAGTGCATGTAGTTTTCAGGAATGAGCGTCCATAAATTCTTTTAAGATTACAACAGCAATCTCCAATTTATTTTATATATTTTATATACAAAATTATTTGTATGTAAAGAGCACATGTACAAAAATAATATATACACATCAAGCTTTTTGAAAAACAGTGTACTTGAGTTTGTCAGCCTAGAACTTTTGTTCCTCTTCTGATCCAGATAGTTTGTTGCCAGTACTTGAGCCCTGAAGTAAACCATAAATGTTTGTGTTTTGCAGTGCCTAGATTAACATTTGCGGAATATTCATTGACTTGAATTAATTGGCAATTAGCTAACTCAAGTTAAAAGAGGAGTGATATTTTTCTCTAGACATTCCTTTAATTGCTCATCCAGCCAAAATAGACACTTCTGGCCAGACCAAGGCTTTCTGCTCGGATGTTTTAGGGGTTTTTTACAATGCACTCTGAAGTGAAGAGCAACCAACTTGTGTGTGCAGATGATCTTCTGAAATCAGTGTCTAGTTTTCCTGCTAGAGAATTTTATTTTAGGTTGTTTTTATTTTAAAAGAAAACAAATTACTTCCATTTACCAATGGGAAAAATCATATGTGTTAAATATAGCAAATGTACCTTTACTTCTTTGAGTACTTATTCGCCTCATGGTTAAAAATCAGGATAACAAGTTACCTGTATTTAACATTTCTGAAAGACTGGGAACATCACCGACAATGAATATACAATAAGCACTGTATTTAAACAACAGTAGTGTTTCATTATTTATTACTCTCTCTTTCTTGCTCAAAATGATAATTTGTTTCAGTTTGGTGTCTTTGGCAGACTTCAGGTTTGGCTAGTACTGAAAACATTATTTCCTGTTCCTGGAACGTTTCTTTCTCTAACGAAGAGTTGTAATAACACTATCATTAGTAAGATGCTGTTGTTTTCACAACTATAAAGTGCAGGTCAATCTTAGTGCTTTATTCAGTCTCTGCTAGAGAAAATCACTACACAAAATTCAAGGCAAAAGTAAATGAGTGTCTTCTGAAATCCTGTGTTTGGCTGAAAAATCCTGAAGGTGATTGCCAGTTACAGTATTGGCCACTTGCTATGATCATGGGTTCACAGTGAATATATTGTCTCACCTGGAGGGAAGCTTTTGTTTTTCCATCCCCACAGAACATTCTTCTTGGATAAAAGAAGAATCTTCTCTCTGTACTGCTTCAGGATGGGCTGTCCACCTTTCTGGCTAATTTCAATCTGTCCCTTGCTCATCACATAAGCTCCTGTCCTTTTCAAAAACTATGTGTGTATCTGTAGGCATCCACAAAGTGGGAGTTTGACAGAAAAAAAATGCACAGGCAAGGTTATTAGCAGGTCACTGCTGCATTGGGCTGTGTTAGGCCTGCACGCTTCCCTTTGTTCTTCTTCCTCCAGTGGTATCCTCGTATCTGGGGTTTCTCATGCTCATTGGTTTCCAAATTGTGGCTTTTAATTATCATGAAAAGACAGTGTTAACTGACACATCCCCTTGCCTTCCAGTGTGTTCATGTTTTCTTCTTTACTCCCCAACCTGCTATTATAGGGCTGGTTCTGATGTGGTTCAGTGGCTAAGATTAAAAGCATCCCAATATTTGCAGTTCATTGGATGCAGCAACTGATTTGAAAGCCCCAGGATGTCAGTGTCCAGAGTCCCCAGGAATGACCTATAGATGGAGATCTGAGGTGTGCCTGAAGCAGTGAGCATGTGGTAGCTGTGTGGGTGGTGGAGGGAAACTTCAAGCAGTTGATTCCCACAGCATCTTAGATTTTCTGTCAGGACCGACCAGAGTTAACTTTAACAGTCACAAAGGTTACTTGCCTGCATTT
Organism: Certhia americana; assembly: GCA_018697195.1. NCBI lineage: Eukaryota > Metazoa > Chordata > Aves > Passeriformes > Certhiidae > Certhia > Certhia americana. The sequence goes on along the minus strand of CM031861.1, from coordinate 16,918,810 downwards.
GAGGGGTTAATTACTCATGAAGGGGACAAGTTCAAGCTCTATTTGTTGCCTGGCAGACTTGCTGTAAGCCAAGCCAGTGTGAGATATCCTCACAGCAGCAGACGTGTTTGTTTTCCTTTGCAGAAGACACGCATACCTGTGCTGGCCTGACTGTGTAGATAAGCTTTACAAATAAGTACCTGACTTAATGACACATTTGTATTGGAGGAGGATTTATATGGTTTTGAAGTGCTCATTAACAACTGTATATACAGAAGAGGAAAAGGTGGAAGATGCACCACCTCTTCCACAACCCTGTAAACACACCTTGGGGCGCTTGTTTCCGAGCAGGCATTTCCGCCACTTCCATTTTTTCATTTACAGCTCATCAGTTAATTCACATAGTTGCTTCTCTCCAAAGTCTGTTATTATGTGGCTAAATAATACATCGTGAACGGTTAGTGTTCTCTGTGTCAGTGAAAGGGTTCCTTAAGAATCAGAAGCTCGCAGGATCTCAAATCCACATTTAAGTAATTTCTCAGTAGTTACAAAATTGACTGAAATTACAGGACTGAAACAGAAGTCCTGAGGACAAACCCTTCCTGCTCCTGCCTCAGCTCAATTAGGCTTTCTTCGTAGTATCAAGAGAAGAGGGTGTTACCCTATAGATGGACTTATCAAGAGGTTTTTGGTTTTGTGGGGTTTTTTGGGGGGTTTTTTTGTTTTGTTTTGTTTTGGTTTTTTGGGGTTTTTTTGTGGCTTTTTTGTTTGTTTTTTTTTCTGCTTGGGCTGGCATGCAAATGTCAAAAGGAAGTGGCCAGGGGAGAAGGGAGGAAACAAGGCATAGCGACATGTTTTATTTTTATCCTAAAAATACATTCAGTGAATTTAGTACAGTGAAAAGTGCTGTCTTGGGCTGTTCAGAGGGTTGTCTAATATTTCTATCTCCACAAAACAGACAGCAGTGACAGTGCATTTCTTTTCTTGATTTTTAAAATGCAAATCAGGAAAAGAGGAAAGATACATTAAATCTCACATATGTTTTGTCATTCTGTCCTTTGATACCATGGCATAAATCAAGAATGACTTCTTGAGGTCAATTAAATTAATTCAATATAAAATCAGTGCCGATTTTATTTTTGCGAAGTGTTTGGTGTCTTATAACAGTTGGTTAACTTGGTATTGAAGTAAACAGAATGGTTTAATCTTAATTTTTGAGTTTCTGTGGTAGGTTAATAGCTACAAGGACAGAGAACACTGTGATGATACCCTGTGCAGCACGACGATGTCCCAGAAGTTCATGGTTAAACCCTTCTAGGGCTCAATGACAGGGGGCTTCAGGGAGGACAAAAGGAAAATAGTTTACAAATCAGCCATGTTCGGTTGGACAGATGATTTGATTTGAGAGCAACAAGATTTGAAATCAGACTCTGAAGTGTGAGATATCTGGTGAAGAGCCAGTTAGAGAGCAGTTGTTTCTCATCCTTACTGATCTCTGAAAACAATTGGTCCATGCCACGTTACAGTAAAACACGGTCCCACAGATCCTGGGACTCTAGATATAAAGGACTGAGATAGAAGTTCTGCTGAGATTTGAAAGTGTAACTAAGAACAATGTAAAAAGTGCTGTCATTGTGCTGCAAGAGGCTGTGGTTTGCCCTAGAAGCATGAAGGAAGCAGTTGGCACAGATTGAAACAGTGCACGCTTTCAACAGGATGGTGCCAAGTAGCCTCTATCCAAACATGGAACAAAGACAAAGGGAAGAAGCAAAATAAGGCTGCAGGTGCTCTGAACAGTGAACATAGTGGCAGAAGTGCTTTGTTATTGTCACAAATCAAATAGAACAAATTCAGACAGAAGAGTGAGTATGATTGGACATCACAGCATCTTGCCCCAGCTCTGCTTCCCAGTTGCTTCAGGCAGAGACATGCTATTGCTATACACAGTTTCAAATGGATTTTTCAGTGCACTGCATTCTTAATTTTTGTGACTTGTTTATGTCATGACTGAAAGTGAGGATGTCAGCATTTAACCAGATGAGATTGAGAAATTATAAGACTAGAAATATCCAGAACACTTGAGCATGCCATAGAAGAGATGTGACTGGAAGCAAGTTGGGAGTTTATTTCTCCACATAATAGCCAGTCATTAATAATTCCAAAATTATGATTACCTGCATAGCAAAAGGATGGACAAGTACCTACAGAAGATTGCTGAAGTCCCTGATGAAACTCTAGTTCACTTAATTGGGCACAGTTTGTAATAAGACAATAATCTATTTGTCTCTCAGTAAGATGTGTGAAGTTCTGTGTTCAGTGTTTCTCTGGACTGAAAATCTGTTGTGTTCAAATTCCACATAAAGCAACGTGTTTGGCTTCGTGATTTGCATTAAGGGATGGGGTTGGCTTCTTAACTGCAACCTAGCCTAGCAGCTGGGAACTAAGTCTCTTTTCTACAGTTTGATGTCATCATTCATAAATGCTCTGCAAAACACAACAGGTCTTAGTGACACCAGGGAGGTGTCATTTCTTTTTTAGTTCAGTTATAACTGAATTAACCTAAATGGCAATTTGGCATGTAGTGTGTGGAGTGGGATGGTATCCAGCTCATCAGGTGTTGTGCTGTATGTGCATGTTAGACAAGAGTAAAACCTGAAAAACAAGATCTCACTTGAATAACCTATGAAGTACAACTTTTCCAGCTGCAAATTTTCTTAATTACAGTAGAATTGAGAGCTCAAGGGACCATATTAAACTCACTTGTGGGAGGTATCTCACTGTATTTCATGTAAGTCAACAGATTTAGATGAAAATTTTGCAGAAGATAATGGCTCATGTATGTTACTTACCTCTTTCTTTTAAGTCTTGGTGTTCCATATTTTGATGATATTTCAGACATCCTAATCTTGTCAGGATATGAACATCCTTTTGCCAATATTATCAGTTAACAGCACTCTATCTTATTTGAGGACAAGAAAATAGTAAATAATAACAAACAAGAACTTAGAATTGTAGCAGCATATGCTGATGTTCCTCCACATCACAATGACATTCATCACAGTATTAACTTTATCCAGCAGGATAAATTAAAACAGTAAGGGAAGCCATAATTAAGCATCTTTTTATTGTGATCATAGAAACTTCAGAAGGAGCTAGAGAAATGTAGAAGCCATGTTTGCACTGCAAACATTGACCATCTAGTTTTGTTGATCTCCAAGCTTTTTGTTGATGTCAGGTGTCAAGCAAAAGCCTTTGGTCCAGTGCAGTTCAATTGCCAGAACTTCTTACTGGTAGAACATACTTTGAGTTGTGGGAGCTTGACTACAGTGCTTCAACAAAACCACAGTGGCAGAAACTGCAAGAGCATCAATGATGTTGGTGGCTTCACAGCTAAATGGTCACAATGCAGGCTGAAGGGTCTTTCTTACTCACAAGACCTTCTCCGGCTGAAGGAGGTACTAATGGGAATTTGTTTGCATTCAAGCTGCCAACAGCTGGATGTTGTTGTGAAAGGAAAAATCTTGACAACTAACCTCAAATTTTAACCAATTCTTCCTTTCTATTTTGCTTTGTTTCCCCTGCAGGTCTTGTGAAGTTGGGGGTTCACTGTGTCACATGTCAGAAGGTCGCGATAAAAATTGTCAACAGAGAGAAGCTCAGCGAGTCGGTGCTAATGAAGGTAATTTTCTAATGGAAGATTTAAAAAAAAAAAATTAAGGCCCTGGCTCCGTGTCTTCTGTTCCATGTAAAATTAATATCTTTAATTATGTATAACAAACATCCCTGTCAGTACTAGGATTATGTGAAGCATAATAACAATAATTTAGTTATGGGGGAGGCGAGGGCAGCTGAAATGAAATGGGAGAATGCCTGTGCTTTGTGCACAAAATAAACAGTCAGCTGCAGAGTTGGTGCTTCTCCGCTGGGCCAATGTATGTTGGGAACCTGACTGTCACCGCTACAACAGTGTCATTGTAATACATTGCAGGCTGAGATGTACAAATGTCAGTATGAAGAGATTTAATAGGGGGTGGTGGATCTCTTACTTGAATACTCCTACTGCTTGCTCTGCTGCATGGCTTTTCTATGATCTGATGTGCCAAGGTCCACAACTGCTTAAAGCTGTTGTAATTCAGTTTACAATCCACAGAGCTGTGCCATTGGAAACCATCAGTGTTTGTCCCGATGGTCTCAATGACTGTTAATGTTCAGAAGAGCTTAGTTTGTTTTTTTACCTAGCCTTGTGATTCTCCTCACATGAATGTCATTGATTGATCTTGGAAACCTAAAAATAAAATAAATGTATGCATAGCAGTTTATTCATGTGATCTGGTGACTAGAGAGGCTAAATTCAGCTTGATGGGAAGGAACACAACTGCACTGCAATCAACAGAATTCCGTCACGCTGTCACCTGCAAATTATGCTAACAGGTTTGCATGCAGTGTTGAGCACTTTATTGAGGTGACTTTCCCATAGAAGCACATAGAGTTTCTCTATATAAGCTCATGTTTACACTCCTGTTTCCCATATGGACTTCTGTGTCAGCTGTTTCCCAGCACAAGTAAGTATAGCAACCTTACCTAGAGCAGAAAGAAAAGGGAGTGTAAGCTAATATGCAGTCAGTGAATGTTACACAAAAAATTTAAGTTTATATTTTTTTCAGACAAGGATTCTGGAAGTTCGTACTCAGTTATAACATGTTCAGACATTGCCTTTCTGGAATTTGATTGATGTACTCTCTCCTGCAGTACTGTGGATTCAAACAGACTTCTAATATAGAAGTCTGAAAAGTTAGAAAGTGAAGTAGGTAAGGAAACTGTAAATGTTAAAATCTGAATGGAACACTAGACACTGAATATATTCTGGATCAGAATAATAGGAATTTTTTTGAAAAACTTGAGCATTTTCTTTGGTGAGAGAAGCTGTCTGGTATTTATATAAAACACTTTATTTACCTCACTGATTTTCAGAGTAGGAGGCAAATCACATAGCATAGCAAAGCGATCTCTCTGCTTTAGATGTGTTGCATTACCTCGGTTGTAGTATGAAATCTGAGCAGTGAAACGGTGTGTTAGGCCCTTGTTTACACAGCCACATGCTAGAGCGTGCCACATTTTTTGTGAGATTGTACAGCATCTCTCTCAGGAGGAAATTACACGTTGCATCATGGTTCTCATTTTCAGACCCTTGTTTATGAGATTTTCCTCTTTCAAGGATTCTGTTCTCTGTGCTCAGGAGGTTGGAATAACAGATGGGATTGAAGTGGTTTGCCCAGTTCTTACATAAATTCAGTAACCAGATGTCTTTTCAGGAATGCCCTGTGCCTGGTGGTCACAGACAAGGCCTGAGACTTCTAAGTGAATTTAGAATACCATTAGCCAGTTTAATCCAGTCTGGCTGGAGGGGAAAAGTGCTTGCAGCTTTTGGCAATCCCAGTGTGACCACTGTGAAGCATCCGGCTGACAGCTTGCTGTGTGGAGCCAGCAGCCACAGGGAGATAGTCAACAGTGAGGCCAAGTCATCGTGGTGTGGTGGCATTCCTACTTTGCAAGTCTTCCCACCGATTTATCAGTTCCAGTGACTTTCTTTGCCAGTGGGCTGTGCAGACCAGCCCCCAGAGCCAAATGATTCAAGACCATAGCTACTCTTCCAAGCCAGGCCCAGATTGATGGATTTTGCTTTAATCTCTCCTTGGACAGAAAGCTGGGTCTGACAAACATGCACACCTGCCACATGAAGCTGTAACAATGTGATGCTATGGCCATTTATCCTAGAGCATAAGGAGAAAGTCTGCTCACAGTCCTTTCAACATCTAAAGTGACAGGCAGAAGCATATACAGCAGGCTGCTTTCTTTGTCATCATTATTCTGTTTTGACTTGCTTCTTGTAGCCTTCATTTCTCCAGTGTTTTTGCAGTGTTTTATTCTGTATGTTTAGGGAACTGTCCCTTCTCTCTGCAGCTGCTCTTCATCTGAGCTGTGCAGAATTGAGAGGCATTTGGTAAAGTGCTTTCTAATCATAACGTTGTAGTATCGATATTTCTGGAGAGAAGAATTTGGAATTGAAGCAGCTGGTCTCAATTAGCAGAACTGCTGCTATGGAGATGATACACGGGCAGGCACGATGCAGCACAGGCTGCAGTAAATGTATCGTCCAAGAACTGGCTGCCCTGTCTGGGGATGGGACTGCTCAGTGCACATGCAGCCTTTTGCTTTGTCATGCCCTGACTTGCTAAACGCAGGCTGGGGAGCAGTATTCCTTTTCCAGCTCCAGCTTGGGCCTCTCTGGGATTCTGGCTTTCAGGCAAAGCTACATATGTAATTTCACAGTTGAGGGAAAAGGGTTGGTTCTGTTCTCTCTCCTGCCTTCCCTCAACTGGTAAAAGCTTCACTGGATTTCTTCAGCAGTACTGTGGAAACCCCGCTGATACGGAGACCTCTGTCCCACAGTACTTCTAGCCTGCTCTAGCACAGATTGGCAGGAAATATTTCAGAAAGCAGTGTGCTACAGGGAGCATCTTGAGATTGAAATATGGTTCATTAATTTCCCTGAATTACATCTGGATCACTGACAGAAAAATTAGGCCCAGAGTAGCAGAGTTGTCTATAAAGCAGTAAGGTTTCCTGAGCAGCCAGGTTCACTACTGATGGTTGCATTTTCAGTACCAGTATGAGCATTTGGAGTTTATGATTTCAGAATATAAAGGTAAAAGCAAATCTTTCCTCTGGTATGGCAAAAGCTCGTTTGGAAACACTGAGGTCTCTCATGGGATATACTCAGAAGAGTCCTTTCTCCTCTTTGTTGTCTCACCAGTTCTCTTCTGCCTTCCAAAGAATAAAAATCCTACTCTTTGGTGATCCATCAGACAAATCATTGTTTGGACAGACAGTGGTAGTAGAAGCAATGGGAGCATAAAGGGTGAAGAATGAGAAGGGGACAGCTGGCCTCAGTCTAATTACTTGAACATACAAGCATCCTCAGAAAGCCACAGATGTCCCAGGCCTGATGACTGGAGCCCAGAGCTCCATATGTGTGCTTTGTGTCAGTGTGCCTTTTGTTTCTTCTGAGCCCTCCAGTGCTGGCCTTGAAGCAAGGCAGGTATTTCCAGGGCAGGGGATGGGAAGAAAAGCAGTCCCACTGCTGTGGAGGTCAGTTTTATCACAGGTGGTGGGTTCTGGGAAGCTGTCAGTTGTTTTGGTGTCTTGCGGGCTAATGAGCTCTGCTTCCAAAAAATTCTGTACACAATTCTCTGTGTTCTTAATGACAGAAGATCTTGAAGTGATCACTATTGGAGATCCCTGAATGACTGAAATAATTGAGTGGAATGATAGATAGGAGAATCGAGTGTCAGCTCCTCTTGGAACTGACAGGATAACTTACAGAAGTGTACTTGTAAATAACTACTGCTTTACATGGTCTGTTCATCATTTCTTCCTTCTTCCTGAGCTTCTGCTTCAGTGTATTTCTCTCTCTGCTACCTCATCCTACTTTAGAGTCTTTCCTTCCCTCTCCATTTTCTTTCAGTTGTTCTTTTGTCTCTTTTTAAATCATTCATTCTTCATTCTCTTCCATTTGGTGACTTCTTCCTTTTTGCTGTTTTTCCCTCTTTTGCTACAGAAAGTCATGTAAGAGCTGTCACTGTTTGTTGCAAAAACTGCTGAAATACAGCATGTCTGGTTAAGATGCCTATTCTTCAAGGAAAAAAAGTTTAGAAATTGGGCACAGTTTAGAAAGTGTCTGAGAGAGTAAGAAAGCTATCAGAGATCATGTTTTATAAGACTTGGGGGACTTGGTTTATTAAAGAGAAGGCTAAGACATAGCTTAATCATGGTCTGTAAATACTGATAAAGAGGATAGGCATGTGATAACAGAGGATATTACAGTCTTGGGTATAAAAAGCTGATTGGAAACTAATAGTTGTAAGCTGTAGGTAGGTTACATATACTAGGCCTGTTTGACCACCGGATGAAGTTACTAACTGGAACAAGTGACCCAAAGCTCTAATGAGTTTTTCTCCTGAAAGACAATTAAACTTCTTCTTGCACTGCAGTGTATTTTTCTAAAACCTGAGATCCTGGTTCAACTTCAGATTGTGGACTTGAAGCAGGAAGTAGCTGGTTCCCTGACCTGTACTATGCATTAGCTCTGATTAGATCAATGCAACAGCCTCTCTGGTCTGAAAATCCATGGAGCTGGGAATTTGAATCACACACTTGAAATCTGTGAGAAGTCCCATCTCTCTCTCTGGGGCATAAAGAGATGCACTTGTGCAAGGTGTCTGTAGAAGCAGAAATTTAGGCTCCCCCAAGTGAATTTAAAGAAGGCAGTACTTAAGAACGGCAGCTTCTACTTGGAATACCTTATTTTCAGACTTCTAAAAGAACAGATTGTGATATTGGGTGACCTAGCTGTCCTCAGCTGCTAACTGCAGGCTGGTCTACAGAAATCAGAATATCAGAACAGCATCAGGGAGAAGCTAAATCTGAGGCAGAAGTGGATTGAAGTTGGTTCAAGTTCAGCTTTGATCACAACAAGGGCAGTTTCCCTGACACTAACAAAGCCAAACTCACCAACACCAAACCTCAATTCTACCAAATCAATGTTTTTTCTAATGTATTCAATAGTGGCCTAATTGTTTTCCAGCTGCAGTATTTAGGAGTTTTGCTATTGATTGCAGTGGAAATGGTTTTAAGCTGCTGCTGAATCCTACCTCTGCCATTCCCATTTGTACACAATGGTGAGTACCTCTACCATTGTGTGCAAATGAACAAAGAGACAAGGCCATGGGATAGCCTCAGTGAAATACGTTTGAAATACTCCAGGATATTGGCATACAAGATTTTGGAGGTGGTTATATTAAAAACAGCAAATAAGAGGGAAATTATTTCTATTTATTAAAAAGAAGTACCAAGAAAAAGGTTTTAAAGAATTCATTAAACTTTCCAGGACTCCCTGATTGAGGTGCATTGCGCTAACTTGCTGACACTCATCTATTATTTTTCTGATTGTCTGGCATATTGCTGTGAGAAGAAAATAACCCAGAAGACCTTGCACTTGTGGCAAAAAAAAAAAAAGGAAAGGATAAAGGAAATTAAATCTCCCCAAAGCATGTACATGCTTGTGCTTTCACTTGCTTTTGAACACGCAAATTTCAATGTATAAATGAGTATACTTACGCTTATATGCTCTCATCCTCATTGTGGTTCAACTTGGAACATTACCACATGCTTGCCAGCTTTTAGCCCTAGAAGAAAGCAGATTAGAAGTGTGTGTATGTGTGTGTGTGACACACACAGGCACTGAACAAACTGCAGGAATGATTGGCACCCATCAAAGACCAGAAGTGCATACACGCACACTTAGAACCCCTGCCTCTGTGACCCTTGTTCATATTCTAGTAGCAACCCAGTTAGCACAGCAGAGCATCCTGTCTGCAAGTCTCTCTTCTGAGTTCAATGAGATGAAAAATACGAGCAAAATGAAAGAGGCTTTTTTTTTTTCCCCCCTGACTCCCTCCTGCTAGGGATTAGGGATCTGTTACTGAATTTATAACACAGTGTTTTGTTTTAAACTGGAGCTGGTGGGGAGCACTGAGAGCCTGTTCACTTGTCATCTGTTTGAGCAGTTAAAGAAGTTGGGTAATTGTGTTTTCCTTCAGAGAATGACTCTCCACCTCCACTTTCCACCACACATATAAGGAGCACAGTTTGAGGTATTTTTAAAGAAGGAAATCAAATGGGAATCACGAGCATATGATGTACCTGTCAGAGGAACAAACCTGTCAAGTGTGTGTAGTGCCTTTTGCTTTCTAAAGTTAGTATGATCAATTGAGGCATTTGGGCAAGCTATTAAAATAATTGGCCTTTTTTTTCCACCCTACTTTTGATTTGTATTCCAGCAGTCTGGCTCAAACCTCTATTGTACCAAACATATTCTACCCACGGCCTTGTGTGTGCTAACATGTAGACATAGACAGTCTACCACCCTCGTGTGCTGGCTTGGTCATGCAGCAATAAATGTCCCTCATGAGCCCAAATCAGAGCCATCTGAACTCAAGGAGTACTTTTTACATTCACTTCACTTGATCATAACCATAATGCCTAGATGGGAAGTAACTGCTCCTGGAGATGGGACATCTAAATGTTCACAGCATTCCAGTTCTCATCAACCTGTGAAGCTACTGTCAATAATTAGCCTGTAAAATCCCTTTCTGTTCAGCTTCAACTGTTTTCACTGTATTTCCACTGTCCTTGCACTTCGGGTGAGACTGTCCATAGTTTAACTATGCATTGCTTTCCCTACTGAAGCTTCTGGGAATTCTTTTCCATTGCCAAACCTTAATTTTATTCTAAGATATTGATTGGCTAAAGTGCTTTCTCTGAAATAACTTCATCTCAGTGAACTCCTAATGTATCAAAGTCTAGGGTTTTGACTCTCTTTGTGTTTGTAAGAGGCTGTTGAGGAGTCTACTTTGCTTTTTCCCCAGCAGAGTCCCACTTCCTTTGAGCCCAACATTACTGTGCCAAGATGTTGGAAGCCATGAGAGGCTCCAAGAGGCCACAGCTTTGGGGCAGACCCACCATCCCCAGCTAAAAAGATGTGTCCCTATACATGTGGGAGTCATAGAAGGCACCAGGATCTGCAGTTGTTGTCTGGCTCAAGGCTCTTTTTGGGGAAGGACAACTCTTTTTGGGGAAGGACAAGCAGTAGGAGTTACTCTGAAAGGCAAGGGGAACCCCAGGTGAAAAGATTTCTAACTCCATTTTACATTGGTTTGTATTTCACATTCCAGAATCTTGTCTGGAAGGCTTTTAATTCTTTTTTTCTCTCCTCTTGGAAAGAGAACCAGTATGGCATCAGAACAGCTCTAGCAGTAATGGGACATAAATCCTTGAGTAGATTGACTGAGACCACAGTTGGTTGAGGTATTTCACCCTGCATCTATCATGTAGAATAAACACCGTAAGTATCAGTAGACTGATCCATGATAATTAAGGGATGTAGTCCATTCCTGTATGTAGTAGGCAAATCATTTGAGTAAAGACTTTGTTCCAAGATTATCTTAAATTTTTGCTGAAACAACTGGATGGTATCTTATACACCAGCACTACCCTTCTGTAAGAAGCATTTCTTTGCACTGCTTACTATATGAGTCTTCCAGCTCAAAAAAAATGTGTTATTTAATGCATATTTAAGTAGTACATCTGAGAGCCAAGGACTGGAATTGCATTGTCATTTAGGGGATACAGGCTCTTCCTGTTTGTTTTGCATGCTTCTATCCAACATGAACATTTTGCTGATCATTTGTTAAGTATAAACCAGGCCTTACTCAGTCTATTCCCTGCAGTTTGTGCTATTAAGTAGTTGGCACAAATTTAGGAAAAATCTGGGAAGGCTCAATCCCAGTGCAATTAACTGTTAGCTCCAGAGCTGTCAGATGGAGCTCTGTGTACTATGCTGTGGGTTTGCTCTGCTGCTGTTAGAGCATGTTGATCTCTGTAGTGGTAATTTTTTAGGTATTTGAGCATTTCCTCTTTTACCAGGTGCTATTTTTGAACTTGCTGCCTCGCCTTCTGGCATCCTGAGATGCTGCATCCACAGCTAGCATGGATTTAACACACTGGTCTGTTCATGAAGAGCACTCCTGTAGCAATAAACCATTGTTTGCCTTCCCCTGCTGTGCATGCACACACCACAGAGAGGAGGCTCCTGAGTTTTAGTTCAAAATGGTGTTTCACGTTCAACTCCAAGAGAATTTTCCAAGTGTGCCAATATTGAGAGAGTCCAAGCCCAGCTACCACACAGTGACAAAAATTGCAGTCATAGCATGGTTGATTTTTCTCCAACGTGGGAGCAGAAATTGCTGCTTTGTCAGAACACCTGGTATTCTTGAATCCTGTGGTGTAATGGAACATGTTGTGCTCAGCTGCAAGTGGAGGCAGCAGCAAAGGTTTTATGTTGTGTGAGGGATAATGGAGATGTTACCTTAATTCTCTACAAACCATAGGGAAAGTGAGATTGAGTTTAATCTGGAATTTGTGCATCTCTTGCAGTCTCTCAGCATACAGCCATTGCTCAATAACATCTCTTTGCATCATGCATTGTCCCTGGTGGAAACAGAGACTTTTAAACGTGGCAAGAAATTCTGGAATGTAGGCTGGCTTTTTCAAGAATTCTTGGTGAAAACTCAGGCAACCAAAATCATTACCCTTTCTGGAAACCTGGGACTGGTGCTCCAGATTATGCTAAAATGAACACATTCAAAGTCTGGTTTTAGAACATTTTGGTAAGGCAGGGGTGAATAGCTGTCAACACCCAAGAAGAAGGATCTGGCCTACAAAACAGGATCACTTATTCCTGTTCTTGGCATATATACCACAGACACAAACATTCTTATATTGCAGCTTTCCCAGGTACCTCCTCTTCTGTACATTGAGTAAGAAGCTTGTGAGGAAATTTCATTGGTGCAAGGTGTAACACAACAGAGTGCAGCACTGGAGTTTTTTTCTGCTTTTGGGTTTCCTGTTGATCCAGGAGACAAATGTTCTTTATCATCTGTAAGTTTCAAATGCAGGCATAGCTACAGGAAATAAATAATAGCATTATGTATAAACAGTGTTTCATCTCAGGTCTGTTCATAAGGAATTATGCTTTATGCACAGCTTATGTTGATAAGGCTGTGTATTTTAACTTATTCCTCCAGTTCCTAATAGCTTTTTGTACCCTTCTGTACAGCTCTGAATATCAATAGTAAGAAGATCTAAAATGAAGAGGAGTCACCAGAATATACAAAAAACATTTTAACAAATGTATCAGGAGATGGGGATTGTATTACTAGTTTTCTTCATTGTACCTGAAGCAGATTTTCAACAATCATGATACAAACATATAGTTGTCTTATAAGAATTCCTGATAGATTACGTTTTACAGTGTTCTGGAAGTCTGGTCACAGTGTCAGAAATCTGTCACCATGGATCCTTGTAATATACTGGAATTTACTATTGCTCTGTGGTCAAAAATCTGGTGTGCATTTTTAGATCTCTGTGTGTGTGTGTGTGTGTGTGTGTGTGTGTAGATGGTCCAGCAGAAAGAACTTGCTGTCAATAGAGGGAAATTTCCTCTATCTGTAAAACACTACAGCATAAAGTTCTTTTTAGAGATCTTTATTCTTGTATTTCCTTCCTAATACCCTGAAATAAATCTCCTCAGTCTAATATGCTTATCTCTTTTCTTTGATGAATTTCCTCTCTTCACTCCTGCTCCCTGAGCTGCCCCTGAATTTCCTTCCTAAATCCCTTCTGTCCTTTGCTAACCTCCTGTTTTCCCTCACCGTCCACTGCAGCACTTCCAAAGGAAAGATGCACACAGTAATAGAGTACATATTATCCTCTAGGTATTAATGATTCATTTTATCCTCATTTCCACCTCTTAAATCAATCCCTGATTTATCAAATCCAGAAAATAAAAACATTTACTTAAGAACAAATGGGTAAGGTCATTGGGCACAGGGCAGCATGGCCACAGCTGTTCTCAAAGTCATTTGGGGTTATGTTTTCACTTCCTTTTCCTTTAGGAGTGTAAGCTGTGAGTTTAGCAGCCACAGAGGAACTTGGATAGGAAGCAGTCTTGTGGCAATACCTCAGAGTATCAACCCCCTTTTGGGCAGTAGTGCAGTCAGCCTGGAGATTTGGTTGCTCTGTAGTACCGGAATATGCCCAGTATAACAGACAAGGCACCTGAACCCTGCTCAGTACACTATCAGAATAAAAAGTCCCTGTGTATTTCACAGGGACTGATGAGGAAATCCAGCAACTGGTAGAAACAGATCTAAATACTGCCTATAACATTGAACCACCCCCCTCAGAGATCTGTTAACATCAAAGCCTTAATTTCTGAAGAGAAATTAAGCCTTCCTGCATGGCTGTGAAAGGCTGATAGTGGTGAGAACGTTTTTAGGAAAAAAACACCAGTTACCAGTGCCCAAGGACATGGTATCTGCTTGGTGTTGGGCAACAGCCATTTGCTGCTAGTGCACTGAGAGGGTGTGTATTTCATTTTGCCATCCTGCTAACTGACCTGTTTTTTTGACAGACACCAATGATTCAGTGTTTCTCTGCATTTGTTTGGCTGCAGACGCATCTCAATACAGATAGAGCCAGGGTTCAGACTCTCAAATGTCAAGTCTGGGCTGATGATATACTGCCTCAGGAAGAGAGGAGATATTAAGGATGAAGAAATCTAAGATAGACAGATTGTTAGAGTGTGCAGGAGTGAAATATTGGACAAATGTGCAGAATCATAGAAACAAGGGTTGGAAGGGACCTCTGAGGGTTTGTGTAGTCCATCCTCCCACTCAAACAAGGACTGCTGTTGCTATGGGTCAGCTATAGCTATGTCTGTCTTGGTTTTGAAAACCTTAAGGGACTGAGATTCATCAACTTCCCTGGATAGCCTGTTTCAGTGCTGCTGAAACACTCCTGGTGGTTTAATTCATCCCGAATACCTAACCTGAACCCCAGTGTAGATGTGAAGGGAGAGATTGACCAGCTATTGTGGCTATTGCTTTCTGTAATAAATAAACTTGTGTCAGTCATCAAATAAAGACTTTGAGCAACTTTTAAAAAATCTATAGGAGCTGAAAGAAGAAATACTGTAGAGCTGTGGAGACAGTACTGTATGTTGCAGCCTTATGGTAGAAACAACTGCTCGGTGAAGTTAGGAGTCATGCCACAAAAATTTAGTATGAAAAGGGTCAGCAAAATCAAAATGATGTGTAAAACTGAAAATCAACAGGCCAGCATACAAAGAATGGGAGTCTCAACAGCTGAAAATAAACATAGCAAGAAGTGGGTTTAGGACTGGTTGAAAGGCTACTTTACTGAGGGGACACTGAGGCATAAGGAGCCTAAAGGAACTCAAGTTAATGATCACATTTTATCTTTGGTTTGAATAACAAGAGAGCAACACATTAACAGGCAATGGAGGAATACTGTCTTAGAGCCTGCCTGGAGACTTGAGAGGTAGATCTCTGAGAAGTAACACTGGAAGTAAGATCACAAGTGCACTGGACTGGAATAAAGGATGTGACAACTGAATTTCTGTGATTTAAGTGTTAGATACAAATCAAATTCTGGATATAGACAAGTTCTGTAGGTATAGTTTGAGGAACAACTAGCAGACGATAGATGAAATAATTAACATATTGACATGCCTTCACTGCACCTCTAAAGAGGTCTTAGCTATTTTTGACTCTTTCATTTCTCACTCTCTCAGATTGCTGGTTCTCACAGAGGCTTGACCTCCATCGTCTATCATCCCTCCAGCTGTCCCTTTCATTACAGTTTCTATTTATCTTCCACTTGTTTTCCAGGTGCAGATCATTAGAAATGCTTGGCTTCTCTCCCCTTATTTTTACACATTTTTTGAACAGCAATACCATTTGTACGATTCCTGATTTCTTTCTTATTGCTGTAACTGTCTGCTAATACTGTAAATATAATTTTGTTCTGTTTTGATTCTGAGTTCTTTATGTATTGCTCCTTAGATTACCCCACAGCCATCCTTCTTTACAACTATAACCCCCTCTGGTAGTTCTGTATCCTCAGGCCTTTAGCTGTGAGATGCTAATACTCATATATACGCCTTAGAAACCTTCATTCATCATTTTTTAAAAAGCTTTTTAAACTTGAAGAAAGCTTGTGTGCATGCTTAACCTGAAATAAGATGACACAATCCTGCCATCATTGTCTAATAATCTGATACCCTCTCTCTGACCTTCAGTAGGGCAGAATTTAACACAGCCTAATTTAAATGAAGTGCTGTAAATAGCCAGTCAGAATCACCAGGTCCTTCATTTGCATAGAAAACATGCAGATACGTTTTTTCAGAGTTACAATGTCTCAGCTGGGGTATATCAGCATTTCAGGCATTGTTTTTATGGTCAGGAGTACAAATGCCTAGACCTGCAGCACACAATGTAATGGGAGATTTGGGACAGCTAAGCAGAATTAAAGAATTCAGGGCATGGTAAAAAGGTTACATCTTGATAGATTTAATACATATATAGATGTTTAGATAACCTTAGCTTAGAGCCTATACTTAATCCTTATAGAAATGAAGAATGTTTCTTAACACATGTTTTCAAACAGTGTTTCTTAAGGACTTTACAGGCCAGGCATGTTCCTGAGAATATGTTTCAATGAATTAGTTTTCATTATGAGATTCAGGAAGCTAATGATGTAGTAGTAGAAAGATGAGGATTGCTCCTGGATGCACCAGAATGTGTTGGTGGGAAATTTTTAATGGATTTAGTAGACAATCGATGACAGGTATTTATTGCCTGGTGAACAAGCGGCGTATGACGTAATTCTGCTACTCACCATGGAAATAACTTCCATTAATTTTCAATAGAGACTTCTGTGGCTCAAAATGCGCATAAAACATGCTAGTCTAATCTCAGAGTTATCGTAAGAGGATTCTACTCCTGTTGGATTCAGCAGAACTGCAGCTAATTTCTGCAGGAGTTCTTTTTATGCTGCGTCATCCCTGAGATAAAGCTCAGGGATCACAGCTCTTGCTGTGATAAATAGTTTTTATTCACCCATGGGCATTTTCACTCCACCCATTTTATGCATTTTCCAAGCCATAACCTCCTTCTTCTCAAACAGATGATTTGATTTTACTTCATTTTATTTTTAAGTAATTTCCTGGGGATGGGAGGGATTTCCATGCATGCAGAACAACTGTTAAACTGAATCCTCATTATAGTAACATCAAGTGGCTGGTTTAAACTGCTGACCACCCATCTGAGTCATTATGCTAAATGTTCTTTGCTCCTGGGCAACTCCCTCTCTGTGCATGCCACAGTGATGTGAGAAGGAACACAGAGGTTCCTGTGGGATCTTGACGTCTCGCCCAAAGCACCAAAGGGCATGGACTGCATGGCTCTATAAGTTAATTTCTTCCCATAGACTTAAATTCACCCCATGGGTCTGCTGGTACAGTGCAGTCACAAAAATACATAGATGAAAAAACTGGAGTAGAACTGGAATAAGTTGTAATCAGTCGTTTGTAAATGTATATGTATACTTTAGATATTGTGCTTTGAAAAAGCAGCATGCATGTAACATGGACCATAAATGGATTCCTAAAATATACTGCAGCATAAAAACATACACAGTGTCTGATGGTACCTCAGATGGCTTCAGCTCCCAAGGAGGATGTGTGGCTGCTTCATGAAAAGCCAGCTTTGGAGGCAGCAAAGATCAATATTGTATCAGAGGGACTGTTGTCCTTCAGACATTCACAGCTTCAAAACCTAAGGTGTCATGTTTTTCCCCATTTGTGTAGTAATTTGCCTTTCATTCCTTTTTGCTGTTGCACATGACCTGCTAAGTCTGGCACTTGCTTTGGGATGCGTGCTGGCCATCTGCTACGAGGTATGTGTAAATGTGTGCATACAATGCTTTCAGCAGGGCTGGCTTCTTTTGGGTCTTGTTAAGTACAGAATCTGAAAGGATACTACACAGGTACAAACCCATCAGTTCCTGCACATATTAGACTGCAGTCTTAGTGGATTCCCAGGGAATTAGCTCCACAGAATAGGTTAGCTGAAAAGTATATTTAGCTTAAAAGTTAAGTAGGAAACCCAAGGGAAAACAGACTTTGTGGCAGCTGTTTTTTCCCCTCCTCTGCTCTGTTTTCACTTTGTACTGTAACTCTCTCTTGCCCTCAATTAACCGGTTCTTGATACTTGCCTGACTTTGCAAAATCAACCACTTAATCACAGACAAAGGCTGAACTTTCTTCTTCCTGGAACAGTTCATCCTCTGAACCTTTGGTTCTCTGTGTCTTTCTCTTTACCTGCTTTTGCATTTCCCCAGCCCTGCAATCAAACTTGTTTTGAATATCTGCAAGCTTAGTGCATTTCTGTTCTGTATTATTCCCTATAATGATGAATTAGAGTGAGTGGAAAATGGGGTAAATTTGCTGGTTTTGTGTTAGGAGTCCTAGGCTGCAACATTATAAACTGTTACTTTAGAAAACCTGGAGCTGCTGGTGGGGGGAGACCATGCAAGTTTCAACTTTGAAGTAGGGTGAGACTACTTTTCGCCTTGATTTTGGAGAGCAAGATTCTGGGCAAGTCAAAACAGCTTTGTTACAGTATTCACATATCCATAAGAAACAGGTAGAATTCTGCTCCCCGTCTCACTTTGTGCTCTAGTTCTAGTTTGATAGCATGTCCACAGCTCATTTCAATTTTTTTTCTATTTTCCTTTTCATTTACCTTCCACTACAAGTTGAACAAATGATATACTGAACTGACAGACTGTTTCATTCTTTTCTGCTAGCCTTACTCTTTTTTTTTTTTTGTGCAAACAACAGATCAGACTTTCCAAGTAGTTCTTTATGTCACAACAGTGTCAGAAATACAGTGAGTGACTAATTGGACTACCAGAAGCCTTTTTTCCCGTTTGGGCTTTATGTGGCAATCCCATCTCAGCTAAGACTCCCAGTGTTGTGGAAAACTATTTTCTTGCAAGGTTTCATTACCATTCATTTTCCTGCAGTGAATTTTCTTTAATTTGTGGCTTTCCCTCCTCATTTTCTGACCTGTGACCAGTCCCTTCTTCCATTCTGTTGTATCCCAGGGCTCTGTTTCTGCAGAGTTAAGCACCTTGGGAAGTCTCTGCTGTGGATGTTTTCTGTCAAAGCCAGTCGACAGCTGAGTAACTGCAGGTTGCATAACTTGCAGTCTGGCCCGATGTGTCTTTTCACAGGAAAACAAGACAAAGCAGATGCCAGAAACAGGTCGTTGTTTTATGATCTGCAGAGCTTCCTGCTGCCTGCAGCCACGCTTTACCTTACTGTAGGACAGTTGTCTCGGTTTCAGAGGAGTCCTGAGCTTGAGCTGGAGAAGGAGATGTGTGCTGGGAGATAGAAGCCCTGAACTTCAGGAGATCTCAAAGCTGTTACTTCTCAGGTACCTTCTGCCTTTTTACTGGTCCTGATTCTGAGATGGGACTTCAGGAGTTTCAGCCAGAATTGTGTGGATACATGGGCAGTATCCACAGTGTTGAGAACTCTTCTCCACATGCTCTTCTATAATTCTGGTAAAGCTCTTGCAGTATGGAGCCAGCAAGAGTAGTTTGGTGGAAGCAAACTAAAACCAGTGCTGCTTTTTCCTTCTTTTCTGTACTGATGTGGGCTTATAACCATGCTTTCCTATCCCTCAGTTGTTTGGGGGTCTTGAAAGCTGGACTAAATGTAGTTTGTCAAAATAAGAAGAGTAGGTTTGGTGCTGATGTATAGCAATTCATCAAAGCAGAGGAGTGACCAGCTTTCCCATTTCAGCTCTCCTGTTGTGTATGAATTTTAGAGACAGGGCTCAATAAAACTCTTATTTATGTACAATGTTCATAGTTTGCTATTTGATTTAGGGATCTCCCAGTCATCTCATCTGCAATACAAGGCTCTGCTTTGCAGGGTTTATCACTATAGTCAGAAGGCATCTTCTCTCCAAAAAGAGCTTGCCTGTGACCTTGAGTGTTCTTGTAGTTGTTAGATGCTTGTGCAGGTTTCCTGAGGAGCTGGAGGAGCCAATTTTGCAGTATGATTCTGCTTCTAAATGTGTCTGTAAAAACCAATGATATTATAGGTTTTCCTGTTTGTTTGTTCTTGGGGTTTTTTTTTTCTCTGTGCTTTGCAGCTCAAATATGTCCAAGCTTGCAAGTGAGAAAAAGGATTTTCCATTTGCTTGTTTCAGAAACTCACTCACTTGGCAGAGGTAAAGCCTGGAGGTAAAGCTTTCAAAGCTGAAGGTTAGTCATTTAGGAACCAAAGCAGGTATTACTCCTTCTGTCATGGCTGTGCTTACTCTGCAAGGATGATAGGAGTGTTTAAACCTTGTTTGTGTCATTTGGCTACGCAGAATTGTCTATGAATGCTCAACAGGGAGCAAGAGGAGGTTCTTTTAAAGCTGTGCCAGCCGCACTGTGAAAATGCTTACGCAATACCAGCTCAGCACTGCTGTTGGGAATAGAGCCTTGCTCGTTCCTCTCACCCTGCGCCAGGCAAGCTGAACCAGTGAAAATTGTGTTTTCATGCTGTCACTGCATCGACGGTGGGGACTTCTGTGGCTGCGGCTTTTTTTAGTTATGTGTTGTCATGCCACTGTCTGAATATAGTCATGTTGGCAGTCCCCTGAAGTGCAGCCACTTTTCTGGCTGTATGGATGCTTTTAAGCTAACCTATTACGGAAGGCATTACCTACCCCCTCGGAGCGGGAGACAGATCTTTCCTGATTTTCCTCAGACTACCAGATCATCTAATTTGAGAAAAGGATAATGAAAATAAGATACTGCATGATAATCAGAAAATTTGGTCCTGCAATGCAGCATTATGAAAGAAAGAAAAAAAAGGCAACAGAGAAAGAAAACAGAGCAGTTTATCTCCCTGCACCATACTGGGGAATTCAGAGCAAGAGAACTGTGTATTTGGGTCAACTGAGTCCTAAAGGAGAATTCTCATGCACTACTTTCAACCCATTTTCATTTAGGGTTGTTGAAGATGCCAAACCTTAAAGGGGCAAGTATTAATAAGAAATAATCCTATAGTTGTGAACTGCCTGTTCTGTTGCTGCTGCTATAAAGCAAAAATGCAGCTAGGGTATGTCTGCATGGTGCAATACAGGGTCATGCAGAGACACCTGAGTTAACTCTGCATGTGCCCATGTGGGGACAGAAACAGGAGAGTCATATCAGGGCAGCACTCAGCTTGGGCTCATTAGACAACTTGTTTGGAGCTAGCTGAGACATCTCTGCCCAGCATGGAAATTTCTTAGTTCTCCTCTAAATGAGCTTAGGCTATACATTGGCCTGCCACAGCTCACTAAAATTCTGAGGAAGTCTTGCCACTGATCTTGCTGGACAGACTGGGACATAATTTCAGAAAGGTGTTCCTCAGTAGGGTTATGCTTGTGTCTGGCATGCTGGGTACCTCTTCTGCATGGGGTCCTGCCAGGTCAGGAGAAGAACTCACAGGGGACAGTGGGAGTGATCAATACAGAAAAGCATCACACTCTAAAACATCACTCTAGTGAGAAAAGTGTTTAGAAGTAGTCTTCTGGGAGATTCTGTGTGAAATAAGACCAAAGTCAAATGTTCATTCCTCCAAACACCTTCATCCAACTCCTGTTATTCCTGTTTCACTGCAGTAACTTCTGCTTTGATGCTTTTGCTTGTCGTTGTCCCAGGCATTTTACACTTGTCAGGGATACCCTCCACTCTGCCACTGCCAGAGTCAGTTCAGCCTGGATAAACCTTCTCCAGATCCAAGTTTTTACTCTAAACTAAGATCCAGAGAGAACAAAGGCTTTCCCATATCTGCGCTTTGTAATGACCACTTTTCATAGCAAGCCTGAACTGGACCCCTTTGCCCCCCCCAGGCCCTTCTTTAAGAATATGAGCATTTAAAAGAAACAAATATTTTTACAGGTGTAACCAAAACTTTAATTTACTGTGTGAGGATATTGAAGAACAAATTGACAGCTGAATTTAGACTGAATTTTCTAAAACTTCTGTGTGGTACATCAATTAAGCAGTCTAGTCTGTGTGTGTGTTTAAAGAAAGGTTACTTGGTTTCTTTCTTCTTTTAAGTTTCAGGGATAGGAGAGGACATTTGAGAAAGTCTCCCTGATGTCCAGATCAGGAGGTCTTAAACCAAGTAGATTTTTTTAAGAAATGTAAGAGGTCTTATAGTGTTTTAATGTGCCAGCTACAAATTGGCCCAGAGAAATTTGTTTACAGAAAATCCACAATAGTGGCACAACAACAATACTTGCTTTTCTGCTCAGAAATTACTGTGGTCAGTTTGAGTTTTTGATATATGCTGTAGTTCTATCTCTTCCTGAGGGTCTCCCATAGTTGCTGTTGCAGATATATTTAATCACCTGGGTTTAAAACTGGCTCTATTATCTCCTTTGCCAGGTGATTTATTCCCCATCTTTGTTTTCACGGTGTTTGAGGGCAGCACTGTGCTTTGTCTGCTTTGCCAAGTATCCTAACGTGAAGTTAACATGAGGCAGCTGTGAACTTGTGGAAATTACGACAGTGGAGTTAGGAGTAATGCATGTGTGTGAACTGCTTGCGATTAATATCAAGTGTGTCTTTTTTTAGCAAGAAGCTGTCATCTTCAAAGTTCCCCCCCACTTCATCTTCCTCATTAATTTTAATTTTTTTTCCAGTCTTCCTGTTAAAAATGAATACTTAATGAGTGCTTCTGCTATTTAAAATGCCTCAAATTCCCTCCGTAATGATGCCTCTCCATCAAACTGAAAACACATTCTTTGTAAACAAAAAACAAGACCTTGTGGCTTGCAATTTGCATACCTTCTGTGGCATCTTTTAATTTATAGTATTGAAATTTATTTTTAATTTCTTTCTATCTGTTTCATTCTGGCTGTGCTGCGTGAACACATAATGTTGATGGTTAGCTGTCATTTATTTTTTTACTTGGCCTCGCTTAAAAAACTGTTCCTATAAAAGCAGCATTTGTAGTCTCTCTGTTTCACAAGTTTGAATAAAGTTTGACTTCTTATCAGCAAGTGATTCTTCTCTAGCACGTGTTTTGCTATCATTTTGAGCTATGGAACGGTATTTCAATAATTGCTTTTGGTATTTTAAAAATCCATTCCTGCACTTAGGCAGAAGTTTTAATCCCAGTGACATGGGCAAGAATAAATTAATTAGCCAGTAAGTTTGGGTCTGATTGATATCAGAACAAGTTTTGCAGTACTCAACTTTTTATATGAGTGCATACAAAGGAAAAATAATCCCTTTGCAATAAATTTATGGTGTCTTTGGATTAGCCATGATAGCCAGGAGCTGTGGCATGGAAGCAGAAGGCAAAGCTTGGGAAGAAAATCCAGCAGTGTATGGGCGGCTGCCTTCAATGCTAGTGGATGATATAGTGAATGCAAAGACGCACTGTCAATTCCCTGTGTATGTGTTATGTGGCAGAGGCCCATATGGTGGCCAGCTCTGTGCAACAGTGCTGAGAGCAAACAAAAATAAAAACACTGAAGGCAGGAACTCCTTCTACAGAGCCCTGCACTCCCTCTCTTCCTATCTTTGTGCCATCTCAGGTGGCAGCATACCTTCCTCCTCTGAGTTCAGCTTTGGAAGCTAGACACCTCTACAGAAGCTGTCAAGCGTTATGTTTCAGTCCCGCAGCCTAAAAATTACCTTCTTCAATGAGGTCTCAGACTGGGGGCTCAAACACAGTAGTCATTTATAAAAATGCTCTGCTCCAACACAATCACAGTATTGCCTCCTTAAATGGGTCATTTGTCCTCAAATCTTCAAGGGCAACTAATCTTGTGAGACACCAATGTATTGCATAGCCAAGTACTTCGAAATAGGTGACATTAAAAATCATCTGTCAGTTGAATGAGTGTGTTCCAAGCTTCTGACTTGCTTTCCTCACAGCCTTTTCCTCACAGTTTGCAGACCGTCCACACAAATTTTACCTGTCTTAATCTCAAGGAGTCTTAGGAACTAAGACCTTTTTATCTGAAAATCTGTGCTTTGAGCTCTTCAACAACACACTTTGCAGGGGAAGGAGCTAATTTTCAAATTGTTTTGTTTCTTTTGTAGCCATGTCTTTTACTCCATTTTATTATTGCTAACTGTCTTTCCTTTACTTTATAACCAGCTGATTCTTGACACCAAGGCTGTAAACCAAGAGCATTAGGGGTGAGAGGAACTGTCCATGCTAGTAAAAGAGGAACATTGTTTGTACATCAACAAAACTGTGATAGAAATTGAGCCAAACAATTATTCATGCAGTAGAGGAGGATGTAATTTCCAATATGAAGCATTTCAGGGGCCTTCATCTACCTTTTGCTATGTGCTGGCTGGCATCTCATTTCCAGGAGTTTTTCTGCCTCTATCAGCACAACTGTAATCTGCACCCACTGCTGTGCTGGCCTGTAAATCACTGCAGCCAGATACGTGCTCCAAGTTATTGTGCACAGTCTGAATGCACTACCAAGGTCCCTTCCTGCCAGCACTTAGCTTCCAGGAAAGCACTTCTGTTTTCCCTTGCTAAGACTTTATTTCTGGTTTCCATCTTAATTTCAGACATCTGCAGCCTGGCATAGAGAACTCTGTGCAACCTAATTTCCTCCTTGCTTGGCGATCAGTGAGATACATGCAACATACTGCTTTTGTTATTATAAACCCTCTGTAGTATTTAATGTAGATATACCTATGTCTTTAAGCTGTGCTGGTGATAGAAGAAATGGGAAATGCCTTTTTAGTATCTTTTGTCTTTCTTGCTGACCTGAATGCAAAGTTCCCTGGAGCATATTCCTCAGCAAATTTGGTTATTATATTAATTTCAAAGGAATTTAGGTCTGGTTTCTGCTTCCAGGTTCATGATCAGGATGCTAGTTTGTGAACTTACTGAAGCTTCCATGAATCTGTTTGTCAGCATTACAGTGACGCATTTGGGACTAAGCAATTTTTCAGAAACATGTTATTAGCAAAACCATTCATATTAGTTGCTGGTTTATATTCAAGGAGAGAGAAGACGTAAATAAGGATGTTTCTTCTCACATAAATAGTGGATAAGCACAGAAAATAATGCAGTCCCTCAGACAATGAGAAAATATCTTGCCTGGTGGTCTTTAAAAAGACCAGATGGAAAGGGGCACTGACCTAGTGAACAAAGTGATCAGTAGGTTCTGCACAGGCACTGTCTTGCTTCTTTGTTATTGTTTCTTTTATTTTAAATTGTTAGCAGCTAACACTAAGTGGAAATAATAAGCAAACATGCAGAATTAGCCTTGTAGTGTGAAGGACAAGGGTGGCAATCGTTCAGATTCCTTCAGAAGGAAGGGCTGGAAACTCCCTTACAGCTCATGGGCTGTACAGCTTAGAAGGAATGAAGATCTCTTGCTTTTTGGGGGCATTTGGCTTTGGCATACAGCTTCTCAGCTCTTCTCTTTTTCTCATGAATCCATAATGTCCTAAATCAGATTTTTGATCTTGTGCGGAGATATTCTGCACAAGGCAGAGCAGCTTAGTGTGGGACAAAAGAAATGTTCTCCAGATTTTTTACCAATAATCCAGTTTACTGAACAGTAATCAAAGCCTACTCTTCATTTTCCTACCAAATGGGACTGGGGGCTCTGGTCTCCTGTGGTGATTTAGGATGTTAACATGCTCTTACTGCTTATAACTGTTCCCATCTCAGCGCTGGCAGAAGAGAAGGTCCATCAGGCACGCAGCTTCTAAATTAGTAGTTTTAATTGATATGGACAGTGAACGGGAGAGGCTGAGGTACAGGCATAGGGTTCACTTGTGTTGATTCTGCTGAAATCCTAAAAAAGGGAAAAAAGAGAGTATGTGGATGCAAGAACAGCTGACAGACATGGGAAGGGAAGAGGGAGTTGTTAGTAGCCTAACCTTGTTATGGAACGCAATAGTGGCTGGTTTGGGGAAGTTTGGGGGGGTTTCTTTGTCCTGTTAAAGGTCAAAAGATACCTGTCTAGAGTCTTGGCTCTGAGGTCTGTATTTTAATCACTGTTGTTCACAGTGGCAAGCAAGAATAGTATTTCTTTTGTATATTGTTTGAAATTTTGTGAGGTTACCTATAGGACTTGTGTAGATAAGGAAACTATCTGGAATAGTTCAAACAGAAGCTTCTTACAGCACCTCAGAGCTAGCCCCACATATAGAACATCTCATTCTGGACCAAGAATTTCATTTTTTTTGTCACAGAATGTAATACCCTTTCAATTTTCTGCTGAGCATGGAAAGTTTTTAGTACACTTCCTATGTGGAACAATTTGAGAATGCTTTTTTTTTTCTAGAATTTGCTTTTTTTTGTGTAGAGAGGGAACTAGATACATAGATGTGAGGAGAATATGCTTTATCCTGAAAATTCTAGAGGAGGAAGGAAACTGCTTTACAAAACTAAATCCAGCCCCAGTAAGAAATCATAGGCAGATTCAAAGGTACAGAAGTAAACTACCAACTGCAAGTGAGTGGCCTTTTATGGTAGATTTGAGAGTCTGATCTTGTCACGTTCCCAGTTCATAATAAGTGCAACCCTGTGATTGCAGCTACATCATGTGCCTGGGAGCACAGAAGGCACACTGGGAGGTGCTGATCAGGTGAGGATAAGTGTTGGGATTGCAGTTACAATTACAACCCCTAGTAAATCTACTCCTGGTTTTGGGTCACAGGGTTATTTATCCTAAGAAGAGAATAGGCTGTTTTCTGTAGTGTGTTGTGGGGCTGGGGAATAGGGTAGGAGGGAGTGCTGCTTGGAGCAGAGTAGGCTTGGCTTTAGTTTGTGTGCCATCCTTCCTCCTATTTATTTGACAAATTTTGTTCTATATATTTTAAATAAATGGAGGACTGTATTTAGCAGAACTTCTCCCAGAAGGCACAAATTTCTGAGTACAATCTGTGAAGTTTTCTCTTTCAATATCTCTGTTGCTAATAAAACCCATAGCTGCAGCATGATGCAGTTTCTACCTCCCTCTCTTTTCTGTGGGAGCTACTTTTCGTGTGAACTGAGGTAATCCATTAGTAGAGTCCCCAACACAGTCTAAACCCATTTTCCCATTGAGGCTCTCTGGGTTTCGGGGGGCTGTGGATGGAAGACACATCTTTAGCAAGCTCCATGCATCTGCCTGTCCAAGGCTCTGACACATGCTTGTGTGTCATTTTTACTAAAGCTGATCAGTTCCAGGCTCTGTCTGTCACCAAGAGCAGCTGTTTGTTCCTAAATGAGAATTCCCACACCTGCGTCAGCCCCTATTACAGCTCCATCCCCACCACACTGCTTCCTGCTCTTTTCCTTCCCTTCCAGCACCTCTTCCAGCTGGAAGCCAAAGCAAAAGTTTCCTCTGGCCTGTAGGTGTTGTGTGCCACATGGGACAGCTCAGAGGGAAGGCTCGTGGTCCGGCAGCTGAAGCAAAGGTCCGCAGGACTGGCAGCTCCCGGGATGCAGGGATGGCTAAGCAGCTGACTGCGTGGCCTTGGGCAAGTCACTTGACCTCGGCATGCCTCAGTTAACCCAGCTGGAAAATTGGGTAAAAAGCAGAAGCCTTAATGCTGTCTCTGAGCTGAGTTCTCCTGGGGAAAAGATATAAATGGCAGGAAGGTGGGTGTTTACTGCTTTAGGCTTATGAATTATGTGAAGTATTTGGATGACTGGAAGTGCCAACTGGTGTAAATAGCTAGTGCCCAGGTGCACATAGAGAATGGTGACAGAAAATGATGGCCCCGCTCCCTCAGGAAAAGCACGCTCGGATTTCAACTCAGGCCAGGAACATGCCATGTTTGCATGGGAAGCAGTGATCAGCTGTGACTGGAATTTACTGAATAACTGCTCAAAATGCTTTTTCCTGGTTTATTCTTTAAAGGTCTGCTATTCCCTATTTGGGGTATCCCAGATTTGGCTGGAATACTGGGAGACTAGGAGATGAATGCGAAATATAATGGGCAGAATTCAGTAGAAAATTCTCTGTGATCTACCTGTAACTGTGAAATAAAAACAGGAAGAAGGGAAAGAAGGGGAAGGGATTAGATACTACAACTGTAGATGTGTAAAAGCAAATATCAGGAAGAAAAGCAAATTAAAAGGAAGTTTCAGACCCAATGGCTGCTATTTCCTTTTAAATGATCTGGCAGATTTGGTTAGTTTGTGGTTTAGCAAAAGCTAAGCACACTGTAGTCTGGACACAAATTGTCTTCAAAGTGCTTCTCTTCTGGCCTTGAATCAGGTTCTGGGCCAGGAACCTCTCTCTAAGTTCAGTCTGTCATTTACCAGCCTACCACAGTCCTTCCCACTCCTCTCGTAGAAGTCCTGAATCTCCTAACAACTCACACCATGCAAATTTTTCTGGTTAACTAAGATTAGGGTTCTTTGCATCTTGTAAATAGCTTGATAGATGTATTTTAACCTGTCAGGAAGAATAACAGGTAAGAAAAGATCTGTCATGTTTGAAGAGTTCCTCTCTCCACCTACGTTTTCAACTTTCTTCAAGCCACATGACCGAGTCAAATGTGCCATTTGTTTGTACAGTAGGGAGGTGTGATACCTGGTCCTGAGAGAGAAATTTGCACAGCATGAAATTCAGGCATAAACAAAATTATTATTTAAATGGCAGTAAAAATTCATTCCTCACCTCCCAGGTTCCCCAATGTGGCCTGAGTGGCATTTTTCCCAGTTACAGTCCACAGGGATTTATATTAAGAGCAAATGTGAATGTGCTCTAAAGTAACATTAATCATTGGCCAAGGTCAGCAGGACAGCCTGCAGTAGTGAAATATGTTTAGTATGTGTCTTCCTTGTCGTCTTTTTTTTTGCCTGTCCAGTTTGGTTCACCAGCTTGTGCCATCCCCACTGTCCTTCCCTCCTCATGACATTGCTGAATTCGGAGGCAGGCACTTTATCTTGGCGGCTGGCTGCCAGTTCATCTAACCCAGGGCTGACGCATTTCACTTCAGGATGTGCTGTCGCTTGCCCCTGAGCTGTGCACCTGGCTGAGGTGTTCTGCCCATCCTACTCACATCCTTCCTTCGCAAAGGATTCTTGCAGGTTGTCTGCTTTGGATAAAGCAAGAGCTGGCCAATGTTAAGAAGAGCTTGCATAGAGGGAAAAGAAGGAAGAAGAGCAAGGAATGGTTATAAATTACTAACAGTCACCACTGTGTGCCATCTGCAGAAATCCCCATGACAATAAAGACACTGGGGATATTACTTGTAAGCAGTGCTGTTAACACCTTCTGCAAAGGGAAAGCTTTGTGAACACCCACTGATCCCAGAGAAGGCACCCACTGGAAGCCAAGTTTGCAGCAGGCATTAATAATCCCATAGAACAATATGTGCCAGTTAGAAATAGCTGAGCTATTTATCTTCAGAGCTCTCCTTGGGCAGCTGCAGAGGGGCAGGCTTTCTGTATTTCTGACTGAAATTTTACTAATCTATTATCTTTTCTGCCTCAAACATATTAACAGAATTACACAGGGTAGAAAAGTTTTAGAAATTATTTGTCATTTTGCATAGAGTTGGCTAAAGCATGAATGGGGTATTGTACAAACAGATAAAATTCGGAAATCCTTACTCCAAAAGTTAATCATCTCAATAGTCAGTGAAAGGATAGATCAAGTGAACTGATGTACCTGGCATCACATGAAAGCTAAATGACAGAGGTGCAGAGAGGCGCCAGGTCTTGCCCCTGGTATAATACCTTTCCCCTGTACCACCCCGTGTGAGTGCTGGTTTTCACTAGAGTTTCACAGTGCTTTGCAAAAAATCATGAATTAATCGCCCCCAGAAACCCATGAAGAATTTGTGTATGAAACTATATCACAGTCCTGCAAATGAATCATTTCCAGTTTGTAGGGGGCCATGAGTACCTAAAGCCTTAACCCAAAGGTAAAGATCAAACGAAACCCCAAGGGTTGCACATCAGATCTTTTATAGGTATTACGTAAAATATTATTAGGTGATGCCAGATCATTCCCCTTTTTTGTGTGAAAGAAATCAGCCAGCAGTAGGCTGCCATTATTCACACTTAATGCATTCTTCCTTGCATGGATAATTACCTTATCACAAGATAGTACCTGGAGCCCAATGACTAGGAGCCATAGGTGTGGTGTGGTCAGTGTATGTCAAATAAAACTTCATCCATCCACTGAAACCTTCCCTAAGATTGAGACTGATTTTCCTTTTGCTCACCTTTCCTCTTGTTTCTGCCCCAGAAACCCCAAACCCTTGGGATTTGAAGCTGCACACAAGGGCCCAAAAGCTTTTGGGGCGTTTTGACTGATGAAATGTAATAAAGCCCTAAATCTGAGTTCATCAGGTCACCTTGGCTTCGATGTCTGCTGTTAGTGGGTGAAGGCAAACCACCAGCTGTCACTGAAGGGGCATGCAGGGATGATCCTGCTTGGAAACAAAAGGGGTACATCCTCTCTCAAAGAACATTCCTCATAAATGGTGGCCAGGCTTTCCCAAATAATGCAGCTAGCAGATGGAAGAGAGCAGGGTTGGTGTCTCCATTTGCATCAGTGAATGCTTATCCAAATGGACTGACTTTCCAGGGAAAATGCATGCTATACAAAACACCTGACATCTGCTGAGCTCCAGGTGTCTGCCAAATTCTGCTGTGTCCCAGGTGTGCTAATTCCCTATGAAGTTTGCTGCTGCCAGCACAGTAAACGCATGTCAGAAGGGAAGATGGTGATGATCAGTCCCCCCGATAGCCGTTTTGGCTGAGTCAAATTGTGTTGCCGTGCACTCAATTCCCTGCTTATCACAGGATGCAGCTGTGTGCTACTGGAACCAGCTCTAATTGTGCTTGTGGCTGTCTCCTGGAGGATTTTAATAAGCTCTGCAGAGTATGTAGGAATTAGACAGTGTCTCTTTAAGCGATTTGTAAACCCCAGGGAGTACTGTTGGTTTTTCCTCAGAAGCCACCAGAACCAACCTGCATAGTGGTTCATGCAGGTAGTAAGGATTTGCTTGCTCAGCAGAGGCTGTAATTTTGAATGGAACAGTAGCTATGTGACTTCATATTCCTGACATTGTATGAAGAACAGATACACCATCCCCTGGTGAAGAGTCTAGTCTGTACAGCAAAGATGTGCAGTTCCTCAAATACACTACTGCTGTTCAGCTGGCAGTCACCCTTGATGCTGGCACCAGGAGTACCTCCTGCTGCAGCCCTCTGGGGGCACAGCTTAGAACTGACCTTTGTCAAATGGAGCATCTTGTCAAATGAGAACATTAAGAACTGTTCTCATTTCTCTTAATTAAAGTAAAAGAGCAAATTTTTGTATTATAACAAACAGGTTTATTCCTAAAAGTAAACACAAGCAGCAAGTAGTAAAAATAATGTGATTATTTTAGATCTTTATTGCAGAGCATCTGTAGTAATAAATATTTATCAGCTTAATTCACTGGTATAAATATGAGCTCATCTGCAACTTTTTTCCACCACACCACTTCCTCCATCATGGCGTGACATTTACCTGTTATCACCTGTTTAGTCCTTTGTAATCTGCCAGTGACTACAGATTCTTCTTTTTTTCCCAATGGTTACTTCTCTAGAAAAGTATTAGCGAAGAGAGCTAGCACATTATCATTTGGGATTTTCTTATTGATGAATAGGAAAAGATTTCTTTGTCTTTACAGAGAAAAAAAGAAAGAGAAACACATACAGTAATTTATTGTGTAGTTTCACTGAATAGAACAAAAAACACTGCTGCTTTTAATGAGTGGAATTCTTGAACAGGGCTAATTCCTGGGGAAAAAAAATAGATTGAAAATGGTACTGGGAGGTAGCCTTCATTTGTTTTCCCAAATACTCTGAAATCTGAGTCCTTGTTCTGGCTACCGTTGACCATAGGCCTATCATGAGAACACTGGTTTTAAGAAATGAGAGATCTGCCAGAATGACCGGGAAATAATTACATGATTGTGTTGGGCAGGGGGGTAGAATGAACAAAAAACATATAGTGATATATATATAGAAATAGATATATATATAGAATAGATATATAGAAAACATATAGTGATGAAAAAACAGAATAATGGGAAGCTAAAGCTTGTGTAGGTTCAAGAGTTAGAAAGATGCTTGGATAGACATTCCAGGTCAAGGGATCCTCACTGATTGCCAGAAGGTGAGAGGGGCAGGTGCTCTAGGCAAGACTCACTCCTTAGTTGCTCTGTTTGTTAGTGTGTTTCCATAAGCAATAGCTGCCAGCATCTGTTGGGAAACCTCTGGAGTAGCCAGACCCCTGTTCTAAACTCCATTTTTGTCTCAGTAAGGCTGGAACTGTCTCATATGTACTTACAAAGGCATGATGTTAAGTGGGGTCTTAACAGAATATGAACAATGAAATGATAATTGATAAATTAAAAAAATCCGTTTTTACCGGCACAAAGAATTGAATTATAAGACCACCCATCTGAGTGAAAAATCCTACTTTTTGTATAACGTTTGTAAATATGGGACCAACTTCACATGTCCAGGATGCACATGGCTTTCTAGGACCATAACATGAGTCTTGCTGTACCTGTTTAGAGGTCTCAGAGGGATGGCCAGGGATATCCCAGTGAGCCAAGTAGCTCCAGCTGTGAGGGTGGAGAAGAAACTGTGCATCAAGGAAGATGAGTTTCTCTGTGTTTCCCTGGCTTGGTAGAACAATACAGATCCTCACTTGGAGTGGACCAAGTATTGGGTCCACGTGCTCTTCACCATTAGGAAAATGCCCTTTGGAGCATTTAAAAAGATCTTTCGTTTCATAAAACATGTTTGGGGTTTGGTTGAATGGAAAATGAATTAATTTCAGATTAGCTTCCATTTGTAGCTTTTTTTTTTTTAAGCTATCAGTGTATGGGAGCTGGACTTGGTGTCTATGCCCCATTCTCTGTGAGAGCTCTTTGGAAAAATGAAATATGTGATTTCCCATATGTGTTGTCATTATGAGAACTTGGGAATTGTATCACCTTCCTCCCTTGCAGCCCTGCCTGGATGTTTTGGTTTTACCTCGTTTTCCCATCCCAGGATACCTACAGGGGACCAGAGATTCAGTTGATTTCATCCTACCCATCTCCTCTATTGATCTCCCTTTTCGCATTGCGCTGTCTGAACACCTCATTATTGCTTGGAATGCTTTGTCTCTGGTGACAAGGCTGAACCTCCTGTATGCCTGGACACAGACTCAGTTAATGTTGCTTCAGGCTGGGGGTGCACTGAGACCTGTATCTGCAGAAGGCAGAATGCAAACACACGAGGGTGGTTGATCACCAGAGCCCTTTCTCCTGCTTTCCATATTTTCCAAGTTTCTTCCTGTCATTTGCATTGGACAAACCCCCAATGATGATGTGCAGTGTTTGAAGAGCAGAGAAGGTGGTCCTGTGAAGGGAAGGGGAAGACCCTTCACCAGTGCTGGGGCATGCCTCAGTTCCCATCTGGCTGGTGCTCAGCTGATGGATCCCCCAGCTGCACATGTGCTCTCTGGCTCTCTCTCTGATAAATTGTTACATTATTAGCCCTTTTCAGGAGAGCAGGAGAATTTAGGATTGGGCAAAGATGCCTTTAGGATGAGTGTTTATTTGCTCACAAAACAGGAGGCATACACAGACTGAAAAGTGAGGGAATGGGAATTGGGTCAGACAGAAGCTTCCAAAAAGCTCAGCTTATTTGGAGAGTAGAAGAAGCAGCCAGAATAACAAACCATAGGACAGTGAAATTGATTCCCTGTTCCCTCTTCATCATACCCTCCTCCGGGTAAACCTGTTTCGGTTGATAGTGAATATTTCATGCAGTGCTGAGCGTTTTCCAAACTGTGGTGTCCTAGTTTTTCCACCTCCAGCCCCAAAGGAATGTTTTTACATCATGGAACTTTATTTTTGGGAAGGGGAGGAGGGAGCGGAGGCTGCAGGCTTGTGAAGAGACAGCAACAAAGGGTGTTTCAGAGAACAGCTTGGTTCTGATGTCTTGGCTAAGAATCTCACCTCTGCTCCTTCACTCCCTCCAGAAAACTCCATGAAAAGGGTCACATCCCAAGGGACTGGAGTACAGTTCCAATCAGAATAAACTAACCCTAAAAATGGCACCTTGGGTCTTCTCTCAGCAGACTGCCACAGTAGCTGTGTGTTAGGTGACAACAACAAGCTGTTGTCACTGTCTGCACTGCAGGTCCATAGAGCTACCAAAGAGAAGAGCTGTGTCTATTCTGCCTCACCCAGAGGACTGTCTCACTGCTGCTGTGCGCTGACTGTATCTTCAGGAAAGGGCAGGCACTGAATCTCATCCCTCTTTCCTTACCCCTTCATCTCCCCTCCACATAGAAAGACCAGCTAAGAGTTTGCAGGTGTGGCAGCGCAAGTCCATGGGCCTCATGGGTTCTGATCCAGTGCCCTCCAGTGTCAGTCTCTTTTGAGCTAATTGCAGTAAGCTTTAGGTTAGACACTGGGTCTTTCAAAGGAAACCCTCAAATCCTGCTGATAACTAAAGAACCAGAGTAGAGAGCAGTGACATTCTGTCACCTGGTTTTTTCCCTCTTTTAAAATCAGTCTTTTAAAAGTTTCCACCTTCATTTTTGTGAAGCAGATGGAAGGTGCCTACTTGAAACTGAGACCTTCCGCACCACAGTTGCCAGAGCTTCCACACCTCCAGCTGCCTCTGAAAATATCACAGAAGAATAAACTGC
Organism: Certhia americana; assembly: GCA_018697195.1. Taxonomy (NCBI): domain Eukaryota; kingdom Metazoa; phylum Chordata; class Aves; order Passeriformes; family Certhiidae; genus Certhia; species Certhia americana. The sequence goes on along the minus strand of CM031861.1, from coordinate 16,884,587 downwards.
CCCATTAATCTGCCAAACAGCTCAAAGTCTTGCATTGTATACCATCTCAGAAAATTCCAAAGGAGACTGGTATTCCAGATCCCGCTGTGCATTTGCGTTTCACAAGTGCATCTTCCCTTTAGGATAGGCAGAACAGCTATGAAGCCTGGAAAAGTCCCAGAGCCTCAATCTGCTTGCTCATATTAGCCTCCTAAAAGCACACTCTACCTGACCAGCTGAGTTAGCATCTACTGTAACTAAGATAGCAGCACAGCAATTCAGAGTCTGACTCACCCCTATGACAGACTTTGAAGCCCAGCACTTGCGTTGCACAATTCCCTGGATAGCCTGGTTTCTCCTACCTAGTCACGCTTGCCCTCTATGCTCAGTGCCCATTAATAAGGGGGACAGAGTGGCAGAGCTTGTTCCTCAGACCACTGAGCTGCAGCTCTGGATCCTCTGGTCCCCCAATGTTAGTCCCCAGTGTGGAGCGTTTGCTGTGTGGATTGTTAGTCTGCAGCAAGCTGTGTTCACACACCTTGAAGGACATGGGGCAGGAGCAAAGCATGAAACTGCTTAGTTAATGCTTTAGATTTGCGAGGTTTTAGCTGGTGGAAAAAAGGCCCGAGGAAGGTGATGGTACATCTTTCTTTCCTGGTGACTCTTATCCCCTTACAGGAAAGGAAGGGTAAAGGGAGGAGAGCAGAAAAGTTGTTCTTTCGTGGTGTGGTGGAGGCAAGAGGAGAGCTGTGGAATATCCCCAAAGCATGCTCTACCTCCACTGCATTACAAAACAGCAGTTCAGCAGGGGACACAGAAGCACATAGGGAAACTGCAGCTGAAACTAAGTGAACCTTTCAGTCTACTTATCACAGCATTTTCAGTCTCTGCTTCAAGGAGAAACCATAATAAATAAAAAAAATATATATCTTGCAAAAGGATCTAGTATCCATCAGAGAATTGGATGAAATAAAAAGTGACAAACAAAATCACCCGCTTCTGTTTCAGAAACTGTTGTTAAAAATAAACCATCCTTCACTGCTGCAGTGCTGCCAGCGTACTGCCTGTCTTTACATTCCCTGCGCATCTTGTATAGTTTAACAGCTCTCTCTGTTGTCATGACAAAGATTCCCTGCTTTTCAGCATGCAGCTTGCTCTGTTATTTCTAGTCCACCTGTAATGCTGTCTGCCTTCCCTCCCAGCTTACGAGGCATTGTATTTTCCTGTGCTCAGAGGGTGTGCAGTGCCTCTTCTTCCTCCTGACTGACATGAAGACATCTGAATTACTTGCTGACTCCTGATGGAGCCAGGGCAGTAGAGAAGAGCTGCAGCACCCACCACAATCAGATGCTCAGCTGTGGCAGCATGCTTTGAACTTGTATTTTACTTCATATGACATATTGCAGACTCTACCCCCCACTGCTTTGTTCTCTGCAGGCTCTAAGTTGAGTTAGTGGTGACATTTGAAATGTCATTTCTTCACTTGTCAGAGGGTGTGTCTTAGCATGTGTCCTGGCACACCAGACACCCTAGCTGTGTTTAAAGACAGAACAAGGGACCACCTCTGACCTGAAGCATTTATATCTATAATAGGCAATGCATGTAAAAAGGCAGGAAAATGTGGGTAAAATCCAATATCTTAATGTCTTCATTCTCTGGATATTGAACTGTGACACAGATAGATTAAGTAGCCCATGCAGGGCAAAAGAAGCTATTAAGAAAATCAGAAAGTGAAGCTAGACTCTGTATCACAAATCAGCACCTCAGCCTCACAAACTTGCCTAGTATATCCTGTCAGAGCAAGGCAATATTGATGATGGCATTTGCCAGAGTCTTAACAGACCCAGTGAATCCAGACTAAGTTAGGAGACCCTTAGACAGCTTTATGGCTTCCTTTGGATATTATTTCAGATAATTATTCCAACTTTAACTCCACCCTATGAAACCTCCAGGGTTTAGGTGGTTATGATTTGTTTGGAGGTATGCCAAAGGTGGGTTCAGATGCACAATGTTCCAATTTAAGTTTAGAACTATATGTATATTTATACAATAGAAAGTATTGCACTTTTCTTTCATTTTAGCATTCTGTCTGGTTTAGATGTGTATTTATGCCAAGCAGTATAATATAGTGTCCTATATTTGGAGTTCTTTTCTTGAGAAATTTGTAGAAAACTTTTGCTGTAATGAGACTGTCTCCTCCTACCTTTAGTGGAACCCTGCAGCAGCCTTTTTATCACCTCCAAAATTTAGGCATAGGCATACACTTTTCAGAGGGGCTTAGCTTCCATTCTTAGACCAGATTTTCATTTGACCAGTCCACTAAAATGTCTGAAAAACTTGGAAATCTATTTTTTATACTGTCCCTCACTGGAAAGGTGATTCTTCTTAATAACTTTACTGTGGGTAGTTCAGCAGCTGAAAATCTGCCCCCAGAGTACTTCAGTGCAGAGAACCCAATATTACTGAACATTTTGAAACTGTGGGCATTACTTGCTGCTGCCAGCCACAGGGGAAACATACTTCCTCAGGAGCATTCCTGAATGGGGGAAGTTGTCAGCATCTGGTGAAGCTTACCCTGACAGCACGTGAATTCCCAGCAGGAAGCAAATACTAAATGTAAGAAGCTTTTTAGTGTTTCTCAATGGTGATTTAAAAAAAAAAAAAAAAAAAATTATAATGGTTGCATTTTTGGGGAAAAAAAAAAAAAAAACAACTCCTTTAAGAAGAGACTGAAAGCTCCTTAATTCTAATGTAAGGAAATCCCTGGGCTCCAGTTTGAAGAATATTTTTCTTGGTGATGAAAAGGGTGCTCCCAGGTATCAGGGGCCTGATCCAGGTTACCTTAGCACCAGGAGGCGGCTTTACAGTGACTGACAGCAGTCCCTGGTGAGGAATATGTGCCAGTGAGGTGTTGAGCGCTGATGCTTCCTACACAGCCTGCTGCTCACATGTGTCCTGCAGGTCCTGGGGCTGCTGTCCATGTGATAATGACACTGCTCTGAAGTGACGGCTTGTTCCAGGGTCCCAAAGATAATTGGCTTGGAAAGGACAAAGGAACAAAACGCTAAAAGGACGGTGATCATTCCTGAATGGACTACCTTGCACCTGGCCACTGCCAGGGCTGTTGAGGGCTGGGAGGGGGCATGCAGCATAGAGGGGTGTCACTGAAGGAAAGAAAGGGATTCAGATGGAAGTCACCACCAAAAAACCATTAAATGCTCTCTCACTGGGTTTACCATTGTACTGGCCAAGTCCTGTGTGAAGGTAGAAGTGCCCCATGGGCACCAAAGCTGCCCTAGGGATCTGTGGAAAGCAGTTCTTTTTCTTAATTTCTCTCTGGATTCCTGCTATTTGTTCCACAGGACAAAATAACCACATTGTAAGGGGTCATCTGGTACAGTGAAGGGGTTGTTGTTTGTTGTTTGTGCTCAGTCATTGCTGCAGAGGCAATAGAGGCTCTGACATTGCTGCATCTGCTTTGCCCCAGCACATCAGGTCTTGTGCAGCTCCCTCTTTTTCTTTTGCTAAGTTGAAAAATGGGATTGCGCCTTACATTTTGGAAGTCCTGTTGGCAGTCCTGTTCTGGCTGGTGACTGATCTCTGGTTTGGAAAACCTGTTACTGTAAGAGAGACTTCCCTTTCCGTATTGCATAGTGCATTTTGCCAAGCAGTTACATTTGTCAGTAGCTTGAAGGGCACAGCCAACTTTCTCAAGTCTCTCTGCTACATTAAAGGCAGTAAAGTCATCTATCTCTAAGGGAAAGATAGAGGAGCCTCACAAATGCTCTGACTTTTGTTTTGATTACCATGATTTTACACTCCAGGGACTGAAAGGGAATAGCAGTTGTGCTTCATCCAACAGCTGGTACTTACATGTGTCCCTGACATACCTGGGTAGAAAACTGGCACAGAGTCTTTAGTCCAACTCTGCAGGAATTACAGTGGCCGTTTGTGTGGGAGGTTTCTTGCAGGCATATGTTTTAATGCCCTGACTGTGCTGGAACATCAGTATAACCGAGACCCAGCCGCAGCCACTGGGAGGAATGCAATACAGCTCTTTTTGCTGCTTCTAAGGTCCTCTGTTATCTCTGTTGTAGCCCAAAAAAAAAACTCCAAAAAAACCAAAACAAGCCAAACAACAACAACAAAAAATTCTCTTTAAAAGCAGTTGGGGAAGGCAGAGCAGCCCTTTGTGGCAAGGAGGAAACAACATCCTCAGTCTTTAGGTGTCTGCAGCTGTGGCAGAAGCAGTCACATTCCAAATGATTAATGAGCAGGCAGGCTGGCTGTGAGGAGCAGAGCTGAAGGCCCTTGGCAGAGCTGGCTGTGGGGATCCCCCAGGGAGAGGTGGGCTGCTCCAATACAGCAGAGAGAGAACTGGGGGCGGCTTACAGAGCTGACTGCACAGTAGGCAGCTGCTCCTCCTGATGCTGATGTTTTAATTGTTGGTGGCTTCGACAAACACTTATCTCACACCCCCATACTGCTTAGGTGAATAAAGGACTCAAGAAACATAGCTTGACCCCTTGGCAGTAGGTGGGTTTGGGGCTGGAGAAAGCAACTCTATTTAAAGAGGTGTTATAAGGGAAAGGGAAAAAGGAAAGAAAGAAAATCTCCAACCTTGGTTAAAAATAAGATATAATTCCTATTTTAACCCCTTGCCAAATTCATTTTGCTGGTTCAGGATCACTCCTGTAAAGTGCAGGTGGCATTTCAACCAAAATGACGGTGCTTCTAGATAGGCAGCCTGGTTTTCTATAGCAGAGAAGCAGTATATGCCCTCCTAAGCTGCACACAAAACTGTTTGGCAGTGCTTGAGGCGTAAAGTGATTGTTCAACTGTATAGTTTGTGCATCTGCTGGATCCCTGGTGTGTTGTGGAAAGGGAAGTTTGCACAGGATTTGGAGACAGCCAGAAGGTCAAGAAGAGCAGCACGTGGCAGGAGCAACAGAACAAAATTGCTTACAATAAAAGTCATTCTGCCAAATAGGACTTCTGGTAAAATGCACACTTACCCATGAAGGCAATCCCCTCGGGTCATCTGAAAACCCTTTTGGTTGAATTAACAGTATGAGGGAGAAGAAATTGGGCTGGACAAGCTGCTTCTGGCCTACATTTGAAATTCAAACTCATCATTCATGTAAACTCTATGTTTTAGAGTTAAGAATTAAGAATCTGTAGATTCTTACAGTCCTGTGTCACCTCTGAGGTCCTGGGTTCTCTTGTAACATCAGAACCCTTCTCCCAGAAGAAAACTTGCTGCTAACTGGGTGTTCAGTTGTATCCTCAGGTCTAAAGGAGAGATCCCATTAAAGAGCTGATTGGAAGTGCTGACTTCCATTTGGAGTCCTGGAGAATATTCACACCTGGAATTCATGGAAAAGCATGAGGAAGAGCCATTACAGTTACGATTAAAGAGAGGACACAGCTACATACTACACATTTTTTTTTCTCTCTCCAATGAGCATTGCCTTATTTGAAAACATTCAAAACACTTTTAAAGGAGGGCTGTTCATTTTTTTTCCTCTTTTGCTTACTTCAGAATCAAAGAAGTGCTTCATGTTTCCTTAATAAGAGTGTATCAGAGCTTTCTGTATATTTTCTCTAAGTGAAGCTTTGCTCATTTGTTTGAAGGTAGAACTGACAAACTCAGGCCTTCAGTAGGCTGGCAGCAGCCTCCTCTCCTGTGGGCTTTATGTGACTGATCATTTGCAGATCATGAACAAGATAAGGGACCAGAGAGACACAAGAGAGCTCCAGGGATCTTGGCAAGCCTGAAGAGTGCTAAATTATACCCTGTGGAGGCATCTCAGGTTTCTCAAACAGGTCACTGTTCCCACAGAAGAAAGAGGGACTACGATAAATGAAGACTTGTCCAAAGGAATCTCATCAAAAAGGTAGCTTTGCAAAATGCGTGTGTAATGGGTCAGAAGTAAAGACTATTCACACTTCCTGGTTGGCCACCAAAAACATTCACATTGGCCACCATTTCAAACTAAATGTGTCACTCTCCCATAGGCCTACTGGAACTTGCAAAGTGATTTTTTTCTCACTTTCTTTCATCACTTCTCTGTCTTTTATTTCTTTTATTGCTATACAGTCATGGTGTAGACTAAACACGCACTTCAAACACTTTCTGGAAACGGACGTAAAACATTTTCTACAAGTTCCAAGTCCCCAGCCATCCTGAAGGGAATATGGAAAATGTGTGGAAAATTGCCAGGAAAATCACTCTTGCCTTAGGAAAAAAGTGGTTAACAATTTGGAAATGTTAGCAAGAACAAGAATGCAAAACCAGAGGAGGAATAGTCAAAAGAAAAGGGTTCTCACACTTTCTAGGCTTTCACAGAATGTGGTTGTTTTTATATGGCTTCTGTGGCAGCATAAGGAATGCACTCTAAAATAAAGAATAGGCTCCCAGATGTGTAACATTGCCCTGCTTTAAATACAGGAACAGGTGGGCAGGAGAATAGTACCAAAGGACAGGATGAGACTGTGGATAACCCTCAAGTTGTCCATTTGGGATGGAGTAAGACTGTTACCAAGGAAAGGAAAAACTCTGATTAAGAGTTGTGTAGATCTCTGCAGGGAAGAGGGATGGCCTCCTAAAATCACCACAATTCTTTACCAGCTGCTGATACTCTGGGTTCTGTATGGTGCAAGGAGAGCATCTGTGTGCTACTTTCCTCACAAATACGTTTGCATAAGCCAGGATTCAGCACGTGAACTTCACAGCACAGGCACTGTTTCCTCAAATCTGAGGTAACTGCTGGGTTTCCTCAGCATGGCATCCGCCTCAGCAAGATTTTGGTTGCTTTTTTGTCTGTCCTGTGTTTGTGTGGGAGGCAGTATAAGCTTGGGGAAAAGGCTTTCTCTATTGGAAAGAAGGGAGCTAATTATGTTTCCTGTAAAGAGAGGTAATTGGTTTTCCCTTCTGTAGAGAGAGGATGGCATGAACAGCATCCTTTGCCTTTTCATTCCAAAACTCTGTTGTGACTGTAATGCTGAGTACGGGAAAACTCCCTGATTCACAGGTTGTTTTTCACATGTTCCAACATCTGGGAGCAAGGTTCAGCTGACTGGTGAACAAATGTGATCTCTTGAAGAAAACACTGAAAAGTTGGGGTGGGAAGGATTACATCTAGCCCAGCTGTCCATTTCAAATATTGCGGGTTTCAAATTTAGCCTGCCATCTTCTCAGCAAATTGTTTGTGATCACTTTTCAATCTGCACATATAAGTGTTTTTTTAAGTATTGGGCAAGTGCAAGGGAGTTTGAATTAGATTGTGAAAGCAAAATGCCTGTATATGTGCCAAAGCATCCCAAGGTGTACGGCTCTAAGGTGGTATGATTTAAGTGAACCCCAGTTTTCAAATTCTTATCTTTTTTTTGGAATGCATTCTCTGCATTCTTTCAGGAATAAATGCAATAAGCATGTCCATCCAAGTCCATTGTCTTCAGAGAATTAAGCTAATTTGTTGGAACTTTCCTGTTCCTTTAGCTATGTAATTTTTGTCATTAGCACTTCCTTTAGCGTTGTCACCTGATGTACCGAAGTGTTGTGTTCTGTCTTTGCTCTTCTTCAAAAGCCAAATAGCTGTGAATTCTGTGTTAGATGTGATACATAGGACAGGTACAAAGGAATGGGAAGAGACTCAAATAATGGCACCTAAGTTGACTATTTTGCTGATGCATAACCACAGCTTCCTCAAAAATAATAAAAATACCACCTTCTCAAATTTAATATAACTTAATTTCATTGCTCTCCCTGATCTCTGTACAATAATGCTGTGTTGGTGGGTGCATCTGCACTGCAGTACAACACTTGTCATAACAATATAGGTTTTTTTGGAATGACACAGGTAATTCAAGACCATGCTTCTGAAGTGATTGTCACTATGTGGAAAAGAGGACCTGTTTTAGGGTAGGGAATATGTTTGGCTTAGTATGGTGAAGCTGAAGAATTCATCATCAGAACTCAGAACAGCTCTGGAATACTGCAGGATCTGAAAAGTAATGTCTGAGGTGCAGATTCATAAATAGAAAGGCAGGCCTCATATTACAAGACCCATCTCTAGAGACCTCAAACTTAAAGATGGAATTTGCCAATCATTACTGGCTGGCTCTGGTCTCAGTAGAAACAGTCCCATGAACTTTGAGATAAGGAGATAGGCCAATGCCAAGTACTTCGGAAAGTCTGACCTGACTGGATAATGTATTGGAAAACATAATGAAGATGTGAAAAATTATTGTATTCAGCACCAGAGCATATGCTGGATATGGCCAGAGGTGTCTTAAGTCCTCATTTCCTAAGTAGGTTCAGAAGTTGAGGAGAAGGAATGATCTAGCTTATCCCCATCATTTGTTTTGAGATGCTCGAGAAACTATCTTTACAATGTTGTTTGTAAACCTTGCTTGCCAAGAGGCTTCTTGATCCTGATATTGATGTTGATAGTCTGCAAGATGTCATCAGCACCTCCAGCAATAAGGGACTGGTGTGTGTTGAGAAGGATATGAGAAGAGCAGAGATAAAATAACTGAGAAACAAAATGTTCCTTCGTTGCTGTCTTTGATCTCTTAACTCCCAGCTGTGAGAGATCCTGGTTGCTGATGGCAGCAATGGACTAATTTTCTACAGCTTCTGTTGCTTGTACAAAACAGAGGAAGATGTTGTCTTCACTGAGGGGAGTACAAGTCTTGCTGTAATATCTTTCGTTGCAGGCTGAACCTGACGAGAGGCAGGGAGTGAGCACAGGCAGCCTCAAGACTAAGGCAAAATAGGCAATTTTATTTCCTCTTCTCATCTCTTTCTGCCTCTTGCTTTGTACTTCAATTCCTGCCTTATTAGTCATGCTTTTGAAGAATAAACCCCAATGGAAAACTCCCAGACAGTGTGGCTGTGTTTGCAGTATCCCTGATGCGATGGAAGAGGAGACAGGCACAATGGACAAAGTTGTTGTGTCAGGGTTAACATCATCTTGAAAACTTGTGCCTTTTCTCCAAACTGAGGTACAGCAGGTGAGGGAGGGGAAAGTTCTATGACAGCCATTTAATTGTCCACTAGTAATTTACTCCTGACCTGGAGCTGAGGCCACTAATTTTGTTATGTGAGTCACCAGAGCTGAGAGAACAGGCTTTGAGCTCACCTGCTGTTGGCTACATCCAAACAGGTAGCCCAGAGATAAAGATATTAAGAGGTTACTGCTGATTTCCCATGCTGTTTCAGTCCTGTTTTGCAAGATATGAAAAAATATGCTTGTGGTTGAGGTGGGTCTCGATGAAAAAGTTGTATTTCCACATCCAGATCAGTGGGCAGGGATGGCTGAAACTGAAGTGCTGGTTCATGTCATTACAGAGGTGTGGTCACATCACTAGAGAGATGCACTGGGGGCAGAATTTTAGGACAAAGCAGACTGATTTCCTATCACAGATGAGAGGAAGTAGTTCTTGGGATCAGTGTCCCTAGGATGGAATGGACATGGAAGTACTAACATAGAGCTGGTGTATGTGAGATAGGAGCTGCTATTTATGCTGCAGGGTGATGGAAACCACTGGCGACCTGCTGGGGCAGAAGAACTGGCCTGAAGGGTTTCTTGGCCTCCCTGAGTAGCCAGCCTCTGGCTCCACAGTTTGGCAGGAAGGCAGCTGTTGATGCCTGTGCCTGCAGCTGCCAGGCCTCCCCTCAAGGCTCCCTCTTTATTTCAAAGCAAAGTGCAAAGATGAACTCTGTGAATATGTGTTGCCCTTGGCCTTTTCACAGCTCCTGGATGAGGTTCATGCTGCTGTTTGTCTGGGATAGTGTCCCTGTGGGAGGTGCAATTGTGCTTCAACACCGTATTTTGCAAACAAAGGGGTGAGCTGTTGGATGGTTCAGGCTCTGCTTCTGTCACTGCCAGCTGTGAGGGACTACTGGGTTGGAGAACCCCTTCTAGACATCAGCTGGTAGTATCTCACTAAGTTTATTAATTCAGCTGAAACGACATCCTACGAGTCAAATACATATAAATACCTATCTAAAGAGGTAAGGGGCAACCAAAAGTGAATGACAGGAGAATATAGCAGAATAACAGAAATCATATTATCTGTTTTCTACTTGAAGGAGGGCAAAGGGCAAGGCAGGGATGGAGTCTGGCATTCTACCTCCAATCTCTGCAGAGCTCCAGCTATTCTGCCCTCTCCTGGGGTATTTGTTACCTCCCTTATTTCTTAGAGAACCAGAGATGGCCATTAAGGAAAGATGTAGAGAAGGGAACAGCAGCAATCCCATTGATTGCTTCTGGAAGACTATTACAGAAAATGTAAAGGACATTTGTGTAAGACAATGCCAAAGAGCTAAACAAGGCCAGTGTGACTAATGGAGAAAAAGAGGAAGAGAGAGAAAGAGGCTAGCTGAGACGCATAGGAAATGGGAGAGAAGTCATCCTTTGAAGCTTTTCCAAAATTATGCTTTTAAATTTCTCTTCCAGATGGTGGACTCCCTCAAGCATCCAGTCCATGGTACAGTCAGCATCACATCACTGTCTCAGTCCCATTCCTAGATGCTCTTGGGAGCCCCTCTGCCTTATCATATCCTCAACCAATGCTCTCAGAAGCTCCACACTATATTTTTGGCAGGAAATTTTGCTGTGCTGTTCTATACCAACTCCTTTGTGCTTGCCCATATCTTCTTAATGGGTTTCAGCATCTTCTGCATTCTCCACACACTTTGGCTCCAGCATTCTAGTGTTACGTTTGGTATTACCCATATTAAATTCATGATGGCTCAAATAATACAAGAAGTTCTGCACCTGTATTATTTGAAGCTGAACTCTCCATGCTCCATAATTTTACAGTTTTACAGAGAAATCTATGTGGAGTGACTGTTTTTTTGTAGCTGAGCATAGCAGCCCACAAGGCATTAAATGTTCAGGGCTGCACCTTCTCTCTTCAAGAAGAGAGGAAATCATTTATGGGGGAAAATTACTTATGGATTGTGCTCCTTTCCTGCACAGGGCCATACACACCCCTGAAATGAGCCCAGCATACAATTCTATACGGGCTGCCCAGGGAAGTGGTCACAGCACAAGCCTGACAGAGTCCAAGAAGCATTTGGACAATACTCTCAGGGGCATGGGGTGACTCTTGGCGTGTCCTGTGCAGGGCCAGGAGTTGGACTTTATGACCCTTGGGGATCCCTTCCAACTCAGGTTATTCTTTGATTCTGTGCCTTGCTAGGGGGGACTAGACTTACAGCTCTACATTTGGGGTCAGCACTGTAGATATGGCGTGGCAAGGAGAGCTGCACACACAACAGGCACTGAGTGTGCTGCTTTGGAGCAGTGGTTACCAGTGTTCACACAGACTTGCCTGTGACTGCTGTGTGGGGGTGGCCAATTTCTCATAAATGCCAGGCTGGGTGCACTGTGTACATTAACATTAAAAACCAGGATAAGGAGGGAAAAAGAAAGGCGGGTCAAAGATCAGGTTATTTCTCTTGTAGAGTGGCTGCAGGTTTGTGTCCTGTGTCCTGCACTGCTCGGTGATGGCAGCCAGGATGTGGCACTCACTGAAGGTGACAGGAGGCACAGGGAGGGTATTTGCCTTCCAGTGAAAGGGGCCTATTCTGCTGACTGCTGGCAGAGACTTGTGTGTCAGTCACTCGTTAGCTGTGTACCACCGGGCAGCAGATCATCTCAAGTGCTGAATGAATAAATCCACTCCTTGTCAGCTCCCATCAGTGTCTCTTGCATGAAGCCCTGATGCTTCTTAAAGCAGCAGACGCTGCAGATAAGTCAAAGTGCCATATTTACTCGGGAGCTGATGGCAGAGCCCTGAGGAACATGGCAGGTGTTAACTACAGAGTTAAACCGTGACGTTCCTGAGTAGGATTTTCCATGGCTGGATAACCTGTAGGATCTGTCCTTCAAGACCTTAGAATCTTTGTGTCAGGCCAGGCCATGAATCCTGTTGTGGAGGTGCACTGGCAACAGCAGAAAGGATTTCCAAGAAAATTAGCACAGTATCTGTCCAGTCAGCTGCATACTCTCAGACTTTATGTTAAATTTTGAAATTCAGTGGAGCTTTAAGAGTTGCAGTTTTGAAGGGACCATGGAAAAAGACAAGCAGAAACTGACATTTTGGTATAATACTACTTTGTGGAAAGTAAATTTCCCCCATAAAGCTTCATGCTATAGAAGTCTGCACATGCAAATTTTAAAATCAAATACACATCTCACTTGCTTCTCACACATACCTATTTTCATTTTCATGAACAAACAAACTAAAATTTTGGTGGAATGAGCTCATAATAGAGCCCTCAGTAAAATGAGGAATTGCTCAGCTTTCCACTAATTTTGTCTGTTTGTTGTAAGTATTTTGTAAAGCATTGTCTAGCTGTCTGATTCTGTGGAGATCTAAGTCTAGCTTTCCCCCTCATTTATACTTTTTGTAAAATCTTCTTGTAATTACTAGTACTTAACAGAAAACCTGAATTCATGTTAAAACATTTAATTAGTCAAAATTGTGTAATAGAAGATTTCTTCCAGATACCACTTAATGATCATTAGAAGGTCTGATTCAAATCCCACCTAAGTCAATTGATGTCTTTTGTTGACTTCAAGACATTTTGAAGCTGGCTCAGTACATTCAGAAATGTGAGATTAATGGCTATGATAGCAGCAAGAAATACTCCCCACAGATACACAACTTTCATGGTTCTCCATTTGCATTCATAATAGGCTACTGAATAAGTTCTGGAGAAAGGTAATGAAAGGTCATTTTAAGCAAAAAATCAGCCAAATTCAGAGCTTCAGAGGAAGATACTTCAATGTTTAATCATTTAAACCCTTTTCCACTTCAGCTCTATTTATGCTCCCATAGAAATTGTGGATGCAACTGATATGCATTAGCATTAGATTTTTTGGTATTGCTTACATCTAGTAATGGCTTAATCTCTTTGGAGGAAAGATGTCCCATCCCAACAGTGATGACCCTACAGGGCATAATGGGCCTGCAGTTACTTATTGTATAAAGCCATTTCTGCTTTAATGCTGTTCTCTTCTGATTTCAGGAGTAGCCTATTTCTGTCATTATGGGCAAGAGTGAACAGGTGACTTAGACAGTCTTCACCAAAGCCAGGCATTTTTCACCGTTTTTAACTTTCAGCCCTACATAACATGAAAACTTAAGTACCAAATTAATAAAACCCCAGGTATTTTGCTGTGATGTTTCTGCCATGGCAGGAACACAGACTTTTCAGAGTCAACCTAATATTAGTTTCTTCCTATGAGATGCCTTTGGTTTTGCTACTTCAACTCAGTGAAATGCTACAATGATTTACTCGTGCTTTCTATGCCCTCATCATGGAAATGCAAATTACTGCACAGCAGGCCAGACAATGGAGATAGTAGATGCTCTTGTACAACGTTTCCAACCTGAGTTCTAGCCTGAGGAGTTGGATAAGCAGCCAAATCTCCGTATCCTTTGAAGTTGATTCTAAGTGTAGAGAACTCTGAATTCGGAAAAGGTCTTGTTCTGGATGAGTTTCTTGTAACTGAGGGACAGCCATGAGTTCTGAAAAGTACTTCATAGTTACCTCAGTGTAGGGTCAGCAGTAGACAGAGCTTGATTTTCACAAGAAAACCTACCACACCTTCCCTCCCTGTGCCATTTTGCTCTGTGAGTAAGGAAAACAGCATAGCATGTTTGCATCCTGCACGAGTTTGCTGCCCTTCACCATTTCTGCAGCTCTGGAATTCCTTCTCAAGCCAGTGTTTTGAGTTATATGGGAGCTACTGATGCTAATGAAGAAAGAGAGGGCTTTCTGGTGTGCTGCTGGTGAGCTTCAAAGCATCCAAGGAGGAATGTCATCTGCTGTCCCCCAGCTCTTTGCATGTAGGTGTACTTTGATAAACTGCTAGCAATGGTTGTTGCATAATGCTTGCACACATTTTGTAGATAAAATACAGCCTGGTAATATAAGACAGCTGTGAGCCTCATTTTTCAAAGAGCAGATGGGTCATGAGCAATGCAATAGTTACTGAGCAAATGAAAACGCAAGAGAAAAGGAAACTTCCTTCTTCACTGAGACAAACTATCAGGCTCCCTTGGGCTGCCCTCCTTGCTTCCTAAATGAATTAACATCCTGTGTGCCTGACTCAAAAGGCAAGAGAGCAGAGCACTTGTTACCAGTGCAAATTTGCTGACAGGATGGGCTTAAACCAGAGAGATGTGATTTCCTCTGGGGGAGAAAGTGAAGTAAACATGGAGGAGAGGGATGCAAAGTATTGCATGATTCCTCTAAGGGTGGCGTTGCCCGTGTTGCACTTCGTCATCAGCTGAATCACTGGAGCATCCTGTCAAATCAACCTCCTGCACAGATTTTTAGAACCTCTAATTGGCACCTGCACGGCACCTGCACAGCTACATGTTACCAGTGTGTCTCCTTTTGCCCTGCACAGCCTTTCACAGCTGTTTCTCCCAGTTTCAAGGCAAAGTCAGTAGCCCACCATGGCATGAGGCACCCCTGGCTTTAGTTGGGATCCTGTGATGTGACCCAGCCTTCATGGAAAAGAAAAGCTTTGCTTTATTCCTTTCTCTTTTAACCATTAGGTAAATGTTTCTCTGTGTTTCCTGTTTATCACAGGCTCTGAGCCTCCCTAGACAGGCTATTCTGAGCTTGCCCTGCTTTCTGATAATTGCATGTGCATTAAAGCAAACACCCCTGCAGGGTGTTTCTCCTCTCCCCTGTCCTTGCCAGCTCAGAGCTGGACAGCATTCTATGGCTTGAAAACACAGGGCTGCGCAAAAAAGGCATGCCAGGGGCTGGCAAAGCTTTGGGGAAGAAGGCAAAGCTTCATGCTATTTCAGGCCTCTGTTACTTTGCCAATGAGTTCAGATACCTCTCCTTTCTTTCCTAGTGACATGATGGCTGCTAGGTCCTCCTGAGCTGTGCATCAGTGACATCGCTATTGAGATCTACAGTCTGTGTCCAACCCATATCAATTACTGACTTCTTTGTAGGGATATAAAAAATTAACAGGATCCAGGGGAGTCACCATCGGTACTGACTGCAGTAGTTATTCTGAGAAGGTGGTCTGTTGCATATTTCTCTGAACTCTTGTTTTGCATTAAAAGGAAAAAGAGGCAGGATACTGCTGTAAGATTTTTTGAGGATGAGTTTTATCAGACTGCTGTTTGGAGAGCTGGGAATCTCTAGATCCTGAAGTAATATAACCCTTAGTGTCTTGTGGTGCTACATGGGACAAAGTCTTGGGACTTCGAGAAGTACAGTAATGACATTTTTCCTTCATAAATGCCCTATCACTGAAGGGCATTACCTGAAAGTCTTACTTGAGATGAGTAGATCAGTTTCGTCCTTGGTTTACAGATAGAAGAGGTAGCAGACTGTGGAAAGCTGACAACACACCAATGAACTGAACACACTGCAGTCAAATGCTGCCAGGCACACCAAGACAGATGCTCTCTACGTACCTGGCTTGAAATTGAGACCTCCAAAACTGTATTTCTTCTTAGGATATAGTTCCCAGGAATTAAAAAATATGCATAGAACCTTTTACACTCTCACACTTACAATGAGAGAAAAGCAACTTGGGTTAATTCTTTTCAGTTGGTTCCTTAGAGAAATCTGTAAAGTCATAAGTGGATATTGCCTTTCTATTCTGATTTTCTGTTACCAAACATAGGCCATACAGTACTGTAGCTGAATTCCTTCCTCCAAGTGGTAGTCATAACTCATTGCCTCTTCTCATGCTTTAAGACAGTAACCAAGCAGGACCCTGGCCGGATGCTACCATCCATCACTCACTTGATCTGAACTTACATTGCCACTGAACCAATGAGAGGTTTCTCTGAAGTGAATCACCAATGCAGTTACACAGTCCAGCTGCAGGGAGTTCTATTTTTCATGGGCAGGATATCTCCAGGAGGAAGACTGGGGATGGACTAGCTTGTCATAGCTAGTGCACTGGTCACATTCCCCATGAAATACCTGTTCTTACCCATCCAAAAGGTACTTCATTCAAGTTGCAGTTTCTGAGCAGCTGCAGTACATCTTGCTGATGGTGAATCTCAGTACTATTGGGAGAGCATTGTGTGTGCTTCTTCTGTTTTGTTTTTCCTCATTTTTGAAGCAAATCAAACTATCAGTTACAGGGCTGAACAAGCCCACTGCAAGTATCATTGCATATCTTGTTAGAGAGAAGAGTAACAGGTCTTTTTGAAGAGGAGGCAAAAATGGAATAACCTGGCTACCCCCTGGGTCTATGGTGAAATAGTTAAACAGTTGAAACCTACCCAGCCTTTGTTTCCTGTTTGTATAAGTAGCTTTCATCAGAGTGCTGGTCATGAGTAAGTTAACACCCACAGAGCTGTCACCATCAAGCACTGTGTATCACTGAATTCCGAGCAGTTCTGGCAGTGCTGAACTGCATGCATACATGTTTAAACGCATTCCCCACTTCTCTGAAGGAGCTATTTTCAGAGATCCCAAGTGTGGAAGTGGAATCTCTCAGATGACTTTTGACTTTGCACAGGGGAATAAGTGTCTTTGAAAGACTGAGATTGGCACATGTACAAATACACTTTCTTCCATTCTTGTATGTGAGGAAGGCTAAGGATGATACAGTGCAAAAGTTGCTTTCGCTGTTGTTATGTGGTGCTGTAGAGGAAGAGAGATCTGGGGTGATAACCAACATCATGGAAAATCCTCCTCTGCACAGTGCTGCAAACCACAACTTTCTAATTTCCTGCAGAGTATCTTACTGGCATTCAAGTAAAGTTGTGTGTGTTCAGGTTTAGCAGAGGTTATTCTCTGAGGAAGTCAGTGGACATCAAGAACTAAGGTATACTGGGGCAAGTTCCTAATTACTCCTCTGATCCCTGAAGGGCAGACATTAAGGGGTGGTTTTGGAGTTTGTTCATGGCTTGTTTGTTGGTATAGCAGCTCCAGGACAATCAGTTATTTAAAGGACTGGAAATCCTACCTGGTTGTCCTTGTTTGCTTCTTTAGGTCTTTTTCCTGCCTTTGTGGATTCCTTGAAATTTGTCACACCCGACTGTGCAATGCTTTGACTGCATCTTGTTGCGGAGTTTGTTTCACATGTCCAAAGTCTCCACAGTGCTACATTAGCTGCCTTCCACATAGCCTAGGTCAAATCAGAGCAATTACAGTGTGGTTTTGAGCAGCAGAGCAATTTTGCTAACAGTTGAGGAATTGCCCTGACTCCGTCTCTAATGAATACCTTTAGTGGTCATGATAGGAATTTTGGGTGAGAACAGGGCTTGCACTGATTACAGGGACTTAGTCACAACTTGTTAACTCAGCATTGAAAACATGCTCTTGGAAGCAGCCACATTTCGGCAGGCTGGGAATTGAGGGAAAGCACAGTCTTGCACTTAAGGCTCTAAACACTGTGTCTCCAGTAATCTGGTTTAATTTCTTCTTGTGCCTTGTACTTCTTGTGTCACTTCTTATCTTACTTTCCCTTTCTGCGCCTCAGTTCTGGAGCTTTAAAATCACACTGCTGTGTATCTTCTCTCCCTCATCCATGGCAAGTTCTTCAGTATGGGAATTTTCTAACGTTAATTGAGTATGCAGTTCGTAGAGCAGCCACACCTGTGGCTGTGGGAGGTCAGGAGAGCCCTACGTGACATCTTAGATTTTCTGTACTTTGAGGACTATGTCATTGGCTTTGGATTGTGAGGCAGGAACAGCCTTGAATACCCATGTAACTCCCACAGCTAATTTTCTTTGGTAGATTTGGGACTTTTCTTTCAACCTTGAAATTTTGCTGGGTTTGGTTCTGCAGGGCAGGGAGTGCTGAGACTGAATAACCTGAATTTTTCTTCAATTATGTTAGTGCTAAATAAGATATATTGTTACAATTTTCCATATCCTCTGCATATGAAGATGAGTGGAAAATGGATACATGGGAAGAATGTGACAATACCTAGTGTATTCTAAGACCAAGCTTCTAATCTTCTCTGTTTCTTTTTGTTTCTTCCAGGTGGAGCGGGAAATAGCCATCCTGAAGTTGATAGAACATCCCCACGTTTTAAAGCTGCATGATGTTTACGAAAATAAAAAATATTTGTAGGTATTACTGGCTTTTGCCAGAGGAAGGGGAAGGGAAGGAGGAAGAAAGGGAGGGAGGGAAGAAGGGGGAGAGGGATATTAGGGTTTTGGAACTTGGTCATGTTTCTGACAGAATGGAACAAGTGTGTTTTCACCTTGTGCTGGTGTGTGTGTGTAATACTTGGTATTTGGATGAGGAATGAACACTCAGTATTTCCCTGGCTTTTCTCATGTTCTTTTCTGTACCTCCATAGAATCACAGAATCATTAAGGCTGTAAATTTATCATTGTCCAACCTACTGCTACCATATTCACCTCTAAATCGTGTCTCCAAGTGCCACATCCACAGGTTTTTTTGAACACTTCCAGGAATGATGATTCCGCCACTTCCCTGGACAGCCTGTTTCAATGACTGACCACTCTTTTCAGTGAAGAAATTGCTCCTAATATCCAATCCAAACCTTCCCTAGCACAATTTAGGGCCACTTCCTCTCATCCTGTCACTTTTTAATTGGGACAGGAGACTGACCCGTGGCTACAGCCTCCTTTCAGCAAGTTGTGGAGAGTAGTAAGATCCCCCCTGAGTCTGCTTTTCTCCAGGCCAAACACACTAGCTCCATCAGCCACTCCTCACAGGACTTGTGCCCCAGACCCTTCATTGTCTGGACATTCTCCAGCACCTCAATGTCTTTCTTGGTGTGAGCTTTTACTTATAAGAAACTTACATGCTGTTTCTTTTCCTCCTTAGAAGAAAGAGAACAAACCAATGTTTTATTTAAAATAACAAGACAGACGGAAGCATTGTACCTGTAAGATCTGGAACCATTTTGAATCGAAGCTGTAACAGACTTAGAATGGACAATTTTGATAACCTCCTTTGTCTAACAGTTTTCATTGAAATCCTCAAATCTCACTAAAAGTGTTTGAAATTTGTCCCATCAGCAACAGATTTTGGTTTTAAGGGCCACTGTAATCCCCTGATGGTTCTGCAGTGACAGTTATGTAGCAAAGCTTTTTTTTTTTACGATTTTTTTTCTCCAGATCATTACCAGTGCCAGACAGGGATGTTGTCTGCAGACAATCACTTTAGCTTGATTTAGGGCACTAAATATGTTGTATCTGTTGTTAAACAAGCAGGCCACATTAATCTTGGCACAACAGGAAAAAAAATCAATGTTCTCCAGATAGAAAAGGGTGACCCAGTAGGGAACTCTGCTATTTCCAGCTTTTTATCAGGTTATTACAATTAGAAGAGAGTGGTTAAAAAAGATTAAACAGTTTTTAAAAGCCACCATCCACTGGTGACTTCCTTTTAGTGTCTCAATACAAGAAGGAAATGACTGTTTATCCAAAGAAAGTGTGTTGAATGGAGGGAACAGTCCCTCATGGACTATTCATCCAGTCTTGTTACTGAAGCAATGAATTCCTATTCTGAAAAGCGAGGCCTCTCTGCCTAAGGCTTAGCTTAGTAGAGCAGGCAGTAATTTCCTTTGGATTCCCCCTCCTCCTTTGGGGCAGAGCCTGCCATCCGTGGTGGAATGCAGTTGCCAGAAAGAGCTCATGGGGGCACTGGGTGGAGGCTGGCTCAGATGTTTTCAGAGCTGTATGCTCTGAGTGCTCTGTCCTCAGTGGCATAAATGGTCATGGCTCCATGATGCCCTGTTTGCCGCAGATGAGGACAGAGGCCCAGATCTAACACAGCCTGCTCTGTGTGCAGAAGGGCAGCAAAGGGAAATCAGGCTTTACATAGAGTACGTTCTCCTCCTTTAATCCTGAGAAGAGAGACAGAGGACATTTTCTCTTGAGACCCCTTTTCTGATTTAAAGAGAGGGAGTGTTCTTCCTCGTGATGTTGGTTTCTGTGTTGTGTAAGCCTAGGTTTACACATACAAGTACACACTCTTACATGAACGGAGCAAACAGCTGACGGTGACAGTGGTGACAATGTATGAGTACATGCAGAAGAAAGGCCACCAGGGGATGGGCTGTAGAGGTGCTGAAGCTTTCTTCTTGCTCTGAAAGAAAGCCAGAAGCATTCCTTCTTTACCCCATGAGACTTGAGGGCTATTTTGCTCCCTGTGAAAAATATCTGGTGCTCAGAGCAGTGGGAATGGTGTTACTCTATTATTTTAAAAAAAAAAATGCTGCATTTATTGGCAGGAAAACATCTTCATGATGAAAATCACCTTGAAAAGGAAAGCATCTCATATCTTTAAACTATGTCTGGATAACCTGGCTTCTAAAAAAACGCTGGGGCTCCAAAGTGTGCTTTGCCAAGGACCATTTAGCCTTTAACAATCACTAAGTCTGCTTTGTGCTGTAGCTCCTCTGCCTGTGAGATTAAGCTGTCTGCATCCCCCTGCAAAGGCACCAAATCCCTCTGCTGAAAGACACTGACTCTGAAAGAACCAATGACTGTTAATTAAGTTTCATTTTTCATTAGTCGCTATTTTAAAGAAAGGGCACAATGCAGAGCTTCTGCCAAGCCTCCGTGTTCAAAATTAGAAACAGCTGTGGCCTTTGATGAATCTGAGGAGTGGAAGAGACTGCCTGTAGAGGGGTGAGGTGCTACAAGTGCGTGGGGGCTGAGAACTGTGTATGCATGTACTTCCCAAATAACAAGACACAGTGACCTCTGGTTCTCACCAGCATCAGGAAAGGGATTGCTCTCTGATTGTGGCAGCACCTTTCCATCATGCCATCCCAACATTAGCAGTAGTGGCATGGTTTCAGAGAAGCTCATGAATTATGGGTGGTATTTCAGAAGCTAGAGACTAATCACAATGCAGCACTGGGGAGCATTTCCTCGATAACTGTTAATTTCACAAATCATGTTTGACTTTTAGTTTATGATTTAATTTCTGACAAGGGTTTGAGTAGATTCCTAATTCAGCCATGAATCAAATCCTTCTTCCACAGTGTATTTAACACTGAGAATGAGTTTTTTTAAAAAAATAATAAAAATCTGTTAGCATATGTGTGTTAGCCAAGCAGTCTTTTTCTGTTTATTTTGGTTGGGTTCTTTTTGCCAAGATAGTTGGAGAGGTGGAGATAGCTATGAAATCTATTATTCCATCTCTTTATCCATCATTTTGAGTTGTCTTATTTAATAAGACTGTGGACTACACATCTAGGTGTGGGGGAAAAAACACAGCAGCTCTGTGGCTCTCTGTCAGTGACATACAGCCTGAGATATATATTGTGTTGACTAAACGAGCAATATTACTGACAGCTGAATTATTTCATATTTGTTGTATGATCACACTGATGGTCTTCAAGCAAGACTGAGAGTCCACAGTAATAGATAATTTAGAATTAGCTGTAGACAATCAATGCCTCCCTCTCTCCCATCATGTAATGTCATCCTGGCAAAACAGCCAGGATGGGGGTTCATCTTCCCTTTTATAAAGATCAAAATGAATCAAAGTTGCTGGTATGGGGAATGATCAGTGGGCTACCAAAACTTGTGTGTGCCCCAGTCAGTTTGATTAAGGAAGTGCAGACAGCCAGGAATTATAGGGAAATACAAGTCATTGAATCATCACAGAATGGGTTGGGTTGGAAGGGACCTTAAACATCATCCAGTCCCACCCCTCCCCTGCCATGGGACGGGTCATTAGACCAGGTTGCTCAGAGTCTCACCCATGCTGACCTTGAACACTTCCAGGATGGGGCATGTACGAAGAGAAGGAGCAAGGCAATAACAGATAATAACAAAATTTGGTGTGTTCTGTAATACACACTGGAAGGACACACTCCTTTGGTGATTTCTGCATTGCAGATGAGCTGTGTCAACCTGGGGGACAATCGTCTTTTCTCTGTGCCATGTATAGAAAGGGTCTTCCCTAGGCTGACCCTGCACAGAGTTTTATTTATTGTGTTTTAAGCAGTACATTCAGCTTTTCTTTGGATCACAGAAAAGCAGTTGTTCCCTGTTGAAGGAGCTGTTAGCACGGCAAACTAAGTCATCAGGCAGTCCACAGGAGATGGAACTTCCCCCTCCAGAGGGGATAAAGCTGACTGATAAACTTCTGTTGCAGAACTCCCAACAGGGGTTGCATTATCTGTTTTGATCTTATTTGATCAAATATGTAGTTTCAGCTGTCAGGGGCGTGGTGGGGAGTGGAAGTAAATTTTTTTTAAAAACACATACTAGGACCACTCCATGCCCTTTTCTTTCAGGTGGTAAACTGGTACTTCTTGATTCCCCTTCCATTGATGTCTGTGCGTATATATATCTGTAAAGTCCCATGTCAAGGTGCATACAGATATTTGTGTATATGTGTGTAGATTTATGTTGAATGATTTTCAAATCTTCACATTTAAGATTTCAAATTTTAAATTTTATGACAGCATTTATTTTACGTTTCTGTGTCATTCAGTTTGATCAGCATTTTAAGCAAGAATCTGTTTTGAGAGGAGGAGTGGACACCAGACAATTGTTCTCTGAACTGTGCCATGCATTCCTCAGCACCTTTTTCAAATATAAGTGCCTTTCTCATCTTTCATCAGTACAATGCTATCACTGGGCAAGTGCCCAAATCTCATTGCAATGTACACAGCACACCACCTCCTGATTTCAGAGGTGAAGGTGCATCACAATGAGCCAGATAAGAAAATTAAAATGTCCTCCTCACTGAGCACAACTCATGTTTCTGGCTTATATGAAATCAGGTGGCAGCAGGAGTCAAGGACTTACAGCTCTGGTGGTGTCTGCAGAGGCCTCTATACTGCCTGTCCTCTCCTGCAAGGTTTTCCTGTAATTCTGTTTATTTTTGTTGAAAACTAACTGTGAGATGCCAGAGGATACAGAAAAGAGAAAAAAAGGTTGTGTGTGTTCTTGTTAGTGGTAGACCAAGACTTTGGCATTTAATCCATCTGCAGGGAAACCTGTTTAAAGGCAGAGGGAGAGTTCAGAAAGTCAGAGTGGCTCTAAAAGCTCAGCACCGAAAACTAATTTTGTGGTAGGTACACACCTTGGGAGTGAGGTTGTGGGATGTCAGGTGCTGTGAATACAGGGAAAAAAAAAAAAAACAGGGTTGGAAGGCAGAGCAGCATTCTACCTGAGCCTTGATCAGAGCTAAGGAAAATATTTGTAACCAGCTACTTTGACCCCCTTTTCTTCTGCTGTTGACTTGTTTTAGGACTGTCTGGAATTACAAGCATGTTTAGCAAGAAGAAAGCAAGTCAGTGGTAGGAGTGGAGGCAGTGCAGGCTTGGAGTTCAGGGTGGGCCTGGAGATGAGGAGCTGGCCAGAAGCCAGGGAAGAGGTGTGGGTGTCAGTGCTCGCAAGAGGGACACCAGCCTGGCACAAAGCAGGGCCTGCAGAGCTGCTGGTGGGAATTAATGCTACACCCTGTGCAACAAAGTCTTAATAAACTCTACCCAAAAGCCTGACTGTATCCTCTGCTCACTGCCTGACCTGTGCTTGGATACCGTCCAGGCCACTATGCCGGGCTAGGGGAAAAGCAGACCCATAGTGAAGCAATTCTTCACTATGTTGCTTCAGAGCCACGGAACATTCTCATGCCTGACTTCTCTTTTAGACTTTGGTAGGCAGTGTTGTGTGCGTCTGCGCCCTGGTTGTTACAGCAGAGGCCACTTAGCTCTGAAGAAGAAAGCCCTGAAGTATACAGTCCCTAACAGAATTGCAGCAGTGACCTGATGGGTGCTGTCTCAGCTCTGCCAATCCTGTGCTGAGGATCCCTCTGGCTGAATCCATTCCATATCATGTGCTCATATAGGATGGCTGCTGCAGTGCCTTGGCATACATGACTACACACCATGAGGGCACTGCTCAAAACACCTTTCATCCCAAATAAATCAAAGCTACAGAGCACAACAGCATAATCTCTTACTACCTCTTTTCCCCAAAACCCCAACCTGTTCATGCCCAGATACAACCAGCAATCCACTACAATATCCATTCAATCATGCAAGCTCAAGTTAAAATTGTCTTTTGGAAAACACAAATCTAACGCATGCACATTTTCTCGCAGGCAAGGAGGGATTTAAAAAAAAAAAGAAAACAGAGCTCCTGGCCCAGTGCCAAATAAGGGTTTAAAAATTCATGCCCGCCATAAGAATTTATATAACTTCTGAATAATTTATAGGCTGTGCCAATAACGAGGGGCTTCATATCTGATAGAGATTATTTAATCAATAGAAAACAGTGCAGAGAAAAAGCTGTCAAAGAACTAAAGAGCATGTCAGCCTGGGCAACTTTTAACCTCCTCCCTGCCACGTGTATGTTCCAACCATACATATGTATGGAAGGATATTTTGCAAGTAGGATGGCAGCCTGGAAGGACAATCACCAGATCTTTTTTCTTCTAGATGCTTTTCTTTGTTGGTCTCTTGTTCCCTAAGACAGATCCTTGTGAAAGGTAGTCAGCCTTCTAGCTCTCAAATTAATTGGTCAAAAGTTTCTTGTGTCAGGATTACTGTGAGATGACCTGTGGTTCATCAAGGTTGTGGCAGTGCCAACCCTACCATTCTGGCATAGTAAAAGCTCTAGGGCATTGCCCAGTGATGTGTGGTGGTACTCAGTGGTACATTCAGGCTTACATAGAAGATCAACTTGAAAACCTACTTGTTTAGGTTAAGCAAAGTTGTGCTTTATTTATGTAAATGATATAACATTTACATAAAATAAAAATAAATTATTAACTGCTTCCCTAGCAGACAGCTAAGTGCAAGCACTGATGGACAAACCTATTGCCTGACTAAAACAAAATGTGTGAATTGACTTCCATTCCTAGAGCATTGGAGAGTGTTTCTTGGTAATCCTTGGTAATCCTAATTTTTTATATTTATAATACTTACCTGAAATACTTTGTGTATTTCATCTAGAGATCTCTCCATTTAACACTTTTATAATCATGAATGCATAATTGGTGTAGCTGTTAGTGTCTTGTAAATTGTCCGGAGAAAACAAGAGCTGCATACCCACTAATGGGCAAGAATTTTAGTATTTCACACCATTTTTGCTACTGGCTAAAAGACAGCTTTTGGTTCTTTACAGATCATAACTGATGTGATTGTTTGCATTTTGGGTCTTTTTGTTGTTATTTTGCCAGAAGTATCTGGTAGTACATGGTCCTGGTGTTCTCTGTGCCAGTTAGTCTTTCTTAAACAGCATTTTTCCTTGCATTGCACAGAGCCAGCCTGTTTATTTAGTTACAATCCTGATTTGGAGATAGCATGTAGGTGCCTTGCCTCAGTGAGGGCTCTCTGAGATATTCCTCAAAGCTCCCTAGGGCATGGGCAAAGGCACCTTTTAAGAAGTTGCAGCATAGTCCACCAGATAGAAAGGAGAAATAATCACTAAAAGTTCCTCTTTTTTGCCATTTGAAGTGATAGGAGTGTAGTGCATCTCCTATCTAATCATAGAGATGTCCTTGCTCTGCTGGCACTGGACAAGGAAGGGACAAAACCAGTTTACAAGCCCACACACAAAGCAACTGTTGAGAATGGGAAGTCCAAGCTGCTGTCAAGCATCACAGCAAAAGCTAGCACTTAGAAAGGAGCTGAAGAAAACTGATGATGTACTATTTTGGTTCCTGAAAGAATAAATAAAATGAACCAAAGAGAAAGAAAGAAAAAAGCCTAGGATTATTCTAAGCTTGTATCTCTGATGCTATGTAGTGGGTCATTTGAGGTTAGGATCTCAGAATCTTTTATTGAGAAGGTGGTGATGATGGGATGCAGATGGAGAAATGCAAAGGGAATAGATAGAATGCTGCTGGATGCAATCTCTCTGCTCCTCTCCAATCAACACAATTATTCTTGTATTTAGTACTCAGCTTCTTCGCTATTAAAGAGCAAAGTCTTGTCTCCTTCAAGCACTGAAATTCAACTAGAAATTTTTAGCTTCAGGTCTTGGCTTGTAGCAGGGACATGAGAAAACAATGCAGATATGGACCTTGGTGTGTATGAAAGTGAGCTGTGGCCTGTGAGAATATTTGCAACCTCCTAGAGAATATATCCAGTGAGGAAAAAGTAATTGAGACTTCATTTTTAATATACACTTGGCTTCACATTGAGTTGAAGAATCCTGCTGTTTTCTTGCTTTTCCAGTGTCCTAGTAGATAAAGGGGAAATTGGTTGTGGGAACAGCATGGAATAGAAGGTGCAAGGGACCACAGGTCCAAGGGTGCTAATCCCAGCTCTGATACTGGGTGACTGTAACCCTGGACAAGTCACTTGGCTTCACAGTTCCCTATCAGCAAAGAACAGGAGGTTAATGCTTTTTACAACTTGTTTCTCTCATGTGAAATGCAAGGATTGGAAGAGTTGGGGTGTGTCCAGAGCATCCAACATGTGAGAGCTCGGTGCTCTTAGAGAGACTTTCACCACTAACATCACGCCATTTGTGTGCATGCTGCCAGCCAGAGACTGGGTCTTTCCTTTCCTTTTACCTCCTTGTTACAGAATAGGTTTTCTTACGTTTTTACAATAGGAAGAAAGACTGATGCCATCAAGCTTATATATACAGGATCAAAAAACCCCCCAAAACTTAATTCACCAATAAGTTGTTTTTCATCTCTAAATGTAATAGGAGAGAAGTTCTGGTTACTGTTCTGGGATTTTGAGGACTTGCTTGCTTGCTTAGAATAAATTGGAAAAGTAGTACTAGAAGGGAGTGAAAACCTGTCATATCTGGGAAAGATAAAAGGGAAGGGAGACTCATGAAAATGCTTCTTAGTGTTTTTTCTCCCCTACAGGCTATGTGTTATTTACCTTCTCCTAGATCCTCCAAGAGCTGGCATTAGCATACTTCCAATCCTATAGCACTTTGCCAAAGTAAAGGATTTTAGATGCTGATGTGAACACAGAAGATTTGGATTCTTTTCTGTGCCATGGATTCAGGAAAGATGTAGTATCTGTATGCCTTACTTTCCAGCCCAGGGAATAATGTTTTCTTTCCTTTTCTTTTTCTGTTTGGCTTTTCAAAGTGTTTATTCTTCCCTTCCGTGGAGTCACTTAGGCACACTCACACACACACAGATGGGTAGATACAGATGTGCAGTACTTAGTGGGGTTTGTGTAGCTGTCCAGTGGTGCTTAAAACCAGTACAACACGTGGAAAGGGTTTAAACCCCTCTTGTCAGCCTGTTTGGAAAGAACAAGTGTACACTACTGTGCCATGTCATGTGCCAGAATGCTGTCTTGCACAGATATTGGGGCAGATGCTGAATTGTGCCCTTGTTTAAAAGAAAATCTCCTAGATGGGGCACTGCTAAAAAACCCCACAAGGTACTAGAGGGAATAGGGCTGGCAGATAACAACCTGTGCTCACAAATCCTAGCTGCAGCTTAGCCATGTAGTGCTTGTGGAATGATCCCTGCAGCATTTCATTCTTGCACTCAACCACTGAGGAATGTGTTTGTCGTCCTTCTCACTCATGTCACGTTGGGGGCTTTGTCAGATCAGAATACATCGTCTCTTGTGCTTCTCTGTGTCCCTTGACTTGTCATAGGCACAAATCTTTTTCAGATGCTCTCCCCTGTTCATTTCCATTATTATATCTAGTGCTTCTAGGTGGCAAGCAAAAAATGAATAACCTTGTAAATGTTCCCTGTCTTTCAATTTGTTTTATTTTTCATACAACATGTCAGTGCATTTTTGTTGAGTGTTTTTAATAAGATGAAGTTGATGAAAATAAATTGCTTCACAGTTCCTGCTGTGGGTGACAGAAATGCTGGGTCTGTATTTTTCAAAAACTGTTTGTTTGAAGCCAGTGTGGAGGGTGTTCTGTATGTCTGTTACTGCAATCATCTTTGTAAGATACCTCCCTGAAGAAGAAAGCAGCTAGCAGTTTGAATTTTGGGGGCAAGATGCACCACTGTATCCAGTTTCTTCTGGGCACAGTGAGACAGCCAGCTGTCAAGAAGAATTTTAGGATTGATTCCATGCCAGAATTGGGTCTGCCATATTGGATAGGTCACCAGATCTGTCTCTACTATGAGAGGGAGAATGAATTCTACAGCAGACTTTCTTACCAGACTGTCAGTAAGCCAAGGCTTAGGAACCAAGGATTGGGACTAGACAATGTGGACACCCCAGTGTCAGTGGCTGCTGTGTATCAGCTTTCTTCTGTGTTTGAATGACTTGTTCAAAAAAATGTCATGTCTATAAACAGCAATCTCGAAATTAGCCAGCAAACAGTTGGGCAACTACTCATCTGTCTGGAAAGAAGATAACCCACATATTCCAAATTGGATTTTCAAGTTAAGACTTTTTCTTTTTTAATCAATTTTAATTTAAGAAAAAGTCAGTATTACTTTATTTCTTGTAACTGTTTAGCCTTTGATCAAAAAATGCAAATATACAATTTTAATTCCCCAAGTTTATAATTTTATGGTTTTGTCCATTTTTTGTGTCCTTTTAGTACTTATGTAGCTGGCAAGACAATACCAATGTCTGTCTTTCTGTCAGGCAGGGAAGTGTTTTCTCCTTCTGGTAGCTGGGAACTGACACATGGAGGTTGCACAGGAAATGAAGATGGACCAGGAGCTCAGGTCCCAGTTTTGCAACTTCAAGACTAATGCCATTACCACTGAGCAAGTTTACTTGCCTCACAACGGTTTTTAGTCCTTCTACTGTCTTAGCTTTTTGGAAACATTGAAAACAGGATTAATTAATACCCCAAATTTATGTTAATCTTCCCCACTTTTCATTTCAAATTCAGAAATTTCCTTGGAGATTATGCTGCTTGAGGTACAGAAAAGACAGTATTCTAGATTAATTATTCTTCATTTTCCACTCAGATTTGAGGAGTTGGATTAATTTTGGTAGCAAAACTATTCTGCTGTAAAGCAAAGGGTTGAGGGATCATGCTGCACATACAGTTCAATATGGTCTGCTCTGCTGTTGGGAGGCAGGGACTGAGAAGTACACTCAAAAGAAGTGTACTTCCTTTGCTTGGCTGACTTTCATTAGCCCTACTTAAAACAAGAAGATGGTCCATCCATGGCAAGCCCTTTCCTTCCAGAAGGTTTCACTCTTAGCTCTATGACTGCCTGGATTGCTACATGAGATTGCTACAAATCCTGGATTGCTAGGAGTTCCCTGCTCCTAGGCCCCTTTTGTGCCACATGTATTCACTCAGTGCCACATTTTTCACCTGTGATTTGCAAGGTCAGGCAGCTGCTCCAGCAACTCACTGCTGTTCAGTAGCAAAAGCTATGCTTTTATATAGCCTGCACACACATGTAGTTTTTTTTGGGTTTTTTGGTTTGGTTTGGTTTTTTAAATAATGTACATTGTTCACCTTTTCTTAATCCATTCTGGTTTGTTGACATCTGTGTGGTTCTGTCTGACTGCAGCTTTGCCACAGCTGTTTTATAGAAGAATTGTCAGCTTGGTTAAAGGACCTGAGGCTTCTTGGTGCAGAGTCTTACTCCAGTGTAGCTTTGAGACCTGCTGTGAAAGCTTAGACCTGATTATTCCTGGTCTTTGGAGTAATTTTTCGCCTCCCGATTATGTCTTGCTATGCTGTTGGACACTGAATCCAACAATGACAGGTCTGAAGTTTGCAGCACCCCTGTTAAAAATATTAATCACTCCTGATTTTAAAATTCCAATTCTCTCCACTGTTATTTCTGGAAGTGTTCCCCTTGACTACATATAAACAGAAGTGTTTGTATATAACTCTGTGAGTGTGAGTGGGTTGGTGTGATCACGTATTTACAAAATCCCGGCTTTGTATTTTTCTAGGTATTTGGTGCTAGAACATGTGTCAGGTGGGGAGCTCTTCGACTATCTCGTAAAAAAGGGAAGATTGACACCAAAAGAAGCCAGGAAGTTCTTCCGACAAATCATCTCTGCTTTAGACTTCTGCCATAGTCATTCAATATGGTGAGTACAGCCATTTCCAGCAGGAGCTCCCTGCTACATAATAAAGGGATCTTACCTTGATACTTTTAATTTCACGTAACTGATGTTGTAAAGCTCTAAGAGCATTGGGTAAAGTGCTGATGTATTTTTTCATTCTTCTCCATGTGTGAGAGTGTACCACTTATATACAGACTTCTCATGGAAAAGATTGTCATTTCTCACTGGAGAAGAATTAATTTGTAGAAAATGCTTTAAACAGGAAAACCAAAATCACCGAGTAAAAAGAGTTTAATTTCCTTAATTTTTGTGGCACTTATTAATAGCTAAGAACTACATACATTGTATCAAAATGAATCCCTGAAGAAACTTAGGACAACTGAAAATACAGCAAAGTCATTTTATATGAAGTTCCCTTCAGTTTTTGGAAACCTGCTGGCTTTTGGCAACTTTTACTGAGTCCCCTCTGGGCATTTGAGTCACTATTGCCTTTAATTTCCTTTCCAGTAGGGAAGAATTTTCTTACTGACTCCATCATATTATTTAACGATGGAGTGTGGTTTCAGGTGCTGTTTTATATTGGACAGTTTCTCTTTTATCTTCAGCAAGTTGAGATAATTTAAATTATGCTGAAATCATGTTGTTGTAATCAGTCTGAGCACAAGAGTTTCTATACAGCAACTGACCCATAGCTGCCTGCTCATTTCTCACAAATGCAGCTCCTTGCATTTGGATTGGTTGGGGGAGAACATTTATGTTATGTGGCTGCTTCTCCAAAGCCACAGCCAGCCATAGATCCCCCCACTCCAGGAGGCCAAGGGCCACTGAGAGATACTGCAGTAGCTGGATTTGCATAATCACTGTGTGGTTACTTCTCAGTAGCCATACAGGGATTTTCTGCACCCCCAGTTCTGTGCTGAAAACTCACCAACCAGATGGCCACAGTGAAAATGGATATTTAAATATTTAATTTACTCTTCTAGCCCCCTCCCCCTACATCTCTGAGTCATTTCAGCAGGAAATAGTGATCTGTAAGAGAGTATATTTCCAATAAAAGAAAAGGGAAAGAAGAGCCTTTCTTGAGGATATATTAAGACGAGTATACTGTATAAGAAGAGTATAACAGCATACTCTTAGCAAAAGAGGCAGTTCAAAGGTGGTGGATCTGACTGAGAAGGTCCCAAGGACAATGCCTGCCTGACACAGGCAGGGTTACAATAGTCAAGAGAAATTCCCAGAGAAGCCAAGAGCAGGTTGCATGCCCTAACTAGAGGATCTGAGTTTTCTCTGTTAGTAGTGACCTCTGACCAGTTTTATTCTGTGAATTCCACAGTTTTTCCTCCCTGCTATTCAACTGCACTGAGTGATCATGACCTCCTTACAACCAGCATGATCTTTGGCAGGTTGTAGACCTGTTGATTTTTACATACGCTGGGCAGTGTAACCACTGGTGGACTGCATTACGTGTATGTTTCTATTCCCTGCTTGGCTTAATACTTAAGGGATGCTACCCAACAACACTCAAAAATGTTGAAGGACAGCTGAAGAGAAATTATTTATGCTTCTAAATGAATATTCCTGAGAAATCAGAATCTCCATTGGGATAGAAGTTTCTATTAAAGCATGCATATGCACATACATGCTAGTCTTTTGGACTTGTTATGGATACCTTGGGATCTGGGAGACTTTAATAAACAGAGTGAGAATCATGGTGAAGCTATCAGACAGACATACAGACAAGCACCTCTGTCGGTTAACACTATGTGAAATTTTCTAGGCAGATGCATGTCTCTCTTGAGGAATCCATTTTCCTCTGTTAAACATATTGGATTGTGGCCAGTAGCGTTGTGTGAAAATAAATCCCATCTCCTTGCTAACTCCCACCTGACGAGCATCTAGTGCTGGCTAAGTCAGCAGTAAATCATAAGCTGTGCCTCCAGGTCACTCTGAGACTGTGGTCTGTGTATTCTGTCCTGTATTCTGGACAGTTATCAGAAAATCAGAGCATGTATAAATATATATGTGAGTGTAAAACTTAATATGCTTTCCTAAGCAATGAAGCCTGACCTTGTCCTGTCGTGGGGCAGTGAAATGACAAATCATCTCATCAGCCAGGTTATCCAGTTATGACCACACTGAAAAATGAAGGCTTCTGCTTTGGTTAATGACTAAATGTGGGTGCCTCCAGCCTACTGGCAGAATAGATCAATAGCCTGGTGTCCCCAGACCCATATAATAGTCCCATCTTCTTCCTGTATATCCCAAAACACTGTGAAATACCTGTGGCTTACTTTAACAGCAGCATATATCAGCATTCAGCATTCACTGCTCAAAATGCATCAATACACCAGCATTCCTGGAGCAAAGGTTCAGAAAGGATTCCCCAATCCCCTCCCATCAATAAAAAGCTGCTACTGTGTGGAGAGCTCCCCTCTGTTTGAGAGGTGTTTTCAAACAAGCAGCTGAGAAAACGGAGCAGAATAGGTGTGGTACTTGTGTCAGTGTGTTGTTTTAAAAATGTATGTGCTTCCTGTTCTTATTTTATTTACTGAAAACAATGGGGGGGATATTTGATGTACTTCGCTCTGTGGTGCAGTCCTTTACAGGGTTTTGCGGTGCAGCTTGTCCATGCGGGAACGCTTATGGTAAGGCACCGTAGGACCGGTCCTCCGAGGACTTTTGTCACAGCACCGTGCCACGCCAGGGACCCAGGGGCACACGAGTGGCACCGCGCAGGTGTATCCCATGGGATCTGAGCTCCCTCACAAGCAAGCACTTGGCTCAGCGATGCAGCATTGTCGCCTCTCCTCCCTTCGCTCTGCTGCAGTGCCGGGAGCGCCGACCAGCCGCGCAGGCAATGGCACGGGCACCCGAGCTTCCCCGGACATCCAGGGAAGGCACCCGAGCTTGGGAAATTTTCTTTGGGCACAACCGATGGGTTTTGCCTAAGCTTGTCATTCACCTCGTACTGCGTGTCCGCTCTCCTAAATTCAGGGCCTTTCGGGTACCTCCGCTGGGTTCCCCGAACCAAGAGCCCCTTTAGAACGCTCTCAGCTGGTGGAGCGCCCGGCTGTGTGTTCTGCGGGGAGCCGTGTGGCGCGGCCTGGCTGTGCTCGGGCGGAGCGCGTTCGCCGGCTCTGTGGGGAATGCTGCAGCGCCGGGCGGGGCGGGCTGCGGCCGCCTCATTGGCTGGCCGTGACATCACCGCCGGGAGCCGCCATTGGCGCCGCGCGGCCCCTGCCCCGCCGCGCGCCCGCGGCCCGGCCCGGCCCGGCCGCGCTGTCTGCGGCTCGCCAGCTGACAAATAAAAATATGATTACAGAAAATGCCCCGTGGCAAACCTTATTATGGCTTCAGAGATAACAGATAATGCCAATTACTGCGCAGGGCAGTGGTGACATTGAGAGGAAATCCCCTGCGGTAATGAGCAGGGAGATGATTATTTCATTTTATTTTTATTTTGGTTGCGTTTCATTTCGTGTTTCTTTCTCTTTTTTTTTTTTTCTCCCTGAGCGTGCACAAGAGGGGTTAAGGCAGGTTCTTCATGAATATTGATAAATGACAATTACGAGGGCCCTTTCTCCTTTCCTTGCCCGGGGCGGTGCTTGTTTGAGTGCACACAAGGAAGGCTCTTGCTGGAGAGCGTCTGTCTGTGCCTGCGTGGGCATGGGGACGTGGGACTTGGAGGGCTGAGGCAATGAATAACAGCTTTGTTTGACTTTGCCTCGTGTTCTTCCCTCAGCGCAGGGAGGGCAAGGCTCCCCATAAAACAACGCTTCGAGATTTCGCAGCAGTAGTGCCAAAATCTCTGGTATATCCCTGCAGGCAGGAGCTGCAGAGCACTGTCAGTAAGGGAGGCAGGCTTTTAGGGAGAAATCTGGGGTGTCTGTGAGAAACAGAGAGAGCTGAAGCATGCCAGGTGCCATGTTCTGCCGTGTTGTGCCACCCTCCTCATAACTCCTGCTCTGCCCTGCTTCATTTATAAGGAGCATGCTGGGCTGTTCTGCAGGGAGGCTCTGTCAAATGCTGAAGACTGCAGCAGGTGGACACTTTGAAATCATGACTCCAGATGTGAAACTGGTCTAGAAATGGTGGAATTTAATTAGATTGGTTGCTGGTTTGTTTGTTTGTTTGTTTGTTGTTTTCTTGTCCTCGAGCATTCAAGTCTACTTTCAAACCATCAGATGTAAGAAAGGTGCATTTTCCCCTGTTGAAAGCTGATACTCAACCACTCATTGCCTGAATCCAGGAGTTTCAGTTCTGTGCTCAAGACCGACTGGAAAACTGTGAGGATTTTTCAGATATCCCTTGTACAGGGAGCTGGAGAAAACCCATGAAAATGCAGCAGCTGCAATGCCAAAGGCAAAGTTACCAGCTCAGCTAAAGTCAGGGAACATGTATTTTTGTAAGTTTTCTTCTTTATGTAAGCCACTGGAAACTCAAAAATGGCATAGTTTTACTGTAAGCATAACCAGGTAGCATTTTCTGGGAAGTACAGCACTGGTGATCAGACCTGACAGGCTGTACTGGCTTTGAAATACATGAATATATGCTCTGAGGAGAGGTTGGCAGGGAGAAACAGTATATTTTAATGGATCAATGGAAGTAATTGTTTAAAAGCAAGCAATGTTTTATGCATACCAACCCTTCCCCAGGACTCCTGATATGTTTAAAGATGTTGTCCTTTTTCCTAGCTATAATTATGTTTACTTGTTCTTTCACAGAATTCTGTGAAAACTTAATAAATTTGAGCATAGCAACCATTGGCTATAAACCAAGAATCTTCTGTAAGTGCATACAACTTACATGTTTGGATATGATTTGCAGAAACAAGAGAAAATAAGATTAAAGGCTGGTTTTGGTCATGAAGTTTAAAATTATGCCTTTCATGCTATTAATTGTTACTGATAAGTTATTTGCATCACATCAGGCACTTTAAGAGACATACTGCAGAACAATTATTCTGCGGTCTGGTCTTTCTGGGAGTTTGAGGTCAGTAAGAAAAGCGTTTGCAAAGTAGCCAACAATTTGATTAGTACAAATGACCTGCAACTACTCCAATTAAGAGGTTTCTTGGGTTAGAAATCTGTGACCTACAATGAGTTGTCATAGAAACTGATACGAACGTTTCAGCTCAAACATCACTTAAAATAATGGCTTCGTTTGTCATTTCATGCCAGGTGACAGCTCCTTTGAATCCAAGATCTAGAGTCTGTCCCTACCCCAGAATTCTTCTGGCAGCCCTAGGTGACAGGGAAAGAGTGTTTCTTCTGCAATTGCTGCAGTACAGCATCTCTGACTGTGACTAAAAAGCAAGCATGGCCAATGTGTAAGTGGGAAGCTGGAACATGTTAGTGCATATCTGTGCCTTTCATTTTCCATATGCCCTCTCCAAGAATGGTGACCATTTCCATGGAACAGTTTTTTCAGAGCTCTCTCTGCATCTATCTGATGCTGCAAAGCCTTTGTTGTAACTTGTGAAAGGGATATTGCAGAGAGTCTGACAGCCTGTGCTTCCCCTTCCATGGCTTGTTCTGTGGCTTCCTTTCACTCACATGCTCTCCCTTCAAAAAGCCACTGGATGCTGGCTCTGGAGGCTGACTTCTTGTGCTGCTGTCTTGGTTGAGGAGCTCTGGGAGTCCGTGGCCACTATGGGTCAGGGTTACACTGACTTCTTCTGCAGTCCTGTATTTCTCTTTCACATTCCTTCTCATCTTATGCAGGGCTCAATTGGAGGGTTTGCTGTGTTTGTCAGAAAAGAAGCTGCTTTCTTCTCTTCTGGTTTTCCAGCCATGTGATAAAGTCCCTACAGCTTTAGAGCCTTTAGAACAAGGAAAGGGTAACGAGTT
Organism: Certhia americana; assembly: GCA_018697195.1. NCBI lineage: Eukaryota > Metazoa > Chordata > Aves > Passeriformes > Certhiidae > Certhia > Certhia americana. Next base: position 16,848,849 of record CM031861.1, on the reverse strand, counting down.
CTCTGTTCACCTGCAGAGAGAGGAGCTGATGCAGTTGTGTAAGACATGGAGAGGCAGAGAGATCAGCTGGAATGGAACCAAATTAAATGCATTTACTCTGCACTGTTCCATTAATGCCAAGTAATTACCACATACAGTGGGATTTTCGTTTTGTTTTGTTTTGCTTCATTTTGGCACAAGAGAATTCTTTTCAAATGTGAGTGCATTAGGCAGTCCAGTCTTCAGGGCTCTTAGGTAAATTATAACAAGCCTTCCCTATTCCCATATGTTCCTCTCCCTTCCCCCTGGCATTTGAAAAGCTGGCAATACAAAGATGGGAAATGCAAATGCAGAGAGGAAGTCTCTTTCCCAGTGGCAGCAATGCTGGTTTTGCCACTCTGGTGCAAACTCCTGGCCTGGCTCCTATCCCCAGGATGCTGCCTTGGCAAATTCAAAGTGGCCCAAGGATGGATATCAGAGAAATGCTCCAGCTAGGGGAAGATTTTCACTGGGGCATATAACTCTCTTGTGGTTCAATGTGCAAGTACTGACTGATCCCACTGGCACTCTGATCTCTGAAAGAAGAGCTCTCAAAATACAAAATGCATGCTCAGGCTGCAATGAAATTCCTAGGCTAACCATTCATATTGGGCACCAGAGACTGTCCTGCAAAAGGGATGGAGAAGGGTCAGAGAGACACAAAACTGCTTATCAAAACTGTTCTTGTATTTTGGGGGTCAGGCAGCCATAAATGTAACAATTCTCTTTTCTGCTCAGTAAAATGATAATTTCTATAGTGAAGAGCTGATAAGTTTTTTTGGTTTTATTGTGATGAGTATCTGGAGGCAAAGAAAAGAAACACATTAAGATCTATTACAACTCCAGTTTTACTTTCACACATACTGTCCCAGTCCCACAAATCCCCAGATCCCAACTTAAGATTATCAAAGTGCCCACTGGGAGCTGGGTCAGCACCTCTGCCTAAAGACCTCCATCAGACTGATCATTCATGGGAAAACATTGTGCAGCACTGTAAGGCAAAGCTTACTCCATGTTTGGAATGTGGATGGTTGGTACCCCCTTTTTCCTCTCTTTCTTGCAGTGACTCTCAAAAAAACCCCATAATATACATGCCAACTTATAGGAACCTCATTTCCCCACTTGACTCTCCCTAAAAACCCAGGCCTAAATCTGTGTTGTGGATCCCAGCTGATGAGAAGACAGGATGACAAGGAGAGAAGATGACGCCACGATTGAATATTGTCCAAATTTTCAAACATGTTGTCCCTTCCCTTTCGCTGCCTCTTAGTGGTCTGGAAGTGGGGCTGGTTCAAGATTCACATTCCTTGTGCTCCATCTGGGGCCTGTGGCAGATCTGCCAAGGCTGGAAGCTTTCAACCATGGAAAGGGAACATTTTTGCATTTCCTTTAGCTGCACCACATTCCAGAAATCAGATACTTTTGTTGTGAGTCTACATCCAGGTTTGTGGATGTCCTGTGCTTAGGTCGTGATCCACCTTGGTCCTTCCTGCTCTCTAAATGAGCCACACACTTTGAGGGTAAGCAAAGGATTCAATTTTTAGGCACAAAAGTCACATGTCAGCAGTATGCCTGCTACAGACTGTATATGTGAATCATACCATATCATGCAGTGCACAACAGTGGAACAGGCACAGGCAGCAGCACCCTCAACTTCTATACCATGTATCTGTTCAGCAGTCAGCTGGGAGCAATTGCCAAGACTGAAAGACAGCTATAGATGCTGAAAAACTGCACAGCAGAAGAACACACACTCAGCTTGAGCTGTGGGGAGGTTTCTTGTTTCATAGCATCGGACAAGCAGCACTCACTTTACAGGGGCTGTTACCTACCCCTGAGCACTGGTCCTCAGTCAAAGGAACTGCAGCACACCTCCCCAGGTGGATAAGGTCTTCCCATTAATGAAAGCAGTTGTAAGATGAGAATTGTCCAGGATGTCTGCTGGAGGAGGAAGGATGAAATCACACACTAATGTCTCATTAGCATCCAGCTTTCTTCACTTGCCTTAGAACTGTGGACTCTTCAGTCTTATTTCACTGCTGGAGCTGGAGTATGTTAAACTTTGGCAGGTGTTGATGATTTTTGTCCGGGGCTGCTGTCCTTGATGATGACATTCAGGGGTTATTTTCCTGGCCATTAACTGGTCATTCACTGCCTTTGTAACTTTTCTTTGTCACTCATCTCCTGCATTTTTTGTCAACTAGTTATGAATGCCTTGATGGTTATTATAGAACTAATAAGTCTTCTGTCTCTGTTATCTCAAACCTTGAATTTCTATGAGAAATACAGCTTGGATAAAGCACCTTTTGCATTTTCAGATGAAAATGTGTACTAATCTGTATTGCAATTATTATCCACAGGCTTGTTTTCTTGTTGTTAACAAGGCCATTTTAACATGTGGGGTGGGGGTCATCATAGTTATGCGGGATTGGAGACTAAATTTTAAAAAGCAAGAGAGAACAAATCATAGGTCTCAGTGAGGTGAATGACCAGTAACTGCTTTGAATGTGTGCTGTTTTGTTGGGTATCTCTTTTGGAAATAATTGTCCCCAGGTATCCTATTATCAGGTGCTCTGGTTTTACATAGAATTTACCTGCATTATTTACAAGTTGTCTCTAACTGATCATTCCTCCTCTCTTCAGATCAGAGGATCTAATTTCCAAGACCTTGTCATGCTGCTAATGTTGCTCTGAGAGGGAAGAGACTGTCCACCTTTACATTTTTGTAGGGGTAGAATTACTCTTGCATGCATGAGGAGTGTTAGAGGAATGTTTTAGAAAGGGAAGAGGAAATGGCACAAAGATAAGCCTGCCTTCCATAATTGGTGTCACTTGACTCTTCTGACACCTGGTTCTTTTGCTAAGTTGAGTTTCTGGTCAGAGTAACTGCTTTCAGTCTTTGTAAGTGGGTGTTGTTTGCCTGACACTCAGTGTTATTGGATGTCCATTTCCCACAGGTTTGTGTTCTGCCTGTCCATGGAAACTGGCAGTCCTGCCTGTTTGGGTGCTGCTGTTTAGACCTTTTATTATCAGAGTGATTTTTCCTACTCATAAGCAAAACCAAGAAAAGAGCTTTTCCTTTGGTCTGTCTGAAGTGCTTCTGTCACCTCTGTGCCTTTCCAAGAGCTGCAAATAAAAAAAAAAGGGGGGGGGGGGGGGGGGAAGGCACATTAATCACAAATGTTGGGCAGGATTTTTGTCTTTGGATATAAAATCAAGTGAATCTTATAGTTGTACAGAATCACCTGAGTATTTAGACTCAGACATGGGTGCACAGTAGTTTTGCATGTAAACAAGCGAAATTAATAAATTTGTCAATATATGATTTGGAGCAGGAGTTGCCATCATGAAGGTTGTGGCTGCCTGGTTCTTGCCATGTTGACAAATAATAAGAGAATCAAGCTTTGATGGAAAGGAGGGAATCCTCTCTCCTTCCCACTGCTGACACTCTCAGTTAAAAGCACTGCTGAGTTGAAGGGATTTCTCCATCAGAGCTAATTACCCAAAATTATTTCGAAGTCTTATGCCTGTGTAAACAACTCCTAATAGGAGCTTTTTACAGTAGCATGTACATCAAGAAGGTTTTTCTCTGGATATCACTCATTTTGTTTCCTGTTGTTGCCAGAATATATTGATGGTGTTCCCTCCTACCTTAAGGAGCTGTCATATGGTAGAGTATACCAGCTCTAAATCCAGGCTGAAATTCTCCTTCTATTTCCCTCAGTTTCTCCCTCATGTTGGTATCATTGGAAGTTGAAGATGTTACTTTCCTGTTAGGACACTGCAGGCCTTGCATTCATCAGGAGTGGGCATCAGGGATATGGTCTAGAATACTGCAAGGATTGGATCTTGGATATGTTCTCCTGCGACAGGAGAACAAATTAAATTTATTAAAGTAAAACAGGTTGGATGCTATTCTGGATAAAGAATAAATTTTGGAGTGGGAAAGCTGTTATGGATAATCTAATTTACATTTTGACCCTTTCTTTACAGCCACAGGGACTTAAAACCAGAAAACCTACTGCTGGATGAAAAGAACAATATCCGGATAGCAGACTTCGGGATGGCATCGCTGCAGGTTGGGGACAGCTTGTTAGAAACCAGTTGTGGGTGAGTGTCTCAAAGCATATTACAAAAATGAGGGGTAGATTCCACACATAGAAGTTGTCTATAGTAAGGGTTTCAGTAAAGACCTGCAGACCTACACACTGCACTGGTGTTTCCCAGCAAGACAATAAATTTGTATGACACATGAAGTGTAGAAGAAACCTGAAAGAATAGGGGTTAAGTGCTTTACAGTGAAAAGCAGGCCACTGCAGGTGTCACCTAGAGATACAAAAAGCAAGGCTTTCAGGTTTGGATTCATGTGCTTATGCTGATGTGTTTGCATTCACTGGCCATATAATTTTTGGGAACTGAAAGCAGTGTTTTAAGAAGAGCCTTTGAAAAAATATTAAGGGTGGAAAAATGTTCTTAAATGGAATTTGCATGTCCTGTGTAGGCTGTCTGCTTGCATGCAGCTGTTCGTGTTCATGCTCAATACTGCTTCTGTCAGCTCCCATACAGGAGTGATGGGGAGGAAGCTGGGTTCTTTGCAGTGACAGGCAGGGCATGAATGCAGGTACAAAGGAGGGATATTGCGGTGTCAGTCTAAAGACTTTCCCATGGGAATTCCGTTGCCTTTGGGCACCACTGGACCATGCTCCCAAATTCCCAGTGCCATGGTGACTGTGCAGGGGCTGTGGCACTGAGCTGTAGCAAGGGAAGTAGCTGCATCAAGCTGCTGCAGCCTGGCACCACTAAACCAGTTTTTAGCTGTGTGTTAGTTTGTTTTAATGGCAAGCACAGAAACCAGACAGTACCGGCAGATTCCTTCCATGCCGACTGACTTTCCTTGGCTGTTGGTGGTGTGATTCTGGTGACTTCAGCCCACACCCATCCTCAGCTGGATACAGTTCATGGTTTTTTCAGTGTCTTCTCTGGGCCAAGGCAGTTCAGGGTAGACATGGAGCCATCATCATTCCCTCTAAAGCCCAGCCACCTCCTCTCAGTGCTAGGCTCTACTTTCCAAGTCATGAATAATGGATGCAAAAGTATTTGAAGTTCATGATATGATAGAATGCTGGTTGGTGAGTAAACTGGGACCCACCAATTCTCTCCTGTCTGTGTCAAGTCAAGATCTGAGGTCTTAGCAGCACAGATGAAAAGCAAGGAGCTATGATGCCAAGATCAACTACAAGGCCCTGCACTTGGGTAGGGAGACACTCAGTATCACTGTACAGGCTGAGGGATGAAAGGATTAAGAGCAGTACTGCTGAGAAAGCTTGGGGGTACTGGTGGATGAAAGGCTGGATGTGACCCAGCAATGTGCACTTGCAGCCCAGAAAGCCAAACATGTCCTGGGCTGTATCCAAAGCAGCGTGGCCAGCAGGGAGAGGGAGGGGATGCTGCTGCCATGCCATGCCCTGCCCTGCCCTGCCCTGCTCTGCTCTGCTCTGGTGAGACCTGTACTGCATCCAGCTTTTGGGAATCCATAGCATAAGAAGGATATGAACCTTTTAGAGTGGGCCCAGAGGAGGCCATGAAGGTGGTTGGAGGGCAGACTTATAGAGTTGGGGCTGTTCAGTCTGGAGAGAAAAGGCTCCAGGAGACCTTATGGCAAACTTTCAGTACTGAAAGGGGGACTACAAAAAGATAAGGACAGACTTTTTAGCAGGACTTGTTGTGATAGGACAAGGGATAATTGTTTTAAACTAAAAAAGGGTTAGTGTGGATTAGATACAAGGAAGAAGTTTTTTACATTGAGAATGGTAAAACACTGAACAGCTTTCCCAGAGAGATTGTAGATTCCCCATCCCTGGAGACGTTTGAGGTCTGGTTGGATGTGTCTCTGAGAAACTTGATGTAGTTGAATATATCCCTGCTCATTGCAGGGGTATCAGACTAGCTAAGTTTTAAAGATCGTTGCCAATCCAAACTGTTCTGTGATTCTGCACATCTGTTGCTTGCAGCTTCTTTCAAACTTCTCCTCTAGATCAGGAAATGCAGTCCTCCCTGCAGATGCCACAAAGCCTCTATACTCTCTAGGGAAAATTGTTCCACTTCCTTCTATGAGAAAAAAAAAAAAAAAAAGAGGAAGTATAAAAACCAACACAGCCTCAATCGCCTTGTAAGATTTTTCAAACTCCTTGGGAACCTCTCAGTAGGGTTCCTGTTCTTGTTAGCACCAAGCTCTGTTATCCAGATCTGGAGTCTCAAAGGGAGGCTTCCATCCCATAAACTGTGCTGGAATTCAAACCTCCATGCTTCAAGCAGATCCAGCCCCCACATTGTGGCCTTAAAATGCACTAATAAAGGAATCAATGGAACAGAAGAGATGTGCCTGTAATAAACAGAACACAGCAGAAACGCTATGATCTCCTGCCTTGCAGATGCATTTTAAGTGTGTTGCCAATCACTAAGCCTCCATGTGAGCTATTACACCACTTCATTAATTCTCCTGGCATGCAGCCCAGCATGGCTGATACTGGTGTCTTGTGATCTCTCTGGTTTGGAGGGTTAAAGGAAGGAAGGAAGGAAGAAATATATAACAATATGCTACACTTTTCACAGAGAGAGGTAATCCAGTTATGACTCCCTTTCCCTTGGAGCACACACAATAACTAACCTCAGAGCTTTTCAAGTCAACTGTTTCACCTACCCATGTAGTTGGTACTTTCAGCCAGCATGGAAAGGAAGAAAACACAGTGAATCATGGCTGAGATATTGAGCTTTAATGAGATGCTCCTCCGTGCACCCATAAGTTAATTTCGAGAATGGCTTTATCCGTACTGTGAACACTGATAATGAGATGAAACTGTAACATTTCCATTGACAGTCATGCAGGGAGTCTCCAGGTATTTCTGTCAGTCAGAGTGGGAGGCTCAGATGGGGTTGAGCTGTGAACTTTGTCAGTTCAGCGAAGTGGGGAGACTGCAGTCAAAAATTCTTTGCTACTGCAAATGAACTGCTAAGTTTAGTCCAAAGTTTGGGTAGTCTTTAGGTCAAAGAGTAGCCTCGTGTAGCCTGGGGTATGATGTAATTGCTTATCTCAGAGTCACTGTTTTCTGGGAGATACTCCTTAGGCCTGCATAGTTTTCTGTAGCACTGATAGCACTGACTACCTGGAGGACACAATAAAAGTTCAGTTCAAATGTGTTTGTGTAGGTGGAGGCAAGGATGGACTTGCTGTTTCGCTGACATAATTTGTCATTGACAGTCTGCATGTTCGGCCTTGATTGTAATGAATCCCCATTATAGAAATGTGTACTGTGGGAGTCCTGCATATGCGCAGTGCAGAAGAATAAGCTGTAGTTTCTTTGGTGTTTTTAGACCCTTAAGGTGAAGAGGAGCTGTGTGTAGGCTCTGCAGGGCTAATTCTGCTTATGGCAGAAATTGCACAGCAAGGCATTCTTACAGAGCGATGGTCCTTGAAATGCCAAAATAATAGTGAGTCTCTCCATTCCTTCAGAAGCAGGGAGGGTCTGTCAGATAACAGCAGACAAGGAAGGAAGGAAAGCTGTGATAGGCTGCTGCTTCTATTATTTTAGATCTCTTCAGCTCTTCTTCCTCTTTACCCATCCAGGCAGTGGCATGCAGAGACACTCCCCATCTCTTTCACAGTGATTCTTCCCGGCGTGCTGCCTTGCAGAGTTTCAGAATAGGAGAGGTTGTCCAATCCATCCTGAATTGTCACTAGGCAAGAAGAGTGAGTTCCTTTTGGTTAAACCTGAAGTCTGAGACCCAGGATCTGAGCTTGATTTCTGCCTCTGCTGAAGGCATTTATGGTGGTCTAGGACAAGATACATTACCCTTCTCTGCTTCAGTTCTCCATCTTAGCAAGTAATTGGTGTATTAGCAGACCTGTGGTGAGCAGATAATTCAGAGGGCAAATACACCTCAGTGTCCAAGCACCCTTTCTGATTTTAATTGCATGACACGATGCTGCACGTATTCTTTCCCCCTTACAATAAGCACGTACATGTATCTAAAATATATTCAAGTGGCCTACATCCAGTCATTGTTAGGGTTGCAAATTTAAACTCTTGAATTTGGAAATGCCAGAATTAGTACTTCTTACCCCATCTCATCAAGAGCTTCCATTTCCAGCATGCCATTCCTGTCTCCTTCCTGATTTGTACCACAGTCTAGCTGACTTCTTCCATTCATATCTGCTCCATATTTGGCCCCAAATCCCAGATTGTTTTCTCTTTTTTACTAGGTTCCAGCTCTAGTTTCTGTTACCTGGTTGTGGGAGTCAGTTGCTGTGAGTCCTAGATCTGCTTCATTAGTTTTGCACTCAGTTTATTTTTAAGTTTGGTACCAAGTGGTAACCCCACCCACAAAAGCTCAGAGTTTCAGATAAAAGAAATTACTCCGTGAAGTGTTACCAATGCAGGTAGGATTGTGGTCCTAATGCTCAAGAGAGTTTCTGCTAGTAAATACAAACTGCAGTTTTCTATGAAATGCAATATTTCTCTGATATAATTTCTAGAGAATGCAAATAAATACTCAGGTTTTCCCTTTGCAGTAGAGAATACTAGAGGTTTTTCTTTTTTTTTTTTTTTAATATGAAAAACCATTTACTTAAAATTAAATAGTGGAAATGCTTCAGCCCATACACATCACGCATGCATACAAATACATGAAACCAGTCTGAGACAGACAAAAAACAAGGAAAATTATTGTTACATTGATAGTAAGTTAGAAGAAACTTAAAATGGGGATTATAAAGGGAAATACCAGACAACCTTATTAATGATTATTGGTACCAATATCACCTATAATACATCACAGGGTATGCTAAAAGAGCTTGGATTCTGCAAAAGGAATCACTGAGAATTTAAGATGTGCTTTTCTTCAGATTGGCAGTGTAACATTTACTCAGCCTGTGCACATTAGGATATGCCCATTAAGTATGAGCCTGTACCGTTTTTTTTTTCAACAAATCTTTGCCTCATTTGATGATTGGATGATGTGTTTTTGTGAGTAAACAGCTATTTAATGTTTGGGTTTTCCTCATCATTCATTTTATGGATCTGTTTATAACTCCTGCTTACTGCATTCAAACTTTGCTATGACTGTTAGGTAGGATTTTATGACTGTGTCTTCGGTTTGCAAATATTAATTGTACTGTTTTCATCTTATATTTGCCACATTGATCTGGTCATCTCCATTCTTATGAGGACACAGGATTCTGCAGAATGAAACTCAAAATTGTCAACCAGTTTTGAGTGTACAGTTGGATGCTCTTGGTGCCCAATACCTCAGGATACTTGGTGCTTGATAACAGTCCTTTACTGGGAGAGCACAGTGCAACTGCTCTCTGTAGGTAACAGGCAACTGCAACTGCTGCTCCACATGCTTATAAATGCTGGTAATCAAGCTTGGATGTGTAGCACTGTGATTCTGGAAACTGGGGAACATGCAACTCATAATTACCTGTGAACATCTCAGTTTAAGGCACCTGTTCATTTTCTTTCACAGAAGGATTCTCTGGCAGGAACAGAGAGTTTGATTCTCTCGTGTCAATCAGCTGCATGCTTGTGAGCTTGTCCTCATTGACACTAAAGTTCCTCACATTGCTACAGACTTCCCAACTTCAGTAACAAGTAGAAAAGAGGCATTGGGGGCAGCAACACATCCACCTTACTTACCTGCAGAGTACAATGGAACATTTTCAACCTTTTTTTAACCAGTTCTTAACTTTTGGATACAGAATTTGCCAATCTTTATGCCCTTTTTACAAGGGTCTTGTTATTTTTAAAATTAAAAGCTCTTAAAGGTTCTATGATTTAAAAGTTTGATAATTAATGAACTGATTTGCAGATTCCCCAAAACTGTAATTGCACCTGAGGAATAAACAGTTGTAAGATGGCTGAGTTTTCTCATCCAAAGGTAAATGACTGAGTTAAAGCTTTAATGGCAATATAGCACTCAGTCTTATCTACACCTACTACCTTAATTATAGCCTTACCTGCAGCTCCTGCCTTCTCTGCAGCCCTAACTACCCACTGCTGCTGGAACCTTTCGTTAGTGTCTCTCCCTGCCTTTCTGTTCCTCTGTGATCTGTGGCTGTCGCTTTCTCTACTCGGAATGCCAGTGTCCTTCTTCTGAATTCCCTTCATCTATTTTGCTACTCCTCTGGTCTTCCCCTTCATCTCAGCCCTTTGCTACCCAGCATGGGGGGAAAGCAGAGGCAGCCTTTTGCTCTAGTGGGTAACTCCTGCCTCTGAAAGCCAGCTCGGATACAGTGATTAAGAGAGGGGAGAGAAGGACTCTAGGATTGAGCAACAGCAAAAAGAGACAGATGTGTGAGGATTTCTCTGCAGCTGTACAACATCCTATATCAAGGTAACCTCTTGCATAATAGAAACAGAGGAAAGGAGACTTCTTGTTCCTTCCTCTCTGCAGAAACTCTGCCTCTGTCTGTGAGGCCTAAAGGATGGCTCTCAAAGAAGCCTTTCTTCTTCCCCAAGTAGTACCATCTTAAGGCATGGGACCAAAGGACTGAGGCATGGACACTCATCTTTACTGGGACTTGGGAACCCATCAGGTAGTGTAACATGATTTGTCACACTGTGGAGTAGGATCACACAGTTTTTCCTGTCCTTCTTGATCAGTCAAGCCCTTCTATGGCAAAGCAGTTACTGTGTGTTCCCAGATAAACCATATATGCCCAATGGATTTGCGTGTGTGCTGTGCAGGTCTCTCTTACCTGCATAAAAAAACTGTAACTCACAGGCACATCACATCTGCACTGAAGATATGGCCCTGGTTGTCTCAGATCTACTGCAGCTGCATAATATCTTGACGAGCACAGATCAAGAACTACTTTTCTAGTTTCTCAGATGAAATTCAGAAAAGATACATCAAGGATGTATTCATTTCTTTCTGAATGCCTGACTTAACTGTCCAGAACTGTCCTGGATTTCACCATTGCTCTCTTGTCTTATTTTCTTCAGTTTAAATCGCACGTCAGTGTTCTAAGGTCCCCTAATATCCTTAAGATTGTTGTGTGCTAGAGTCACAGCTGTGAATGACCATTCAGAGAGCCCTTCCTGCCCCAGGCAGACTAGCCTTGGAAAATCCACATCACCGTGGAAATAAATACTGCCAGCACCGCTGCTTTTTTGCAGCAGTACCCGCAGGCAGCAACTGTTTCTTGATCTTGCTGAGCGATATATTTATTTGTTATCAAGGGCAGACTGGGGCTTTTGCTGCACAAAGATGTAGCAGAATGATGAGGAGGTGGCCTAGGGGAAGAGACAGGGAATGTTGCTCTTGACACATCTATATTGAATAATTAGTGATAAGAGCCAAAGAAATATTCATGACTCTGTAGAAAGATAAATAGATTTTTGATTAAACTTGATTAAATTTGAGTTCTGTCTTTACAGCAGTTGAAGTTGCTCTGTGATTGGTAGCTTAGAAATGAGTTTTTTATGGATTCTGGCTGACTGGAGGATCCCTTTTAAAGCTCTTAGTCAAGATAATGCTGCAGATATCTAGCTAGTCTGTGCTGGCAAGAATTCAGAAGGGCACTGCCAGAAACCTGTGCTCTCTGGGCAGTTGCAATGCAGCTGTTGAATGATCAAATCAATCCAACTTGTTCAAAGGATTTATTATAACATTATCTCCACCCAGTCTCTTAGACTTTTGCAGAATTTCAGTGGTGCCTTTGAAGATCTCTGGCACATTCCACTGCAGTTCAGCAGACCTCGGGAAGGAAAACACTTTAAGGGCATTTCCTAGTGGGACACATAAATACCTATGTACCTATCTTGAGTTCTTCACAATGCACACATTCTTCTTTTCAAGGATGTTAGCATAGGAGGCTTTCAAGGTGGTTGCGCTGCTCATCACCCACAATTAAGAGTTCTGAAGTCCTTGTCAGAGTCATAATATAAAAATAAAAATTCAGGAGCACTCTGCAAATTGAAATACTGACTCTTCCAGTGCACTCCAGTGCCACTGCTATCCGGAAAGGATTATACTGAAGGATATTGCTGAACTATACAGGTTACCATGCGTGATTTGAGAGGTGTGGCTAAAGTTTCTAGGTCAGCCACAGGAACCACCTGTAGTAGCCATTTATCATACTGTGTGCATTCATGACTCACACAGAGAGGCAGCTGTACCTTGCAGAAGCTAAAATACATGTAAGAGTGAGAAACTCAAACATGCTAAGTGGTGGGAGCTTGACAGTTTCCTAGAATGTATCTGCACTCCTTTTACCCTAAACCAAATGTGACTCAGCTATACAGAACATGTTAGAACTGGCCTTTCTGTTCTGAGGTGACTAAACTGAGCAAATATCCCTGATCTATGTAAGTCCTGTACTCTCTTTGCTACCATGCAGTTCTTTTCCAAATTCCATTTGCATTGCTATGTTCTCTACAGTTCCCACACTGCCCTCCTTCAGTGTTCTGCATAAGCAATCCAGTACTAGTGAGAGTTGTACTTGTCAGGCCTGGGCTGCAATCCCAGTTGTGGTGCTGCTCCTTACTTGTGCTTTGTGTGTGCCTTAGGGATGGCCTCTATACTCTACACCACTGTTAGATACAAGAAAAAGGCAACATCACTAGTCAAGCATTCTCTCAAAATAACTTGTCTTCTGAAAGCTTGCAAAATCATGTGTTAGTCCAGTGTTGTGACTTTTTGTGGTTCAGATTTTGGGGGTTTAGAAAGAATAGGTTTAGTGCAGCTCTTGGTTTGCTACAAAGAGGCAAATTCACAGGAAACAATTTATTTTGGAAATTTGGGAACATCTACATAACATTAAGCAGTTCAGTGTCTCATTCTGGCATCACTTTCTCTCTTGTGTGAAAACTGTGGTGGCATTGCTCTTGCTTTAATCAGAAGGGTAGAATCGTGGTGAGGTTCTGGTCACCTTTTTCAAACAGGCCAGCTGCAACTTTTAAAAATGTTCAGTAGCCTTGCCCGTGTTTCCATGGCTGTCAGTGACAGAGCTACAGAGAGAGCCTGGGTAGTCTGTCCTACCCACTAGACGCAAGACCATTCTTTCTGGTCTTCCAATGAGCAACTCTAGCCAGCTCTCTGAGGAAGGCTCTGGCTTGCATTTTCTGTTTGAGTCTTGAACCAAGGTTTTTAAAATGTAGTCTAAACTAAGGCACTGTGGAGCAGACAGGCTGCTCAGAATACCTGTGAATAGCTCATCTCTTAAATGGGCCCAGGGTTGGCATCATATTAATATTGGATTAAGATGCTGAATTACACTTTTCATGAAATTTGTGAGGGATCAGCTGCATTTCTCTCTCCTCACAGAAGCTTTGCTGTCAAGGTAGCTGCAGTCCCAAGTGTACCCTGAGTTTATTGTCGTGCTCTGCCAAAAGCTGTGATACCAAATCAGGGCATTTCTTGCCCATGGGATGATATTTTGCCATAAGATAAGTGCAGTGTGTATGGAAATCCAATTAATGGGCTGTCTCACTGGGCATTAATATAGTATCCTAGCACAAAGCTAACCTGCTGTGCTTCTGGTTTGCTCATTACTTTGTGAGACAGGTATTGCCCAGCCATGATTGCATTTGTCACAAGAAACACATGCACAAATGAAGACAGGCTCAGGGACTGCTGGGAGGTGTCAGTATAAACAATAGCATGATTTGCACACGATTTTCAGACAGTTTGCATCCCTTTTACTTGTCAAGTTACTTTAATGAAGACTATAAAATAAATAGCCATGGCTATAATCTTTAGGAATTAAAATTATTACCTGGCAAGTTGAAGTAATTAACTCTTCTCAGCCAGGAATCAAACAAGAGATATATGGGGAGAAGGATGTGAAAAGAATATATTAACTCACCAGGTAATAGTGTTACTGTCCATCCTTTTTTGTTTTTTTAAAGCAAAGAAAAAGGCTTGTTGCAATCATGTATTGGCAGCTTTTGTGACCACTGGTGTAAATGAGAGTCATCTTAGCAGAAGAGATACCAGAAATGGTTTAGGGATGCATCTGTCTTTTTTCCTGTAAAAGGTTTTGTAGTGTGGGCCTTCCTTTTAATTAGATACAAGGCCAAGTTAAAGAGTGGGATTAGAGAGCTGGAATTCTATACTCACAGAATATGGTTCATCTTCCCTTCATTCCTTGCTTTGAAGAAATTTTTAGGAGGGCCATACAGTTTTAAATTATGCTAATTCTTGACCATTTTCTGAGCTTGTTAGAAATGTGTTCTTGTTGAGGTAAGGAAAAATGTGCTGGTTTGCACACTTGCTTTCTGTATAAGCAAGTCTATCATCATTCTGCTAAACAAAATGGAAGTGCACATTACCATAAATACCAGGCTGGTTTATGCTCATTTGACTGTATTTTGTCTTTCAGATCACCACATTATGCTTGTCCTGAAGTCATCCGGGTAAGTTGGTTAACATTAGTGTACATAAATACCTTTTTTGAAGCGTCCCTCATTGCAAGTATGCAGATAGATCCTCTATAGAAGAAATCTGCCCCAGGCAGAGGGAAAGAAAAGGACTCAAGGAACCTAAATAGTTTTGGTTTTTTGGCTCAGCCCTGATTCAAGCCACATTGGGAAATAATTTTGTGTTATTCTAACAGTACCTTTGTACCATGCGATCAGACAGAAGTGCAGGAGTTTAATTTGATCTTTTGACCCAAGGGATGTAGTCCCTTCAGCTTTCTTATGTCTGATGTAGCTGTCATCTCAGTAGAAGAGCTGGGGTTGACTGATTGATGTTGGTTTCCACTAAACAATATTCTTCCCCCGTGCTTTACCTTTGTCCTCTGAAAATAAGTATCTAAGATTTCGGTGCCCAAGATTGTCCTCTTCCAAAGCATGTCTCTACTGTAAAGACAAGCAGGAAGAGAGGAGAGAGACACACAGGGGAGACTGTCCAGACAACACTGTGAGTTTGAAAATAACATGGCTGGTGATAACTCCCTGAAGAACCAGGGCAGAGAAACAGCCTTTCTTGATGTCCTTAATCCACCTATTACTCTGTTTAAATGCCAGATCTGATAATTTGTAAATTGTCAACCATTCCTGCCCTACTCCCTCTTCTGAGCCTTCCCTCACAGATCCCAGATAAGACTGCAAGCTGATGTTTGCAAAAATTCAATTAGCTAGCTGTGTAGTGGCTTCCTCCTAGTTGGGAAGGCCACCTTGGGAAGCAGGTAACTGAATTGAAACGTGGGGTTTCCCATTCTCCCCTCTCTCGTTCTTCAAGAATAAGTAATTTATTTACTAGTGATCGGTCTTTTGAACCTCTGTGTCATTGCTGCGCAGGGAGAAAAATATGATGGAAGGAAAGCAGACGTCTGGAGCTGCGGAGTCATTTTGTTTGCGTTGCTAGTGGTGAGTCATCTTCCTTGCACTAGCCTTTAAAAAGAAAAGAAAACTCTGAAAGTGCTGCTGTATTTAATGGCAATTCTATTGACATCATGTACAGATAGTGTTTTTTTTAGTCCTCTATTTTTGTATCTCTCAGTAGCATCCTTTCCTCTTATTTCTACATCAGCCCCAAAGGAAAAGCACGAGGAATATTTCACTGCTTCTTTGAAACACTGTTGCCATGCACAGGAGAGCATAGATGGGCATCAAAAACTTGTCTCCATAAATGCTCTCTGCTGTGTTGCACCATGTTTTTTGATGGGTAAGGATGTGTAGGGTTACAACTCCAGCATACAGAGAGTGTCAAACAAGTTGTCCTTCACAGGATCAAAATATGGCTGGGTTTGGGATGTGTTCACTTTTTTCTGCTGTATGTATATATGTGCTTCAGCAGGTATATGCATACATTAACTGCAGTATTTTTTCAAGAGAAGACTTGAGAACCTCATCTTTGTTTCGTACAAGTAGTGAGCTACATTTTAATTTGGTACACATGGGAATATAAAACTGAGCCAGTAGTACAAAGTTTAAATTAGTTTCCATCTGGCTCAGTAATACTTTAAGTGTTCAAAATGTGATATCTTCTAACTTATCCTTCTTTTGATCAGAGTTTCAATTCTCTGTGGAATTTATTCTGAAATGAAGTTCTATTATAGAACTCCTAAACATCCAACAACTGGGTGTCCAGCCGAAGGCAGATAGGCTTGGCATTTGTTAACAATTTCCATAGTATAACGCAGGAAAATATGTTATGCAAGCATATATCCCATGCAGGTAAAATACTCTATATGAATATAGGATTTATGTGCATGTTAAGTACCTTATATGTGTAATAGTTCAGCTGATCATCTATAATTATAAAAGTAACAAGCCTGAAGTAAATTTTTTATTCTTGTAAATGTATCAGTGAACCTAATTGCTTCACTTAAAATGTTATTTTTTTAAAAAGCACTTGTACAGTGTAAAATTAGACATATTCTGTGTATTATTTTTGTTTAAAATACTTCAAAATTTTAGAGGATTTTTGTATCAAAAGATATGTGTTTCTTTTTTAATGGCTCGTATCAAAATAACTTGAAGTAATCTCAGTATGATGCTTTAATTCCCCTTAACCAATCTTACTCCTTTTCTCTTTTTAGTCATTACAATTCACTGATATTTCTGAAGTTTTAATTTTTTTATCTTGATACTGCATTGGAAGAATTTTAACTGTCACACTAGATAGCACCTGGTCATCTCTTACTGAGCGGTTACTTTCATAGCTGATAAAACAGAAGTGTGTAATGAGTCTTAATATAACTTCTTGAATTTGTAAGAACAGAAGAGAGAATGTGTCAAGATGGTTAGGATTTGTAGGAGCAGGCTTTTCATTTTCAGGGGGATTCTCTGTCAGACTCTGGTGTCTGTTGCTGCATCTTCATCTGTTCCTACGTACACACATGAGCCTGAAAAATGATTGAAGTCTACTATTGATGGAGAGTGCAGAGCTCGCCAATTAATTATGTCAGGACAAACCCTGCAAAAACTATCAAGATATGATAGCAGATGGTAGTAATAAAAGAGATGTAGTTGTTACTTTCTGGAAATGCCACATAACATCCTTTTTGACTTCATCAGGGCTTAAATTGCATTAGCCAAAGTACTGAACTATGAGAATTGATTTTCCTATAAGTCTGGAATGGATAGGAAAAACGCAGGTAACTCAGGAGGTTGGTTACAGATGGCAGGGAGAAGCTCTGCCTTTTCAAGGCCACTGGAATGAACAAACACCAGTGAGCAGTGCCCAGTCGTGGCTGCCATCAGGTGGCTTCCTGAGGCTGCTGTAAATGGAGCTGTTGTTCTCCCTAAATCATGGACACAGGATTGCTTATACAGATGCACTACTCACTGTAGTAAGAGCAGTGCCAGAGCTGACAACTTAAAGCTTCATTATCACAGCAGCTGACAGCTTGCAGCTTCCCACAAACCATCCTGGAAATCAAGGAAGCTCGGCACCTACTAGAATTAGGCAGTGCAAGAAGGAAGTGAGAATATCTAGGAAGGTGTAGACTTGCTATAAAAGGGTATCAGCTTCAGTCAGTAGAGTTATCCTAAAGATTTCAACTTCTCTTTTTCCTTTTTGTCCTTGCAGCAAGGATAGGTCTTTTACTGCTTTTTGTGGCAAGCTGATGATCTATTCAAAATGTAGTTTCAGCTAAAAAAACTTCAAGCCATTCATGTAAGTGAGCTACAGTAGGGAAGCAATAGGAACTGATGACCTGACCACAGCATGGGAACTGGATGGAGTATATTAAACAGGTAGAATGTCTGCTGCTTCCAAAGGCTAATGTTAGTTGGGGTTTCTTTCAGCTGTGTCATTTCAATGCTCCATCAGAAAGAGCATGTTCTTTACTGAAAGTCTCTCAAAAGCTGTTCACCTCCTTTTCAATGTCTGCAGTAAATGTGTCTCAGGAAGATTAAAAATAAGGAGACGATAAACATTGCTGCTGTGAAAGTATGCCCAGGAGGAATACCAGCAGATCAAAAGCTCGAGCTGAATTTAAGTGAATCCATGCATCTTTGGTGAATTTGCCTGGAAAGGCAATTTCATATTTTGTATTTTACTTTATACTGGTATTCATTTTCTAATTAAAGGTCTATAATAAAAGTCCTCAGTTTTGTTTCCTATGTTAGAGGAAATACAGCAGCACTAAGAAATTATTTCGTTCCAATGGATAAAAAGGTTTTTTTACTCATTATAATAATTAATTATGACTCCCTTTTTTCAATTCCCTCACCGTGTTTATCCTGGCTTTTCTCCTTTGGCCCTCTCCAATTCTCTCCTATTGACTGCCTTGTCCCGTCCCTGCAGGGTGCCCTGCCTTTCGATGATGACAACTTGCGGCAACTTCTGGAGAAGGTGAAGCGTGGAGTGTTCCACATGCCCCATTTTATCCCTCCCGACTGTCAGAACCTTTTGCGGGGGATGATTGAAGTGGATGCCTCGAAACGTCTCACGGTAAGGAGGCAGCCATGAGCAGGGCTTCATTTCTCACCTTGTTGCAGGAGTGATTGAGCAGCTAAGGTAACTTGGTGATTTAGTGGCATTCCTATGTGTTTCCTCCTGGGCCAAGGAGCGGAGTTGGTGGAGTCTTTGGGAAGAAGTTAGTTGCCATCTCTTTTGAGTCATGAAGACAGATTGCCTTTGTGTTTCTTCTGTAGCGACAGGATTCCCTTTCATACGTAACACTGTGCATTTAGGAGAAATCCCTTATAGCTCATCACAGAGTTACTGGCCCATTAATATGTTTTGGAGTCCACCTGAGTTGTCTGATTCTTTTATCTGATACAGAAGTTTGCTGGGGGTTTGATATAAGTGTTTGAAGGTTACAGGTGTTACGACTGGTATTTGAAGCTTTGTCATTTAACAGTGTGATTTTCTTACATTTTTGACAGAAGTGTTGACTTCTCCCTTCGTGCCACATAAGCTGCATTGCATTCTATCCTCCATTTGCTCTGCATTATCCTCTAGCAGCCTTCAGAGCAAGTGTCTGCCAGTCTGCTCTTTCATCCTGTGCCCTGTGGTCCTGAGCACTGTTAGTCCCACAGTGTTGGGCTCCTGGCATTCAGCACTGAGGCTGCATGGAAGCTACATCCCATCACTACAACACAGACCCTGCAAGGGGTCTGCGTAGTGATTGTCTCCTTCACTAACACTGTGTTAATGTTTCAGGGAATTAAAAAACATTGGCAATTAAAATAATTTTGGAAAGTAAGATTGCCTGCTTGTCAGTGGAGGCGTGTGCCTTTATGGGTACATTGCCCCTGTAAATCCTATTGTCAGGCTGTGGTGATGATTTTATACAGATTTACTAAGCTCACAGATTCTGAGTGGGAGTATGTATAAAGAAATGTAAATTTAAAACTCCTCCTGGTTCTTCAGTCTGCTAAAATATTTATAAATAAACTCTCAGATCACTGGTTGGCCTCTCTGCTGAGATTGGTAACAGCATCAGTCTGTGCCAGCTGTGACGGTGCTTTTGGGATGCAGACACTGCTAAGAAGTTAACTGAAACTCCCTTCACAGATTTACATATTACCTGACAGCTGGGTGTTTCTTTCATTCATCACCAATCCAGGTCATGTTCTATTTGGTGGCATAGGGGAAAAATTCTTCCTATTATTTCTAGTATCCCTACTTTTGCAAACCCAGTAGCCATCACATTTGCAGTAAATAAATAGCACTGATTGAAAAAAAAAATTAGGTACTTTAAAAGACCTTTTTCAAACAGATTTTTTAAGAAAGAAATAACATTTTCACAAGTATATTCATGGAAAGAGCACTGCAGAGGTTAGGGCAATCTCCTGAGACATGAGACAGCTGCTCTTCACCGCCAAGAAAGTCACCAAGTCCCTCTTAAACTTAGCTTCCTTTCCATGATGTAAACATACCAGCTTCTCTATTGTTTTGTTGGGGCTTTTTTCTCAAATATGTTAGTGCCGATGGTCTAAGTATGTTAGGGAGCAGATCATCAAGTGTTAGATCCTTCTTCAGATTGTTCTGAGTTTTTCCAGGGGCAGAGACAGGCCATAAATATCTTGAGTTGTGCAATACAGCTGGGAATGTACATGCATAAGAGAGAAAGCAGTTGAGGTAATTCAAGGTCTCAGAGTGACACCCATCCCCCTTGCTTTCTTGATCAAAATTAACCTCTTAGTTCCTTAGGGAGGGAACAAATAACCAGATCAGGTAGTTATTGGCAAGCACTAACCACTGAATTATGAATAAGAATTTGAAATAATACATATTAAAGAGCTGAGAGCCGAGAGGAAAAAAGGATGGCTCTTTGTTATTAGCTGCAGTCTTATTTTCATTATTTGAGAGTCTCCGGGTTTGCAGTCCCTGCTGCTGTCACACTCCTGTGCTGTTAGTGAGCTGCTTGCTTTGATTGCCAGGCAGAAGGGAGCTCTTTGTTTACTGCACAGGAGCTGGGAATATAGAGTTCATTCTGAGGAGAGAGCTGAATTCTATTTTAGCTGTGTCCTGTGAAAAAGGGTATAAATAGGGGTTTATTTGGAAGCCTCTATTCCTAGAAAATATCTCACTTGAATCAATTTGATATTTATACAAAGATGCGAGCAACATTGCGGCTTGGGTACAATAAGTACAGATGTAGCTGTTACCATTATTGATCATTTGCTCAATATCTCACTAGTGAATTCAGCAGAAAAATATAGCGAAATGTAAGGTCACTAGAATTTTTTTCTTTCATTTTTCACTTCCCCTCTTTGCTTTGTTCCTCTTTTTTTTGATTTGTATCTCTTTTTTCTTTTCATCCAACTGCATTTCCCTCCCTGCAGTAATTGCCATTTCACAGCACACCCACACCTTCCCTAGTCCATCTGTTAAAATGATCAACAAAAACAGAACCAGCATTCACGTTTAACTGTCATCATTTGCTTCAGTGTCGGAGCTTGAGAAGATTAATGGAGGGGAGGGTACTCAGAATTATTGTTGCTGGCCCTTTCCAGCCTTAAGAAACAGGCATTACCTTTCTTTGTATATGATTCATTTGTGGGAACAAGACTCTGTTACATCTTAGTGGAGTACTGTTCACACTCACCATGCATTACACAGCCTCAAATATGGGTAGTGGGACATTCTTGACCACTCTCATTTGCTGGGCCTGTTTTAATAAACATGCTGTAAAATAAAACAATTTTATTTTTCTTTCATTAAGCATAAACTTTTCATTAAATGTTGATCCTAGCTCCTGGTGATGGTGTTTCTGACCACCCATATTTATGAAAGGTGAAATCAAACAAAGAATGAGTACTAAGATGATCAGCATTTGAAAGAGTCTGTCTGAATAGCATGGCCTAAAAGAGCATCAGTTAATGTATACAGATGATGTCTAAGAAAGGTTGTACTGGTCATCTGCATATTCATTAGAGGTAATTACTAGGGAGAGAAGGATTATTTAAGCTAAAGGAAGATACTGACACAAAAACAAATGTATGTCCAATGGCCTTATAGGAGAGTAGGCTAGAAACTATAATAAGAATTTTAGGCATATCAGTTGGGTTCTGGGACAGCCTTCTAGTAGGAACAGTGTCAGGAGAGAAAAGTGAAGTAGTAATAAAGTTTGAGAAGCCTTATGGGAGGTGTGCTCTGGATGCCTTAAACTACTGCAGGATGAGGTTTCTTTTAGTTGTGAGCTCTTCAAATGATTCAGCATTGGTACAGCAGAGAATTACAGCTCCTGAAGTAGAAACCAGTTGCATTTCAGCCAGAATTTACTTCTCCAGAAAGACAAAGGCAAAGGGCAGAGGCACTTTTCTTTTAAAGATGCATTAGCACTATTGAAACTTCGTTTCTAGAGCAAGGCAGATCAGAGCAGATATTGCAGAATAAACGATTCCAATAAAGCTGTTACTGTTCTAATATTGACACTTTATACTAGAGTAGAATGACTTGTCTTCCGTATTGAGTGTCCACATAGGTGGAAATACCTATCCCTGAATATTACCTAAAAATTCCTTGAATTACGCATATTTTCAGAATCTCTTCTCTCCTTTCTGATTTTGTTTTTTCTTGCATCTGATGTATGCTAATGATGACCTGCAGAAATCAAAAGAGTGTTACAAAAATGAAGAAGGGAAAACTCCCTGATTAATTTCTGTAGAAGGTCTTATGGCAAGGTGTTTATTCCATCATTTAAATTTTCTTACTTTGCAACCTGTAGAATGGAAGTAATTGTCCCGTTGATGCATTTAGGCTGCCAAGGGCCAGTTCATGTTCCATGCATATAGGACAGTGATAATTGACCTTGTCAAGGTCCCTGGAGGCTGCTTTAGTACAGCTGCTATCGCTGAAACGGGTAATGGCTTTACCTGTGCTGTTTGCATTGCCAGCCTGAGCCCTGTGGCCAGGAAAAGCCTGTGTCTTGACATTACACAGTAGGTTTAAACCTCAGACTAGGGATCTTCTGGATAAAGAAGATTCATTTGAGGTGTGAGTGCACAGATGGATTTAAGGCTGTTCCCTTTCCGGACAGGGAAGTTTGAATTCTGACATGAGTTCAAACCCAGAAGCCCTCATCTATATCCACAGACTTTGAGAAAGTTTTTCTTCAGGTCAGAACATTTTAGCTTGGCAACCGCTCTGCTGAGATCAGTGCCGAGGATGTAGACAGCGCTGTCTTGTTTTCCATCTGCCTGTCTGTCTCCATCTGTTGTTCCCTGCCTTAGAATTCAGACGTAAGCTCTTTGTGGGAGGAGACCTCTTTTTTTGATGAGCATGTACAGCTCTGAATCACAGTCGGTCTCTCATCTGTGAGAGAGGTTTCTCGATGATTCTTCAGTGTACAAGTTTAATATTCGGAAGTATTTTTACGTAAAACCATGATAAAGGAATTCTCCCTCTCCTGCCATTACAGCATTTTAGCCTGCAGAAATCTCTCTGACTGTGCATGTGCAGTGGTTCTGAGCATGTTTTGTTGTTTCAGAGATGATGTCATGAGACAGTTGCCTGCAGTGACTAGGAGACATTAGGAAGCAGCATTTTTACAACTTCCATAAAATGGTATTAAACTTGGCAAACTCATGTGCAAACAGCAAGAAAAACCCTCTGGGTAGGATTGTTAAATGCCTTCGTCACTTAAATGCATTTAAACAATTTGTGTTTAAATGAAGGCAGGAGTGAGATTAGCTCCCACTGTGTAATTCCCTCCCCTGCACTGCACAGTAGAAAGCGTACAGACTTCTCCTTGTCAAAACCAATCGCCCTCCCATAACCCTCCTGTCACTTTAATGCAGACAAAAAGCAACAAAGCATTAATTAATTACCTTTAAAACAGTAGTGAAGATGTTGGCAGCAGCAAGCACATTTCTAATATCATTTCAATGCAATTACATTTGAATTAGCATAGGAAGTGGGTTTGTAGAATACTTTTCATATCTGGGATATCCCAGCATATTTCACAGCAATGGTTTTGATGTGGATTGAGACAGCACGAAAGCTGTCATACACCTTCAAATGTGTATCAAGGTTCAATGGGGCTTCTCTTTCAGAAAAGTGCTGTGTGTTCATTAGTTTGAAGGAGATTGATCAGCAGGGATGGGCAGAAGGCATTTGACATCTCTAAAGGAGCCCAGAGGTTCTATGACTAAGACATGAACTGGTGCCCCTCTCTAACTTAGAAAGTGAAGTCTTGTTGTCTGCTTTGCCATGCCATTTCTGCATATCACTAGTACACAAGAGCACAGTGTCCCATGGAGACAGGAAATGTAGCAAGAGAAGCAAGCATGAAAGAGGCTTGGACATTGCATAGCTGTATCATCTGCATCTTGTCTGAAATTATTATCTCTCTAACCCTCCATGTGGTGTATTGGAAATACTGAGTAGATATGGTTTTACCAGAGGCACAGTCCCCCTCTTAGCAGATCCTCACAGAACTATACATCTGTTAAGGAACAATTCTAAAACCCTGTCCCGTGGAAGCTGTACCAAATAGGATCGCCTTATGTTCTGTGGTTGTACCTCAGCTTGCGCAGAACCAGAAGGAAAAGAGGGCTGTGTCTTCAGGCTGTTGGGGGAAATCCCAAATCATGTCTTTATCTTGACGGGAGATGGCAGTGTGTCAGGAATACTCTTAATAATTGCTCTTAATAGTGCAGGGGTTAGAGGACTACCTAATACAGGGGAATTGTGATGAAGGGGAATTACTGTGGAGGGCTAAGGCCACAGCTGGAAGCTGTGCAGGTCTGCCTGTGTTGGTGGATGTGTGTGCTGGGGGCATTGGTGCTGGTTAGAAGACAGGTACATGAGTGCCAACTGCACCTCTGATTGCAGTGTTGATACCGTCTGGGGTTTAAAGGAGGCTGTTTGTTTCCCACACTGTTCCCTCCAGCCTCCTGTCCTGCTTTCCTAAGCTGCATTCCATTGTTTCTTTGTTTTCAGGAAAAGCCCTGACTCACTTAAAAAAATGATCTCATATAGAGCCAAACTCACATCTTACTGGTTTCCCAGACAGAGAGCTGTTGTTCCATAGCACAAAGGTCTCTGATTCCTTGCTCTCTGTGGCAAACACTTTATATCTCTGAGATTTTGTTGTTTGCCTGTCACTTATTTTTTCTTTTTTTCTTTTGTTTCTTTTTCTTTCTGATTCTAATTATTGTGGAAGTGGAATATAATAACAGCAGGCCAGCTGTTGCCATTCTTCCTGACCATTGTAATGAGTCTGTGATTTCTTCTCGTATGAGTTTTCTTCCAGCTCTATCCTGTCTTTCCCCTGAATGTAGCATGAATGTGAGCCTGTGTGCAGTGAGTACACATTTTTTTCTGCACCTACAAAGGTGCTGCATAGTGATGAACATAAAAACATTGACCATATAACAAATAATCCCTGGACATCTAAGAAAAGTTCTTTTCTGCTGTGATGATTAAAACAAACATATTTGGAAGGTTCTGCTGTAAGTATGTCATATGAACCTTCTGTTCTCTCTGCTGTTAAGGGTTTCTCTTGGAAAAATCATGTTGCCTTCTTTTTCTGTGCTTGTGGGGAAAGATATCATCATAATGTTTGTGGAATCTGCTTTCCATAGGCGGACATGGCTACTTTGAGCTTTAATCAGCACTTCATTGAATAGTGAAATTCTCATGTGTGGAACAGGAAAGAAGGAAGTAAAATAAATTTGTGTTCTGGTGCAGAATTAGTAAATTATGTGGAACCTTATTCCACTTGTTCCTTAGATTTTGATGATAAATGCAAATCTGATCTAGAATGAGTCCTGTCTCCAGAAAGGTCACGCCACAGATGCACAAATTATTTTATTTATTATCTGTTTGTACCCATTTCCTTCTTCCTTCTTCTCTCTTTTTCTCCAAACAAAACTAGAAATGCAATATAAGTGTAAAGGATCAACTATAATGGACATACAGAAAGGAGCAGATAGATTACAGAGGGAAGGACTTGGGGAGAGAAAAGCTTGAATTTACAAAACAGTTACCTTTGAAGCCTTGCACTTAGCATTTGCCTGGGATTTGCTCCTGACTGATGTATTACGTCTGGAATTAAAATGTCATTTCCAATGGGATGGGTTAGGATGAGCAGCTCTTTATGCAGCATAAAGTTCCTGTTGTATGCGTAGGTCAATCTCTGAAATGTTGGATTTACTTGAAGAAGCCTTGAATAAGGATGACTTGTGGAGTTGCCTTTTCTGTTTTACAGCACTAAATCCTTGTTTTCTTTTCCTTTACAGCTAGAACATATTCAGAAACACATATGGTATATGTAAGTAACTTTTTTTAACATTTTTTGCATACATTCATGGTTGATTCTGGTATTCTAGTGGTCTGTGAAGAGATACCACTAGAAGAGAGAGACTGGAGTTTGAAAGCAGGTTTCACACATATGAGAAAAAGGGGCAGAAACAGAAGGACATTTAATTTATCTTTTTTACCTTTTGCTACTCACATAATTGCATTTACGTGTACCAACCCAGGAACTTTTTTGTACAATGGTTAACAACTGTTTGAAATAAGACATTCAGTCCAACAACTCGCTGTGTTAAAGAGATACCTGCAGGTGATCAGCAAAAAAATACCCAGCTAGCAACCATATTTAGTTTGCTATCCAAGTGCTACAGGCAATCTCTTCTAATGCCTTCCTGACAAAAAGCTTTCATTTGTTCCTTCTTGGCATCTTCGCTTTTCTCTGAGGTAGAAACAAAAATGGTGATATTGATAAGTAAGCACCTGTGAGCAAGAGCTGTGTCTCATAATCCCCACTCCTTCTTCATAGCAAGCTAAGAGGCTGCTTCTGACCTTGTAACCTGTTGATGTGAGAGGACTTCTGTGACTTGATTAAAAACAGCAGTCCTGACAGTGAAACAGGAGGTCTGTGAGAAAAGTATACGCCTGTCTGGTGTTTTGGTTGTAAGGAAGATTGATGGCTTTTAAAAGTGACACCTTGCTCTTTGTGTAGCTTTAATAGTATTTCAAGAAGCCTAAACAAATAAACTTTTTATCCTATGGTATCTTAATCAAACTAAGGAGAATACTTCACATAATAAACAAGGAAGTTACGCTTGGATACATTTCTCAGGGTCAGCTTTTCCAGGTGGGTGATAAGGAAAGTCCTACCTTCATAATCCCATCATTACTCTTGAGAAATACTCAAGAATTATATGAACTGATACATAAGACTGTCACCATGAAAAAAACCCCACTTTTTCTTTATTTGTTTTGTTTTCTCTGATTCTGTCTTATGGGCCATGTTCACCTCTGGATTTATATGACTTCAGTAGGACCTCAGTTTGTTGAATAGCTAAGAAAAGAATTGGAACTAAGAAAAAACTTAGTTCACCTGAAATAGTGGCAGCAGTCTGCCCATGGCTTTTCCGTGCTCTCTTCAGTTACCAGATATGGCACCTTTTTAAACCAGAGAAGTACTGGAGTTTTCCTGCACATACTTTTTTTTTTTTTTTTTTTTTTTTTTTTTTTTTTTTAACTCTCATGGGTAGATGTAGAATAAATGGAGTGGAGAAGTCTCTAATTGTACTAATCCCTAGTATAAGGTCTTGCTAGCCATTGCAGAAGTAAATGCTGTCTACATCAGACTGGATGAAATTCCCCTCTGTTTCTTCATGGAGTGAAATCAGCTGACACTCTCAGTGCTTTTATCAGAAATGGAATAGGAAATAAAATGAAAAGTCATTGATCGTTTATACTGTAATTTTTACCCTTCTCAAGATTTTTTGCCTGGAACATTTTACTTGTTGGAGGACTGTTGTCCCAGGCTCCCATATGCAATTGTGCAGATGTCATTTCTTGACTTTAGTCTATATTTATAATTTGAAGTTTTTTTTCTTTGGAGACATAAACATCTGAACATTTTCATGTACTTCTCAGTGAAGGTCAGACTCTCTCATGACTGACCCAGTAAACTGCATCTGAGACTGTTTTCACAAGTAGAAACTGAGTGTTGCAAAATCAAGTCTCCTCTAGACTCCCAGGGTAGTCAGTGCAGAAAGGCTCTTCCAGATGTCTCTTCAGATTTCAAAAAAAAAAAAGTTTCTGCTCAAAATAGGGTTTTTAATGAGTCTCTTTCTCATTTACTCTGTACTGGCCATGGATTGACCTCAGGAGGTTAACATCCTGTGGCTAATTTTAGTCAGTGAATAACCTTGCCACCTCCAAAACTCAACTGCTTTTATCTGGTAATGTTTCACAACCTCTTTGCATTCATTTTGCCTAGAAATACTTATGCTGACAGAAAAGAAGGGGTTGTAGTGTTTTGTCCTATGGCTCTTTTGCTCACCTCTTAAATTTTTTTTCTTTGTCTTTCCTACTATTCTATGTAAAATTTTCATCCTTTGTCATATATAGGTTACTGATCTGAAAGTTGTACTCAGAACATCGAAGTGGTTTCACTTAATTCTTCAAATAAATATTGAGGCTACTGTAAAACTGAAGAAAAGATTTAATTGCAGATTTAGGCAGGCAGAGAAAGAGGTCTTGAAAGTTGAAATTATGATTCACAAGCCTAAAAAAGGAAGAAAGAAACCTAAGTGAAACCTTTCGTCAGCAACCTACAGTTCTTGCTCTCCCACCCAAATTAATTCAGTGAGGTTTCTCAAGCCTTTCTAATTGAGACCATTTATTTTTACCTCAAATGCAGGTTACCATAAAGCAGAAAATAAACAGCAGTTATTTTCATATTTTTTTAATAAAGTAAGAGGGCAAATAAAATTACCTGTCATGGTAAATACTCACTCCTGTAACACTGAGTTATTGCCTTAATTGTGAAGGTATCACACTTGCTAAGCCAAGAAAAAGTGTACTGGTTCTGTTTTGCTTTGCATTGATGCCAATGGATATCTTGGTGAGATTCATGAGAGAATTTCATGGAGAAACTGAAAAAGTCTACCTTGATTGGGAATCACAGCCATTGTATCCACTGATCCTCACAAAATAGGGTGGGTTTTAAAGCAGCAATTACATTCATGTGGGCCTTTAAAAAAATGTATGTGATGTGCAGTAGTCACTATGTGACATTGTTTGATGTCTGTGTGGGCTGCAATGCAACAAATTTGTCACTCTGCTAGACTGAGAATGGAACAGGCATTGCATTCATGCCAATCACATCCCAGACCCAGTGATTTTCATTTCCTGAAGCTCTGAATTGCGCTGCCAAATGACAA
This sequence comes from Certhia americana, assembly GCA_018697195.1. NCBI lineage: Eukaryota > Metazoa > Chordata > Aves > Passeriformes > Certhiidae > Certhia > Certhia americana. The sequence continues at coordinate 16,820,236 of CM031861.1, read as the reverse complement.
GATGCCTCTTTGCAGATTTTACTTGTACCTGATGAGGAGGTGTGAAAATTCCTGACTCTGTCTGAGGTTGACCAGGTGCAAGGCATAAGGAAATGCCACTCTGGAGTGCACGGAGGATGGCAAGCTGTGCTCTCTAGAAATTGCTCCTGTGCTGATTGATACAAAGGAAACTTGTAGTTTCTATTCAGACTAGGGCAGCTAGTGGGAAACCCAGGTTTCCTGGAAATTTTCAAAGACAATAATTCTTTTTAATCTCTTTAAATTACCTTAAGGACATCTGCTTGAAACACGAGTGATTAATTAAGTCAATACTTTTCAGAAGTGAACTGTAGATCATTAAAAAGCAAAAACACTCAGCTGCTGTTCAAAGGTCTATCCTGCAAGAATTTATCTTAATGACAAGGTCATCACTGGATATAGCAGTGCAAGGTTATGAACTAATCATTGCTTATTACCTTCTGAGAGCTTGATCCTAAGAGGTAGCAGTAGTGACCTCTTAGAAGGAATAAGATGTTTCTTTAGCTGAACAAGGATTTTTGAGTTTAGTCCTTAGATTCAGGACCATGGTGGTATTGCAGAGCACATTTTCACTACTTCAGAAGAAGATAAAATGAAGATTTTTAAGGAGTCTTTCTGTCAGTGATGTCCCACAAACAGAGCAGATGCCTCACAACTGCATTTCAACTTGTTTAAAAACAAATTGCAAGTAGCTCTCAGCAATCTCCTGTGGTTGTCCCAGCATGTGACTCTTCTATCCTGGATACATTGACTTAGTATTGCCTTCTTAACTTGGAGGAGATAATCTGCACTGGCTCTTTTTAAGGTGCATTGGCTCTTTTTTTGGTACACTGGCTGAGACCTTGGTTTCATGTATATGAACCTACCACAGCTGATTTCTAACTTACACAATAAAAAGTAAAGACATTTGGGTTGGAGCTCCTTTTTCTGTGTAGATACTTGGATAGCTTCGATTGAGTCAGGAACATTTTGAACTGTGTGAGAAATTTCACAAGTTGCGGCCGCCTTATTTCTTCCAGCATGAAAAGGAAGGATCTCTCGTCCAAACACAGACCCCATAAACAGCAAATGGCGACATTTGATGCAGTTTAAATATTCCTGATTTCCTTTGCCCATGCTGGGAGCCTGGACCCAACAGTCACACATATGCACCACATAAAAGGAAAGGGAGGACCCCACTCAAAGAGCAGGGAAACTTCAACATCACACAAAGCAGCCATTGAGAAATAGCAGAGGTTTAGAGTAGACTTCACTTTAGAGTTTCTCCAACCAAAACACCAACATCACCGCCCAGCCCACCTTTTCAGGTGGATAGAGTTTACATGAATTGCTCATTGCCTACCGAAATAAAATCGAAGGATATTAAGGATGTCTGCAATATATATTATTAGTCAGTTAGAAATACCCTGACACCTTGACCTGTTTCTTACAGTCAGGACCTTTAATTGCAATGAGTAATCAATATTTCCTGAACCTAGTGAATGGGATGAGATGATTGCACAGAAGGCCTGTGTTAACTACATTTGAAAAAGTAATACATTCTACTGCTTAATGGTGTGTTCTGAAGTCTGCCACTGACCTCAGGCATCGCACTTGAGCCAAGATTTTCAAATTTGCATGTCTTAAGAGAAGCAGAGATTGTCATGTTTGGGCATGTAATTAAGCAGCATGGTTTTCCCCCAAAACCCTTTAAAGTGTGTCGAGTGGGAGGGAGCCTGAGCACTGAGGTCTCTTAATCACGGAAGCGTTAACGAAAGAAGCTGCTGCAGTGCTTGTAATCAGAATTGGTGAAAAATAGTGATGGTTTGGTCAGAACTCGTTCTTTGAGGGGGAATTGTTCAGCTTGCACTTTTCAGCCTCATAGTCCGAGGTCTGGCCAGCTGATGAGACAACATCTCTACAAACATGTAGTGTTTTATAAATGTTTGGCATTAGGATGCTGAACAGCTGCTTCTATTACAAGGGCACTGGTAAGTGAAGTTCCTATTGCCTTGCTGACTGAACACAGACATTTCTCATTAAAGACCCATATCCACAACCTGCTGGTCAGTCTTAGCCTTCATGACAGTTTCTTATGAGAATAATATCTGTCTGGTTGGAAGCTCTGGTATCTCAGTGGGAATTTAGCAAGCTGTTTCCATCTGTTGCTGCAGGCTGTGTTTCAGAGTATGGGTTCATTTGTGACTCATGTTTCTTTTCTCTCCTTTCCCTCCCCCTTTCTCTCTCTCATCTTCTTTCCTCTGCAGAGGGGGTAAGAATGAGCCAGAACCAGAGCAACCAATCCCTCGAAAGGTGCAGATTCGTTCTCTCCCTTCCTTGGAGGATATTGATCCAGACGTGTTAGATAGCATGCACTCGTTAGGCTGCTTCCGTGACCGAAATAAACTCTTACAGGACTTGTTGTCAGAAGAGTAAGCACTTGCTCAGTCTTCATATCAGTTGGGTGTCCAGGGGCTGGGATGCTTATGAACCTGGGGAGAGGTAGAGAGCACTTTAACTGATGTCTCTCTCTGAGTGACTGGTAAGAACATCTCATCCTCTGGCTGCTCATTTGCTGGTGAGGTGTTGGGAGCAAGCACTGAACCTTTCTTGCTCCATGGGTCAAAAGCTCAGAGTCTGACCAGCAATGGAGGCACTGTGCTATTTCTTCCCTAGCTGCCAGGCCAGGTCACTTCATTAAAACATGGGTTGCACAGTCCACATGGGGAGATATCACTGCTGATATTTGTGCTGGATATGCTTTTGTTGCCAAATTTTTATTTATTTCAAGCCTATGCCTAAGAGCTGGTGTATCTCCTGAGGTGTTAAGAGGAATACGTAGTAGAAAGAGCATTCAGAGGCCCAGGAGACCTGTCTGCTGCCACTCTTGGTTTGGACTTCCTGGGGACACATAACCCTGACTGTCCTGTGCCTCTGTTCTGCATGTGGAAGATGGGAATCTTATTTCCTTTCCTCACTAGCTGCTTGTTGGAGACAGCAAGGGTCTTAAAAGCTTCGTGGATTATGTATCTAGCTGTCATGCACATGACCACTTCCAACTCGTTTAGAATATCTCTGACTGCTTATTTGATGAGAAAGTTTTATGTACATGTTGACCTTTTTTTCTTTTCAAATGTAAAGGTTTTTTTTCTTTTTTTTTTTTTTCTTTTTCAGAGAAAACCAAGAAAAAATGATTTATTTTCTTCTGCTTGACCGGAAGGAGAGGTATCCTAGTCATGAAGATGAGGATCTTCCCCCTAGAAATGAAATAGGTATTGCAGATACGACCTCAGTCACCATGAACTCAATTGAACTAGTTCCTCTTCACCTTTTTTTTTTTTTTAAATTCTAATTTTATTTTAATTTAAACCCAAATGCTAGCATGACAGTTTCCTTCGCAGTGAAACAATGTACACAGCATTGGTGAGAATCCTCAGCCTGGGGCAGGCATATCTGTTTCATGGTTAAACTAGAAGGCTTCATTTTTCAAGACATGTCTGTCTCACAGAGCAGAAACATTCAAGTAGGTCTTGAATGGAATCTTAAAAAATCTGCTGTGAACCCACAGGCTGGCTCTATGCAGGCAGATGAGGTTTAATTGCAGTATAATCCAGTGTCAGAATTTTCTAGTTACAAGTCTCCTTGCAGTGTTGCAGAAAGGCTGCTCATGGACTTCAGTTAGTAAGAAGCTGTGTAGCTGCATCCCTCTGCAATTATGTATGTGTACATTCTCTTCTCTGTAAGTTAATACATCCACTGCTGAAAGTATCAGTCATATAACTTTGCTGTTTCATAGTACATCAATCAAACTGCCATGCTTTTAGACTTAGAAAGATTTTAGAAGCTTAATGCACAAAAAGATTATATATCTTATAGAGCTCTTGTGATTCCACTTTATTCCTATTTCTTCATTGAGTTTTTAGGATGCTGCTAATTACCACTAATCCAGACAACAGGAAAACTGCTCCCCAAGGAGCTAACTATATAAGCGACCCTTGATGTGCAGACAAGTTTAATAAAGGATTAGTCACTTCTAGCAATGATCTGAAACAGATTTTTGCATAGAAGCGTAGAGATTTTCAGATATTGTACTTCAGGACTTCGAAGTCTAGAGGCAAAATGCCCTTTATTTTCACGGGAAATCCTGGAATCTCACAAGCTTTCAGGGCAGTGCTATATTGCACTGCACTTGTACATGCTTCATTGAATTATTAACCTATGCTGCAAGTTCTAGGCTACAGGCCCTATAATTTTCAGAGAAATTTCTTCTAGGGGAAAAGAGATGAAAATTCTTAGTTAACACAGCAATTTTTAAACTCCTGCCTGGATGGAGCTATAGAGAGCATGCTAGCAGTGAACCTGATGAAGACGGGTAGCTGTGCCAGTTGCAGGTCCTGTGGTCAAAAGCCCCTTGCTCGGTACAGTTTGTCATCTAGCACTCTGCTAATCAGCTTTTGACTCAAACAGATTATCCTGCCATGTAAGGACAGCATCACCTTTTTTTAGAAATGCTTTTGTCATAAGAAAAGAAACAAGGTGACTCTAGAATCTTCAAACCCAGCATGTAAGTGAATATGTAGCCATGCCCTTAATGCATCGTATGTCTCTTCCACATACCTAAGTATTTTCATGATTTGAACTGAAATATTATGGTCTACTCTTGTATTTTTTGTGCAAGGAGTGAAAATATTTCCTAACAGGGAAACACTGGCTGTAGCTATGCACCTCACCCGTGCATTTGAGCATTATTCTTTGAGTGATTGTATGTTCTATTTCCTCTTCCACAGGGGGTTTCCATGTCCTCTGTTCCCAGCGGTATCTCTGAGAACATGGGGCAAGGTTTAATTAGGAGCAGTCATGTGTCTGATGAATATCTCATAATTAGCCATTAGCAGTGGCCTTGTACAAACAAAGAAAAGCAGAGAAAAAATAACAGTTTAATAATAGCAGCTTGAAGAAACCATGTTTGTGAGAGTTGTGCATTGTCTGAGTTCTTGCCAAAAAAAAAAAAAAAGCTGAGAGTATTTTGCTTTTTCATCTTTGTTGGCATATTATGTCTCAGAAAGGATAGATGCAAGTAAAAATATGACCAGCTACAGCTTGCCCTTTCTTCTGGTGTCCCTATGTTTCAGCTGTATGAATTTTCTTCCAAAGGCCAAGGAAGGGCCACTTCCAACATTTTTCACGTGCATCTCCTTTTCCTTTACTTGTAAACATGGGAATGAGAAATTTCTCAGTAAAAGGAATGAATGTTAGCTAATGTCTCCTTGAGCAAAAGGATTTTGTGGGGAGAAGTTTCTTCTGGTTTCTGAAACCAGAGAACGAAAGGTTGGGCCAGAACAGATATAGAGATGCCTCATCCAAACTCAGCAAGTGAACCTTTATTTCCCACCTCCCAAGAGAGGGCAGATTTATTGGATCATTACCTACATGATTCTATCTTTGCATGTAAAAATCCGTAGGAATGGCTTTGCTTTTCTGATGTAAAATAAAAGGAAAATGCATCCTTAGTACTGTCACTGTCACTGGATTACAGCTTGATTTTTTTCCACCATGTCCAGAGAGTCAGAGAAGAGAAGGGCAAGCACTGGAGATTTTCCTATTTTTAATTCCTGGGTTTCTGCAAGATCTTCTACAGCTTTTGTATGACAGTTTAGTCATTATGGCAGGACGGGTGTGTATTTAACTAATTCTTTAGTATCTTTAGACTTGATAGTGATGGTGCCCTGCCATTTCTTAATCAGACCCTTCTAAAAAAGTATGTACAATACTTGCTACTCTCAGCCATGTATAGTGTAGGATTGTAGCCAATTTTAAATAGGCATCAAATATCTTTATTAGAAGCTCAACCACATTAACGTAAGCTTTGGATGTATTTTCCATTCAGCTTTTGTGAATTGCTGTTCCTGATTGTTCCTGAATTTAAAGGTGTATACGGTGTATATGTTCCTGAATATATAGGTATATGTGATTTCACCACCTGCTCTTTTTGCTTATTCTCTGTCTTTTGTAGCTTAAAATATAGATAAGAAATCAATATCTTCCAGCATCTTAAGCAGCAAGGATTGATATAAAAGAATCATTTAGCTTGTTAGCAATATCCTTCTCCTCTTCAATTGTTCTGTTGATTCCCTCATGGCTCCTCTGGCTAATGTCCTTCTCTCAGGTTTTCTCTTTTTGATGGCTCAAAAGACTGTCATTCAAGTTTTTAGCTAATTCCTCTTCAAATTTCTTCTTTACTGTCTTTTAAAGTCCAGCTTTTAAAAAAATGGCCTGTCACTTTTGTAAATGTCACTTGGCTGAATTTCCATTTCTATTTGAATATGCATGGATCAAATTGTCTTCTAAAATATCTGTTAATAAAATATTTTTCTTGTCTTTTTCTTGTTTAGCTTCTATTGTTTGAGCTTATTCATCACCATTCTTTTGACATTTGATGCTTTCTTCATCTTCCTTCTTCCTTTCTTTTAAACTGTAGTATTTTACCTTCCTTTTTCGTGTCTGATATCCTGCTACAAAACTTGTGTCCATTTTGTGTTATGTATACACTCTGAACATAATTACGTGTGTTTACTGTGCTGTAGATACACTCCTGAACCACCAGTTGTTCTATAGCATGAATTCTTTCTCATTTTTGAACTTCCCTGAAGAAGCAGGATTTTGAAATACCTAAACCTTGTTCCAGCTTACTTTTGACCACTTACACATATGCAGCTGAAGTCACACAGTACGAATGCTTTTTTTGTTTTAACTCCTTTGGTTTTCTATCAGCTTTATGCACTCCTTTTTTTTTTCTTTTTTTTTTTTTTTTTTTTTTTTTTTTTTTTTTTTTTTTTTTTTTTTCTTATCTGGAGGTCATTTCCTATACCATTTTTAATATCTTTTTATTACTGGATGGAGTTTGAAATAGAGTGAGATACAACAGCACTTTTTTCTAATTAGTTTTTAAGAGGAACGTTATTACTGCTAACACAAAGAATACTTGGGTAATGCTGTAATGGGGTCAGTTGTTATCACTAATCCATTTGCACTGAACCATCTTTGCTTATGCTCATTGTTTCAAGGATAAGCTCTGCCTCAAAGAGATCTTGTTCTAAAAAATATGTTAGAGAAGAAAGGAGTCCGTGGTGGGTGTGAGGAGGGCAGGATAATAAAGAGCAGGCAGTAAAGACAGAATTGTCAAGTGTGGTATTTCTGGTTTTGCAGAGGAATCCTGACAGAAGAAGCATTAAGGACTGGTCGCTGTGAGGTTCTTTCTAACAGCAGGGGTGAAGGATGCCTTCTTTTACAAGTGGTCCCTCTCCACTAAAATTAAAAATGTGTCTATAAATAGAGGCAGGGAACTAAAATAGCCCCACCAAAGGAAAGAAAATCCTTCTGTATTTTTTCTGCCTTTCTTCTTTATACTCTTTTGATGCCATGAGAGGTGTTAGCAATAAAACATCTCAGCAGGTCTATATTTGGTTCCCTGCTCCACCATGAAGGTGTGGATGGTTTGGCAACTCACCTTCTGCAGTGCATTTTGGTATCTAAAGACACTTTTCAGAACAATTTAAGTGTTCCTCAGAACCTCAGTAAATGTTTGTCAACATCTTTAGGAACGAATTGCCTTTAAATATCTTACTCTTATACCTCAGTTTTCACTCTGCAAAGCTAAAGTAGCACTTTGATACTTCATAAAATTGGTACACCATAAGAAGTGTAAAGCATTTAATTTACTATAGTAGTAAAAGCTGTATGGTGTGGCTGTCATTGAAGGTTTGTCTCAGGTAGACAAGTACATTTAATTTATAATGCTTCTAAAGGAGGAAAAATATAAATCAGTGAGAAAAACCTGAAATCTAATCTTAAAGATGCAAAAATAGGGTATGTTTTCAGAGCAGAATGCAATTCTGAATTTAGAGTGTACTCATGTCCCTGTGTCACATTTAATCTGGCTGGCAGGGATGTGGAAGGCAAACTCTAGCAACCAGAGTACGTACACAGGATCCCTGGATGGCTCATGCTCTGCCTAACAGCTTGTGCTATAGCCCATGCTGTCACCTTGTATCATCCTGTTATTACTGTTATCAGCTTTGTAAGCTAATTTCTGCAAGCTGTGGTATAGTTGTACCTCTATTTTACAGTGCTCATAATACCTTCAGGGCAGTGGCAGGGCGCCTTCTCTCTGCAGGTGGGTTGCAAGTTATGTCTTAATGCTTGCAAATTTGGAAGAAGGGAAAGATTGCAAATGTTCACCTCCATCATCAGGAGATCTGTCTTTGTAGGGGAGGTGTGAGAGTAAAATTGTTGCGAGAGGATTTAACCAGCCTGTGTGAGGTAAATCACAAGGAAATTCAGCTGACAGCATTTTCTTTCCATGCAGATCCCCCCAGGAAGCGTGTGGACTCCCCAATGCTGAACAGGCACGGGAAGCGGCGGCCGGAGAGGAAATCGATGGAGGTGCTCAGTGTGACAGATGGAGGATCCCCAGTTCCTGCTCGCAGAGCGATTGAAATGGCACAGCATGGACAGAGGTGGGTCTCTGCTTCACCCAGGAGCCCTGCCTGCCTGCCTGGGTCTGCTCCCCCCTTTTGTGTTGTACATACAAAGGGGCTGTGGGGCTTTCCTGTTCGCACCAGCACTCCTTACAACTTCCAGTCACATTTGCAACATGATCTGGCAGCCAGCAGTGCTTGTGCACACAGGACCAGAAGTTCTGCCAGGGTCTTAAGGGTTCTGTTTGCTTGCAGCTATTCCTCAGGAAGCCACCAAGTCCTCTGGGCAAGACTCATCTCACCTCTTTTTTATTTGTTGAGGACATGGGCATGCAGTCGTGCGATACAGGTTGACTGGGCAATGGGGACACATGAGGGAGGTCTCAGACACATGTGTCCTGTCAAATAGGATGAATTACCTTCTGCTTGTTCTTCTCTGTCTCCAGAGCCTACAACAGGAATCTATGTGACTATCTTGGATTAGGTTCCTAGCTTTTGGGCATCTGAAGTTAAATGAACACTGTGCTCCATGTCATCAAAACAACTTGAATCTGAAAAGCCCTGTCCGGGCATCTGTAGATGCCTCCAAAATGTGCTGTCAGAGCCAGCATGCATCTGAAATGGCACATAAATCACCACATGCTTGTAAAGTGATGGAATATGTATAATTTGGCTCTTTTCTATCAAAGAAAGTGTCAGTCTTGAAACAGGAGAGGAAAATGGTGTCTCCTCAAGGCAAGTTCTGGGAGAGTAAGTGAACTGTGGAAATTCCCTTATGTGAACTATCGAAGTTGCTTCCTCAGTCCCTATGACTAGCCTAAGGGAAGCACATGCATTTGTTTTCACACTTACATTAATCAATCAATATAAAAGAACACTTCCCATATATGAATGATGATGATGATGATGTAATTTCTGTTTCAGTTCTTGACATAATTTTTTATTCGCTCTTGAGATCTTGAGATCTGTTAAAAAAAAAAAAAAAAAAAAGAAAAAAAAAGAAAAAAAAAAAGCCTACTGTGCCCAGAAGCTCTCTTTACTGGCTGAGAACTGGGAGAACATGTAATAATTTCATTGGTATTCTAGAGGCCCTTAGAATTGCTGAAAACTTTTCCTGGCAATTGTTACAGTTCTATTTCCAGTATTCAGAGTGTGCTCAGTGTTCTTCACAGGCCTCAAAGAAATAAGGATGAGCACAGCACTGAGTCCTTGTTCTACCTGCAGTATTTACTCAGCAGCTGGGAAATGCATGGGACATGAGGCTCCCAGAGCCAGGCAGTGGCAAGTCACCTTCCCACCCCAAGGCTCCTTCACAGGGAGTGTCCAACTGAATGGAACAAACAGGAGGCGTTAAATTGATCACAGCATTTTCTGAGAGCTGAAACCTTTTCTTCCCGCTCTGAACTTTGACTTTGGATTCAGAAGCCTGAAGAGGCAAAGCTCTGTCTTGCTGTCCGAAGTATGTCTTTTGCTTTTGAATGTCTCACTTGATTCTGCACATGAGGAAACAACTGAAGTCAAAAGGTCTGGTTCAGAGCAGAGATACATCCAGACTACATATCAGTAAAGAAGGGCTTTGGCTTAAGGAGGAAGCAAAACCTGCAGGCACAAAAGAGATATGGGGCAATGCATACCACAGGTCAGGAACGGACATAAAAGTGTGATTAAGGGTGGAGAAAGGTAGTAACACCATGATTGATGATGATAAGCATGGTAGTGCTTGTTTTTGAAGGGGTTAAAGGGAAGATGTTATTTTACCCCATGTGTGAGCTTCCATAATTCATCCCATCCACATCCAGAGATGACAACAGCCCATTCTGTGTTGCTGGCAGCACAGTCATTTATAACACGAACTGGCTTTGTTAACGAACCCCACTGCATGGGGAGTATCTGGGGACGATGCATTGCTGATGGGCACCATCTGTCAGAGCAGTCACTAACAAAGTGACAAGTGCCTTCCACCAAGAATGGGGATTTTTAATGGCTAGTTGCATATTATATTCCATGAAATGACCCGCTGATAGTGGATTTTACAGCAATAGGGTTTAGATCCTCAAGGTGGATGCTTTTTTAAGAATTACTTTTGGGTTTTGATCTCAAGAGATGACTATTCAGTGCTTTTATCATACTGTACTAGGAAGACTGAGCATGGAATCAGATCTCCTGTTTAGATGCAGATGACTTGTGTAAACATCTGGAGACACAGTGCCATTGCTTCTTCCTTGAGCTGGCAAAGATACACTTCTAACCAGTGGGCAAAACACACCCAAGTGTCTTGTGATTTATTCCTGCTGTCCTCTTTCCCACTAGTAAACAGATATTTGCTTGCATAAAGAGGATTTATGTTACAGCCTCAGGTTTACATGTCTATATCATGATCTGTGCTTTTGGTAACCATGTGGGGGCCCTACAAGTGTCTGGTCTTGGCTTGTTTAGGGCATATCTTTCCACTGAAATTTAAAACTTGGATTAAGTGAAAAACTAGTCCTTCAGTGATTTGGTTGTGGATAATGGACAAGGGAAACTCAAACAAAAGCTGCTTGTGGAGCTTACAGGTTCTTTGAAATGCTTGTGCCGACCTCTCCAGGTGTTGTCCAACAGGTCTTTGTAAATGGCAAAGTTGGTATGCACAAACTCTAGCCCCTCTAAAACTAGTGACTAAGTTTTGTTAATCCTTGGGTTTCCCTGCTAGTTGTCAACTAAACAGGCTCACAATTATATCTTGATTACTTCTGCTGTTCTGGTGTCCCCACCTCTCAGACTATCTGGTATTTCATTGAAATGTCAAAATAAAAGAAGTAGGTTCTGAGCTTAGTTTAACATCAGCTAATGTGTCCCTTGTGTAAAATTGCAGAAACTAGGAAGAATTCCATGGGAGTTAGAATCCAGTGGGATATGCCAGAAATTTTCAGCAGCTTTGCTGTGAGAGTCCAAAAACCATTCTAAAATGGGCTTCATTAACTATTCATTTTCTTCTAGTTTTTGAAGTGGAGAGCTTGCATGAGAGATCAGCTAACATTAGGAAGCAGTGTTCTGTGAAACAGTGAAGCATATTACCAGTGAAATATATTACAGAGAGCTGCCCTTTTAGCAAAGCATAGGGAAATTCACTTCTAAGCTGCAGGGATTCAGACCCAAGATGAGAAAGAAGGGCATTTCTCTATGCACTGAGTATATGGAAGAGAGTTGGGAGTTAAGTGGTAATGGACCCTACAAATTAGAGTACAAAATGGATTACTGTTCCTCTAAGAGGCTCTATGGTCTGATTTTAACCTTTTTTGAGAGCCTGCTTGGTGTTGAGGTCTTCTGGAAAAGTTGTGAGTAATAAATGCTTTGCAATTAATGCCTTCAGGCATGTTCTGTTTTCCCTGGACACTGTGACAAAGTAGGTGGTACCTGGGTTTTAAATTGGATAAAGGAGAGCAAGGTTTACAAGTATGCATGGGGGAAGTCATCTTGGACCTCGGAAGTCAGGGGAAGATAATGAAATTGAGCACTGTGTAGGCGTGAGCCATGCCTGTAAAGTAAAAGAGGTTTTTCAGAGCATTGCTTAAGAAGGGGAGGATGGGCTGGGGGGCTGGGTGTCCAGCATTGCTACAGGTGACTCTCTTTTATGAAAATGTCCACACTAGTAACTATGTTTTCTCGCTTTGTTCCTGCCATAGTAAAACAATGTTCAGTAAAAGCCTGGATATCTCTGAAGCCAATCCCAAATTCAACAAAGAAGAAAGGTATAAACACTGACAATATGTTCCTCTCCTCTACCTCACTGCTGAGACCTTAAAGATGCAGTACTTACCTTCTCTGTGTGGGGACAGAGCTGCTCTCTCTTTTCTCTTTAGAGAGAAGCAAAGAGGGTGGGATATTTACAGCTCCACACTGTATGTTTTTGTACAGTACCATTCATTTGAGGCTATACCCAATGCAGCCTTGGACTGTACTAATGATTTCCCTACTAAAATTTCATCCTACTGCTATTTCTGGTTCAGTTCCGCCATGAGTAGTTCTTCCCAGGGTAGAAAGTTTATTTGCTTAAGACTTCTTTGGGAAGGATTGAATATAGACTACTAGGAAAGCCCAGAATGTTCCACTCCCAGCATTAGAAACAGCAGCACAAGTGAGTGACAACAGTGGTAGGGAACTTGGGAAATTCAGTCTGATAGACAAAATATTAAGGACCTCTGGTAAGAGACAAACTCTTTAAGACTGCCCAGGGGACACAAGAGGAAAACGTGATTGAAAACAGGGTTTTTGGAGGATGATTTTAATCTAACAGTTCAAGTGACAGGTGCTGAAGAACAACAGAAATTGAAACTCCCAACTGTCAACAGAGGCACAATGGAAGACAGGTAGGCCACCACATTTACGGACATTAAGTGGACTTACAGGGTCCATGAACACAAAAAAAAGTTCATACTTTTTGAAGGTTTTTACTGTTCATGTTGTTTCTAAAATTTGGACTCAGAGGAAGAGAATTTTTCTCTGTGTTGAAAACTGGCATCCCAAAGGATAACTCTCCATCAAAATGTAATCCTCACACATTTTGGACAAGCTCTTATCTTAGGTTACGAGTGTGGCATATGATTCAAAAAGGGAAGAGCAATGGCTTCCTTAAAGGAACCAATGGACTTGTCAAACCATTCTTGTTTCCATTTCCCCTTTTCACAGAAATCTTTCTGTACAGAGATAAAGGTGGCCTTTAAACCTCAGGAGATTTGCAGGATGTGTGAGGGACTGCTTTGGCATTTTGCAGTCTGGACAGTCTTTTGTGGTCAGTGTTTCAAGTCCTGAACCTGCCACAGTGAGGAACATCATGCATCTGCAGGAGAGATTGTGCCACATGTGGTGTGTAAAGCACCCTCTCTAAGATGCCAAAATAACGACAAGCATTGGATTGGACCTGAATTGTTAGCACCCTTGTGGTTCCACAGCCATGAAGAAGTAGTGGTTATAAAACCTTTAGTGGCTGGGCTTTCCTGGGCTGTTAGCATAGACATGGAAATTCCTGTTCCTTTCTCTGATTCTCCCTATATGTAAGTTCTGCTCTTGAACATGTAGCACTTCTTGCATTAAGTTAGTCTAAAGTTACTCCAAAGATGCATTTTTTCACAGTAATTAGGAATCAGGTCCAGTAAAAGAGAGGAAGAAACTTTATCTGTGACAGAAGAGCAGTCTTTCAGCGGATGTTCTGAGCACCATTCCTTGTCCCTCTGTCCTTCTCTAACAGCTGCTACAACTGTGCTAGAAGCAGAAGAAATGACACTTCCATATCTTCTGTGGGAATTTCTTAAAAATCCACATAGGCATTTTGTGTTCCCTCTCAAAGGTGGTGTTTTTCAGCAACAGGAGGAGAAGGTTAGAGCACTACATGAGGATCACCCACTGTCCTGCTCATTCAAGAACCAGGCTGAATTTCTGAGGACCACATTCACTGTGATCTTACCTCCCTCCCACTTCTGAGAGTCCCAATGAAGGACCTCAGTGGTGGGGATGTGAGAGAACCTGGATTCTAGGTCTGTGCCAACCACATGAAAGGAAGCAAAGAGGACCCCAACAAAATGGGGTCACATAATCAGGGTGGCCATTAAATTTTTGTTCAGTGTTTAATTGTCCAATTTTATGATACCTTTTTTTAAAGGAATACTGCATCTTTAAGGGTCCCTTCCCTCTAGATGCACATGATTGTCTTAGTAGCTGAGGCCACTGTCCCTTTCTTTTTTCTTTTTCTTTTTCTTTCTGACTTTCTTTCCCCCCCTCTTTCAGTGCTTCTCTTCTTCTGTATCTGGGTTGCTGCAGCTCCGTAGTTCACTTGCTTCAGTATTATAGGGAATGCACATGTCTGCGCTTCTGGGTCTATTGTGTCCTGGGATTGTTCATTTTATTTAAACCTCATTTCCCCTTTTCTTTACCCTATTGTCAATTTGCTTTCCATTCTCTTTGTTAACCTCTTCAGTGCCTTCCCTGTTGGGAAAATGACTTGAAAGAAACATTATTGAACCTTCTTGCACCCATTCTATTTACATTTTACTATTCTGCATGTGTGAATATGGGTGTATTTTCTGTATAAATATACACACAGGTTCCAGTACATACAATGGGTGTCAATTTGCTCTTCTCAGTTACATCACTGTAGATAGATTGGTACAGGTACAATTGAGTACAGCATTTGTTCCTAAATATATACATATATTTGCATATATATGAATTAGATCTTACCCAAATTTACACTCCGCAGGCTGAAATATAAATGGAGTGTCACTCAAACACATGAAAAAGAACTTACTGTAATGCTTCTTTCCACTTCTCTATCAATGCATAGCACAACAGCTTTTTTGTCCTATTCTGACTATGTTTTCATTTTAACTGTTCTCAAAACTGCCTTGGTGGCTCTGCCCAGCACTTGCAATGTTGATGTAACTGAAGGCATGGCTAGTTGCACTGAGCAGTAAACTGTGAAATCTACTGGGCACATATTAAATTTGGCATTTCTGTCTTGTGGCGAATGGATTTTCCTCACCCAGCCAGAGGTAGCTCTGGCAGCTTGGGAGCCTCTTATTGAAAATGGAGAGAATGAGAGAGGGAAAGTGACAGAGAGGAAAAAAAGTATTGTATCCAACTTGAAAATAATTTGGCTTAATAACACCAAACTGTTTTTTTATTTCTAATCTAATCTCTGTTAATGTGAAAAGGTGGTGACACTTTCTTGAGTTTGCTTACCTGCACCCCTGAAAACTTAATAACCTGACCATTCTATTTCCATTTTGAATGCTTTGGTTAGTAGATAAAAATTAAGAATACTGACGTTTTCAATTTTCATTAGCCTTCAAAGTCAACGTGCCAGAGATTCAGTCTGCTTTTAGAACTGCTTTTTCAGACTCTTTTCAGCACAGCATTGATTTATTCTCTATTCACATTTGAAAGATTTCCTTTGCAACCTACAAGACCCAGAGACTGAATTTATTTTAAATGAAAAATGAGATCCTGGAGCACAAGATGGCATCCACAGAGATAAGTGCTGGGTTGCTGAGCTGGTACGTTCTAGCTGATCTGAATTCCTGACTATAAGACCATCATGACTAATAAGGCAGTATCAAAGCAGATTCACAGCTTGAGCTACAATCTTGTACCCTGGGCTCCCAAGCTGGCTCAGAAATGCATGCTTTAATAACCAATACATTTCACAGTTCATTCGTGGCAAAATAAAGTACTTCTTACCAGGCCAGCTTGGGGGACAGAGGGACACTGCACTGAACAAACTGGGGACAAAAAGAACAATTTCCTGGATAACAGTGTGATATAACTGTGCCTTATGTAAAAGGCAGAGAAGAAATGCAGCATGAAGTATGAACCCCATTGCTCTGCTGACTGCTTTAATTGGGATTTGGCTGGGATTTTTTTTGCAGCCTTAATATGTGCCTCTCCATATTCCCCAGTGCCAAAGTTGGATGCGTCTGCAATATGTGAGTGGGACAAAAGTTGTTTTCTGGTCAATGAAAATGTCCCCCTAGTGTTCCTGGTCTCTGGAAAGACTTAGGCACTGGTGGCAATGATTATGACTATTCAGTTCTCCGAACAGTATTTCACTCTGCTTTTCCTACTCTTCTCTCCACCTGCCTCCACACCCTTCTCTCTTTCTTTCTCTCTCCCTCTCTCTTTATTTTCCCTTTCCGAGGATGGCGAGTGCTGATCCATTGGGGTAAGCTCTAGTTTTGGATTATTCCTGTTGCGGGACCTGTTGTAACTTTGTAGAGAAACTTTTGATTTGCAATTTCCAAATGCAATACAGGTTGATATGCTTCAGTGAATGAGGCTTTACAGCAGGGAGAGAGAGAGAGAGATGTGGGAAGAAGCATTTTTGGTGCTTTGGTGTGTGTTTGTGTGCTTTTATGTTGGAGTCACACTCCATATAATTTACTTTTGGGTTCTTTTTTTGTTCTCTTATTTGTCCTTCTATTTCAATGTCTGTGGGCACAGAAAACTATCCTCAGACACTGTGCAGATACCAGACACCTTCTGAGAAAGAAACCCATTCTCCATTTAGCACTTTTGTATCTGTTTGGTATTTTCCAGTTAATTTGGATCCTAATTTATCTGGCTTTCTTCTTTTTCTTTTTCTTTTTTTTTTTTTTTCAATGAAACTGAATCCCATCCGTGCTATTAAAAAAATGCTGGGTATTCCTTCTCTTTTTAGAATATGTTTTCTTAAGAGGTGAACAGATGGCCCTAGAGACAGATATATCTTCAAAGCTCTGTATTTTCAATAAAGGCAGTATAGGTACAGCTAAAAATGCAATCATGCTTCATATTAAAGTTCCATTTATAAATACTTAAGAGAAGAAGAATATTATATTAATAAATTATTTAATAAAACCATTCTAATAAATCATTACAGAGTACGGTAAAAACTTCTTGAGAGGGTACTCATTGAGAAAGCTAATTAGCATCAGTAACATATACTTCTCATGTTTGCAGCATGCTTCAATATCTGCTAATTCTTTCTAAACCATTTATAAATGGAACTTTAGTATAATTGGCCAATTAAGGAAGGTGGTGCTGTTCAACATCACCATCTGTATGGGCTGAAAGGAAGAAGAGGTGTGTTACCAACACCTGCACTCCTTCCTCTGCACTCTCTGTAAGGCTTCATCTTACAAGTGGTTATTACCATGAGCAGACCTTCTGACTCAAGCATGAGTATCCCCAGTAAGAGCTGTCACAGTGTTATTTGCATGGTTGGGACTGTAGGACAGTGGAACATCCAAGGTATTCTATATATGTTCCCTGAATCAGGGAGTGAGGAAGCATGGTTTGTACTTTTCAGACAACCAAAAGTGATGAAATTTAACACAGCCTAACTGCTCACCTGTTGCATGTTAATTCAGGTCATTGTCAGGGATCTCATACCCTGAAGTTTCAGTTTAGTTTTTTTGGGCTTTGAGTGAGCAAGGAAAGAGGAGTACCAAATTCCACCCAATTCATGCTTGAAGCAAATAAGAGGTTGGCTGGATATTTTCTGAAAGGACTTTCAAGACCACATATGGAATCAAACCAATTCAAAATTTCTAAGACATTTCACCCAGGGACACAAGTCTGATGCATTACTGCACGCTGCATGCATGCTGAAGGCTCCCCTTCTTGGAAGCATGGCTCCAGCTTGACCAGCTAAGAGGCTGTATTCAGCATCCTGGTAAAACTGTGCTATGAAAGCAAGTTCTGCTGGGACTGTAACAAAGTACCAAACTCACTTGGATTTTAAGAAAAAGTTCTAGGGGATGGTTATTCAAAGAAGAAATAAATGCCAAATCTGACCTAAATGTTAAATTCATGCTGTGAAGCCTTTATGTTGTACTGGTGTGTCCTAGCAGGGCACTGTTTAAAGCATTTGGGAACTGATCTGAGAGAAGGGCGATGGAGAGATGCTCTGTACCTGTGCTACCTGTGTGGTGCAGTTACCAGGCCAGCTGAGCTCTCCTGTCTGCTGTTTCTCTCCGACTGCACCTCAGCAGTGTCAGGCTTCAGCCCTGCACCTCTCAGGAAATTCTGCATTCTCTGAAACCAGCTGGAAACTTGGATTCAAGCCCCTCAGTTTCAGAATGCTGGTCTGACATGAACTGAGCCTTGCATGGCTTCCTCTTGACAGCAGCTGTCTAAAATAAGTGAAAAATTACTTTAATGAAATGAAGGACCTTTCAATTTTGATACTTTGAATTATCAAATAGATTGAATAAGGTATAAAACCATCACAGCTACAAACTACGGCCCACGCATGCACATTTTGTTTCAGTCCTTTGCCTCTCTCTTTCATAGCTCAGCTGTCTCCAGGTTATTGTCAGTCTGTGGAATGGGAGGAATAGCCTGCAATGATCTTAGTGTCCACCTTATGTTTAGAGTGCCCTCTGCATCTTCCCCCTCCTAAACCCTGGGTCTGCCTCCCTTATGTTTTAGGGTTTTTCAGTTCCTCCCTCCAGGCTTGTAAAAACAACTGTGTCACTCTGTAAGGGACTAAAGAGCCTCTTCTTGGGTCTCTAAATCTGGCAGTTGTGTTTGAGGAAATGCTCTTTATCTGAGCAACTGCACTGACTTTCCTGCTTGTATTTCCAACAACCTTTTGATGACTTCCATTGAGTTAATGGAACACAAGCGTACAGGAATGCAGAACACAGAGCAAAATGAGTCACACGCAGCATTCAGTTTCCTGGATTGTTGCATTTAGTATTAAGTTATTGGAATAATTATAGATTTAATACTTCCAGTAACATTTAATGCCTGTAAAAACTCTTAGGAGATTACTTACTAATAAATACTTCCCACTAAATGAATTTATTTCATAGCCATGGAGATGATGTACCTCTTTCCACACATAAGACATAAGAGTCTGCCATACTCATGCTGCCTGTAAGGCCTCAAACTTTCATTTTCTAGTGAGAGGGCTAAAAATTTAAATTCCTGTTCTTTCATTACAGCATTTCAGCATATTGCAACGTTTTCATTCCTTTCTTTTGGCCCTGTCCCAGTTCTGTCCACCTGACTCTGAGATACAGGAGCAGCGCATGTTGTTGGTTTTTTTTCTTTTTTTACAAACTGAATTACAGCATTGCTCAGCTGAAATGATCTTGATGAGAGGGAGAAATCTGTCATTTTTGCTTGTTAGCACTTTTTGTACTGGAGTACAGAACCACATAGTAGAGCATGGTACTGAGTTTTTATAGCCAGCTTGAGAATCATGTCCCATTTGTAAAGTTAAATTATGAGAGATTTGCTAAATTGAGGAAGATGCAAGGAAAATCTCCTTAGTCTTGGTGTCATATTCTATACCACCACTTTCTGGTAAAGGAGGAAGAGTTTTGAAAATGCATAGCTCTCTTTTCACCCCAATACTTAAATTGAACACAGGCTTCTTTAAACTTTCCACTGCTCCTATATACAATTTCCAGTGTGGACAAACTGAAGCTTGCTACAGGGCCTACTTTACTTCTTACATACTTTGCATGTAAATCAACAGCAGAAATAAATCTTGTTCAGTAGCAATCACGTGGATACTGAATGCGTTTCCAGGAGGATTTCATACTAACTCTCTCTTATGTCCCCTGCCTCAGGCTCCTAGTCTGGATGAAAGCACAGTACACAACAACTATTTTTCAAATATTGCTTCCAATAAAGAACTGGGATTTGGGAGGTGGGGACTACCATATTCTGCCCAACATGTGTGTGATCATTTTTGTAAAAAAACAAGAGGCAATGTGGTTGGGAAGGGAGAATTCAGGACTGTTGGAAACACCTGATTGCAAAAACGAAAGAGCAGAGTGGAACTTTTAATCAAGTGTCCTGGAATTCAGGTGAGTGTCAGAGAGGACATTCCCACCACAATTAAGAGTTGGTGGGAACACCTTCTTTAAGCTGGTGTTTAACTGCATCTCTGGGCACCTGAATGTTTTCCACATTTGTCCAAAATAATCTATAGACTCCTCTTGTAATTCATGGTTTGGAAGAAGCTTTTCCTGATGATTCATTCAAGGAACATTTTAACTAAATGGACTTCCCATCTGCATGACACATGTGGTTTAGTCAGCTACTTCACTTATAGGAAAGGCACATACAGTAGTCTTTCAGAAGTGGAGCAGACAGTTCTCCCCTTAAAATTTCTTTGCATAAACCTTTATAAGTGCCCCAGATCTTGATGGTACAAATTTAGGCTTGATCTAGTGTGAAGGAATGCCAAGAGTGAGCCTCTAGTTTTTTAGTGCCGCACTATGATGGGCAGATTGCAGCAGGGTACAAGAAAAAAACCTAAGTGGGAATTTTCTGCATAGAATGAGTGCCCCAGATTTTCATGGTGCCAGTTGAGATTTAATCTGGCCAAAAAAAGCATGCTGTGAGTGGGCTTCTGGTTTTCACCTGCTTAGTGTGTTGGACAAACTGCAGTGGAATACAAAGAAGGCCATCAGGTCAGAGGATATAAGTAGAGAAAACAGAACCTGCCATTGTGTTCAGTTGTAGCTTATTCTTTGCTTGGAAATATTTCCTCTTTTGCAGTTCAGTTATTTTAAAGAATTCTACTAGTCAAACTTATTTAATAATGTATGTCTGGGAGACCATTTTTCTGTTTCATTCTACAACAGCTGAAGAGCATAAACTGGTACAGTTTATGGTCTAAATTTGTTTTATATTCTTATATAAGCTGACATCAAATATCTGAACTCTATCAATTTTTACTATATATGTGTGTAAACACAGAAAGACACATATTAAAGCACATACACCCATGTACTCCGTTTTCTACAGGAATTTCACCTTTTCATGTTTTTTACCTGAAGGCAAGTAATTGCTTTCATGGCTGTTGTTAGAGGTAGGTTATTATAGGTAGGAAGCATTCGTAGGTTTGCTATATTGTTGTATTGCTGCATGGTGGTTGTTGAACAAATAGATTCTTATCCAAATTCTCTCCTGTAAGATGTTATAGTCTTCAAAACAATTTTCTTTCTATTTAAAAAGGATAGAAAGCAGCTGCTTCTGGGGCTCACTCATGTTCAGTCACACATAAGGTGTGGGGTTTTTTTCTGTGGGGCAGCCCTCCTCCTAGAAACTTCCTCTGCTGAAATGGTTGTGCAGTCTGGCCTGTCTGCTCTTCCACCACGTTTAGCATAGCACATTTTATTGTCAGCAGCTGACATTTTTCATAGGTGGCCTTTGCTGGAGAGCATAAGATCACTTAACAGTATAGTTATCAGTTATTCACTTGGAATATCAGTATTCCAAGTGAATATCTGGTGACCTTGTCAGCAGATAGGATAATTCACTCTCCCTTGACTGGCCTCTTTCTGAGGGCACCTGATCTGTAATTTCGGTATTACTAAAGTCATCAACAAAAACAGAACTTGTTATCCACAGAGAAGACCTGGCTTGCTTAATGCAGCAGCAAGAAGTCTCACTGGAGAGCAAAGATGTGAAATCCATCAGTGAGAAGCTGGAAAGGGCTAAGCCAAGGCAATCTTTGATATCAGTGGGAAGTCATCACATAAAATGATTGTGTGCTTGAGTCAAGGGGACTTGGGGTTTTAATTATTATCTGGAAGAACTCCCTACCTTTGTGCCTTGTACACGTGGTACTTTTCCATATTGCTTGCGACAGAGAAAGTCTCATTTTGTGACCACCAGCACTGTGTAAAACAGAATTCTTAGCACAAGTATGAATGTCTTCACCATTCTTTTGAATTTAATTGTTCAGCTCGCACAGAGCAGACCTAGTAGCTTCCATGTGCTTGATGACCAAAAAAAAAGTACCAACTGCCTTAGGCAAAAGGGGTTATAGTATTCTTCCTGAGCAACAGTATTTGTTTGATTTGAGGGGTGGACAACTGAAAAACTGACAATAGTGAAAGGAAAGAAAAGGCAAGAGTTTTGTCCTTTTCCAGTGACAGCCTCCCTCCTCCTCCTCCTCACTTCCTGCCTGTGCCTGTGGTGGCTGGTGTTAAGGGTTATGACTTATCTGAGTTTTCTGAGGGCTGTTTTCCTTGTTGTGTCCATTCAGGTCTCGGTCAATCAGCGGAGCATCATCTGGGCTCTCCACCAGTCCCCTCAGCAGTCCAAGGGTAAGTGGTGCTGCTTCAAGATCTGTTGGTCCAATCCACTCACACATGCTTGATGCTTTTTGACATTTGTTGCGCCAGAGCTGTGGCTCTTAGCTGGGAAATTTTGCTTTTCCTTGGCAGCTTGTAAATTTTCACGGGTGGTGAGGGAAATGTTACTTACAAATGCAAGTGGAGAATTTCTCATACACGTTCCCTGCGCTGTTAGCAGGGATCTCGCTGCGCCCCTGCCCTTTTTCAGTCTCACTGGCACACAGAGTAGCATTGCTATCACTGAACACTCCATATCCAGCTGAGGTCTGCATACAGCTTGGTTTCAGACCAAGTGGTCGGGAATCATTTCACAGCTGCCTTCGATTAGGTCACAGTAAAGCACCAGAGCATGCTGGTTATCTTCTGTTTGCCTCAGAACAGCTTGTATTAGGAAGTCAGAGAAAATAAATTATGCAAATTTGAGGGCTAGCAAATTTAAAAGGAAAGTAAGAAGTTGACTGACTAGGATGAGTAAAGAACATTCAAATCTCTAGAAATAAGGTACTTTAACATACCCTTCTTAAGCATGCAGTCAGCTAAATACTGGTACTCAACTAATGCTGATACTCAGCCACTACAACACATGCTTGATAGTACATTTGTTGTGAAACTGTAACAGTTTCTAAATGCAATGACAGAGTCCTCCCTCTTCTTGTTAACTTCTTTAAGGATAAAAGTGGCTATTCCCAGTGCTTGAAAAGGTCAGCTAAGTCACTGTAAGACTGCAGTGCCTAACAAAAGATTAGGCCTCCTCAAAAAGTCTATTGGGCTGTGACAGTGCATGTTACCTAAGTGTCTGACCCAGAGTCTCTGGAGGATTGCTACATACTTCTCATAACTTCATGAGAAGATGCTATTCCCTGTTAGAAATCGATATAGTCCATGTCTTAGGTATTGCTACATCTGTGGATCTACTCTTAGTTATGTGAAGATAGTATCAGTATTCCAAGTACTTAAATTTGCAGTTCCACCCTAAGATTCTGTGTAATTCTTGTGAATAAAGATACACTGTCAGCTCTAATTTTATAGTCTAGTAAAGCTTCTAGCTCTTTGCTTGATTAATTATTTTCTAAAACCTATTTTGGGCTCCTGCCAATTGTTATCCTGTTTTGAAACCAGCATAAGTGTTCTTGTGGTCTCCTCTATTTCTTTAAAGCCCTAGAGATGAGTGAAAATCCATTTCCTTCTTTCTGCACTGGGACTCTTGGTTGCCAGTGGAATGGAGCAGAGGTCTGAGAACTCTTATGCCACTGCAAAATATACTGGAAAAGAGCATGGAAACAGTTTTGTGCATAAAATAAGTATCCAGTGAAGCAAACCTAAATCTTGATTTCATTAATTGATCTCTTGGGATCAGTTTCTGACATCTCAATAGGACAACATCAAAGAATAAGTTTGACAAGATCTGTCCCATAGTTGCTGTATCTTACTATTATTACTTAATAGGCAGTTGATTAAATAGTCTTCAAAGAGATTTAGCAATCAGGTGCCATTTTCAGCAGATCATAACAATATTAGGGCAAGTCACATCTGAGGCTTAAAAGGAAATGCTGGAATAAAAAATCATATTTTTTTAAACGTCCTTACTTATGCTTCTAATAGCACCTTAGATTATTGAAAGAGAACATGCTTTAAAAAACAAACACACCTTTCACTTTTTGCACTGCTTAGGTTCAGTTCTATGAGGAACTGAATTCAGCAGCAAATATAAGTTCTCAAATTTCACAAGATCTTGCTAATGGTGTTCTACATTGCACCGGCTGAAATCGAGACCTAATCTTGTTCTTCATTTCATTATTAAATATGTGGTAATTAAGGGTGCCTCTTCACATTCTTAATGGCTTAAGAAGGAGTTGAATTTTACTTTATTTCTTTCAAATCTGCTTCTCAGACCATCATACATGTAAGATAGGAAAATTTCAAGGGAACATTTGCGATTAACAGTCTTCGGGTTTTATCCATCGGTGTCATTTGCAAATAGTTAATAGTCAGATGCCAATAGTTACTTCCACAGATTAACCATTTTCCTTATCTTTTCCCCTTCCTTGCTTATTGACAATCAGAATTTAGTAGCATGGCAGACTTAATTTTAACTTTACAATCCTAATAGCATACAAATATTTTGATATACTGATTTTCCTTTAATTTTGGTGGCTAACCCTAAGTTCTTTGAATTAATTACAAAACTTTGATGCAAACAATTTAAAGACATAAGTCTTAGATACATTTCTACAGTTTTTTAAATATGGCAACATTGTGCTAATCCATCAAACCCAGGAAGGAAACTCCCTAGTGAGTGTGTTTACCTGACTGAGATTTGAGGCAAGGTTACATGTACATGGTATGTCTGGTTAGTTCTTGATTACAGCTTTTAGGTGTGAAGAATGGATAATAATAATGGTGATGGTGTAATTGTTCATAGGTAATACTTGGTAGAAATCAGAATCTTAAGCGTAGACCAAAGCTGAATATCTTGAATAGTGATTTCTATTTTTTCAATTATTCCAGTAATTGTAATCTAAGGTGGTAATAGCAATGATTTGTAAGGACTTTTTTTGTTTGTTTTAAATGTGATTTTTAGCTTGCTAATATCCCTTAAAAGGCTTCTACCCTTCCAAGTCTGTCTATTGCTGTTTGCTGTCAAAGTATGAGTGGTTTCCCAAAATGGCTCTTAACATGTGTAAATGTTCCTGTTTGGGAAAAAAAATCATAATCCCATTTTGATACCTCAGTGACGGATTATGAACTTTGCTCGTCTTTTTTCTTTTAAAATTGTGTCTTACAAAACAATAGCTCCCCCCACCCTCTTCTTAGACTTGGGACTTAATGGCAAATATTGCTGAGACTTTATAACAGAAATTCCAATTATCAAGCTATCCTTCAATGCAATGAGGGATGTTGGAGGAGAAGCATAAGGTCCAATGGAAAGTGTCATCTCTTCCCAGATAAATAAATTTGCCAGATCCCACTGAAGTTTTTGTTGTAGCAGTTTAAAAATCAAACACCAGTCTGAGCTGATATATTTCTCGTGGTGTTGTGTGCTCTGACGCTTCCAAGTGAAGGCTGAGCAATTTAACCTTCCAGATCAAGGGAGGAGAGTGGATGCCCAGGTGGCATCACTTTCCCTTTTCCCCCTCTTTTCTGCAATGGGTGGCTGCAACTGGTGCATTACCCAGCCAGGGGTAAAGAGGAAGGAAAGAGGTTCTGACTGGTGTGTGCAGTAACTCTGTGTATCCCCTGCCACTCTGTATGTATCACACACCTGTTCTAAGTCTCATCTCTCAACTGGGTTTGCATATGGGCACATGGAGCTGAAAGAGGTGGTCCTGTTCTGGGCACATCTCAATTTGTCTGTGGCTTGAGTGGTTCTTCTTCCCCTTCCTCACCTCCCTACAGCATCGTGCTTCTCTCACTGCAGGGCAATCAGAACAATCCCAGAGAGATGGCATTTCTCTCTTCTTTTTTTTCTTGGTTACTTTCTTTTCCTCTTTTTTTTTTTTTTCTTTCTTTTTCTTTTTTTCTTTTTTTTTCCTTGTTCCTTTGTTGTACTTTTCTTTCTGTTGTTTTCCTTTGCTGACACGTGGTTGGTTAATATGATGAAGCCTGTTATGACACTGTTGTTCTTGCTGCTGCCGCTGCTGCTGTTGTTGAAAATGCTGTGTTCCCAGCTAACTGCATGTCTTTTTTTTTGTTTTTTGTTTGTTTGTTTGTTTTCGTTTCTTTGCAAAATCCCTCCCCCCCACTACCCCTTCACCTCCATCTCCTGTGTCTCCTTGTGACATGGTGCATCTTTGTGACTCGGATGGATTTTATTCTGACTTTCCTTTCTCTGCTCGCCCGCTCTTTGCGTATTTCACTGTTTTTGATGTGCATGGACACTCTGCGTCTGTCTCGTAGCCTATCAGAAAGTTCTTCATCCCCCCTCAGACCTCCGACCTCCCTTTCTCTCCCCGACCCCAAGTCTCCTTGGACCCTGATGCTTGTAGGAACGCCTCCAGGCCTGGACATGTACTCCAACCAAAGCCAGCACTTCAGCCCAACCCAAAGACGCAGACTTTGCCATCCAAGAGCAAATTGGCTGAAAAACCACTCCAGTCTACTAAATCCAACCCACTCCCTGCCAGCAATACCAGCGCCCCCTCTTCCCAGAACAACCCTGTGCAGAATGCTCAGGGCCGCTCGCCTGCTGCCGGCTTTAACCCACAGCTGGCTGTTCCTAAAGTGCAGACCAACCCTATGTCTCCTGTTAGATTGCTCCCTTCTAGTACTGATCCAAGCACCAAATCTATCCCCATCATACAGGTCACCCCTCACCCCTCTCCAAGGGGAAGTCCCCTCCCTACCCCCAAGGGGACACCTGTTCATACGCCAAAGGAGAGCCCAGCAGGCACACCCAACCCAACACCACCATCCAGCCCCAGCATTGGAGGAATGCCTTGGAGGACACGGCTCAACTCCATCAAGAATAGTTTCCTGGGGTCTCCTCGCTTCCATCGTCGGAAATTACAAGGTGAGTACTCATGCAAACATACAGGGTGCTTCTGATTTGGGCAGACATTCAGCAGGAATTTCATAGCTGTCTGTGGCTTTGCAAATTCTGTGTACCAAGGACTGCATATTGGTGTGGAAAATCAGAATGATAGCATCAGCCAAGCCCTAACCCACATGTGAGCAGGCTCTGTCATGCCACTGCCCCTGCTTCAACAGCTTCTCCTGAGCACACTTCACACTCCAGCCATGCGGCTCTCACTATCCCTGTTGTGGCTCTTAAACCTCAAGAAAAACCTCTCTTCGGTTTCTTCACTTGCTTTTCAAGTGAACCTAGGGCTCAGCCATTTCCCCTGTGGCTGTGCTCCACTGCCTCTCCACAGCCACAGGCTGAGCCTTATGCTGAAAAAAAAGACAGCCAGAGGCAATAGGCTGAACTTGTCCTTCTGAAGCACAGCTTTTTTGATCTTGGTTAACGCTTTTTTTTGCCTCCTTTGGTAATTGGTGGAAAAATCTCCTTAATACAATCAGTGGTTTCATATCTGCTGGCCTACTTCAGTTTTCTAAGTCTCTGGAGTGTTGAGATGTGCAAAATATTCTTCCTCAGGCTCCAGGTGGCTTTTTTGCATGCCAGCAAAGGGCACCCAAAGTCACATGCTTTATCCTTGGACATCAGCAGCAGCTATCCCAACACCCTGTGGTTTTACAGGGTACCAGGATGTAATCCCATGGGAAGGGAGGATTACAGCCATGGAGCAGTTAGATTTTGAACTGTGGTGGTCGGTGCCATTGTCTCTGAGGTGGTCAGAGAACTGCAGAGAATTGCAGC
This sequence comes from Certhia americana, assembly GCA_018697195.1. NCBI lineage: Eukaryota > Metazoa > Chordata > Aves > Passeriformes > Certhiidae > Certhia > Certhia americana. The sequence goes on along the minus strand of CM031861.1, from coordinate 16,792,826 downwards.
AGGGACTGAGCTGCATCCAGCTGGGCTTTGAGGCAATTGCAAAGCAGTTGCATTGGCACAGTGTGTTTGGGTCTGAACCAGGAACTACTGAAGCCAGTGTGAGATTACCTAATGACCTAAGGAAGGGCAGAGTGAGACTTGAAATGCAACACTTGATTAGATGCAGAAATCTAGAGACATATGACCAGTGTTCAAATGTCAGAATTAGCCTGCAGAGGCAATGGGCAAATGCAAGCAAGTGCAGAATTGTTTCATTGTTATACAACCAGAAAATGGAAGGTGTACTGAATCATCAAATTTCTTTTCTTCCTCCCTCTCTTTGGCTGTCTGCACGTGAGCAGTACCTACGCCAGAAGAGATGTCTAATTTAACCCCAGAATCATCCCCAGAGTAAGTACTTTTGCCTTTTTTTTTCCAGATACCAGTGTCATTTCCTGGCCTGAATGTCATAAGCTGACACGTTTCTGTTCTGGATTAGCATCTGTTTGTAACCTGTTGTCCTGTGGGTGAGATAGAGATGTGAAATGATTCTTTTCATGAGGACCCTGCATAAAATCTGTACCTCAGTAATGGCAGTGGGGTCAACAGGTGATGAAACAGACTCCCAGTAACCACCTCATTTTCTCACAGCTTGCTGAATTTGCTGGGTTTGTAACATGTTTCTTCTCTCTTCATTCATTTGGTTGTTAAGTAGATCACTCTTTGGGACTGGAGAGGCCAATAAGTGGCTTATACTGGCATTAACTGTGCACCAAAAAGTCTTCCTTTTAGTACAGAAGAGTTTGCATCCTCAGGATAGCATGCAGGAAGCTCTGCTAAGATAATTCAGAGGGATCTTTGGCTGCGAGAGTAAGCGCAGTGTTAATTCTAGGCAGCAGTACTGGGACATGGAGAAGCTGTTTCATATTCACCAGGCTCATTCCTAAAAGTCAGTGTACATTTCAACCATTTCACTGCACAAATGTGCATCACTGCATGGCAGGTTTGGAAGTCCCTGCCAGAGTGCTGCTCCAAACACTTCCTAATACGCAACAGATGCCAAATTATTCCTTTTTATTTTCACAGCTTGTGTTTGTGCACCCAATGCCCATAGACTTAGCCTGCCAACCGAGGCAATTTGGCCTCTTGTTAAAAGACTTGTATGAAATATTCATGAGTCATGGACGGGAATTTTGAGCTTAAAGTTTTGTAATTGGTGACAATGGTATTGTCTTCACAACTTGCCCCAGACCTGGCTTTTATCTGGTGTGAGATGGGCACTCTATGTGTAATACTGCATAATGGAGGGGGATAAAGACTTCAGGAGAGGGAGAAGTTGGGATTAGTAAATGTATCCAGGAAGAAAAATGGAATATACTGTGTTTTCAACACTTTGGAGCATTTACTAATAGAGAGGCATGAGAGAATTTCATTAAATTGGCACATCGTTATCATAGAAATATACAATACTCTCATCTCATATGTTTTTAAAGCCATTAAAACAGAAAACCTTTAGAATTAAATTTCTTCTTTTCATTGCATGTATGTTGGTGGAAATTTTACTGGTAATTTATTGCCTTCCCTGCTTCCCACTCACTCCTTAGAAGCTGGTGGAGAGAAGTAGTGCATGTCATTTGAGGCAGTTTGGATGCTAGTCAAAGCCTAAGGCCCTCTTTTCTTTTTCTGTATAATTGCCAAATTAATGAGTTCAATTGGGCTGCACCCTGCAGTAAACATAATAAAAGTCATAAAAAATAATGAACTACATTGTATTTTAATGATAGATGTCTGTTGCTTAGTGCCCACTTCCACATGTCTTATTTTGTCCCATGTTTTCTTCTTTTCTGTAAGAAATAAGATATCCTTATCAAGAGCTGTATTGACCGCATGGGTTGAGTGGTAAATACGTGTCCTAGCTCTGTCTGGTGCAGCAATGCCTGCCATCCATTTAACAAACCTGATGATTAGGTAATACACTTTGACATGTCTGGGTAATGCTGTTCTTTCTCATGTGAAAAAGCCCTAGGAAATGTGTTAGGGATGACATTTAAAGAGACTTAGCTCCAGCTGCTTTAAACCTGCAGAGCTCCATTTGCTAGAGTAGAAATGCTGCTATTTATGCCAGGCAGGTAAACCTCTGGAGGTTACTGATCTGTGTGCTCAGAGACAGAGAGGGAACCCAGATGGCTAATGGTCAGACACTATAAAAGTAGGAAGAGGAACATCATAAGAGTAAGAAGTTTTGGTCTGAAGTAATAAAGCACCAGCCTCTATTTTCTTCCTAATTTCTTTGCTTTTTCATCAACTGGACGCCTGATTGGATTCCCTAGTGTAATCTACATACCCAACCTCCCCCACATATCTTCTGTCTCACTCCCCCTTCAAGAAGTTTGCCTTGGTAAGAGAAGATTCTTAATTTTAAGTATATTTCATGCTGTTTACAGCCCGATCTTGAGAGATTAGCTAGAGTGTGTCATTCAGAGTGCTGAGGATTCATACACATTTTGACTCAAGTTAAACCCTCACTTAATGCCCTCTCAGAGGAGAAAAGCCTTTATTGTGTAATTTTACTCCAAAGCTGTCCCCTCTTTTTAGAGGGCCTATTCCCTAGGTGTATGAATACAGCTAGTTCTGCCAGTTTTGGGGAGAAAAGCCAGTGCCTGTGTGCTGTGTCTTGATTCTGCTCATTACAGAAACAGGAGAGGCCACTGGCATCCATTCTGTCTTACGTGACACCAGCAAAATTATTCTAGTGAATTCAAATGATTTACAAGCTGGAGCATAGCCCAGGCTAGCAGTGAATCTTCCAGACTCACTATTACTGGTGATAACCTCACCGAGGAAAAGAGCCCAGATGGAATCTGAAGACTCCAGACCATGTTGAACAGGAAACAATCTCCCTGTGTTCTGGGCCCTCATTACCTGTGCTTGTTAAGAGACCTATAAATGAAAAGCCAGCAAGACCATTAATAAAAATACGAAAAGGAGCCATATTTTAAGATGGAGTTAAATAAGTACACTTTTCCAGGCCCGTGCTTCCCCTTGGCCCCTGGAGTTCATCCAGCCAGTCCTGGTTCAGATGATGATACACCCAAGCCTAAGACAAGCAGCCGTTTTAGATGGATAACCAGGTGCTAACGTACTAATGAGCACAGACCCCTTACGTGCAGGGAGCTATTGCCCCACCTCTCCAGGGGCTTGCAGAGTTGTTGTGGTGTGTGAGAGACACATGAGCTAATTAGTATGTAATTTTCTTTCTCACTCTAACCCTGGCTCCTTAACGACCATTTAAATGAGAGGCCCTTCCTCTTTACTGCTCCCTCTGCTAATCTCTGGCTCACTGGCTTAGTTACAGCTGCCTATGAATATTTTAGGGAGTGACAGTTTTCCAGCCCACTTTGAGTGGGGGACACTGTTTTACCAAATTGCATGTGAATCGTTCTGTACTCTTATTTTTGGTTGCCTGCAGTAAATGAAGCAAATCATTATTTGCCCAGATAAGCGGTCTTCCAGTTGTGGTCTTTCTGCTGTGTGCATGAAATGGGCAGTGGACCCACAACTGCACGATTCATGGAGCACTCTAGGATGGGGAATGAGTGCAAATTGCTGGACACCGCTGAGGTCAAGCTTTGTTCTTTATCCTGAGGGCCTAGACTTCAAATTAGTTTCTTAGTTTGCTCCTCTCTCTCTTAGCCTCTGTTCTTCCTCTTCTCTGAATCACTTGGCCACAGACAGTGAGGCTGCTAGCAGCTTGCTCCAGTTGTTTATTGCTTTGCTGGAAAACTGGCGTGTAGTAATGCCTTTTGCAGATGGATCTCTTTGTCTGGAGAGATTGTCTTCTTCCACTGAGTGGTGAATGTCCACCCTGTTGCTTGCCGTGCTGCAAACTGGATTTGGTGTTATAAAGTTTGCTGTAGAGGGGAAAAAAAGACAGTCTCTTGGTGGCAGGTCTTTTAATTTCTGACATATTCATGCTGAATTCTTCCCTACTACAATATGGCTGATTTAAGTGTGGTTTTCCTGGGTTTAGTTTGGTCCAGCAAGTCTTTGGCTGTCTCATGGCTGACAGCCTCTTTTCCCCTCTCAAAACCACACGTGTCAGGGAAGCTACTTTCAGGTTCTGGATAGTGTCTCTCATTAACATTCATGTCCATGCATTCTTCCTTTATAGCCTGTGTAACTTAAAAGCCAATGTCAATGAAGTCCATTGAAATGGTTAAACAATAAGCAAAATCAAACGTTTGCTGATATGATCACTGTGAAAAAACAGAGCAATTTCATTTTATGATGAAACCACCATCTGATGCTGGAACAAACTGAGGAGCTGGACTGCTGTCAGTGGAAAGCCTGAACTCTTGCATGGTGTTGTTATCTCCTTTCTTAATACTGAAAGTTCATTCATTTGTTGGCTGGCCAGAGTTCACACACTTTAAAGACACCCTGAATGGGACTAATGAACAGGACAGTCTTTGTCCTGGCCTTGCGTAATTGTGAATTTCACTCACTGGTAGATTAGGGCTCCAGTGAAATCTACAGCTTGTTTTAAAAAGCATGGTCTTGTAATTGCCCAGGACACCTTCAGAAAAGCATCTTTCCAAATCCTGTAACACCAAATGAGTTGCAGTTGGGTGGGAAAGAACATAAATCTTTATGTTGCCAGGATCTGCATGTTGTCACAAGAAATTGAGAAGGTTGTGGAGACTAACCAGAAATGTGTCCCCTGATTTATACATATGTTATATATGCAGTATTTGTTGGTATGTTGGCTCAGTCAGAAGAGTTACCATTGCTCCTGATTTTTCATTGTTGGTGACACATACTGTCAGACTAAGGCTGTGTGGTCTGTCATTTAATCAGTTTTCACCAAGTGAAATGTTGTTGTGGATATTCTCTGATACTATTTCCCACTTATTACTAGTAAAACCATCACACCTGGAGTGTCATCAAAACCTTTTTGTGTGTTTTTTTAATAATTTTTCTAGCTAGGGGCGTGTAGGAAATAAGAAATAGTGTTCTATATTCTAAACATCTCTTTCTTTTCATCACATTAGGCTTGCCAAAAAATCCTGGTTCGGTAACTTCATCAATTTGGAGAAAGAAGAACAGATTTTTGTGGTCATTAAGGACAAACCACTAAGCTCCATTAAGGCTGATATAGTCCACGCTTTCCTCTCGGTGAGTCACTCCAGCTGCCTCTTGGAGGCATCCCTCACTGGTCATTCCAGGACTCCATGTGCCAACTGTTACTGGGCAGGGGCTCAGCTCCTTCAAAAGCATCCTCTGGGGATTGAATTTACATGGCCTCCACTGGACTGTGTGTGAATTACTAACTGTAGATAATGCTCTCTAAGGTGAGAAAAGATTTCACCCTTCTTGGCAAGGCCTCCAGGCTGCCAGAGTTTGGAATGCCACGGCAGTGGAGCACGCTGCTGGCGCAGTATCAAGACAGTGATTTGCTGCTCTGTCAGATCAGGCTTACAGTCACCTGCTGGGCAGCAGATTGGGTCTCCCTTTGATGGGTATGCCCTCTGCCACTTCAGCCAGACAAAAGGCCTGTCTTACATCTGCATTTGTTACTTTAAATCCCCACTGCGGTGCTGTATGGCAGAAAGAAGGATAATTTCTCATGTCCAGACTTTCAGTTTTTGCAGATGTGGTTTGTATACAGCCTAAGAAAGCAGAGGGAAATTGTCTCCTTTTTCCTGTAGAAAGTCCTTGTTCTCATTATCTAGAGGTACCAGTGATGACAAAGTCAGCACAGCAAAGGTAATTTAAGAGGTTTTTCAGTTCACGGTAGTCAACAAGATAATGAGATTTTTTCCAATAGAATTAAGAGAAGGAAACTTAATTTCTTATATAGTTTGTTATATTGATTTTTTTTTCCACAAAATGCTGAACTCCATTTTAGTGTTTGTGATTCTGCAATGAACTTCTTCAAAACAATCAGCCATAACTGTTGCTACTGTACAAGCACACAAGGAGTAAGTGCAGTACCATAGTGGGCATCAGACACTGGTGTCCATCCCAGGTTGGCTGTAAGCAGCCATGTTACTGTATCAATTTTGTGCATTTAGCTGTGCTTTTGAGTTTATATTGTGGTGTAGTGTGTTTTACCACCTACACTGGTGAACCTGAGTATACCCCATGTGTGGTTTAGGTGTGATGTAGGGATTTGTGTGCAAAACCAGTGAATCATCTCTTGCAGCAACATCCAAACTTAAATGCACTGTCAGCCTGCTAATTAACTCCTTAAAGTCAGCTCGTCAAAGAACTCATCTTCATTTTTCCTCCTAGAGATTAGAGATGAGATTTCCAAGTAATTTGTTTGCCGTTTTTTAATCTGGTCCTTCATGAAGCAATAAATAGAATATAAATGTGTTGTTAAATTTTGGAGGAAAGTGTGAAAGATAACTGCTTGAAAATTAGGAAGTAATGAAATTTCACCATGGTTCTGAATATGCAGATGTTGGATGATGTCACCGAAATTTCTCAGAGTTCTTTTACATATTGATAGAAGTTCGAGTGAGTTATTTGCAGGCATGCTTTCCCTGTGGATCTCCCAGGCACTTTAAGTGTCCTGATGTCTATCTGACATCATAGAATCACCAAGCAATTGAAGTTGGAAAGGTCTTCAGGAGGTCTCATGCTCAGAACAGGATCAGCTGTGAGATCAGACAAGGCTACTTAGGTGGTTTTTATATTGAGTTTTATATCCCACTGAGTTTTCTGCCCACTCCCTTAATATCACTTATTAGTCAGCAAAAGGCATTTCTCAAAACCGGTGGATGAGTAGGAAAAGAAAGACTGAATGTATGAAGTTGAACAACATGTGTAAATTCTTAAGTGTGTTGGGTATTCCACCAATATTCAACCCTTGAATTTAGGTCAGTCCTGTAAGCAGCAGTGCATTCTTCTGTGGTGCCCAGCAACCTATGCTCTTACTGATTTCAGAAGAACACTGTACATGACAAATTCAAGACCAGAATCAAATCTAGCAAATGTTATTCTTTCTGGAAATGTGTGTTGTTACAAACAGAATTTTGCAGATTTTTTTCCCTTTAGCACTGGTTCTACTATCTACTTCTGCCAATCTCTTTCAGATCCCAAGTCTCAGTCACAGTGTCATCTCACAGACAAGTTTCCGTGCAGAATATAAGTCCACAGGAGGTCCTGCTGTCTTCCAGAAGCCAGTGAAGTTCCAGGTGGACATAACATACACAGAAGGGGGAGAGGCACAAAAGGAGAACGGGATCTATTCTGTCACTTTCACACTCTTATCAGGTAACCATGGCAAAGCTCTAAAATGGGTGGCTTGGTCCTTGCTGATAATAGAGGCCTGTAAATTGCTCTGCCAGAGAAGAAAAATACGACTGGCTTAACCTCAGAAAAATTCAGTCATGGGCAAGGAGGACATCAGGAACAAAAATGGTGTTGGTAGTGATGGGAATGCAGGGAGGGAAGGAGATTCCCAAAGAGGTGAAGTTGGCACTGCCATGATTAGTGCTAAAATGGCTGTTCTGCACACCAGTTTTGGTGTAACTCATGATACTGGCTCCCTGTTTCATTCAGAAGTCCCAGAGTCTCAGCTGGGCACTGTGAGGCCGTAGTTTCTTCCTTCTGACAGAAACATGCACTCACCCTTTTCCTCTGGGTGGTCACATGCCCCCCACAGGGGTTGCAACGAAGAAACAGACCCACTCGCCTTTTCTGTCCTTACAAAAGGATCCCCAAAGCCATTCCTCTTTCTGTTGAGTCCAGCACACCACAGTCCCTTTGGCTGAAGGACGGACACACAGTCAGGACACTTCTGGTGACAAGACTGAAGGGAAGATGCTTGTGATCCTTCCCTTGCAGCCTTGTGTGTGGGCTTGGCCCCCATTGCTCTCACAGCCACCTGTGCCTCTTCTCTTCTCACAGGTCCAAGCCGTCGCTTTAAGAGGGTAGTAGAAACCATTCAGGCACAGTTGTTAAGCACACATGACCAGCCTTCAGTGCAGCAGTTATCAGGTAAGTGATTTTTACTGTCCAGCACCTTCAGCAGGGACAGAAAGGCGAAATGCCTCTCATAGCAGGAGGCTGAGGGAGGCCGTCCCTCTGATTACAGCAAAAAACGAGCTCCATTCAGACAGAGCAGTAACTCCCTGCTCCCACCCTACTCCTCCGTTTCTCATTCCCTCTCCAGTGCTACCAGTGCATTCCTCAGCTGAACAGCTTCTGCCCTCTGCCCGCCCAAAGAGCCATTTGCCCACTTCTCCATCAAAAGCTGCATCATCAACAGATCTTCCAGGTTTTCTCCAGCTCCAGAATCACCCAGAGTAGGGACATGCTCTAGAGGATACTTGATTTTCAAACCCTTCAGGCATACTTTAGAAACCTCCAACTTCAGTGGGTCCCCGAACAAACTTGAGAGCTACTTTTTAACTTAGCCATTAACATATGGTCAGAAGGTGGCTAATAGTTTCCAGCAGTGTGATCCAATTCTCAATACTGTGGTAGCACAAATTATATACTAAGGTTCTGCAGAAGCTGTATTTTATCTATTTGAAAAGTAAATTTCAATTCCTCACGGTGGTAGAGGAAGCCTTACGTGTGTGACCCTGTGCAATGACATCAATCTGGATGTGCAGGCAGCCTGAATTGATAATACAGAAACTGGCCTCATCCCATCGTTACATAGCAGGTGTTCACTCTGAACACTGCAGAGGTTATACACACACACACAGAATCTCAGGGGTAACTCTTCTATCTTCTAAAAGGACAGAACAAAGAAGGAGGTGAAAGTTGAAAACTTAAGGCAGATAAGCTATTGGGAATGCATCAAGGAAGGCAAGGTAGGGAAAAGCAGAAAGAATGTGCAGATACTGGGAATAAATAGCAGCAAGGTGGAGAGCAGAGGCTGCAGCAGAAGACAGTGAGGCAGAAGGAGTGGGAGATGAAAAGGAAGTAAATAAATATAATGCTTTAGAGCCAAATTCTGTTCTTGACCCTTATGTGAACAAGCCAAGACAAAAGTGGGGGAGTTAAGTTGGCATTGTATCCTACAATTAAGTCCCAGATGTCCTTGGCTCGTTGCACATATGAGTTACATCCTTCTGGTCTAACAGCGTGGCTTTAGCATCCAAAGATAAAATAACTGCATCTAGAAGTGTGTATGCCTAGTACCTGACAGAGAAATATTCTCAGTTCAGTGTCCACTTTGGTTTTGGCCTCCAGCACTGCCTGACCCTTCTGCACGCTGGAATACAGTGATGCCCAGCACATGGGTTATTCTGTTCAGAAGCAGGGAAAACAAAGACACTATAACTATGATTGATTCAGGTTTTTGCTGTCTGGACTTTTGAAATTAAATCAAAGTCAAGGAAGCAGCTAGAATTTTCTGCCAGCCCTTCCTCTTGGGAAATGCTGGGGCTAAGTGGGAGTAAGGGGATTGAGATAGGAAAGCATCCTTTAAACATATTTCATATTACTCCCAGTGTGTGGACAATATTCGAGTATTCCTTGTTTCTTTGGGAATTAAGTGTACCCTTACTTTTCTTGTGAGGAAAAAGTGGTTTAAAGTGGTATAAAGTAACTTGATGATCTCTCTTAACTTCACCCTAATATGTGCTAGCTGCTGAGACTCTATAGAAAAACTTGAACCCTCTTGCACACTTGCATGAGAAGAAGGGTGTCTCCCTAAGAAAGCTGTATTATAGCAGGAATAAAAACCATTCATCTGACCAAGACTCAGGGAAATGTTATGGGCATACTCTGCTATAAGAAATTTATTCGACTTACAGTTCTCTGTAAGTACAGTGCTCTGGTTCTGGAATAGAAAAATCATATTATTTCTACTGTCTGAAGCTGCATGAGAGCATATTGTTCTAGCCGGGAAAACCCAGCATGACCTCTAATGCCAGAATGGAACAGATAACTCTACATAGAGCAAAACCAAAATTAATGGTCTCTTGAAATGTAAAAATGAGAATTCCTTTGACTGAGGACTTACCCAGGCAAGACAGCTCATGAGTCAGGGTGCCAAACTGTTTTATATCACACCACCTGACCTGATCAGGAATACGCAAATCTCTTGAAAATGAGAGATGTCAACCTGAAAATTTTAGGTTGGAGAAGCATACAAGAAAGAGAGAAGAGGAAGGGAAGGGAAATCAAGGGATTGTTACCAAAAAAGAGACAACCTTTGCATCAAAGTAGGGTGGCCCAGTAGCTCACATCCCTAGTCAGTGAGGGTAAGGGGAAGTAAAGCGATAAAGGACAGAAGAGTTCACATTCAGCACCTTGCTTAGGTGGTTGTCTGGTTGGAAACGTGCAAAATCTTCCTAGAAATTGTCATGGAATTAATCAGCATTTTTCACTAGAAACAAAGCAAAATCTTCTCTGTTTCTCTTCTCCTCCCATATTGCCAGCTCTGAGCACCACATAGGGATTGTGGTGGTTGGGCCCTGTTCAGGTTCATGGTATGAGGACACTCTGTAGGCAGTCCACTGCTGCAACAGACTGAGTTCACCTTCACTTAGATTCTCTTCCTCCATGGCTCTGAGCATGGTACTGTCCCCGGGTCAGCAACACTGGTTCAACACTGGAGCTTTTCCTAGCTCCTTTTGCACAGACACATTCTATGTGTCTTGTCTCTCCTCCCTTACAGTTTTGATGCTGTTACAGGTGGGATGATGAAAACAATCTGTGAAAGATGCATGCATGTAAAGGGAGACCTGCAGAAGGTGAAGATTTGATGAATTCAGTATAAAGCAAGGGAAAAGCAAGGCCTAATGAACATATGGCAGTGAGAGTCATTCTCTCTGCTGCCCCTCTGATCTGCTGTGCAGCATCCTAGCCCCCTGAGCCGGCCTGCCTGGGTTTCTGAATGCATTTTCCTCTTTTTCATTCCTCCAGCTGACAACAGTGTTTGTAGATGTCATGTTGCCCATGCATCTGTGTGTGCATGTGTGTGTGAGCCTGTTATGTGTCTGATTAGGCAGATGTGTTTTTCTGTGTCACACTTTAGCACCTTATAATATCCCTTCCTCCATATATCCTTCATTCACTTCCATTTTTCCTTTCTAAGACTGGCTGTGTGTATTTCTCCTGGCATACTCTGAAGCAGGAAAATAGATTTCCTCCCTTACTGAAAGAAAGTGTAAATAAATTAAATCCATTCCAAAAGTGAATGTAATGTTTCTAAAATGTACGGTCTCAATGGACAAATTTAGTGCAACATACCAGCTTTGTATCCAAATGTTTCAGGACCTCTATGCCATAATTGCTGACACAATACCAGGTCTGTGGCTCTTGACTTACATAGAACAAGTAGATAGGGATTGACTGTTCATTTTTTCTTCCTAATGAAAGAAACTAGAGGCCAGCATAAGATAATGGAAGCCAAGTACCAAAAAAGACATTGGAAAACGTATCTTCATGTAATCTAGAACTGGTGGAACTCCTCACTGAAACGGGTTCTGAATGTGAGGAGCTTACAGATGCTCATCTTCCCCTGAGTGCTTCGTACTGACAGGGTGGTTAGATAACTCCCTGCAGGGAGATCTTTATGGGATTGCTAAACAGAGAAACTACAGCAGGTTCAGGAAATCTCCGACCTGACGTTGGTGAGTGAGGAGAAGTGTTCTGTGTGCTTAGCCTGCTCTTTCACTCCTGGGTGTCTGTGGGGCTGCTGAGGGAGACAGCACCAGATCACAGCTCACAGAATGTTCTGAGCTGAAAGGGACCCTCAAAGATCATCAAGTCTGACTCTCAGATGGTTTTGGCCTTTGATCTGAACCAGAATAGTTGTTCATGTGTGCTTGTTACTGGTATCACAAAAGCCATTATGCTCAGTTGAGACCATGAAAGGACCCCTTTGGGATCTAGAGGGAGTCTCACTGTCTGTGAGTGGAGTCAGCCTTGTCTCTTCTCCATGAATGGCTCCACCCAGGGCCCTTATACTCAGAATCTCTGCTTAGGTAATCCCTGGGCAGACTGCCCTTTGCTGGGATAAAAAGGTCTCTCTCCATGGAGGACGATATCTCAGATTTGTTCCTTTGTTTCAACCCAGCACTCTTTCCATTAAATCATGATCTGTTTTTCTCTGATGCCTTTGCATGAAAGAGTAATAGTAGCAGCTGGTGAATAGGGACATGCAAAAGCCATCTGTGATCATTCACAGGGTAGCAATTTTTATTTCCCTAATATTTTCTTGCTTCTCTGAGCTTCGGTTTTAAGTGTGGGATGCTACATATTCGGATTTTTTCCCATTTTCCCATGTTCTGGGCAATCAGCAATACTGAAATAACTTTTATAACTTCTTTGTTAAAGGTTTTCTGTTTCTTTATTATATTTATGAACTTCATATCGAATTTTAACTATTGACATCTCCAAGTTCAGAGCATCTCACTGTTACTGCTGAAAGTGCATTTCATCAGCATAAACAAGTGTTTAGAGACCATATCCAGCTTCAAAACAGGGCAGTCCAAATTCTTGCTAGAGCACTGATCTGTGAATTCCAGGTGGTTTATGGCTCACAAGAGCTGCGGGCTGGCAAATTGCTACCCAAAAAAAAAAAGTAAGAAACCTACAGTTTCCAAATGTGTGAAGGATTGTATCTAGATGGGAAAGGGAGTAGGGAGCAAACCAGGTGCTTTGCAGGGTGAACTTCCAGCTGCAAACTCAAAAAAAAAAAACCTCTGCAAATGTCAGTTTGGAATTGGTTTGCAGGTCAGTTTTTCTGGCGTTCATTCAGATCACATGTTTCTCTTGTTTTTAGCAATCTTCTATGACCCTTTATGTTTTACATTCTTGTAGTGTCTAGGGTAATCACTTCATCTTGTTATCATAGTTCCACCTACAAAAAGTGCCCTGTAATGCCAGGTTGGATTGGCAGAGCACTGTGTTTTTGCTGAACAGCTTTAACATTATTACTGAACAGCCTTCATTAAAATTAACTGAAATAGTTACTGGTAGTCTAGAAAAAAAGCATGTATAAAAAAGTCCAAGCTCTCCAGAGTTTTGATAGGAAAACAGAGAATTTCAAATAAGCACAAAAACAGTAGGGAATTTCAATCTGCATGATAACTGCCTTGGACCAGAGGAGCTGGTGGCTCCCTTGACATCATCTCCCACAGTGGAAATGTTTCCTGGGGACCATGAGCATCTGGCAGGAGCTGCTCAGTGCTTTCTGGGATCCAGCCCTGGATTTGGAGATCCCAGAGGAGCAGTTTGGGTTTGACTTTTCTGCTGTTTGGGTGAGATTACCTGGTCTGGAACGGGTCTCAGAGATATCAGAAGCATCACAAACCAGGCTACTTCTTTGTGAAACTTATGTAGGATAGAAATTAAAGATTGAAGAAAATTGGGAAAGAAAAATCAACAGAGCATTAGTAGTTTTTAATGGATTCAGAGCTTGTTTGGCCTTTTGAAGGGAGGTCTTATTTTAACCAAAGCATTTGCCATCTGCTAATGAACTGAACTTGGTGTAATTTATGAAGGAGTCTTGGTCAAATCCAAAGTGTGAGTGACTTTCAGCAATTCCTATAAAATAAGGAATTGCCTTATCATCAGATGGATTGAGAACTGTCACAGCCACTATGTTTTAATTTAAAAAATAAACAGGACACATTAAAAATGCAGTTATATGACCCATCAGTATTTCTCAGGCAGTTAAAAGCCTTTGGGCCCTAGCTTTATTCACTTCTCATAACACCTGGATCCCACAGTCACTGGATTATGGATTACTATCCATGAGCAGAAGCTGGCTGGCAAGAATCTTAAGATTTCCAATTAGAATAAAAATTCTGCTTTAAAATGATGGAATACTTTATCCCGTAGAGTATTTACTAAGGCAGATGTTACAATGTGATGGAAATTAAAGACGTATTAAAGTAATTATTCGAAAAGGGAAGCTGAAGACACGTTAACACTGTGTTTTTCAAGTGATGAAGAATGAGCTCTGGCTCTGCCTTAGGAATCAGGGAAAAACAATCTGATCAAGTGTTGGAAAGACACTACAAATAAAAATAAATTCTTGTGCAATTCCTGGGACTAGGCCTGACAATACGTAGAATTCAAAGCATAGTTGTGCATGAAGGTTTTGAGGAAGACAAAACAGAGGTTTTATTAGTGTTTGATTTTTTTTCCATAGTCTCATATTTCAGAAAATTTTCCTTACCCATCAAAACTAATTCTATAACATGGAAATTACTACCTTGGGAACCAAATGGGGTCCAGAGCCCAAGATACTCTGCTGTCAAAAAGCCTCTGTTACAGTCCTCTTTTTGTATGTAGGTCTGTCAGCTTGTATTCTAATCACACAACCTAATGCATGTAGACCTGTACCACAACTGGCTTTAAGTACTGAAGAGAGCTGTGCTGACTGCAAATGACTTAGAAAAAAAGCAGTATTAACTTAAGTTGACATGTTTACTTTTTAATTTGTTAAAATGAAGGATGAAACAGAAATTCCAATTTCAGGAGGATCTTAGGAACCAGCCACAACATTTACCTACTCTGACATTTTCCAAATACTACTTTTTTTGTTTCCAGATTTCTGGTTACTGTGTGGCCAGTCAGTCTGGATACACTTGAGGGGGAAATTCAGGTATTGGAGGTGGGAGTCAGAAACAGTCTTCTGGTCATATTTGAGATTTTCTTTGCTCATATGTATTCTTTCAAAGCCAAGTTCAGCTAATGGTTGTGTGAATGCTCTGGGGTCTAGCACTATAGATCTGCATCACTCTGCATTACAGCAAAGGGTAGGTGACTCTGAGGGGGCTGGACAGGAACCCCTTAAAGGCATGAGACAACAAAATTCTCCAAGTTAGTGAAGAAAAAAAAATGATACAGACCCCATGAATGTGACTTCTAGTCATTGACTTGATCAGCAACTCTAGGCACTTCTCAAACCTGCTAGGCATCTTCAGGAAGAAATGTATTGAGATTGCATTGTGTATGAAATTCTTTGTCTGCCAGACCAGGCAAAGAATTTCAAAGGCAGGTAAATTCCTGGCATCTCTGACACCTCTGTTACATTGTTCTACATCTTAAATATTCTCTTCTCCTTTACCTCCATCCCTCTTCTCCTTTCTCTCAGTCTTGTGCCTTTCTGAGAGAATTTCCATGGGTATCATCTCCCACTGACCTCTGCCAGCCCACCTTTAGCCTCAGGGATGGGGAGCATGTAACCACTGCTTGGATGCTTTGACCAGTGTCACTGGGCCAAGCAGCTGCCCTCTCTATTCCATGCTTTTCCAGATGATCTATGCAGCACTAGCCTGGCTGCATTAGAAGAGAGGTATATCCATGCTCTCCTAGCATGAGTTCAGCTCACCCAAGCATAGCCAGCCCCCCTTCCTCCTCTTATGAAATTACTTTTCTCAATATTTAAGGGGATGAATGCTGAGAATTTATCTTCCCCTCTGTCCTGCAGACTTTATAGCAGTTAGGGAGTAGTTAGAGCTTCCTGGCAATTAGGGATTTTCAGTGTATGTGTGCATGTTTTCAAGAAGCCTATTTCTTGAATACCCAAGTGTCCACCAAGAACCAAGGCAAGAGGAGATCTGAGATTGCTCTGAGTGCTTTAACCTGCTCAGCAGTTAGTACTCCTCATTGCCCAGGAGCACAGTAATTTAGATCCCAAATGCAAGGGAATCCTGGCTGACAGCAGCAGATCTGGCTTGTCAGCAGGTTCCACATGGAAGCGTCCAGCTGGGCTGGGCAGTTCTGTTTAAAGCTGACATGTGAAGCTCCTCCTGCTTGTTGCACCTGAGTAAGAGGCACCCAGAGTCTGTGGCAATGAGAGCTATACACAAAGTAGACAGTAATGTCCTAGGGCCAGATTCTGCCACCCTTTCCCAAAGTGCTTCTATTGCCTGTGAATACTGACCTTGAAAGCAAGAGCGGTAAGAGATTACTCTTGAATGAGAGAGTTAGATTGAAACTTTGACATTATCCTTCGGGGTTTAAAAGATGGGTTTGAGCTGCACAAGTAGACTTACTCCATGTCCAATAGCACAGGGCTAGATTTCTTCCCTCTCTCCAGGTTTTTGATGCAGATATATGAGCTGGCTGAGCATTTCCTGGCTGTTGCAGGCTAATTTGCAAAGCTAGCCAGGTGAAAAACTGTATTCAAGGCTTATATTTTGCTAGTGTGGTGGCAGAGACACCACATCTCATAAATATTTCTAGCTATGATAAAGGGGCGAGTGGAGGCAGCAGTACTGAAGCAGCTCCACTCTCAGCCACAGGGCCAGGTTTGCACTGGCATAGAGTGGGTGGCAGAATTTGGTCTGGGTTTTGTAAACACCAAGATGTGTATATGTTTCCTGCTTCAGGTAATAATGTGCTAAGTTACTACTTTATGCACAGAGGTATGGAAACCTTTTTTTATGTTTTTCCCTCCCTCCCTCCTCTTTCCGTTCTATGATCCAGACACCACTAACTGTATGGAGTTGATGACTGGCAGACTTTCCAAATGTGGTAAGAACTTCCTTCCCTTCTGCCTTTTCACCTTCCCCAGCCCCTGCTGAGCAACATAATAATGCGCCGTCCTGTCCTGTTGCACCTCCTCCCCTTCCCTATCCCTGCTCCCCCACGCTCTTTTCAAGACTCCCCACCCCGTAACAACCCCACTGTCTTTCACTCACTTGGAGGACACAGGCACATACTCCTTTTTCTGTTCCTCCCCATCCATGCACAGATGCACAGGCTGCACCACAGCTTTCCCCTTCATAGCACAAATGTGTGGTGTTACACTTGAGACACCCTCTCTCACTGTAACCCAGGCCAGTGATTTTCTTTTTCATTCCTGATTTTTGTTTCCTCTTTTCTTTACTTGCTGCTGTTGATTCATGATTCTTCAGTCCCTTTTCTGCAGTGAAGCTGAATGCTGCCCTGCTAGCTGCTGTCTCCCTTGGTTTCCTGCTATTTGTTGAGATAGGAATGCTGTGTTATTTAACTCCATTTTGCATCCACCCCCTTCTTCCCCAGATGTCCCTGGGGTATGACCCTTTTAAATTCTCCATAAGACACTGCATATTATGTCAGACACTTGGCTATGTAAACTGTCATAGTTCCACTCTGAACTTGGGGAAGGATTTTGTGTCGCTAGCTGGAGGAGCAGTGAACCAACTGAAGATTTGGAATTTTGCTAGGAATAAGGAAAAAATTTTCCTGCAAAACTTTCAGCTCAGCTTGCTTGGGCTTACATGAATTTTGGTTAACTTGTCCCTAGCCTTCCCTCCCCTCCCTGCAAACATGGACTGTGTTCTTTCTTTCATTACTTGTGCCTCTACTCACTGCTCCAATTACAACAGTGGAAATACCCAGAAGTTTTTGTCTTATTATTCATGCCTTGTACAGAAAGATTCTGTATGAGAGAACTCTGTTCTCTTTAGATTTCCATCCTGGTATCTAGGTTGAGTTCAGGTATCTCTGTGAAAGGTAAGACAAGATGTTAGGGAAGTGTTCACTGAGCTGGTGCTGTTCTCCAGCTGGACCTGCAGCTGCCACATTATCTCTTCATTAACTGAAAAGTTGTTCTGGAGTTTTTCTGGACTCTAACCATAAAGGGAAGTTGTCATGGTGGAGATAATACTAGGTTTATGCATGTGTGACTGAGGCAGGATTTGGCCTGTTTCCTGTGTTTCAGGCAATCTCTTTCCCTTAAGTTGCAGCTTTGCTAGTGGGGGTAATTCTTCTGCTCTGAAAGGAGTTAGGTGACTTTCTTAGGTGATTTCTGATCTCATGAAGACTGATTTCAGACCTTCAGCTTCTTGAAGGCATCAGACAGAAAATTCCTCTTCGTCCTCAAGACTTTGTTTCTTGCCTGGAATCTGGCATTTGCTTCATACAAAAATACTGAAATTGCTGATTCTGCTGATTGCTTGCAAGTTAATTGTGCTATAGAGATAACCAGACAGTACCTTGCATTCTCTAGATAGAGAGCATCACTGCTCACTCACAGATCATGCAGGCCCTCCAGCTGTCACCATGTCAGCAGCAATCCAACAAGGGACAACAAGGACAAGGTGAAGGCCAGCAGGGAGACTGTTTTGTGGCAGCTACAGCACAGAGAGAAGACAGAGTAAAGAGACAGGATGGCCTATAAGGGTTTAATGAAGCTGCTTCCTTTAAATCACATTCCTGTTGGTGAACTCACAGTGTAAGCAGTGGTGACTGAATTCCATGCTGAATTCCACCCTTGTGTCTGGGTGAAGAGCTGTTTCTTCTGCTGGTTTAGACAGGGGAGTGAAAGAGAACAATGTGAGTGTTCAGCCTACTTTTGGCAAGCCATTCTCTGTGGTTCTGAAGATGAGAAACCCCCATGATGTTGACACAATGTTCATCTAGTAATAACAAATAGTGTATGAAAAACTCTATTCTCTGGGCGTTTTGACCTCATTGTTGTTCCCTATTCTGACAGTGAGCACAGGAGACAGTTCTTGCAAAAAGAGTTAACCCTGGAGCAGGAAGAGCTAATCAGATACCTTAGACCTGGTATCAGCCATGTATGTGAAAGCTCTGATGGGAATGAGGAATGTCTTCACCCACTGTAAACCACTGAATGCTGTAATTAACTGCAAGGCAAATTTGTTTAGTCCTTTAAATGTTATCTCATCTTCTGCTAACAGTGGTCATCAGTCTGAGAAGTGATTTTGCATACAGCCACTGGCATTGAGAAACAAGTTAATGTTCAACAGCCATGGTTTGTCATAGGAGCTGCCAATATCCAAATGACACAACTGCTGCTGTATCAACCCTACCTGTGCAAACTAGAAAACTGCTGCCAACTTGTAGTATTTCACAATAGAAGAAAAGAATTTGGCTCATAGTAAATTGAAATGCATACTGGGGTGAAATATTTTATTTTATGTTTCCACCCATCTCAGCAGGGAAATGGGCATTGCTGTTTTCAGAAAGACTAAATTGGTTTCCATGAAGACTGTTCGTAAGATTAAATTTACCTTGTAAAAATTAAAATATTTACATATAAAATGCAGCTGTAACCTGCAAAACATCTACTGGAGGGATACTTTAGCTGATCTATTCCTGTGTGTATTCTCAGCCAAATCAGTTTAGTGACAAATAAGCTTCACCACTTTATGTGCTGCCATTAAGCCTTATAAAATCAGCACAGCTGTAAAAGGACAAGCTGGATTCTGTTTCTTTTGAAGCAGGATTGAGAGAACTGTTTATTACCATCTAATCTGGTATTTTTGTCTATCTCACTGAAGAATAGGTTGTATAATTAAGGTTCTAAAAGGTTCTGCAGAGCCTTTACATTAAAAATAAAAATCAAGGTAATACATAAACTGAAAAGCCCTTCAGCTTTAACCACAAAGCTGGGAATTAGAAAGCAAGTATCATTCATTGTATATTGAACACATTGGATCTGGAGCCACTGATACACACCACACAGAAGCCCATGGTGCCATTTCAGTAGCCCTTGGTCAGGAAAGAGTCTCTCTTTACAAACTTCAGTGACTTCAAGTCTTCCATGTAGTGAGCTGAGAATTTCTTTGGGTATTTGATTTCATGGCAAGGCTGGTATATAGCTTTTGATAGTCCCCCTTCCCAGCCATTCCCAGTTTTTTGGAGTCTGAGGATGAATTTGGCTTCTAAGTGAAGTAATTTCTGCTTGTTAGTCTCCCTCTCTGATAATTCTCAATAAAGTCTTCAGTTACATCAGTGGCACTTCTGTGGATAAAGGGAGACGATACGAGGAGGAGGTTAGTATGGATAACTAGTGTAGCTCCAGTCAGATCATGCTGTCATGTCAGGCACTGTGCAACATACACTGCTGCAAAATCTTGGACTATAACCCTGTGCAGGCTGGAAAGAAGGCCTTGTGTTTACTTTTAAACATTTATCTTGTATTGATGCTTACAACTGAAAACCTGGATATGATCCTGGCACCAGAGTTAAACAGAGTTAAAGCTGTTTGGTTCCTTGTGGGTACCAGTGGCTATCATGAAAATGATCTAAATGATCTGACCAAACCAGAAGCACAGCAAATCCACTTGCCTTTCATGTCTCACCAATGAATCTCTCTCAGATCTTTTGCTTCCAGTGTTTAGGACATGACATTTTTCCTATTCAGAGTGGTCTGATCTTGCTGGCCATGGCCAGTTGTCCTCTGCACAGAGAACCACGCTGCAGTAAAGGCTTCTCTTTGTAGCTCCCAGCAATCACAGTTTGATTCATACAGACACATGCCAGCAGCATTCTTGAGAAGTCAGGAAACATTTTGTAGTTTCAAACTGGTTGCATCTCATCTTGGTTGCAATTGCAGCCTGTAGCTTTGTGAGTGCTCATTTATAGTGTGTTTTTGGTTTTAGTAACAGCAGCAAATACTGGACTTGGTGTTCTTGGAAGTGATCCTGACCCATATTGGCATTAATTAAAGTAATCCTGCTTCTGAAAGTAGCTGTTTGATGGAAGAGGACGTTGGTGATTTGCAGCCAAAAAGTTGCAACTGTTAGCAGAATTACAGGTGTCAAAACCTGCAGAAAAAAACATAGGCTGCCCTCCCAGCTGAAAGGCTCTTGTCAGCACTGCCACTCTGTGAGATGGTCAGAACAATGGGGTTTTATTAACATTCCTGAAAAATGTGCTGGCTCCTGGTTTTTATGAGCATAGCTGACTCTCTAGTTCAAACTGTGACCCAGCTGAGGGAAGAAAGGAAGACCCACCTGAGAGATCATATATTCATTCAAAATGGGCGGATCACAAGTAAGATAAGTCAGTGGTTCTAAAGAGTTCAAGCCAGGTTTGCCAGCTAACCCTGCCCATTCTGCCAGTATCCTTAGCTGTCCAAAGGAATGGCTGACTCCCTACATACTGTAGTTGTATGTCTTCAGTCTAGTGTTGTGTTGGGGAGACATTTCTTTTCCAATTCATGTGTCATGTTTTTGCACTGTAGAAGAAGGTAGCCACAAAAAAGGTAATTTGGCACTAAAAGTTAATCAAGATGTTTTGAACTATTTGATTCAGATCCTATTTTGACAGCCTTTACTCTGCAGTACAAGAACTTTTCCTCTTTCTCTGTAATAATACCTAATACAGAAAACACAGATATCTCACTCTTAATTGAGATCACAGGGCTTTATTTATGATAGCCAGTGTTCCAGGAAGCTACATGGAAATACTTGCTTGCTGTACTAAGCTAAGTTTGAGGTGACCTTCCCAGAAGATTAAATCATATTTTGAAGTTATTTATTCAGTGGAAATGAGAAAGTAACATTTCACCAGCATGCACAGGTCATCTATCTCCTTAGGAACAGGTCGAAGAACTTGAAACCTGTAACATAATATGTGAACGTCCGTCTGGCAGGGAAGATAAAAATTTTATTATTAAGTGCCAGTACATTTCTGACATTTTTATAGGCAAAAAAGATAGGAATAAAGCTGCAGAAGTCTCTCAGAGAATGGGCAGCAACAATACTGCCATTTACTGTGGCTTTACAAGTGTGGGTCATCAGTTTCCCCTCTTAGCACACGTTTGTGCAGGAAGATCTGTATAAAAGGACAGGCAGATACAAAAAATTTGTGGGCTTAGACCTTTACCAGCCAATTTTCCGGCAGAGCATGCCTCCATAACAGAATCTGGCATCTCTTCATCCCACCACTATCCTTGCCTGCTCTTTCAGTGCCACCAGCTGTCCAAATGAATGTATGATTCCCTCCTCTCCATCATCATGTCTCCTTTTTTGAATGTTACGTGGTGGTGCTGGATTGGCCAGAGCTTTTCATCAGACACGTTTGGTTTCTGATTCCTTACTCATGCCTTAGCTCTGCAGGAGGCAGCAGCAAGGAAATGGGCCTCATCCCTTCGGGGCTTTGCTGCCTGTGTTCACATTCCCTAACTCATTATTCCAGAGCTACCTGTCTCAGTAATACTGTGAGGAGAGGCTGAACTGACTCTCAACTTCTCTCTGTGTTTATGAGAGTGAGAGAGAAAATCTGCAAGACAGAGAATGGCCATCTGGATGCTAGACACAAATATTATGCCACCCTCCTGCAGAGAAGAATGGGTTGTTTTAGGGAAGTAAGAACAAGAATGGGTTATAGAACATTTAAATGTGAGGTTGGTTGTTCAGGTCTGCCCAGATGAGTAGCAGGTGGAAGTTCCCACCTGCTGGTGGCATGGATACCTCTGCCAATGCTGTGTAATAGCTTGGATAGTTCCTCATTTTTGCAGTAGTTCTGCAGTTTGTTCTTGCAGACACCGTTTTCAGTTGGCATTTTTACTGACAGAATCTAAGGACTCTGGAAAGTAAGTCACCTTTCCTCGCTGCAGTTCAGGCTTCCTGCCAAGAAACTGGAGTTGTTCCCTGGACTTTCTGTCAGAAGTTAGTGAGCTGGGTGAGGCATCTGTCTGATCTGGATTTGTATAGTGCCTAGGGTGGGGCCTTTTCAGTCTGGAGGGAGACTCGTACATGGAACTACAACTAAACTAAAAAGAATGGGCCACTTTATCTTTCTGTCATCCCTTTCACTGCAATATAGAACTTTTGGCGTGAGTTCTGTATTTTAAGTCACTTGTTTGTGAAGGCAGAAGGGACTCTGCCAGCAGAAACCAAGCAAACAGACCAAAAAAATGCCTCATCTTAACGAAGAGGGCTAGAACTCTATAAAAGTAGTAAAATGGATTTGAAAGGAAATGGATTATTACCCATTAAGGGGTATTTTAATGCTTTACGTGAAAGAAGTCGGATTTTTGTTACATAGTTCACTGAAACCACAGGTGCTATCAAAACAGAGCAACCTACGGATGAAAAAGACAAGGTCTAAAGAGTAAGGAATGCTACCTCAGTAGCAGAGCAAAAGACAATCAGGAAGGATGTGAAAGCAACAGGGGAAGTAAGAGAAGTCAGAAAAGGTGTCTCTTCCCACTACAGACCTATGTTTTCCGATTGACTTTCTCCCAAAGCCCAAGATATATACGCAGAAACCCAAAATATCTCAGACTACACAGAAAGAAAAGGCCAAGGATAATCCCACCGATGGCATATTTGTCTTGTGCAGCTTTTGTGTTCTGCACCACAAGGATTAGTGCATTAACAGTACATAGACTTCAGAGAGATGGTTTCACAGGAGAAGGAAGTGCCTCAGGGTTTGCTTCTGTGAAGTCAATGGGAATGTTGCTATTTGCTTTAATGAAAAGAGGACCAAGTTCTTATCTGACTGTCTTAAAAATGTTACAAAATAACAGGCTTTAATCAGGAACTGAAGCCTCCAGACTTGTCCTGAAGCTGATTGTTCGCTACCTCCTGTTAGGTTCTGTGGAGGGCTGTAAGGGTCTTTACAAGGTCAGACCAGGGTCTTTACAAGGTCCATCCTTTCCTGGTGTCACTTGTGGTGCCAGAAGTGATTCCCCTTATTTTCTCTTTCCTCTCTTACCTGGGTGCTCTACTTTCACTTGGCTTCTCAAAGTGGTGACACTGCTGGGGCTAGGTCACTGTCAGACAGGCTTCCTAAGAACAGCAGATGAAATACTGAGGACTTTGAGGGTTGATACAAACTGTCTGCCCAGCTTCCTTCTATGTTTTTTGTGTTCATTTCTAGCCCTGTTTCTTCCTTTTAGTGCTTGTTGTATTCAAATCCATTCACAGTTTTGACTTCTTTCGTCATATTTGGCTGTGGCAGTGCTGCTCACAAGTGCCCCAAACCAGTTCCTTCTCCATAAATATATTTTTCTCAGCAGCCCTTCAATACATGACCTTTCCATAAGCTTCAGTGCTTGTTTTCAAACCCATTCCCTTTCCCCGTCTTGCAACAAACAGCTCCTTGGTCTAACTCAAAACTGCACATATCCATCTCCCCCTAACAGACATAAACCTAATGCTCTGAGCCTCCCCTCCTGCCTCTGATCTTTCTCTCGGTTTCTCACTCTTTCTACCCTTTACACTTTCTTTGTTCTGTGCTGATGAACATTTGCTCTCAAGGGGAAAGAAGACCTTAGTCTGTGCATGAAACACCAGGGATGTTCTGAAGAATCACTGAGCCAAACCTTCATCCCTGTCCAGAGGAAATGGGATGTCATCTCACTTTCTGAAATAAGAAAGGCAGCCTTTTTGAGGCCCCCTGATGGACTTACAGGTGTAAGAGCCTATGACATATCTTGCACTGAATGCTAGACATGGAAGATTGCTGAAAAAACTATTCTAATCCATCATCGCCTGCATTTTCAAGTCTTGTTTTACTGGATTTATAACCTCAAAGGGAACTGAGAACTAACAGGAGCAACACCCTGCACCATTGTCATGCTTCCAGCATAGCTGACCCATTCTTGTTTATCTCCAGAGTAAAAGTGTGAGGACTGCTTCTCTATCCAAAGAGCAATGTGAACACCAGCCCAGCATCAGTTTTTCATTGACTGCCAGGACAGGAGGGCTTTATTACCTACTATTTAGTTACAAGTATAAAAGGCGAAGAAAGGAAAGGGTTAGTGAAATGGCCTATTTTAGTTTTCAGTAGCTCTCTAAATGTCCCTAAGGATTTTCTTACCTCCCATTAAAACTTTAACTGAAAATGCTGATTGTAAGGAATCCAGTAGTGATACAGGCAAAGAAAAGTAGACTGTTAAATACTTCTGCTGCAATAAATCTCCAGGCACTTGAAAGCCGGTAGGGCATGGGGTGGATGAAACATGGGCTGCATATTTTAGTGGGATGACTAAAAGTCCTATAACAGAATTCAGCAAATACAAGATGTATAATTTCTAAAGTGTTTTATCGCTCCATTCTTGCAAGTCGTATTTTTGTCACTGTTCCTGTCTATATGAAAACAAAAAACTTTCCCAATTCCTGCAGAGCCCTGCTTACTCTGCCCTCATCTTTCCCTTTAAGCTTTTTAAATAAACTGCTCAGCTGAATAACTAGAGATATTCCCCTACTCTTTTCTCCCAACCCAGCAGTCTTTTCCTCTCCAGCATTTTTTTCAGTGCTCTTTTTCATTCTCTCTGCTGACTCCATTTGCTTATGAAGATGAGGAGTCCAAAGCCACCTGAGAACCAGATCTGCCCACATTCCTGCATTCAAGGCTGAGTGTTTGCTTTCTTTTTTCTCTTTTCATTGAAAAATGGTATCCACCTAAAAGAAGTAGAAATGAATCTGAGTAGATAAAAATGAGTCTGTGCAAAGTGTGTGCCCACAAACCTAAAAGAGTTTTGGGGAGGCTTAGGGAAGTCTCTGATGTAGCAGTTATAGATGGGTAACAGATATCCTCTTTCCCAAGCATTTGCATGTATGTGGAAGGGAGCAGGTGGAGCTAAGGGAGGCCTGAGCCCAAAGTGACTGAGTTTAGTGAAAGCCTTTCTCTTCTTAGTCGGAAATTGAGATATGTGCTTTGCCTGGTTGGTTGTGCCCATCACTAAGGCATCAGTCAGTTGGGTGAATGATGCCCTTCCAGAAACGCACAGCCTGTTGCCTTTAGCTTTAGTGTAAGTGAGTGACACAACCAGGGCAAGCAGAACGTTAACCACAAAGCAGCAGGCACAGGAAGTCAAGGAATGAATTAGATTAGTAAGATTCTTCCCTGCATTTGCCAGCCATTTGATTTTTTTTAATGCCCATTAACAAGCAGGGGAAAGCAGCCCACTACCTGGTTAGCATAGGGCAGGAAAAAAAAGAGTAGCACATTCAGCTTTGCAGAGCACAAATACTACGTATTTCTTCTTTCTCTGCATAAGATGATGACGTCTGTCTAGCATTTTCCATTAGAAAATAAGAAAGTACTCAACAAGCTCTTCAGTTAAATTGCTGTGCACAGACAGCATTTGCCTGCTGTAGTTACTGGATTGCGTATGTTTGGAATTAAAGTGAAGGGAAATACATTATGACCAGTTAAGCCAGTGTCCACCAGTCTCTGCTATGAGGAATCCCTTTGCTCCTGTCAGAATTTTCCCATCTTGGGGATGAAAGGTTCCACTCTTCACAGCATTCTGCCACATTGGAAGGCAGATACAAGGAGTCCTTTTCCTTCTGGGAGCTGGAGATAGAAATACTTGAATTTGATAGAGTAGTAGACCCAACAGTCCAATATTGAGAAAACCATCATAGGGTTTTAATGATTATGAACAGGCATCATTTCCATAGCATGTATCAGATAAAAAACACCTTCAATATCCATATTCAAAGAGTTTAGTGTGACCCCTCCTATGTTTGATAAAGATTAATCCCCCAATCCAAGAAAATGAAAATGGGACTAAAATTCCCAAAATAAGGCTACCTTTCCAGAAGTAGCTGGTCCCTTTCCCTCAGTAGCACCCCGAGCCTTTCCTCAGGTATGACCTTCCACATAGGCTCTAACACAGAAGTAGATGGAGTACATGTAACTGTGCTGGCAGGAGGCCCACATGGCACAAAAGGCTGTATTCATGTGCCCAGTCCTTGTTAACACTGCAGCCTGACTTAGGGGCTGGCTTGAGGAGATGCCTGTTCCAGTAGCACACAGCTCTACCTCCCTCCCTGTCTCCTAACTGCACTGGAATGCATGTCAGTGCCATGGAGGCTGTGTTGTGGAGAGAGCATAAATTCAGGACAGTGAGGTAGTAGGTCTTGACCCTGCCAGGTCCCAGAAACAGGCAGGTGTATAACAGCCTGCTTCTACATTCAACATCTTCATTTCCAGGTACCTGTTTAGGGAGAATCTGAAGGTGCTCAGAAGCCTGGGAGTGCAAACCACAGACCATGCATGCAAATGGCAACAACTCATCTCAGCTGTAGCCCATTTTTCAAATGATGCTTCCCTGGGAGCACTCAGGTGCTTTAGGCTCAGTCATGACAGGGTGGCAAGAAGAAACTCAGTAGGAAATAAAATGCAAGCAAGGAGAGCCTAATGCCTGGTGTAGGCAGAGAGGTTAGCAAGGCTGCAGAGTAGAGTATCAATGGGCAGTCACATGGAAATACCCTATGTCCTGTAACAGCAGGAGTAGGATGGGATTTGCAAGCATTAATTCACTGACATTTCCATGTGGAGTGGCCAAGTGAATCCTAGTCATGGACTGACCTATTTCAGTAACATGGTACTGTATCCTCCTGCCAGGTGAGACAGCAATGCTTCCCCACTCAGGAAGAAGACTAGGACCTTCCCCCTAGGTGCTTTATGCTCCCAGGTTCTTTATTTCTGTAGGTGTCCCATCCTAAACACTCTTCCTCTTCCTGCTCATTGTCTTCATCCCCCACACACCCCCACGCACGTGGCTCTGGATCTCCTCATCGTGTTCTTCTCGTTAAAAACCCCATTGTTCATTTGTTTGTTTGTTCTCTCTCTTTCTCTCCTCTTTTTCTCTCTCTTTCCCTCTCGTTTTTTTTTTTTTTTTTTCCTTCTTTCTTTCTTTCTTTTTTTGTCTCCTCTGTTTTGTGTACCCAGGCAGCCCATTGAGTAACTTCTTTGACGTAATTAAACAACTTTTTTCAGACGAGAAGAACGGGCAGGTGAGCCATCCCCCCGGCACGCCAACCAAGCATAGCGCAAACAGCAAGCGGAGCGATTCCGGTTCTAATGACTATGGGTCTAGAGGAGACAATAAGTACCCTGCTGGCAAAGACAAGGCAAAGATGGTCTCATCAGTCGGCCTACAAGACCAACCCTAAATAAACACATAAAAAATTAAATAACTTAGGAAAAAAAAAAAAACAAAAAACAAACAAACAAAAAAAAATCAAAACAAAAAGAAAAAAAGCAAGAAAGAATGAAAGAATATTCCTTAGCAAGCTAGCCTCTAAACTAGAAGGATGTATATACCTTGCCACAACAGTACAAAACTGTCTATAGACAAATTTTGTATGAAGGAATGACTGTATATATATACATATATATATTTATATATGATATATAATATATATCTCAGAAACAAACACAAAAACAAACGAATGAAAGAATGAAAAGAAAAGAAAGAAAAGAAAAGGTAGCACAGATGACAAACCCAGTTCACCAGATCTTGGGTTGTGGTCTTTTTCGATTGGTTTTTTTTTCCTCCCTTTTTTTGAATGTTTTGCTTTTTTTCTCCTACCTGAATTTTTGGTTTTTTGGTTTTTTTTTTTTTCTTTTTGGTTTTTTGTTTTCTTTTGTTTTGTTTCTTGTTCTGTTCATGCTCTCTCTGTGTTTCTGACGACACCACTTGTTTCCGCTCTGCTACCAGGAATTATCCCGAAAAGTTAACATGTCAGCCACGGCTTCACCTTCTGTGCTCTGCGGACACTTGTTGACGGAAGGCAACCGATGTAGACTGTCCAAGGACCAGTCCTGTTTGAGGTTCCCAGCCTCCCCTCTCCCTTCAGGAAGTGGGCTTCTCCCCCACTTCTCCCCAGACACCTCCCCAATGCACGCCTGGTTTTTTTCCTCCCCTCTCTTTTTCTTTTTTGGTGCTCCACAAGAGAGATCTGCTCAGTTATGGGATTGCAGAGTCTGGGCTCAAAGGAGGTTGCAGATTGTTGGAGTGAATTATTTACCCTTGGCAACTTCTGTCCGCGCAGGTGAACGCAGCCCGGAGAGGGAGGGTGTGGGGAAGGAGACGGGTGTAGCGGGAGCGCAGTGTTCCATGAATCCAGAGCGCGTTCTCATCAGAAACCAGCCAGGAGCAACTCAAAACTAAGCGTTGAACCAAGACAATATTGGGGAGCTTCATCACGGGATTTTCTTATCTTTTTTTTTTTTTTTTTTTCTCCCCACCACCTTTTCCGTTTCTTTTGCCCCCTTTTTTTATATATACATGTATATATGTGTGTATATTTATGTATAAATATACATACATACATATATATATATATATATACACACACACACAAATTGGTTTTTTTATACTGTATCATTTTGCTTTTTAACCTGCTGGAAGGGGAAAGGAGTAAACACAGGAGGGAGAGGGGGTTCAATGAATAAACACATACAAACAAAACATTAAAACTTAGGGAAAAGGCAACTTCTGGTAGCAAAGAAGAGGGACAAGACTCTGCCAAGGACTGTCTCTCCCATCACCAGGCACAGTTGCCACTGCTGCTACTGCTGCTCCTCCTTCGACACCTTCCTCCCCACCTGTCAACTCCCTGCCACTGTGCCACCGCGCTGGGACCTTCTTCAACCAGCTGGATCCTCCACCACACCCTGCATTTAGAGGCAATTGTTGTGTTGCTAGTGCTGCATTGATATCAGTATTATTATTTCTTTTAAGTTACCAGTTTCATTTGTTGGCTTGGGTGATTTTTTTCTTAAAAAAAAAAGAAAAAAAAAAAAAAGGAAAAAAAAAAAAAAGAAGATGAAGAGGAGGAAGAAAAGAGACTTTTATTGGGTTTTATTTCCTCTGTGTGTATGTGTGTGTGTGTGCAAAATCACTGGCACTTAGTTCATCAGAGCAAGACAAGGTGGAGTCAGGGCAATGGGAGACATAATCACGAAGCTACTGTAAACTTTAAAATTTACTGCAAGATATTTTTATAAAGTTTTGGTTTGGTTTTGTTTTGTTTTTTGTTTTTTGTTTTTGAAGGGAGGAGGGTGGGATTGGGTGGATGGGGACATTTTTTTTTGTGTTTCAGTTATTAGGTCTTGGTTATTTATATATACATATATATATATTTAAAAAAATAAGCTGTTAGATATATCTTCTGTTTAATAACTGTGTAGAGGCAACATTGATTCTTATTTATTTTGTGGAGGAGGGGGAAAAAAGACACAGAAACCTTGTAAGTGTTCATTTTGTGACTTTGAGAAAGAAAAATTGCTACCTTTTTTCCTCCTCCTCAAAAGTTAAGTGACCAAGTGTAACTTATTCTGGCCCAAGCTCAAAGGTTAAACAAACAAAAAAAACGTGGTTTTACGCGTGGAAGACAAAACACAGTGAGAAGTATTTCTTGACTGAGATTTTAAGAATGTAGGCTTAGCATTAGTGTTCAGCTCTTTTATGACCTTCGATTGCTGCTCGTTGGGTTCCTATGGGTGTATGTTGTATCGCAAGATTATTTTTTTTTTAATGATAATGTTGGATGAGTTCTTTTTTGTTGTTGTTGTCGTTGTTGGTTTTTTTAATCATTTTTCCCCTTCTTGGACCAGTTTTACTTGTACATAGGTTTGAAGATTAAAAAGAATTTTTAAAGACACAACTGGGGCAAAGACCTTTGACTTCTGCCCTGTTTCCCCATTCCCCCAAATGGGAGGGATTTATTTTATTTTATTTTATTTGTTTTATTTATTTATGTATTTATTTTCCCTATTCTTAAACTTTTCTCTCTCGTATTGCTGTGTGCATGTCAGACACCAGGGGGTGATGGCTGGGGAGGGGGGGAGGCAAGGGTGCAGGAGAGGGGGGCAGTTTTAATTGCATGACATTGCTGTAAATTAGTCTCTTTTGCTTTCGTTGTCTTTCCTGCCTCTGCCCTCTCTCTACTTCTCCTCCGAGCTCCCCTCCCATCACCCCCGTCCTTCTTTTCCCTCTTTTCTCTTCCCTTGTGTATAGATTTTGATGCTTCTGTTACATTGTACCTCTACAAAAGGCTGGGATTTCAATACAAGATAATAATAATAATAATTTAAAAATACCTATATCAGCAAAACCCATGTGGTACAAGCAGGAAGGGGATTACTTACACAAGATATAAGAATAAATGAAAGCAATACCTCTTGTTATCCTTCCTATTTTGTACTTTGAAGACACACACGCGCGCACACACACATATACAGACACAAACTGACATTATTTAATGGTTTGAAATGGACAAAAAAAATCTGATGTATCCCTTGTTAAATAACTGTGAGCAACTTTAGTTCAAAAACCAATAAATTCATTCAGTAAAGATACCAGCTGTTGAGTGTCCTGTTTATGTCCACGAAAACAAATTTCTGGCCAGTGCCAGAGGCGGTAAGTACGGTGGCACGACCTCCTGCAGCAAAGGAGCTGAAGATGGCAGCTGAAGGAAGGCGGCATCCTCCTGGCCATGGAACTAACGCCAGGGTCCGAGGAGCAAGGACAGCTCAGCCCTGCAGGCCTGGCTTTACACAGTAAAGTGTTCCAAAAGCTTAATCCAAATTTCAGAGCAATCGCACCCTCCCAAGGGCTGGTCTAGAAAGAAACCACTGTATACCAAAAACTGTGACTACTTGTGATTGTTCTCTCTAACCTGAGCTTCTCGCGTTGCTTCCAGATTTAGCTGTAGGAAGGATTTCTGCACCCTCCCTGCCTGAAACACTCAGTCACATACATTTGAAAAAGCTGCTCAGGTACGTCCCTGGCGTGTGTGGGTCTGGGGTTTGTTGCTGTTTGGCTGGACAGTCCCTGTGGTTGCTGGCTTGCCATACCTCGCTCTGTGTTCCTTTCCTCTGGGTTTGTCACTGCTCCCAGCAGTTCCCCTCCTGGGCTCTGACCTGGCTGGTGCTTCCCGCCCAGCTGGGGAGAGCGTGACAGGCCTGGGCTCACAGCCCCGCCAGCTCCAGACGTGTCCCACTCCTGTCCCCTCTCCTGTGCCCTCCCCAGAGCTGCCCAGGACAGGCACAGGCCAGGCAGGGTTTCCTGCCAGCGGAGGCCATGAGGAGGAGGCAGTGCCCACCAGGGTGGGAAGGCAGGAGGAGACCTTCTGGAAGGTTCCATGGTGCCGCCTGGGCCTCAGGGATGCTTTGGTGAGGTGAGAGTGGCTGGGGAGCCTCTGCCCTGCCAGGCTGCACCCAGGCAGCAGCCATAGAAAATACACTCTCATCTAGGAAAAAGCCAGAGTGGTTATAGGGTCTTTGGGGGATTCACTGCTCTGCTCTACCTGGAGGGGATGGAAGAGCTGACAAAGATGAGATGATGAGGAGAATCAAAAGTGCTGAAGGATTTGGTCTCTGTAACACTGGAAACACAGAACTGGGAAGTAGCTGTATATCATTTGGATCTCTGTAAGTGAAAGGATGTGCTGGGCTGCAGTGTAAGGGGAAATGAGATTTAAGGGCACTGTGGCAGCAGGTGTACGCTGCTTCTTGTTTTGCTCTCTCTTCTCAACAGTGTTCATGAACCTCTATGGTTTTTTAATGTCTCCAGTACTATGCAATTAGCATCCCCAGTACTACTAATTATGGTCTTCAAAAGCTGCAAGAAGAAAATAACGATTTTGCAAAACGGAGGACCTCATGCTTAAGCCTGCCCGCATTTATTCTGCCTTTTTGTTTGGCCATATTATAACAGTCTCTGGCTACATGGTGTCATGTTACCATCTGCAGTCCATAGGAGGGGCTGTGCTTCTGAACAAATTGAGTTTATATTTAAACTGTTGTCCACAAAACACCCTTCTTATTTTATAGCTCAAATCTGAAAGTAGTGAATGTAGCTGGGGATTTTTCCCCTGTGACTGAGGCAGTTGGATTGTCTCTGCTGCCAGGTGGAGGCTACTGTCCTCATCTGAACACCATCCCAGGTGATGGCTGATGAGATGCTGTGAGCTGTGCCACCTGCACTTCATTAGCTGAGGTTCTGAGCTCTGTAGTTCTTTGGATCTCTTGGAGAACATAGCTTTGGACTCAGTAGTTAAAAAACTTCCTGCGTTTCATAGTTTATCTGTCTGATTTCCTCTGGGTGAAGCAACGCAGCGCAGGACCTTCCACGAGTAAATTGGAGACAAGGCAAGTGTGTAATACTCCAGTTGGTGTTTTCTGTTTGTCTGTTTTGCAAGTGGACGTTAGTTTAGACACAGACGTACATGAAAAATGTGTTTGTGCTTAAGGTGTACGGTTTGTAATTCAGCCAGTGCCCGACACGTGCTATATAAAGCAATAGATGGTGTGTATGCATCCAATGAGCAGCTGAGCCCATAGTCAGCAGGGTAAATCTCACTGC
Source organism: Certhia americana (assembly GCA_018697195.1). Lineage (NCBI taxonomy): Eukaryota > Metazoa > Chordata > Aves > Passeriformes > Certhiidae > Certhia > Certhia americana. Next base: position 16,760,062 of record CM031861.1, on the reverse strand, counting down.
CGCATGTCAGTCTGGGGGCTGAGAAAGAGGTTGGTTGTGTTGGAGAGCACTAATGCAAATTGACGAAGCTTTGCAAACAATGAGTGACAATTTCCTTCAGTAGCCAGACTGGCTTTAATGAAAGCGATCGGATGCAAATGACTGACCTTTAATGGCTCTCACTGGGCATAGGCAAAAACAGCGTTTGTAAAGACAATGGAACTGTGTGAGGCCTCCAGCTAGTGCTAATTCTGTCACAAGGTATGCCTTCTTTCCTGGTGATTCAGACAGTGCATCTAACCCATCAGGCTCGGACATTTTCTTAAATACCGCTGCGGAATGCCCACAGGGATTGTGCTCTGTAGGGAAATCTGCAGGATTTCCAGTCCCCCTACCTTTGCTTCATTTCAGCTGTATACAACCCGATTGTATGTGAGCTCCTCTTAAAAGGGCAGGGTGTTATGGTGAGGAAGAGATTTAGCTCTGAGCTTCTTATTATAGAAAACAACAGGGAGGGAAGAGAAACACTTGTCTAAAAACTGGAGAATATCTTAGTTCTTTGTTGTACCATTTAATCTTCTTATTTTATTTAAAACCACTTCAACAGCTGCAGCTCCTGCTTAATTTGGAGAACAAAACCGTAGTAGTTCAACTGTCTGGGGATACTTGAGGCCACAAGTGGAAGGGAAACCCACACTGAGGGCAAGTCCTTTCTTCTTCTAAATGCACAATTTATTGTGGGGGTTATTTTTAGTGCTGTAATCTCACTGAGTGCTGCTGAGAGAAACTATGCCAGGCAGGCTTTGAAGGCTTGAGAAATGGGATTTCCTGTTCCACCGGCTCAGCACTGACTCTTGCCATTGTCAGGAGCTATTATCGCCTTCTCGCAGCCAAAGGAGATAACACAGCTTCAAGGTCAGGGAAGACACGAGCTTTCATCAACGGCATTAGCCGAAGGAAGAGTTTGCTTGCAGCCAGGGTGGGTGTTTCTGGTGTAACCAGGGATCTCTGTCTGGGCAGAGAGGTCCGCCCGTGGCTCACAAAGCCACACAGCAACCGAGGCTGGAAGGGACGTCCTTAGAACAGACTGCTCATTGCTGTGCCCCTCTGGGTTCTCAGTGCCTCATGGTGGGCACTGCACAACATCTCTGGGCAGCGTGTTCCAGAAACAGCTGCCTGGAAGAGGAGAGAAATTTATTTCTCTGCTCCACAACTTCTTGTTGACCTGCTTTTGTTGCACCTTCTGTGCTTCAACAAAGTGTTCTCTCTTATATGGACATTCCTGAGTCTGGAAGACAGTACTGACCCAGCCCTGGGAATGGGACACATTTCCCTCCATGTTGTCCCAGTAAAGAAGGTGAATAGGTTGGTCTAGGGAAGTGGAAAGTTTTGGTATAGGAAGTACTTCTAGGTTCTAGAAGAACTATCAGAAAAAGTAGCTGTGTTTACTGTAAGGTCTCATAGGCTATTGAAAAATATTCACATTGAAGCAGCAGCTTCAAGTTGCAGTGTCTGTTCTGTATAGTTCTTCTCTGGGACATCCTTATTCTTAAAGGAAAATCAGATTTCAGAATGGATGAAACTAAGCTGAAACAAGGCAGTCCTGACTCACGCTGGAGTTACCTGGAATTAGATTCCAGGGGTATGCTGTCTGGGACAATTGCCTTGGTCAAGTCTTGTTATTTATGAGATCCACAGTTGACGTAGTGATTTCTCTCCCGTCTGAAGTAAATGACTTTGATACTACCTGGTCTGGTTTATTGAATTGTGGTGCTCAAAATCAGGTGCAAGGATGTATCAGGGAATATATTGGAGCTCCCTTCATTAGGGATGCTTTGAGGATATGTGGAAAGCCATTTGTAGGACTAGGTAACAGCTGGAATCCTGGCTGAGACCTCCCTTCACTTTATGGGAATGCTCATGAACTCCAGTTCAGTTAGGTTCCTGATCTAAACTCTTGTGTGTAAGTGCAGAGTAGGAGGTTGTTTATCTCTTCCCAAGAGCCTTCAGTTTTAGCAACAAGTTGCACAATAAGAACAGAAATGGGTATGGAGTAGGTAGCGCTTTGTGTTTACAGAAGGGCTTAAAAAATAGGCCTTGGTCCTGGCTATGTGCAGTTTTAACCAAGTTGGATGCACTAGCTCTATCTTTTATCCTATTGCTAGCCTGTGGGGCTTGTTTTTGGTTAGTGACCCAAACAAGGGCCAGCTACAGCCCTTCTGCTTTAAAAAAAAAAAAAAAAAAAAAAAAAAGTTTAAAAAAATAGTTCTAAAAGCTGTTCATATGTTTGGAAGTGTGTGGACTATGGGTTCATAGAGAGGTGTGAAAGCAGATACAACCCTGATGGTCAGTTTCAGTGGAGTGGAGTTGCACTGCAAATTTGCTTTAGCAAAAGGGTTGAAAGCCTGGCAGAATGTTAGCCAGAATGATGAAAATTGCTGCCAAAGAATCTCATTAGGGAAAGGGGAGCAAAGAGCTTTTGTCACCTTAAGGTGTATTGCCCTGTAATGGGAAGGGCTCACTACTTGTTGAGCCATGTATGTAGCTGAGTTTGGTCTCTGGTTCATTGTCCCCAGGCTGTGTTAATGTGCAGTTCCTGCTTGCATTTTCCTGCTCCATGTCTGGGAGAGAGGGACACAGCCACAACACACAGAGCAGCACTGACTGGGCCAACATGAAAACTTTACTACAGCCCCCGAGGTGTGAGTGGCAGTGGGTAGAACAAAGTGCTGTGGTGTGACTTGGAAGTACAAACCATGTGTTTTGCATGGATTTTGCAAAAACATAAACTTCCCAGTCTGCCTGTTGCTTCCACAGCTGCTGCTGCTGCTCTGCTTCCCACAAGAGAGAGGTGGAGAAACATTCTGTAGTATGCAAAAATGCTGTAGAGAGAGAATATGTTGTCACCCACTACATGCTGTGTGAGGTGACAAGGCAGTTGTGCTACAGAGCTTTTGTGCTAGGCCTTGTACAATGCCCTGTGATTATCTGGCATGGAGAACAATTGTCTAGAACACAGGGCCTTCCTCAGAGAGAACAGGGCAGCAAAGACACTGTCTTTTCTCTTTGCTTCCCAAAGACTTTTACAACCTGTATCATGTGCCAGCTGTCAGTGGTACTGTGCAGAGGCAGGAGAGGAGGAGAGAGAGGGGTGGATATGCCTCTCTCCAACCTGTGTAGTTTCCATGTAGCTTTGCAGAGACATGACAGCATTCACCTGTGTGACAGAGTCACAACTAAACCTCCGAGTCTGCAGGAGGGCAAGGACCAGACACAGCCCTGCCCTGCTCAAAGGGAAAGATCAGGTAGAGTGCACTGCCACAGGAGCCCTGGACAGAGAAATGGACAGAGAAATACTGTGGTACATTATTGAGGTGTGTTTCAATAGCACATGAAAACCAAGAGTCTGTTCTTTTACCTGCAGCAAGGGACAAGCTTTCTCCATGTAGGTGTGACAGCAAGGAGTAGGAAAAGAAGTATCTGTTGCCCATTTCATACAGATTCAGGAACTGAGATGAAGAGCCATTCAATGATTCTTTCAAAGGAACTCAGTGGCTTGGACTGAAATTTGAATCCAGATCTTAACCTGGCAACAGCACATTCCAGTGACCAGGTCTGCAAACCTCCTCAGGGGCCTGTCCCCAAAGACAGGATCTTTCATTTCTCAGCACATCACTTCATCTCTTTTCAGATACAAAGGCTACATTTCTATCTTTGTTAATGAAAAGAAAGTTGTTTTAGCATTTCTTGTCTTTCTTGTGGGATAGCACCAAGATCCAGTGTGGTATCTGCCAGCTGAGAGACTGCACAGGAATTCTGGATCATGCAGATTGTCCCAGCTTTGCAAGCAGTGAAACAAGTGCCCACCTTTTGGAAGCTGGAGTCACACAATTTGCAATTTGTGGGTGGTTCTGAGCTCTCTGTCCCTTTGTCTATGGGGACTTATTTATGAGTGTCTGTTCTTATGAAGGCTCTTTGACATCAAGTAACATGTGAGCAGAGGCTGCAATTTTTCCCTTACTTGGGAAACTTCAGGGTTCATTTACAGGCTCTTTTTTTCCCTTTCAATAGTTGCTTGTTTCTGCAAAACTTGTGAAAACTTTCTAATTGAGTCAAAACTCCTATCTGTCTTCCAGGCTGGTTGAAATCAGGCAGGAGCTCAAAAATTTGGGTTAGGCAAGAAAAAGGGACAGGCAGATGGAGTCTTGTTTAAGCTTAATTCATTTTTTGATCCCTGGTTTTAAAAAGAGCCCATGTTTTCAATTCTTGGGCCAGGAGACTTTCACTGCAAAACAAAGCAGTGCTGTTATAAAGTACCTGAGCTCTTTATCTGAGAAGCACCTGGATCAGAAATGAATGTTAATCCAGTAATAACAGATAATTAAGCAGTTCTAATGGGGGCTTTAATCGCTCTTTTCCAGATGTAGTTTTGCTTTTGGCCTTCATCAGGGAGATTATGATGGAGCACAGAGGGCTTCTAATCCAATCAAAATTCCATGATGGATTGGAGTATTTGTTGTGCTTTCACATTTCAGCAGTGGTTACACCACAAGATTAACTTTATTCACGGGGTTGGTATCGTATTATTAAATTCAATGTACTGGTTTGATGCAGGCAGAGGAAAGGTGGGAGGGCAGGGTACAGATGTGTCCTGTGCTGCACAGAGTTGCTTGGGACCAGGCTTTAGGATTCAGATGACACCTTGCAGTCTTCTGGTGCCTCAGTACTGACTTTGTGTGAGCTTGAACTGATCTGCCTTAAGCCCTGAACTCCAGTAGTGCCTTTGTAGTTGAAAATCTCCTGTGGAAGGAGCTTTACCTGTCAGCTGGGAACTGTGTGTGTGCTTTCTTTTGCCTCAGATTGTGTAGAGATTCTTCCCATGTGTCTTGTCTTCAAATTGAAATTTCGGTTTGTCAGCGGGATGCTGACAAATGCTGGCTTGCAGTGCCTGACTACCTTCCTGCTATCCACTTCCTAATGTCATCCTCTGGGAGTGAAATGAGGGACTCCACACACAAACCTTTTTGGGTCAATTGGTGCAAATGCAAGGGAAAAAAAAAAAAGCTTTTTTGCACATCTTGTTTTAATATTTGCTCAGAAGTATCCATCTTCACATGCTGGGTCTGTGATGCTCTGATCACATCACAGCATCTGCTCTGTAGATTTCCCTTAAGCCAATTTAAATCAGTTTTAAACTGGTACGATTATTCAAATATGTGTATTATTATTTGTGCTCTGTCAAAAATGATCTTAAAGTAGCAGAAGTGTTCACAGTTCTGCTGTAGTGAGTAGCTGGTCTTCAGCCAGTTTGTCTTCTGCTTCTCATATTTACTCCTGCTAAAATAGGTTTTATAGACACAAGGATTCAAATTAACCTTCCTAAATTGTTATGTGTCAGTAAACATGGATGAAAAAGACAGAATTCTTTCTGTTTCAGGTTTTATATAGATTTCAGGTAAATATGTTGGGTTATCCAATATCATTTTCTTGTTCTGGATTATCTTTTAAAATAGAGCCAAGAACAGCATTCTCTTTATGAATAAAAGTAAGTTGTTTAGTGGGATTAATTTCTGTATTAAGAGCTATTTCATTGTCTACCAGATTTGACATGAGACAGGTAGCTCTTCTACCTAAATTTTGATGCTTAGGAAAAGGAAGAATATTCCTTGAGATTATTTCAGAAATTAATCACATGGAAATCAGCTTTTGATACTTTGTCAAGTGCAATTAAGAGGGGGGAAACAAGTCATTTAGGAAATTTCATCTACTTGGAATTAGAGCTGTCGGGTAAGGGCCTTTCCTAAAGGAATTAGGCGCCCACACAAAGGATCAGGATCAGAACAGGACTCTGTAACCACTGTGTGTCCTTGCCAGGTCGGATGAGTCCATGATGCTGGAGAGCTGTGCAGCCTTTCTTCTCTTTCTCAGACTGGGGATTCACCTCCAACTCTGGCATTAAAGCCCATCAGAGGGAACCCTGGAGTACTGCCTTGGTTCAGAGTGGGAGTTAAATTAGTGGCTGTTGCACAGGACGAGTTTGTTTTCCCTGTTTAGGTTTCTTTTCGAAGTCCTTGAGGGCAGCACTTGCTTCAGGGCAGGTGTCCTCTAAGCATTACTGATGTCAGGTTGAAGCAGTGGTTTCACAGAAGCTGAAATCCTCTTGTGGGGTGGCATTTGCCCTTTCTGTATCTGAGCTGATGTTGCAGACGGTTACTCTCCACTAAGCACAAAGCCTGTCTAGCCCAGGCTTTCTACTCTTTCTTTTGAATTATCCCAGAGACCATTAAAAGGAGGAGGAGGTGGTTTATGTGAAGAACCCAGCACCACTTTGTGATAGAATATGAGCTACCTGCACTGGTGGCGTGTGGGAAAGTGCCAGAGCATTTTAATGCCTCCTTTTTAGAAATAATGAAAATAATTAGCAGATGACAACATAAAAACAAGTTTAGCTAGTGATTTTTTAGGTTTGGTTGGGTTTTTTTGGCTATACAAAGCTCTCTGAGTGTTCTCTCATCTGAGTGCTTGGTCACAATAATTTCTGTTTTCTGCAAATCACATGCTAACCTAGCTTTGAAAAGTCTTATTGTTCATGTCAGCTGTCACCATCAGAACAGTTCTGTCCATGAAAAGAACAGAGACCCCATTAGGACACTGAGAGTTTTCTGACAGCTGCTTGGTGTTTTTCTCATGTTATATCATCAGTTCATTTGAAAAGATTTCGTTGTACTGCGTGCAGCTTATCATGTAAAGATACCAGATCTGTCTTGAAATCCTTCAGGTACTGGGTTTATATTCTGGCAGTGGTACTGGCACAGCAGCATAGATAACTCAGCCACACTGAACCCTGTGCTGCAACTACTGACAGCCACTGGGCAATGGAACTACATTTAAACTGCCTGGTGTTGTCATTTGTGCTACTGGCACAAACATTGCTTTCATTTGTTTGGTAGGTTTGAATAGAACAAAACAACAACCTACTCCTCTGTCTGCAGTTTAGATAATGGAAGAGTATTTCTAGATTTGAGTTCTTTCTGTTAACAGCTGAAATGGTGAGCTAAGGATTTGCTGGGACCAGTTCCATGAGGGATGTGAGCAAAGGCTTGTTGGGTGAAGTGTGGTTTTGATGAGATCAGCATGCTTAGCAGGCTTCATAAAGCTGGCTTGTTCTTTCATGGGAAGGCTTGTTTCAGTGGCAGTCCTTCAGTCGCCTGCTGATGTGCAGGAGCTCTCTGTTACCTGGCAGCATCCATCTTTAGCCCCTGATCACTTTCCAGGAGCATTCTGGCATGCACATATTTGGCCAGAACTGGTGGTTCTTCAGAGCCATCGCTCTTCTTCCTCAGATCATCTCAGTAACTAAATGCTCTTTTCTGGCTGAGTTTCTTAACTCTTGGTTAAGAGGTTGTTACTCACAGGTAAAATGAGTGTGCTCTGTGGGATCTGAGACTTGTAACTCTGCAATTCCCCAGGCAAGGAAGAAGGGCATAGCGCTGATTTTGCTGGGTTGAAGTAAAAGATGCCTGACTCAGTTTCCAGCTTGCCACTTCAGGACCCTTCTTGGGGCTGGGCTGAAGCTGCCCCTCTGATCTCTACAAGGCTTCATTCCCTTGAGGTTAAAGCTGCATGTGGCTGTTTGTGCAAAAGATATGGTGGCGCTGTTCCCTGAATGGCCAGAGGTAGCACTTGTGACAGACACAAGCTGCTGACTTTGGTGCTTGCTTATCTGCTGCTGGTGTTTACTCCAGATGGCATGGATAAAGAAATTATTTTCCTCCTGTTTTTATTTAAAGGCACTGAGGCTTGGATTTCCTATGGATGCTGCAGCCTCAGACTCAGGGATAATGACAAAATAGGGGCAAGTTTCAGCTTGACACATTTCACCCTACAAATTTCTATATGCTATTCACTTATATGCAACCTCAGCTCCTCAGAGCATCACTCGTGTTTCCAGAGCACCAAATGTCAAGAACAGGGTGCCCCAAAACACACAGAGGACTATTGCTGGGTTTAAGTGAAAGACTTAAGCCCTGTGACAGTTTGTGCTTTGCTGTGGTTTTAGGACTGAAAGGTGGTCATGGAATTCTGCACTGGGCAGGTGTAAAGCCCAGTTTGACAAGGCAAGGCCTGCCAAAGGCATGTATGGCAGGGTGAGGGGGTGTGTGCCTAGATGGTTCAAGAAGGTGTTTTTCTAGTAGTTTGGTTGTTTTTCTGTGGTATTTTATTTATTTAGCAAGACTCAAACCATGGTATGATCTGTCATGATCTTTGGGGATAGGGGGGCATTGAATGTAGGGTAGTTGTCTCTGTTGTTCTGGCAGCACTTTAAACAATTTACAAAGCACATTTAAAGCAACAATATAATTTCATCATTATTAGAAGGCCTAAACCTGTTAGTCCCAGGTGAATTCAGGCTCACTGCTCACAGTGTGGGTATTGGTGTCATGTTCTAAGCATGGGAGGAAGTCACTGACAAGCTCTGAAGGCTTAGTGGCACTTCTGTATCTAAAGTTTCTATATCTAAAGTTTCTACAGTGTAATTCAGTAACCACTGAAATACCCTCGGACGCCTTCAGGCTGCGCTTTACAGTAACATTTCCTCCTGACAAGAACATTGGTGTTGGCACTATTTCAGTGTTTTCCTTATTCCCACTGCTAAACCCAACACGATAGGCCACACTAAAATAGGATTCATTATTTGTGTTCTTGTTAACTGCTTGTAAAATATAAAGCGATTACCCCGGCAGATGAAGCACCCGTGCTTTCAGGAGTATCAAATGCCTGCAGAGTGAAGCCAGGACAGCTGCCATCAACAACAGCAGGCTCTTCCAAAGGTACCTTGGGACTGCACTGCTCTCCTGGCAGCTGAACTGTTTGCTGCTTGGAGCCAACACGTGTGTTCCCAGACTTGCTACGAGGTTCTGCCAGTTCTCCTATGGGAAGCTAAGGCACAGTCTGTCACCCTTGTGTTTGACACAGGCCATCACCGTGTTGTGACTGGACAGGCAAGAACACGAGTCAGGTCAATCTTTCCAGGGTTGAACTGCCTCTTGTTCAAGCCAAACCTTTCTCAAATGCTTCAGTTCTAAATGGTCTTTTGGAGAACACAACTGCAAATGCACATAAAAGCAGGAAGATATTGAATTTCCAGAAGTCACCTGGGTTTGAGTGGTTGTTTCTTACCTTGAACTCTACTGTGTTCTCAGGGCAAGCGGCAGAGGGGCCTTGCCTTACCAATGGCACTGTTCTGACTGCTTCTGCTGACAGAGTCTGCTTTCCCCTCCAGACTTTAGTGCAGGGAATTGTCATGGAAAGGCTCACATCAGCATGGGGCTGAATGGGAATATCTGTTTGGATACAGAGGCTGTAGCAGGAGGACATGGTGGGGAAGGAGTGCTCTTGAAACGCTGTATTAGCAGGAACGCATCTGAGCAGGTCAGTGAGACTGTGGTATCCACAATCCAGAAACAAACAATACAGGACAAGTCTGGCATCACGAGTTTTGAGGTTGTTTCCAATCCCTCCACCCAGCCCTCACTCCTCATCTTCCCTTCTCCTGTGTTCAGGCCTTTTTGCTCTTCATCACTTTATGATTTATTCTTTTTCTCACTTGCACACTTGTCATTATCTATTGTTGCTATTCACAAGCTTTTTTCTTGCTTGTGCTTTTTTTCCTTGTCCTTTCTTGCTCATGCTTTGTTTCTTCTGTTTTTCTTTTTTTTTTTTTCTTCTTTTTTAATTTCACCCCTTGGTTGTGCTTTTCCTTTGCACTTTTTCTACCTTCCTCTTCTCTACTGGCTTTAACTACACATACAGACTACATTCTGGAAAACTTTCTCAGATTTATGCCAGGTCAGTTATTAATCATTTAGAGACCTCAGGTAATAACCAAAACTGGTAGCAAACAATTGTCACTGCTTTGACAGAAGAACGAGTGCGAACAAAATATGCCATTTTCCCAACTGGAAACAATGACTGCAAAAATTCAGTGGACACTTGAAGGAAAGAAAGGAGTATCACTGTCCAGATACAGTACTGATATAATACTGTATCCAGAGATGCTGTGGTATAGTATTTGCTTCAAGTTATCCAGGAACCCACTGCATTTTCAGAATGGATGTGTGCACAAACAGGAAACCTCTTCATCTCCAAGTGGTGCTCATCTTTGTATTCCCTGGGGGGGGGGCAGTTCCTAGGGCTACTGAGAAAAGCAAGGAATTCATTATAAATGTAAGATCACAGGGTGGAAAACAACCCATTATTTATGAAGCTGGCTGTCAGCAGGGCCAGCAAACATTCAGTGGTGGAAGGGAAGCTCTAGGGGTGGAGTCCGGTGACTTCTGACGCTGCACACACGAAAACAAAGCTTGTGGCTGATAGATTTGTTTTTATTATTATAGAACAGATGAACTAAAATAAGCCAACAATATAATTTTATGCCAACAGCCATCTTTCTAGCACAGGCGGTGACTGACTCAGTATACCCTTCTCCCCCCCTCCCCGGGCCTCTGTTCAAGGGAAAGCAAATGATGGTGACTCTTGCACATGGTTTTGGACTGCAGTGATCCTACTCCTGTAACCCGTGCAGGTGTGCCTGGGAAAAGAAGAGGCAGGGAAGCAGAGAAAAGAGTATATGTGTTGTAGGAGCAGTAAGCAGAAAGGTTTGTGGATCCTCTTGCATGTTCACACCTTGTGACCGAGTAGATGGGACAACTGGAGAACCTTGCCCACTTTCAGCATGTAGCAAGCCCCCAGTTGCTACTCTAGTCAAGCCAGGGGAGTTTCTTCCCATTCCAAGCTAACAAAGGGCAAGATGCACTCAGTGGGGAGCCTTTGGCAGGGTTAAGGGGCAGTCTATGTAAAACCAAACCAAAAAACCACCCCCACCCCCCCAAAAAACAACCCCAAACAAACCTGCATTTTAAGCCACTTTAAAGTAAAAGTTACTTCTTATAATATAATAGATACTTTTTAAATGGCAGGACCACCATCCTAGAAAGACCAAAGGGCTTGCACTCAAGACCAAAGAAAGAAAAACAGAAAACCAACCAACCAAAAGGGAAAAAACCCAAAAAACTAAAAAAAAACCAAAAAAAACAACAACCAAAAAAACCAAGAGTGGCCCCACTCTCAAGCTTGGCTCTTCTCTAAAAACAGCACTCATCATCCGTCTGAATAGGTAAAAGGAGGAGTGGACAGAAAATAAAATAAAATTGGTGCAACTTCTCGCCGGCTGGCGCATTAACCCAAAGCTCCGTACAGCCCCGTACGACTGCGCGTCCTGCGTGGCAGCATCTCTGCGGTCAGCTTTCACTGCTGTATATGCCCGTATGTATATCTGAACATATACATACACATACACACAATAGATTATACTGTTCATAATGTTAGTTTGGGTCCAGGAGGAGGGCTCATCTCTCTTTCACGTGGTTCTGTGCTCCTGCGCTGTTGCTGCTCCCGTTGCCGCTCCCATTACTGCTGCTCCCGCTGCTGCTGCAGAGGACCTCCGTGAGGTCATCCATGATGGTGGTCTCTTTAGGGTCCACGAGGTTGAACTCCCTGATGAATAGGATAAAGTGTGTGTAGAGTGTGTTTAAATGTCCGTGCAGCTCCAGTGCCAAAGTCTCCTTAAAGTGTGAGGAGTAGATGTGAGCCAGCACATGGAACAGGTACTTGCAGATCTTCTTCACTAGGGACTCAAATGAGTTTGGGAATTCCTTGCCTGAAAGGAAGATGGGAGAAACATCATGATAGTACCAGCTGCTCACTGTCAGTCCCACAGCAGCATCTAATTAAGAGCAACCAGCCCAACTTACATAGCAAGCAACCTGAGGGCCCTGTGTCTTATTATCCTCTTTTGATAGGAATCTGGGGGACAAGGTTAAGGAGGTATTAAACATTTTCATTTGAAGTCAAATTTAAACCTAAGATTTATTCAAAAATCAGACAGCAAGTGTAGCTGCTCTCTAAAGCCACTACCTTTTTTGTTACTGGCTGTAAAAATGAGAGGTTGTTCTGTGTTCTTATCTAGTTTGTCAAGGAGTGGGTTTTCCCACAGAATACCAATTCAGAGATTGTAAAATGGAAGCCAAGGCACACGGGCCTTGGTGTTGTGTGGCAGTTTGTACATAAGTTTATATAACGTGTTCTCTGATTTCATTGTTGAAATTCTATCAAAGGGGAAAGAAACTGCCTCCTTCCAGATGAAGCTGCTTGTAAGCAAAGGCTGCTAGCCTTATGTTTTCTGTACTGTAATGTCCTAGTTTCCCAATTACCTGTTGAAGTGGCTCATGAAGGCAGCTGCTTTTAGTCCTGATTAAGCCCACCTACAATAGCTTCAAATTTCTATTTTCTTCCCCTTAAGCAAAGGCATTGCATGCAGCAATCTTGTTAGGATACAAATTTGAGTTAAAATTACTTTGCTATTGCTTTTCAGCTCTTAAAAATCACATTCTTATTTAATCTTTGTATGGGAAAGGAGACTGCAAACACTCTGAGAAACAATGCAGAGCCTTGGGCAAAGAAAGCAAGCCACATTGCTGCAATCCAATTTATTACCCACATTTCTTAATGCATTGAGGCTCTAATGGAAATAGTAGAGCCAGACAAAAGTTGAAGTTTGCTACCAGTAGAACAGTATTGAACACACAAATGCTGCCTGTTTACAGAATGCTATCCTCTATAAACCCAGGCTTGATCATCTCAAAATGCCTGAAGAAAAAGGGGTACTGATAATGAGACAGATATAGGCCAAGGGGTCAGGTTTGTGAGACTTTCACCCCAGTTCATACACCAAGAGTGTAAGTCTTTTTTTACTGCAAGAATCAACCAAACTTAAAATTTTCCTTAAAAATAATCCCAAACAAGCAAAACTACAAAAGGAACATGCAACAAAAGAAAACTACATATAAATCCTCCAAACCAAACCACATCAAACAGACATGGGAAAGCTGTTAGGTACTCAAACACATGAATGCCAGCTTTCACTTGACTGATGGCACCCCCAAAGAACCCCAGGAAGTGGCCATACCGTATTTTGTTGGAAAGACGTCCTCATCTGTCACTAGCTTCTGCACTGAACTCATGACGAAGTCAACGTACTGAGGAGCAGTGCACTTGATCTTCTTTCCCCGCTCATCATACCAGTAGTACTGTCTGTGGAGAGAAGGGACAGTGTCACCATGTCACACTCTGCCCCCTCAGCTACTCTTCCAACAGGCTGTGTCCAAGTAATATGAAACAACAGCTGCTACAGAAGACATTCACTTCTTTCTGCATCGCCGATTTTGTCTCTCCCTAGCAGTCTAGGCCAGAGTGCAGGTGGCAGTAGCAAGCACAGAAAGCCTTGCTGACAGGACTCCAAGGGGAGGAGTGCTGCTGAGGGAGTTATAATCCCCTATCCATGACAGGTTTACATACAGTCTGTAGAACTGTACAGGAAAGCATTACAGAACTATATTTAAAGGGCAAAAACACTGTACAGTGTTCTGTTCAACTGATCACTGTTCAGTGTTGAACATCACTGGCACACTGATGAACTGATGAACTTCTGATGCCTAACATCAGAGAGCATAATTAGTTCTGTAGTGCAATACCAAGAAACAGTCAGATGGTGGCTCCAGAACACTGCCTTTTCCAGCACTGGCAGTGATTTCAGGTATTCCAAATCCTGTCCCAAAATGCAACCCGGGGGAAGTTTCCAGGCCCCTTCTGCACATCCATACCACTGTGTGTTTGAACTCTGCTCCTTCTGTTACAGTGACAGACTCCCGCAAACACGTGGATTTACATGTAATTCTGCCACTAGTGAACGTGCCTGTTGGATCTTAACAGGAGATACAAGCCCTTCAAAAGCAACCATAATTCTATCAGTTAGCCTTAATAATTCTGATTAACTGCACCCATCCCTCAGCTGACAGACAATCCAAAGGCTACAAAACAACTAAACATTTGTTCCTTTTTAAAATAAAACAGTCATGGTTACTTAAAGCATCTCTAACTGCTACCAAGAGCAGCTACCCATTGGATTAGGCACACAGTGAGAAACGTTTTATAGATAAAGAATTCAGGAAAACAGTTTTTAAGTTTTTTTTCCTATGTCACATTAAAGAAGCCTTGAGTTCCAGTTTATGAACCTTCTTCAAAAAGTCTAAGCTCAAGGTACAGTCCTATATCATTACAGAGCTGATAAGAAATCCACTGGTCTTTCCCAATGATACTGTTCATGCCCCAAGCCGTATAAAAACAAGATGAAGCTGCAGAAATAAGTAGAGTAGTTCAAGATGGAGAGGAAAGGCAACTACAAAGTAATTCAGCAAACATTAAGGTTTTAGAATTTTTCTTTAAGCTCCTTTTCACTATGTGGTACTTGGTCACTACTCTGTCCTTTACTAGAGAGACAAGGATTGACTGCAAAATTGCATTAAAAGGTGAGTGGGTGGAAACAGCAGGAGTCAAAAGTTCTTTTTAGAGCTATGTCAGGCATCAAACCCAGCACTTGGGCCCTTAGGCACAGACTGTGCTCTTCACCACTGCTCACTTCCTTTGTACAATCCACCTCTAAGGAATTACAGTGTAGTGCACCAACACAACCTCGTTTGTCTACTCCTGCAGTGAGACAGTCCCAGGCAATTCAGCCTTATTTTGGGTCTTAAGACAATGCTTGTCACCAAGAGCAGAGGCAGGCTGCACTGTTCTACCCAGCAGTTCTCTCGTGCTGCAGGAATCCTCAACTGCAAGACAGAAACCGCAGTTTAGAGTTGCCCTTAGGTGCAAAACTGAGTGTTGATAATTGGATTTTAGTCAAAAGAAACAATTTGGCAACTGTACAAGTTCACTTCTATTCTCATGTAAGTGAATAAATCTGCTCTAGCATCCCACTGCCTATTCTTTCTGCCTGTCCTTGATTATTAGGAAATTAATAATGCAAAACTGGAATTAAACAGAAGAACCATTAACAGTAAGGGGGATAAGTACAAGGACTGTCCTGTTGATTAGTCATGTGTTTTCCTCATGTTTCAGGTGCTGTTGAATAGATTTCACAGCACTCAGGGGAAGAGAGGAGCCCCTGATGTGCCATGACCATCCTGCATCTGGTACGTGGCTTCCACCCACGCTGGAGTTATCTCCACAGACAGGATAGGAGCAGTCTGGGGCCATGGAAGGGCTCACTTGGGCACAGAAGCCTAATTGCATTCCAGCACTGGCACTGTGACAGCACAGTCCCATATTAGGGAATGGATGGGAAGCAGAAAGGACAAGAGGATGAGACTTAAAGGGACTTTTCAAAAAGTAGCAGATTTAAATCTCTGCAGTACGGAGAGTATGAGGAATCTGCAGCTCCATTCTAAATCCCAGGGAGAAATATCTATGAGTTTACCAGAGAAGAGCCTACAATGCAAATAATGGAGCATAACACATGTGAAATCACAAATGAAATCACAATACTGCACCTTTATATATGTATGTACTTTATCCCTTTTCCTCTAAAACATTCTGGGCTGGTGTTGATGACACAGAAGCCAAGGCGGAACAGAAGTTACACCAATATACAGGAAAGCTGGAAGGAGGGAAAAGCATATACTGTGGAAATTATTTTGCCTGGAAAGGAAGGAGAGACCCTGGTAGAAGTCCCGGTAGAAATACCAAAAAACAGGCAACATGAAGAAAGCAGGACAGAAAGTCAGTGGCAGGAGTACACTTGTGAGCATCTAGAACAGCTCTGATGGTTTCACAGGGGCTAAGCAATGTTTGGATGGCAGAGAAGAAAAAGGAGGCATCATGTAAAACCATATAGCTGGGGGAACTTAAAGGTAAGAAACTGTAAAACTTACAAGTTTGAATTAAGCACTCTAAGAGGAAATCTCCCTATGTAGAGACACTAAAGGCGAGGTAAACATGAGAAAGGAGACTAAGACTAGAAAAAATGAGTGATAAGCATTATCCATGAAGAGATTTCACTAGACCAAAACATTTTGAAAGGTGGGCTTCCTGAAAGTTTGCATCCATCCTTGATTTCTGTCTCAGGAGTTTTGTAGACTCATCCTTTTACAGCACTTACATAGGCTCTTATTTAGTACACTCACTGCAGCACTTTGAGGAGTTTTACCCAAATGACAGCTAGAAAACCAGTTTATAGCTCAGGGTGCTTTAAAGCTGGTTTGTATAATTATAAGCTATAAAGCATACTAAATTTTAATAGTCAATACTGTGTTAAAATATAGTACCTGCTTTACAACAAGTGATAAACATATTAATGAGCAAAATTAAGTAATTCCCAAAGTTATATTCATTCACCCTCATTAAAGTTTGAGGATAACTAGCCACTACGGTATTTCTCTTGGCATTATCCCACCTTGCCAGCAAATGCTTCCATCTGTTCTACACTAAGTTTTGGTCAGATGTCTCCTAGTGACCATAAGCACAAATTCTCCTTCTCACTGTGTGCAGATGGCTGCGCTATCTCACATATCTGACAGAGGGCTGAAAGCTGCATCTGTCTGCAGTTTGTCAGCTGGCTGCAGCTTTTCTCAGATGTTAAAACCTTACCTCAAATATTTATCTGCAACCAGTGCTTATTGTGCCAGCAAATACTTTAAATTTAGGACTGAGTACTTGCAGTACAATTTGAATGTCAAGTAACTTGACAAGCAAACAGTTCTCAATAGTTATTTGAACATCTCAACAATAAATAAAAAAAGCCTTTTTTAGCATAACCAGAGTGGTGTGATCCAAAATGTACCATAAAGAATTTAGCAAGGAAAATACAAGAGTGGAATAGAATGCAGATTTTCATATGGAACTGCCCAAGAAATCAGCTTGGGAAAAAAATAGCAAACTGCACCTTAATTCCAAGGTACTGTAATTCTATGGCAACCTTATATAGCCAGATGCTATTTCATTCCAAACGACAGCAACAAACAGATCATGGCCACAGAAGGCTAAGCCTGGAGTGTCCATCAGGTTAATCAGCAGCTGACACCAGTGTTCAGGTGTCTCTATGCACTGGAGACAGGTCCAAGGCACAAGGAGCCACACCAACTGGTGCTTCTCTGACACAACAAACACATCCTCAGCTTACCAGAGCTAGGAAAGGCAGAACAAAAAGATCAGGATTTGGAGAACACAGTTATGAAGGGGGCCCATGGAGCTGACCTGTGCTGAGGTGTGTAGGCAGCTAATCTTACCTCAGTGGCTCTCCCACAGATCCACACACTTGCTAGAAGTAAGCAGCCCCCAGTTTGCACATGTGAATCAGCCACCTGCCCTCAAGTACAGGAAGGTATTGAGGGTGTTATGATTTAGCTACACACAAACTGTTTCAAGTGCTTCACCCAAGTGTAGACATGCTTCCTGTTATTCCCAAATTGCGCAGTTTTTCAGTTTGCCAAAACAAAGGATAGGAACATTCTGCTATCAGTCCCTACCACTAAAAATACAGGCTACAGCTGCAGTTGCCAACAGGCACTTCCTCTCTTTATTCTGCAGCACAAGGTGCTTACAAGAGAACTCTTGTTTAAGACTCACTAGAGCAGAATACTTTTACAGGTTCTCCATCACTACCTCCTTTTAGCCACTATTTCCCACCAGCCAAGAGGACAAACAGTTAAACTCCGTGCTTGGGACAGCTAACGCTTCATCAGGAATTTAAACATGAGCAAGCTTGGGAGCAAGAATCAACAAAGCACTCATCTTACTGCTCACCATTTCTTATTTCAAGACATGCTGTCTCCTTTTGATAAAATCTGGGTCCAGCAGAGATTTATTATTTTCTCTTCCAGCTTGGTTTCAAAGTCTCTAGCATGGCCTTTAACTCTCTGACAGTTATCATTTCAACTTTTATGTGCAAAAACACCCTCCATACAGTTTGCATGCTTCTGAGTGCTCTCAAAGAAAGCCACTGATAATAATTTCAAGTGTACAAGATAGCCCAGTGCATTAAGCAAGGCTTTCCTTCTAAGAATTATGTCTGTCAAAGATATAATACAGAGCTATGGTTTTGTTGCATACCTTCCCTGGGATGTTGTTTGATGTATGATGACATTAACTGCCCAGTCGTCTCTTTTAAAATCTATCTCAAGTAAATTAATCCCAGGAAATGCAAGAGGAAGGAAGAAAAGGACTATCAACACATGCTGGAGGGAAAAAAACTGAACAACAACAGGCTTATTCATATTTGACTGGATCTCGTATTCCATCATGCTGGTGCTCATCAGGAGCAGAAGTTTATTGTGACTTTTTCTTATATTCACACTGTACAGTAACACTGCAAAGCCTTCTTTCAGCAGTAACTGATAGTCAATGTTAAAGTCTGCTAAGTTCTAGAGGCAGAAAACCACCAAACCAAAAAATTTTCCTTACCCTTGCAAAGCTGCCACTTGTGTACTCTGTGGCAAGGGCTTAGGCAGAGAGCCTGTGGCTCATGTCAGGCTAGAGGTTATCCACCAGCAGCCTGGAGCTGTGTCAGCACTCCAGCTCTCAGAAGCACCATCTGAGGTTTTCACAAGCCACTTCTCCTGCCCTGCCTTCTCT
This sequence comes from Certhia americana, assembly GCA_018697195.1. Lineage (NCBI taxonomy): Eukaryota > Metazoa > Chordata > Aves > Passeriformes > Certhiidae > Certhia > Certhia americana. The sequence goes on along the minus strand of CM031861.1, from coordinate 16,741,555 downwards.
GGAAGCCCAGCACTGTACAGACAGTCCTGCCCTTGCTGAGGAGCACACTCTGTGCAGGTACCTCCATGAGCAGCTGCACGGCAGGCTCAGGACTGAGCTCTGTGGCACAACAAAGGACCTGGGCACCTGTGGCCCAGACAGGTGACACTTGGAGACACAGCAGGAGCTAAAAACCCCAAGACTCACTCACTTTTCCACTGTGAGAGTATGAAAGCCCAGTTTCCTTTGTTTGGGATCCCTCCATGGAGGCACCAGATTGGGCTGTTATGAGGTTATTTCCTTACTGTACCAAGTTAATTTTAAGGATCTGGATATCTGAAACTCTGCTATGGAAAAGCTGGGTCAAGCCAGTAAGAAAAGCTGGTCTGAGTGAGTGTGGGGTGTGTGGCTGTGAAGGGGCCTTGATCCCAGCTCACAACTGACTGCCAGAGTGGCTCCTGGATGCTCAGACAGGGAAGTTCCCTTAACACCTTCCTTTCCCTCTCCCTCAAACACACACATGGTCATTTGCCTCTCTGATCTGACCTTATAAAACCAGCTCAGAGCACTCAGAGATTCTCATCCTTCCAGGCCTCCACAAAAACAGTTTTCTACCACACTCCTCTGCTGAAGGGAGGGAAGAGGATGCACAGCTGACACATTCTCAACAAGTAGAGACCTGCTGTAAAACACTTGCCCGATGCCATCCAATACCAATATCCTCCCCCAGGCAACTCTGAAGACACAGAAACCTTGCACATGTAATAAATGAAAATACTGACTTACGTATTGCACACTGCCATGGTCTGACATGACTCTCCTGTACAGAATTCTGAGATTGTACTATATTGTAAGTTGATGTGATGAAAGAAAGTTGTTGCTGAAAAATAAACAAAGAAAAGAAATTCAGAAGTAAAATACTTTCAAACACTGGTTATCCTCCAGACAATTATTTTAAAACAGCAAGTGAAGCGACCTCAGTCTTGAGCTTGCATATAAATTTAAACATGATTTAGCTAAGTGAGCCTAATGATGAGCTGCAAAACAAAGAGGTACACAGAATGAAAGCTCTTGTTTTGATTTAAGATGAAAGTACCATGATGCATTAGCTCTTATTACTCACAAAGCAGCAAGACTGGAAAGTGTCTCAGTCATCAGCCTCACCTTTACAGTAGAAAACTCTGCTATAAGCTGAAGGCAAACAATTTGCTATGTTCTTTTGAAGTCAGACTTAAAATCTACAGTGGCTGGAGAACAGCACTATTAGTTTTCACAACACATCTCCTTGTAAAAACAACCAGCATGAAACCTAGTACACTTCTACTTTTTAAAAATCTCCTGAGATAATTTAACTTAATACTTCTCATGGGGCACCTCACTTTTTCTTAATGAGTCTCTATAAACTTTCCTAGTGTGCCATTTAAAGTAGTTTCTTGCAACTACCACATTGTTGCTTCAGCCTGTCTACTGTTTAAATCTACAGTAATTGCCCCAAAATTTGAAAGGAGTGGGGAGGAAAAAATCTGACCAAAAGGCTTCACAACTTCTGGCTTTAGGCATGAGTCGCTTTACATGTAAGTCTTTCAGAAACTGCATTTTTACAATACTGCTGGAAGGTAAGTAGGTGGAGTCAGAAACATGCAAAACCAGCCAGTTTAGCAGGCAGCCAACATGAATCTTGATGGTTCTCCAAAAAGCATCCAAAACTGCAGTGCCCTCAGTGCCACAGGGAGGGAGCTGGAAGGAGGAAATGCATCAAGGCTTTCATGCTGCTGAGCACAGCTGGGCTGTTCGTGAGACAGCTTAATTACCACTCAAGGTATAATGACATGCATTACACAGTAAGCATAAATAGTCACTGAGTGTTTCTCTAAGCACTGGAAACAGCAAAAAGAGTGAATGAATGGCCTCTCGAGGATGGACAGCAAGCTCAGAGCTGTATGAACACAATACTCACTGTTGCTGGCAAGCCACTCGTTGAGGTCTATTTCCCGTGGTAACATCACTAGTTCCTTAAATTCGAAGTCGGTAATTCTGGATTTTGTGTATTCTGGCTCTAGGTAAAGTTTCTTCTCTTCCGGTGCTGGCTTTTTACCATTTGGCTTTCCCTTGGACTTCCTGCAAAAGATTAAAAAAGAGAGAAGTGGGGTTAGTTCTACTGTTGAACAGCTACAGAAACCTGAAAGCAGTTGGTTCATCCAAACTCCTGCATTTGTCTTCACACTGCTCCTCCCGCATTCCCTTCCCCATAGCTTCATTTTGCTGCTCCATCTCCCCTGTCCTTTGGCCAGATGAGACTGCAAGCTCCTGGGAGTGCACTGGTCTCTCCTCAGGCCTGTGAACAGTGGAGACAGCAGGAGAGCTCTGTGCCTGAAGGAGCCCACGTGAGGACCAACAACCTGCTGCATCACACAGTTCCTGGTCACCTGCAGAATGGGAGTCTGAGAAACAGCAAATCCGGCTGCTGCAAGAAGATAGCTGGAAAAGCTGGTGCTGCTTGTTCAAAACTCACATTCCTGGCTCTCCAGCCCTATCAGATGCCTTCTTAAGTGAACACCTGTGACTCCAGCTAAAAGCAGTGATAACCACAAAAACACCTGTTTCTCAATTTTAGGGATACCTGGGACAGAAAGATCTGAGTTCATGTTTTTCTGAAAACCCTTGGAAACCCAATGCATTATGAAATAACCTTCCATTTGGATTTATAAAAGTACAGAAGCCACATTCCATAAAAGACATTTATCTCTATGGCGTATTGTGACTTTCCATCCCCTATCTGGTAAAGTGTTCGCTGTAATCACTAGAGTTTTCCTTTCACTTGTTTTAAAATAGATTCTCGACCCAGCCCTGGACCAGGGATTCAGAAGGACTTCAGAGGACAGTGGGTCAAGCACTTTGGTCTTTTGGGCTATGTGGTCAAACACTCTCGTGTTCCTACAGTCAAAAAGTCCACCTAAGCAGAGATGGAAGATCTATTTCTATTTTATGTGAGGCACAATCATAGGACAATACTTGCTGTCCATTATAGTGTAAAACCAAGAAAGAGATGCCAGTTCTCTTTTACCGTCAGGTTGTCTTCGTTCAGTGATTTTTAAGGATCTGTAAAGCCAAGACAAGCCCACCTTTGCAGATGACTGCATTAAGTTTGCTGTCAAAACTCATTCAGATTTCATCCAAAGGAAACGGACCTCACATTTTGACTCTTAACACACTTAAATGATCTGCCAGCTGTGTTCCTATCTGAGATACATGCAGGCTTAATTTTTGCTGTGAGGATGTGATACACATCTTTCCTGGAATGGTGTCTGAAGTCTCAGTGCTCTTATTAAAGAAACTATGATCACTCAGTTTTCTCTCTTTATGGGTTCTTTACTGATCTGTTTATTAAACCCATCTTCAGAAAGATTCATCATCTACATAATCCCTACTGGAGCAGGGAGAGACTGAGACACGCCTTCCGCAGGAAAGCCGCACTCAACTTGGGTCACCAGCACTGCCAGTGTTCGCTGTCTCAAACTTGTGTTAAATCTTGTCACATGTCTCTCTAAACAGTAAATTAAGACTAGAGGGACTTCAGAAAGGCCACCGTGAAGGAAAATCCAGAAAAACTTGGTGACAGCAGCACTATATAACCTACAGTCTCACGATGTATTTACACAGATGTGCAGAAAGCACTGCAGGTGCTGGCAGCGAACAGGTGGTCACACCTTCTTTCCTATGTTCATGAGAAAGGTGGGCTTCATGGTTTAAGAGGGGATGCCTGTGGCATCTTTTTAAACAACACAACATAGAATATCTTTCTAAAGAATACAAACACAGAATTAAACTAAATTAAAGGCAGCATTCATGTGGATGAATTCAGCACAAGAGCTGTATTCCTGCACATTCCCTGCCATGTCTTTCTTCCACAGCAGCGCATTCCAATCCAAATGGAGCCTGCAAGATTTGTCCCTCACATTTATTTAATGAAGTGAACTGGACTAATTATCATAGCTGCTCCACAAAGCAGTATTTAAAGAACATGAGAATTCAGTTGTTCTTCAGTGCAAGGCTCTTAATACAGAGGGGTTACTCGGTTAGATAACAGTTCCTGGTTGTCAGACTATTCCTGTCTTCAAACCCTTGTATTTGCTACATTTAGCGGTTTCTGGGTTTAGTTCGGCTGGGGGAGGAGGGGGCCAGGATTCTAGCATTCAAGGATAAGTTGATTTTTTAAGGAAAATTATAGTTCTAGTAACAGTCATGCAGAAAATACCTTCAGCTTCAGAGACTGGTTTGACAAACCGCATTAGCCACACTCAGAGAAAAAAATTATCAGTGAGAAGTAGTTTGGATAGAGTTTCTGTCTTTGCTGAAGTTCAGGATAATTAAACTAAGGGCCCCAGGTCAGGGCTGTGCCACATCAGCTAAGAGCAGTGTTCTGTAAGGAGGAGGAGGGAAGAGAGAGAGAGGTCAGTCTGTCAGTCAGGCTGTGGAGGGAAATCACAGAAGGAAGGCTTGCCACGAGACTGAGGCAAGCCTTCCATCACATGGGAATGGGTGGGGTACACCTCATCCTCACATCAGTATCTCTTCCCCTTTTCAAGAGAATAAACAAAAATTCAACACTGAATTTATTTCACGAGTTTGCTACTGCAAACAACACTACATTGTCCTTTTGCAAAACCAAAGCCTCTAATTTTCACACTAATGTCAATTTTCTGTTAGATCAGCACACGCAGACACTTTGAGTCTTTTAAAATAGATTGTGTAAGTCTTTCCACAACTGCCTTGAGCTGGAACTGGGGCACTTCAAACAAAAGCTTCATGAAGAATCCCATGCTTTGGCTTGGTTTAAAAAGAGCCTCTTGAGTATCATCACAGAACCTGCAAATAACCAGAATCACTGCTATCAAAGGATTTATTCACACCACTGAAACCTGAATGTCAAATTGCCATGTGCAGCACAAACATCTTGTTAATCTTTAGCAGCTTCTGAGACCACAGTAAGACCACAAAAATTGTAATACACCAGCACATTTCCCTGGGACACTACATGGCCCCAGTTCTGTAAGTACAAAAAAAAAAATATAATCTTGCCTTAAAAATGTCATTTTGAACTGGGCCATGCATCCCTCTCCAATTAGGCAGAACTTAGGTTCTACTGACTTACTCAAATTAATTGAGTCAAGCTCAGTCTAGTCTGTAAAACTTTAGTTTGGGAACTGTCAATACTGGCCCATAGTATAAAGCATTGTCTTTTTAAACTTACTAAGTTGGAGCACACAGCAGTACAAAAAAAGTTTTTGAAACAATTACATATGATTAAGAATCAACCAAGAATACTTCCATATTCCAGATAAACCAGATCATCCATTCACAATCACCAGAATTACCAAACAGTGCAAAGTTTAGGAATAAGCTTCCTTCCCTCTGTTCACCCCTACATTCAAGTTCATTGCTGATTCAAAAACCTGTTAAGAAAGCACCAGCTGGACTCAACTTCAAAGGTACAAAGTGAAACATCCATTACCTCCTTTCTGTGGGCTCTTCTCTCCCTTAATTTTTCATTTTATGTTTAAAGTACATAAATACAAAAAAAACCTGTCAAGAACAGTAGAGTTTTACTGTTCTATTCAGAAAACACCAAAATTGATCACCTGTAAATGACTGTTTATTGGAAAACAGAACTGTCATCTAAGTCCACAAAAAAGAGTAGAATTTTCAAAGCACAGCTATAGGTCAAGTCCTGATTCAAGTTTACATGAGTCTTACCTCAAAAATTAGAGAATTCTGCTAAATTTGTCTCAACATGTCCATGCCACAACAATTTTATCGCCCAAGCAGCTGCAGAAGTGGCTGTAATGAAGTGTGGTCTGTCCACAGCTTAGACAAGTCCTGTGTATCAGTCTTAAATGCTAATTAAGGAAAGAAACATCTTTAGGCAATCCAAGGAGACAGCACTCCAGAGCTTTTACTGACAGGCAAACCAGAGTACAAACTAATTCTTCAGACAATTCCCAGGCTAGGTCTGCCACTGGTTTTAGGCACTCGACTGGTGATGCCACAAGCCAAGTCACACCCAAAAATAAATTTCAGAGAGGGAAAAGCGAAATGACAAAAGAGTGAACACCTGCCTGAAGTCTTAGAAGGTTCAGCAAACGGGCACCAGGCCAAGACTGTACAACACTAATGCTTCTAGCAGGGCTGCCATACTCAGCCTTGTGTCCAGCTAGGAAACACATCAGCTGGAAGTCTGCCTGAATTTCACTAGAGAAAGAGAGGCATAAGACACTCCACCAAGTGACAGCCCACTGATGATTTTCTTCCCCTAGTCTGCTTTGTTAAGATTGAATAAAATTGCCAATTTTCCAGCTTGCTTTTTTATCCCATGTCAGTTAATAAAGCCTCTAATCTTTCTCTCTCATTTCCTTCTTAATCAGATGCTCAGTAGTTTCTTGGTTTAAAAAACCCTGGACTTTAGAGCATCTTCAAAGCACCATCAAGATTTAGTTTTAATACCATATTGAGGAAGTGTTATTTCCATTTCAGAGCAGAAACTGGCTGTAAGGTTCAAAGTTGATTCATGGTACAAATGCTAAAGACACGCTTCAGTGTAAATCAACATGTTTTATTTGGAAAGAAACACACATGAAGCAATCTGATTGAGCTGAAGAAGGACCAGAGACTCAATGTCTCCACATCCCAATGTGGATGTGCTTCAGAACCTGATATAGTTCACATCTCTTCAGAATTCTACCAGACATCCATAGTTCTGGTCATGCACATTGATTTATTCCCAGGCTGATCACACAGGGGGAAGACTAATGATTTTAAATGCCAAACTTCCCTAAACTGACCATGCTATTTTACATGATCTCTACCAGTTCAGGAGTCCTTTTTTTTTTTTTTCCCAGAGGAAACCAGCATAGCTATAAAAATTTCTGGCTGTCTCCAGCAAGCAGTGCAGTTTCTTACATTACATCTGAAACTGCAATCTCTTCATGGACAACTGATGATACTTTGATCCCACTCTCCCATCCTCCATACCAAACTAACTGTCCTTGGGATGAATGGCTGTTCACTTTTTCTTTTGGAAGTACATGTTATCAGTGGGTTTTCTCATTTTAGTATGGCATACTAAAGTGGAAATAAGAGTAACTTCAGAAAGTTAAAAAAAGTTATTTAAAAAGCCTATAGTGATGGCCAGAGCTGCAGGCAAAACTCCTGTCACTCTGTGCCATCTGGATCATGAACCATTTTCAGGTTCCAACCAAGTCTCAAACACCCCAATTTCCATTGGAAAATTTACTGAAAAGGTCGGACAGGCCTCACATAGCAAATCTGTCTCTGCGAACTTCAAAACTCACAAGCCAGCTCAAGTTTGTGAGGATGAAAATCACCATGGATCAGGAATCTTACAGGACACAAAGACACGTATTTTGTGATTAATGTGGTGGGGTTTTGTGGGCTTTTTTTAGCCACTGACCCTATTCCTTACACAAGGTTAACTGCTATAATCCTAGCAATCCCCACAAATTCAGAAGAGAACAAGTCTCAACTGTTGCCAATCCAGCTCTGACATATTCCATTAGTGGTGTTCTGAGTACAGCCCTGCAGTTCACCACAATGTATGTAAAAAATGACACAAAAAGAAAAAAATTGTCTTAAGGAATATCAAAATCAAAGATGTCCACAGAAATATTACCAAATGATATAAAAAAACAACACTCAAGGGTTTGGGAGTTATTTTCAAGTAACCTGGCTTGCACTTTACAATTTGCACAGTTCACAATCTGGAAAAGTTTGAGGTTTAAATGGTGCACACTCCCAGCTAGAACTTTTACAGAGATTACTGTCTGCAACAGCAACACCATATTCCAGGTATGCTTCTACACAGTGAACTAGCTGGTATCTCAGACTATCCAGGCCTTTAATTTTTCATCCGGTAATTTTTTTTTCTTTTTGAAGTGTTATGTTTTAAAACACGTGTCACTATATGAAGAGTTATAAAGTGAAGTACTCCTACCAAAACCTACTTTTTTGTCTCTCTAAGGATGGGGGTTAACTTCTTAAAAGACAAAATCAGAGAGGCAGTAAGGCAATATTGCAGCAGTGTTCTTCAAGCCAAACTTTATGAACACTGGTTTTATTCTTCCAGTGAATAAGGTTTAGAATTCAAAATTAAAGGTGTACTGTATGTTTGCATTTTAGCTTCTCTCATCTCCCCTTCTTTGGCTAGGGAGTCAAAGATGATGCGAGTGGAACAGAAGAGGAAGTAAAACATATTAAGGCAAAAAAAATTCCAATATTCAAGGTCTCTCCCTCTAATGTACTCCCTTTTCAGAAAGGAAAAACAGTGATTTCAGCCATGCACAGAAGGCTACAGCTATGTAAGATAAACCAGGTCAGCTGCTCACAGACATACTTTTTACCTTTACAGGCTTTTTATGTGGCCCTTTACTGGAAAGAAATTATCACTTAATTTCTGGTTACAAACATTCTGCGTAAGCATGGGAGTCCTGAACCCATTCATAGCAGGAAGGAAACAGTTTTATGAGCTAAAATTTATGAGTCCAAGTGACAAGAACAATGAAGAAGCAGGTTACGCCAGTTCTTACGGGTCAGGAACAAACTCTTGAAGGCTGTCCAGTTTCCTACCCAGCAGCCCACTGCTTTTTCTCCTCAGTTAAGAGCAAGAACTGGAAACTCAGAAGGGCTAGGGAGCTTAAATCCCAGTGTCTTTGTTTACTTGTACAGCATGCACAAGAAGGGGAATAACAGCTTCCTTCAAGCATCAGTCGAGCTGCCCTTCCTTTGAAAACAACGCTAGAGACGATGTTTGTATTTCCCCTCTTTCTTTAAAACAGCACAAGTTTAGCATCTCTGGAGGTTTTTCGGCAATCCCATGTCCTGTTTTAACCCAGAACACTGCTAAGTCGTCAGCTGGAAATGCCATGTGACAGCACACCCAGAACACAAATCCTGGATGTACACATCCATGTTCAGGATTGGGAAAGAAAAGAACATCAGCTTGGGAAGGGAAGCAGTGCAAGGTATGAGAAAACAAGTCCAAATCCCAGTGCAGCATTCAGTACAATTGTTCACAGACTGCTGGGGACAGTGCTTTTCTCCAGGGCTGTGGAGGGGAAGGAGACTAAGCTTTTTAAGGCAGTCTTCATTCCGATCTCCTCCTGCCATAGGTCTCTGACAGACCCCTCTGACCTCAGCTTCATTCTTCCCCTCTCCTGCCCTGGGCTAGCTCCAGGGTTTGGTTACTGCGCAGGTCTAAGGGGGCTGCGCAGCATAAAGCATCTTTGGCAGCATTTCTGGCCCTGCTTCTTCATTTTTGTTCTGTTTTTAAAAGTTACTAATAGTTTATTTAAGGGGAGGAGGAAAGAAGAATGTACCCTACATGCCAGGGAAACTTTTTCTTCGGGATTCTCATAGTGGCTCTTTGCCTTAAAAGGGAATCTTTGCTTGGCCTCCAGATGCTCTGCTGTAAACAGTCGGTGCCAAGGCATGGCAGGCATGTTAAGGATGACAAGTGCCATAACATTATTTCATAATGCTGCTTCTCAACAGAAAGCCCAAAACACTCTGTAGGGGCAGACTGAGCTCCAGCTGGTGCTGCTGGCAAAGCAAGGAGAGCATGGGGCACCTGCACCATGCCATGTCTGGTACATCAGGCCTTTCCGTGCCCTTCTGTAGGACTCCCCACCCACCTACTGGTGAAGGGAATGGAGCACAAGTCTTACAGGGAACAGCCAAGAGAAAAGGAGCCTCAGGCTACCTCATCACTCTCTACAACTACCTGAAAAGAGGTTGCAGCAGGAAAAGGTCTCTATTCCCAGATAACAACGGATAGGGCAAAAAGAAAATGGCCTCAAGGTATAGACTTTGTATTAGGAAAAATTTATTCACCAAAGGAGTTATCAGGCCCTGGAGCAGGCTGTCCAGGGAACTGGTGGAGTCACCATCCCTGGAAGTATTTATGATGTGTGGATATGGTTTAATGGACTCAATGGGGTCTTTTCCAATCCCAACAGCTCCGATTCTTCTTACCTCCCTGGTGCCCCACCTCCTAGCACAGTGTTTGCCCACACTGGTGTGCCAGAGGCACACTAAGTCCCCTGCTGAGGCTCCCAGGGGCTCGTCTGCTGGCACCCAGGGTCACCCATCTTGTCTCCAATGCAGCTCTGGGAAGAACGGCTGCAGAGGCAAGGCCAGGCACGCCACAGCTCAGCTAATGCTTCAAAAATGTGCAGGGTGCATTCTTGTGGTAAAACATGCTGCACTGGAGTTCCTTTCTTCCCTGGGCCTACCTGCCAGAACTCCTCCCCCAGACTGAACAGAGGTGTCCAGCTTCTTGACTGCATAGCCCTTGCCTGCTCCAGGTTTCCCTCCAGATAACACAACTGAACACCAGGGAAGCCATGTCCAATGGGAAACACACAGACTACTAATTTCTAGGAGCCAGTGAGGTAATTTAAAAGAAACAACTCACTAGAAGAAACAAAATTACCCAAGCAATACCCAGCTGCTCTTCACTTTGAAAAGTTCTCTTTTACCTTGGTAGCAAAAAGCCCTCAGATATCCCAATCAGGAGGTGCCAGCACAAAGACTCAGCAAGATTCTTTTCTTAAGCAACTTACTACAGTCCAGATTGGTAATGTGTGGAACAGGAAATAAAAAGGATGAATCTTTCCTATTTTCAACACGTCTACATGGAAGCAAATAAGGTCTGTGGTAACAGAGATTCAGTAGGTCACAGACTAAGTGTTGTAACAATTAATTTACTCAATGCTTAGAACAAACCACACAGCAAAACACTGAGTCAGAGGTGCCCAAGTCCGGAGCTTGGAAATGACATGGAGTGGTGGCTTTTGTTGGGTTTTGTTGTTTTTTAAGTCTCCAGTTGTCAAATTGTCTGAAAGGAAGCCAAAACTGAGCAGAAAGAGGGAAACCCCCAAATCCCTGCTTGAGAAGGTGTCTCACAGTATATTCTCCAGTGTTTGCTATTCCTCCTCCCTTGGAATGGAACTCAGGGCAGATCCTGATGTGGGGACAAGAGAGAGGCCACCCCATGCTGACTCTTTAGGACATCTCTGCCCAGACATTCATTAGCTGAAAAGCAGGCTGGAGCTCTGATCTGGGCTTTGTCTTGTTAACACACAGCTCATTTCAGTCCCCAGGCAAACACTCCAAACCCATCAGGCCCATACACAATACCAAGATAAGGATGCTCCTGTATCCTTGTCTCCCTTAGAGGAAAAATGCCACACAAATGCTTAATCATCCTCCACTGCTAAATATACTCCCATACTGCAGCTCCAGTAGGGCCAGGATTCATTTCACCACAGATATCTGTACATGTAAATGTTTACATCTCACCTAGTTCTCCAAGGACCTTTGGAAACCAGCAGAGATAAATAATTCTATCTCTAAACCAAAAAACATTGCAGTCCACGGCAGAGATCTACAGCATACCTTACATTTCTCTAATTAAAACACACAGAGAAAGGAGAAAATTGTCTCAACTGAGAGCAGACAATGACAGAGCCAGCAAGCCTGGTTATTACATGTGCTGCAGTGGAAAGGTTTGAGAAGAGCACACAGAGCCTTGAGAACAAGTGGTCTGCACCAAGATTTGAAAGCAAGTTTTTGAGTAGCTTTTAACACCTTTTTCACTCTGGGGAAGACAAATATAGATCTGTCAGGTTTGTTATTATATTCAGAGCAGTAATTTTTCACCAGACAATTTGAAACTCTGGAGGCCAGAAATACTGCCTGTAGAGAACAAGGAAGAACAATGCAATTGACAAAAAAAAAAAAAAAAAAAAAAAAAAAGTTTTATCTCTCTTTTATGGTTTTTAAACTCTGCAGATTGAAAGAAAAATTTAAGGTACTGTAGTAAACCCACAAAAAATTCACAATTAACAAAGCTATTCCCTGTGTCTTTTCTGACATGTCTATTAATTTAATCGGTGATTTATTATCCTCTAATCTCCTATTGGAACACAGAGTTATTTTGACTTTTACGTCATTATTAAATTCAGATTTTGGCAGCAACTTTTCCTCCTGGCTACTCTGATACAGCCCTGTTATCTCGAGATGAGCACATCCAGTAACCTGTGGTGCACCTTTGTGGGGAGGGAGTTCACCACCAGAGCACATAAATCACTGAAGGCACTGTTATATCTCAGCCCTGATGAAGTTTGTAGAGCTGGAAGACTGCAAAGCTTCCTTTTTATTTCTAAACCAAGAAAATTTGATTTGGAAACCTCATGGCCCCATAAACGCGGGATTTCACAACACAGCTTGCACAGAGCTGCTTTTCAGGATGGAACTGTGCTGTAATTGCTGGGAATTATTTCACCATGGCAACCTGGCTTCAGCAATCAGACTTCTTGCTATATAGCCCAAGATACACAAATGCAGACAGCTCGTTCTGTTCAGAGAGTACCAGGGTGCAGACAAGTTTGTCTTTGTGAAAAAATGGTTTCGTTTCCTCACTGCCTTCTTGCCTTGCAAGCTCTCTTTGTACAACAACAATCAAAAATTATCTGACAATACAGACCAGCTTCATGCACCACTGTAGCCTAAAGAAAACCTGCAAAGCAAAACCACATTAGATATGCAGGTCAAGCTTACCCACACACTGTGTTTTGGAAGATGGGTGCATATAGTCCCTCATGTAATTGCAATGTGAAATTACAACTATTTAGGCACAAAAAGTGTCTTGCATCAAAAGGACAAGTTAGTTACTTCTGTTGGGAAGAGACTGGAAATAAGTTCAGCACTTGCCTTCCTGCTACAGTTCCACCTTGGAAAACCACACCTATATCACACAGTAGGCAGGACTCCAACAGCTGAAACCTTCACATAAACTTTGTCTGCTTTCCCATCTAAAAAATCATGGTTTAATGAGACAGAAATGTGCTAAGGCACACCACAACTGAGAGTGCACACAGAAACACAGGTAACAACACAGCTACTTCAAACACCTCAGCTCTCTTTGCAGGAGCTTCAGTACACAGTATAAACTCAGACATACAGCATAGGGAAAAAAATATAGCTTGTTTTCATTATTCATAAGCAATTCTACATGCCTGCACCTATCACCTCACTTTTAAAATGTGTGTACTAGCACACACATATGCATCTTGCTGCATTGAGACACACAGCTGGGGGAAATTCAATCACCTACCAGTCATTTGTTATTGAGCAGGTTGGGCAAAGAAATACCAATATGCAGAAGCAGCCCCACCTAAAATTTTCATCCTCTGTATCAAGCTCCACAAACTCATCTCTTACACTTTATATTAACCACAGCATTGCAATTAGGAAGGATATTTATTCACTAGAAAACATCATAGGTCAAGGTCATTTCTCAATGGCAGAGATCAAAAATTATTTTGCGTCCCCCTTTCGTTAATATTTTAGCTTTAATTTAAACCAAAATCAGTTCAGGTAAGTCCCATCTCTCCTGGCATGCCTTAGACCAGATCCTGTGAGGAGAAGCAGGGCTAGTGTGAACTAACTTGTTAAACTTAAAAACTGAAGTCCATAGAAGGCATAAATTGTGTTTCCTCACAGGGTCAGAAAGTCAGTGGGAAAAGGAATGAAAGCATTATCTTAACTAGGTAACTTTCATTAACAAATGATACGTACAAACTGTCACTGGTGTAACCGTGCAGTTAATTTTTAAAGATTTTTGACAGAATGATGCAATGCTCGGTTCAATTTTGTCAACAATAGCACACAACTGTTTCAGAATTTCTTAGAAAACAGCACACGGAAGCTTTTCTGTACAACAGAGGAAGGAAAAAATCTACTTAAAATACAAACTACGGATTCATCGGCCAAAGTAAAGAACATTTGAATGACTGATTAAAAAAAATAGTAGGGTGGGTAATAGTTTAATTACTGGTACAGTTAGATCACTGTTAATTAGCTAATGAGACAGCAGCGATTCCCAACCCTAATTTATTACTTTTCCAAATACACCACAGGAGACTGAAAAGAAAGTAGAAACCTTTATAGACATACTGATCCACGAACAGCCAGGAAAAAACCCATAGATACACCCAAACTCATAGAGTTACCTCCAAGAGCCAGCTAAAATATGAATTCAGTCTTTTAATTAAATGCTGAAAGCACAACCAAGAAATTGGTTAAGGAAAACTAGTAATTTTCAAAAACAAATACTAAAATTAGATTTAGCCCAGTTGTGTACTGAAGTTGTTTCATCCCCTTGTCTGCACGTGCAAATGACAAAAAGGACCTTCAACTGTACGTGTGGGATTTGCAACTAATCAGTTCACAGAAGCTGAGACCAGCACCTGAGACATTCTTCAAAATGCAACATGAAGCCACACTTCTGCCCCAGCTTTTTGCAACCCAGCATCACCCCACAAAGCAAGGAATGTTTATGTGGAGATTTAAAAATGTACTGATTTGAATGATATACCTAGACATGAAAAAACCTTTTTAAGCTGCAAAGCAACAGAAAAGTAACTATTTCAGTTGAGAGAGAATATAGCTTCCCCTCTGTCCCACACAGAATGTGGCCTCAAGACCTAAGCTTTATCTTTTGCCTGCATAATTCTAAAGAAATGTATCAGTCACAACAAAACCGGGGACTCTGCAGAAGAAGGAATCAGCAAAATCTCTTTATCAGAATTTTCCTCTAAATGCTAAATGCATTTTCCTCTAAGTGCTAAATGCGTCCTGATGACAGTCAGCACCTTCCCTGTAAGGCTTTGGTGTTCTCAGCCAGGGATGTGTGGACACATTGGACTGAAGAGCAGATCTGGGTGTCTGGGTGGCAGTGGATCCTCCAAGGTGCACCTCATGTCATCCCACCTCCCTGTGAAGTTGTATAAATTACCAAGGAAGAGACCCAAGCCTTCTTTCTTCAGTAACTCCATGTACTTTGGATGGTGTGCCAGGACTACTTTTTCCCAGACAGTAAGTGAAGAATTTTAATATTTTGTCACTACCTGCCCTTCTGAGGACAGCTGCACTCACTGGTGATTTTTTCCTTTTTTAAAAATAAAAGGAATCGCACAGACATCCACAATGTTCCTTTCACCTGGGGAGCATCTGCTACCACGCGTTCCTGCTGTCTGAGCAAAAGCACTTCTGAACTTATTTCTGTACCAGACAGAAAAGAACTCGAAAAATTAACAGAGCAGAATTTTCTCACAAGCTCAAGCAACCTGGCTTTGGTGCTAATGGGCTCCATTCACGCAAAGCAGCAGTCTTTTTCTTCACAAAGCTGGAAGGGTTATTCCATATATCCAATCCCCTTCCCTTTCCAGAAACTAGGTGCTGGCAGCTCTTAAAAGAAATGCAACATCACTTCTCTGACAGTAATTTGCTGAAGTTTTAGTTAAGGATTCTGTTGAACCCCACAGCACCAGGAATTAAGAAAAGAATTTAAAAATTCCCCTCAACAAAGTAACACTTTAACAAACTTAATTTTGGTGTAGTCACAGGGAGATGTATGATAGAGGAACACATACATTTTATCACAGCCATCTTAGAGACAAGACAACTGATAGATTACATTTCTATCACCACACCTCTTAAAAAAAAATTAAGAATGGCAATAGAAAAGCTCTTCTACAGAGGAGTTCTTTTACTCCTAAAAACCTACCTGGTAAAAGGTCTTGGAGTGCACAGACGTTTGAGACCCCAGAGAACAGCAGACAGAAATTGTGTGAAATAGATAACTTTCCCATAAAGAACAGCATCAGAAACATGGGCTATTGCAACACAGGAAACAGACAAGCCAGAACTGTAGTCAAGTCCCAGAAGGCTGAATGTTGCACACTCATACTTTGCTCATATATAAATGAAATCATCTTCCAGACTGAAACAAGCAGCTAAAATCTGGAACAAATCCTATATGCATACCAAGAAAAGAAGATAAAAGAAGGGTGAATAATTTCACAAGTCTGACAATATGATCAAATCTATTCTTTGTGAAGTGTCCAGGAGGCATCTTCAGTAAAGAAAGAAGCATACTTTTGCCTCTAAACAAGAGGAAAATGCTATTAAACCTTGGCCAGGAGCCCTTTCTGTACAAGCTCTGGAGACACCTTAGAGGGTTGTTTCAACACAGAGAATTTAGCAGGGCTCTCCCTCTGGCTATCACTTCACAGGATGTGGAACACGTAACCAAAACACCAAAACACAACTCTATGCTGTAAATACCTCTGAAGAAAGAGGCAAAGTTCTTCATTAAGTTAGTACACTGCACACAGTTCACTGATGTTCACAAATGCCCCAGTGTCATGACACTCCTGCAGCGAACACAAGTGAGCAGACCGAGGACTATCCCAAAGAAACAGAGGAGTGCCTGGCGTGCTGGACCTGCCTGTGAGACACAGCACCCTCCCAGAGCACAGCTCCAAGTCCTGGGCTCCAGCAAGAGCCCCAGTCACGACATGGCTTTGCCAGAGGTATCTGACAACTCGCCGTGGGGCTAAATGCCAAGCAGAGAGCTACAAGTCTTGTGTCTCCAGCCAGAAGATACTATGCTACCTGTGTATGCTGGGAACACCCAACACACACAGGGAGAGCCACCTCTCCAGCACACACATCCCATCCAGAGGAGTCCATCAGGCTGGCAATGCCACCCAGGCCTTTCTCCTGTCACCAGCTCTGTCCCAAGGACAGGCCACTTGTGTCAAAGAGCAAGAACAAGCACGTTCATGCCCCTATTTGCACAGAAGAGCCACCAGAGTCCCTCCTGCCTGGTCACCCCTTGCCAAAGCACAAGATGTAACTGCCCCATAGTGTCACCAGTCCTTTCCAGGCAGCTCAGAATCCCAAAAGGCCATCACTGAATGAGGACTCAGCTCCTGTCACAGAAATATTCATCAGGACACAGCACGACAACTAGTGATGTCAGTTGCCCTGAACCATAAACATTTTGAACTATTTCGGTACAATGGAAAGTAGTGGGAGGGAGAAAGAAAAAGAACAAGATAAAAATAGCACATGTGGCTCTGAAGAGCATTTTGCCTATAAGCCCCTTTCCCTGCATACTGTCCTCCCTCCCTTCTCTTCTGCCTGTCCCAGGCTTTTGCATTAATCAGATTAGCTAGTGTTAAACAAGGCTCTTCTAATTACTTTCTAATACCGTGAATTGAACTAAATTATTGAAAAATGTTTCTGCCTAAATTAGGATAAAACAGGATCGACGTTTTAAATATTTGCTTTAGTCCTGCTGAGACATACAAACGTCACAGACAACAGCTGTCTTCAGCCATGGCAGTCCAGGCAGCAGAGAAGCTCTTCTGCTCCTACCCATCTACATCCTGGTTGATGAACACAAGACAACCTTGCATGATCACCTAAAACCCAGAATACAATGTCAAAATCAACCTGGTTCCTTCCTCATCTTGCTATGACTTGAGAAATAAGAGTAGGAATTTAATTTAAAAAAAACTTTTAAAGTGCTGGCTATAAAAATATATAGCAGCATCCAGAATACAAACTCAAACCTGCTAATTTATCAGAATGAAACAATCATCATCACCCTATCACTGAAGACGATTACACTCTTGAAAAGAGCTTACCCAAAAAAAGAGTGGGGTTGGTTGGTTTATTTTTAGTTGGTGTCTAAATCAATGTTTGTACAATGCTGTAAAAAGGAGGCTCTTATGAGAAAGGGGAAGTTTAACTTATCCATTTCCACACTTATCCAGAACGGTGTGTACATATAAACCATACTGTAATTTATCAAAACACGCTACACAGTGACACCACAACTCTGTAGCCTGCATCATTCCTTTTTCCTACCACTGTATCTCTGATTAATAGCTATCCCAGAGGGACTCAGTTTCATTGGAGACTTAAAAGGAAACACACAGACTAGGACACTGCACAGGGAACAGCCTCTGAGAATCACCGGACCTAAAGTGTCGCAGCACTGCAAACACACTCGATGGAGCATCTGCATCAGGACTCAGGCACTGGCACAGGCAGTGAACGTTTTGTCCTGAAATCAGCAGTGTGTGGCTCTGAAAAATGCTTACGGCTGGCTCTGTTATCTGCTGGGACCAAAGAGGGGAGAGATCCCAGGAACCTGAGTCTGCCTTCCACTTGTGCTACTTGAGGCCAGAAAAACACAGATCTTTGCGAGGAAGCTGACAGGAATCCATGGTATCACAAGAAAATCGGACAATTAATGAAACAGTGCTAAAAAAAATAATATTCCAAGTTTTGACATGATACTCTTCGCCCTTTCCCCTTCCACCTCTCTCAAGAGCCATCAACTCACAGAAATCAAAATAACAAAACCCAGAAAAACTGCATCCATTTTAGATTTTTCTTCCTCTCTAATGATGAGCTAAATAATAGCACAATTCATTATAGAAAATGAGAAAAAAATGGCATTAACGTATTTCAAAAACACATGAAGTGAAATTAAACAGCCCTAATTAAACATCATGTTAAGGAACTTCTCATCTATGCTGTGACTAATTTAAAGGGGAGATGACACTTTTCTACTGGTGTCTCAATTTTTTTAATTGTTACAAGTGTGCAGCCTTGGTTCCATCCCTGAAGTGTTAAACACAGTTTACTAACCAATACGATGAAAGATACAAGCATCTTCAGAGTTCTTCATAGCTGAATCACTAATAATTTAAAAGAGCAATAAACCTAACCGTGGCTTTCATAAAACATTAATTAGAAAGACTGACAACACATCTGTTGCTTTTGTTACATTTTTTTCCCCCTTTCTGGTTCAGCTGTCTTTCCCCCACGCTCTTCTAAACTCTTCTCAGGTTCTCAGGACTGCTCTTCTCATGAAGTCTTTCTGCTTCCTCACACCTCCCTCCTCGTTTCCTCCATGTATTGATTCCTCCTCTGGCAGCTGTTACTATTAAAGTGTGGCACACAGGGCACCCGGCAGGCAGGAGGACCTGGACCTACTAACGAATGAAAACAACTTGCACTTTAAAAGCTCCGAGTGTGTTAGTTGTAACTGCTCACACTCAACGCAAATAACACAACAAATCTGCTAGGCAGGAAATCAAACTGATTAAGTATTGTACAAGAACAACTGAGCTTTATAATTCACAAACAGGAGAGAGATGGGAGTGGAGGGAGTTTGGAGTGAACACAGGCATTCTATCCCTTGTCCATTGTGAATATCTGCAATTCCTTGGCAGGCTGTGGAAGGCTGGGAGGAAACCGTGATCATGACCCTTTCCAGTTAGACCTGAGAAAAGGGCCTAAAATGCCGTGGGGGCTGCTCATAACACCAGGCTGTGCACAAGCAAAATATCCTTTGATCTCATTACCAAACAGAAGAAGAATTACTCCATACAAAGTTTAGCACTGTAAAGACTGCAGAAAACTCAATCAGCAGCTTCAGGTGGCCAAGCTTAGAAGTGGTATTTGATACCTTTACTCTGAAAGAGATGGCAAGATATTACAGTAATTTGGGATACATCTTATTTAACTTCTTAGGACTACAACTGAAGTATTACCACGTGAGGTGGTCACTCTATCAGATAGAGTGGCATTGCATCTCTGCATTCAAACACAGGACATTTAAGGCCCCTGTTCTTTTCTACCAACAATAAGGTGGATGAAGCTCAGCTGTGGGTGCCTCAGTTCAGAGAAATCCCATCCCAGCTGTCACCAACAAGCCACCAATTTTGGCCTAAATGAGGTCCCATGTGGTTCCTTCTTCCACCATCACTGTCTGGGCTCACACTTTCTGAATCACTAATATCCCACTTCTGTAACAAGGAAACTTTGACTGGTTGTAGTATTTACCTGGCTCCTCACCAGTGCCTGTGCTTTCACACTAGCTGAGCTCGTTGCAGAATAGGATGAGTTTATGTTTTACAGAACAAAGCAAGATGACATAAAACACATAAAGTCAGATAAGACATCTGAAGCAGATTCAAGAGGAGAAATAAGAGAACCAGTCTGGCATCTAAAGCAAGTTTTTGTGACTTCACATTTCTCTCTATCCACAAGCAAAAGCAGATAACCCAATAAAAAAGACACATTAAAAGAACTCAACTACAGAATAATAATCACTCCTCTCTAGTAACAGCTAGAACATAACAAAATAAAGTTACGTGATTAATTCAGGAGTCCAAAACGTTTCATGTATGACAACAATGTCTTCCTGCTTTCACAACAAGTTTTATAGTACACATCGAAAATAAAGCTAAGAAAAGAAAATTATGCACAATTTCTGCACATATTCTAGTAGGAGGAGAAAGGCTGAGGGTAATGTTCTGGGTTTTTTTTAAATGTGCACTGAACAAATTAAAAATATATGTTTAACTGTTAAGTCACAGGAACTTACCTACGCTTTAAAATAAACTGCCATAGACACTTAACAAAAGGTTTGGCAATTCTTCCCTACAGAGGCACCCATCTATTTACATCTGGGAGTGCTGCCAATACAACAGCTACCAAAAACTTCAAAAGGTTCACATCATGAATAGCAAGTTACTGGCCAAAGGATTTTATGATATGACCAGCTGTGTAACACCATATTGAATTATAGACACGCTGCCCCCCAAAAATGCGAAGAAGGGACATTAAACTTGTTAAAAAGCTGAAAGAGAAACGTCAATTCTTTAAATTAATGTCTTCTACAGAAAAGATTTTTAACAGGGAAAAAACCAAAACCCAACTGCACTATGGGACTTTTTAAAGAGGAAATCGAAGCAGCTGTTCCCACCAAGGCTGCTTCAAGCTCAGCGAACTCCTCTAGCTGAAGTCCCAGCCAGAGCTCAGCCGCTTTGTGATCAGAACATTCTGCTTTAATAAATGGCTCCCTTAAACTCGCTCGGGGAGAGACATGAGTCAACAGAGGAAGAGAGGGATAATGTTTCTGTTGACAAACATTTAACAATTGGCAAGAGACAGTAGGAAACGGGGACGAACGAAAGCTTGCCAAATAAAGTTATGCTGGAGGAACAAGGCTCCTTTTTGGAGCAGCACTGCAACTCTCCACAGATCCCAGAAAAACATCTGAACACAACCAAAATAAAAAAGCTCCAGTTGTTGAGGAACGAGGCTCCTAATCCTAATTAATATTTGTGGTGACGTTCTTCCCTGCCAACCAGAACGGGTCAGAACTGCTCCGAATCAAATTACTGCATATCCTTTGCCAAAGAGTCTGGTTTTGGTCTCAATAGTCATCCACGTCTCAGTGTTCACACAAGCCCTTCTGAGCTGCATGAGCAATTTTCCCCCCTCATCTTACAACATTTCTGTAGAAAACT
Organism: Certhia americana; assembly: GCA_018697195.1. Classification (NCBI taxonomy): domain Eukaryota; kingdom Metazoa; phylum Chordata; class Aves; order Passeriformes; family Certhiidae; genus Certhia; species Certhia americana. Next base: position 16,720,319 of record CM031861.1, on the reverse strand, counting down.
TGCCAAAGCATATGTAGCATCTTGGTCAGACTCCTTATTCGGCAAGCCAGGACCTTCGCTGTCTGATTACGTCCTGGAAACTCAGTTCTCATGAAAGCGCAAACAAAACCCGACTGCCGTATTAAGGGTGAACAAATGTTCCTCTCCAAGCGCTAACTGCGGCTCCAAGTTCCAGCCTCGCCAATCGCTACACAAGATCCAGAGGGAGCCAAAAGCAGCCTCCCTCCTTCCTCCGGAGCGGAGCGGGGCTCAGGAGCTGCCGTCGCCCCGGCCGGGTTTCCACTCCAGCTCCCTGCTCTGCGGGATGCCCCGTGGGCAGCCGCCCTGCCCGCCCGCCCGCCCGGCGCCACCGCCGGACCCGTCCTTACCGCAGCACTTTGCCCACCGCCTGCAGGACCATCTTACAGCTTAATCCGGGCTTGGCACTCTGGGCGAGCACGGGCCGTTCACCGGGGAGGCTGCAGTGATCCCCCACCATGGTACGGCGGTGCGGAGCGGCGATCGCGGCTCGCTCGGCCCGGGCTCCCCGCCGCTGTCCCGGCCGCCCGCCCCGCCGGCCCGGCCCCACCAATGGCGCTGTGGGCGGGCGGTGCCGCGGCTCCTCCGCCCGCCCCTGCCCGGCCCGGCCCCGGCCCGGCCCGCCCCCACGCCCCTCGGCCCTGCGGCCAGGCCGCCTTACACAACCCCGGGCAGCGCCGGCACGGCAGAGCGCGGCTACCCGCACCGACAGCACAATCCTCTGCCCCCTTTTTTTGGCAGCCGGAGGATAAAGCAAGGTAAAGTAGGATGGTGCCTGACGGAGCAGGACTCGGGGCAAACGTCCTGCTTTGCTGTCTGCAGTACGGGCCCCGTCCATAATGGGGTCACAGGGTGGACTCCAGGTGAGAAACGGGAATAGTGATGCCTCTTGTGAGCAAGGCTTTGCCCTGCTCTCAGTACTCTGTGTGACACGCAAGGGCATGGGCTACCAGAACTACAGTCTTATACAGCCCAGCAATAGCATCAGGGTCTTTATCGGAGCCACTTAAACAGAGGAAGGGTGAAGAAGAAGGCTATAAACAGCAAGAGATGACTTGCCATTGTCACAAGAGTTAAGAGCAAGCACCATTGGGAAATGGTCCTCAGAGGATGAGTGATTAAACAGCGTCCCCAAACACAAGGTCCATTGTGACCCACCTTCAGTTTTGCCTGGATAAACCACTTGGCCATGCGTTTTCCTAACAGACCTCAGAAAGACACTGTATGTCCAACTCCTTAGCCATGCCACATAAACACCAGTCCACACCCCTTCTGGACAGGCAGCTGTGCCCATAGGTTGCAGACACAGCATTTAGAGCCAGATCACAACAAAAAATGTCACAGGTGTGGCATAGTGTGACCTAGAACATTAAGTCTTGAGGACATTACTTATTCTGACACATTGAAGCCTGGCCCATGACATCTCTGAGGAAACAGTGGGTTTGCCATTTTATGTGCATGTGCAAGACTGGCTGCAATTGGAAGGGGCAATTCTCCATTCAGAGTATAGCCAAAAAATGAAAAATGTTCCAGTTTGCATACTGAACAGGAATCTTCCCCTGTAAACAGAAGGCCAACAGACTTGTTAAATTCAGCTTAGCACAAATAGTGACATTGCTGCTGCCACCAACCAGGCATCACCTGGTCAAAGCAGGCAGGAATGTGGCTGCTGTTTGCACAAACCCAAGAAGAAACCGCAGCCCTGTGATGCAACCTGAAGGAAAAATGTGCTGCTGCTCAGTCCCAAAGCATCCACCCAGCCGGAGGTGTTGGTCAGCTGTACACTTTTAGCTGTAGTCCAAATTAGGCCTCCCCACCCTTGTGAAGCAGGAGTTATCTTGATTCCCACTGCACAAGCAATCCACTTAAGATGGGGTTTTAATGACTTTACTGATAGCACACAGGAAGCCTGCACCTGAACACAGCTCAGTTTTCCACACTGAATCCTGGTGCTTCATACAGGAGATAATCCAACCCGTGAAAAATCTGATGCTCTGACAACCTTCTCCCCAAGTAAGAGCAACTTGCTACAGTAACATTACAAAGCAAGAGTCCTGGGAAATGGAGGAAGGACACCTGCCCTCACTTTGTCCACCAGTGAAATCTGCACAGAGAGAATTTCATTTGTTAAAGAACCACCTTAAAAACAACAAGCCTGTGATATAAAGCAGCTTAAGTTTTAATAAAAGTCTGTCTATCCAAAGTAAATTAAAGAAAAAATCCAGGGGTAAAACCAAAATAAATACAGCTCTGTGGTATTACAGTTGTATTAGGAAAGTTAGCCTCTCCGTGACTCCGACTGCACAACAGTTGCTCTTCAGAGGTGGAGGTTCAGTGATCTCACACAGGTGAGGAACTGATCATCTTCTGGGAAAACCAAAATATTGATTGAAACACAACTTTCAAACCTGGTTACTTTTTACTTGGATGCAAATAAATGGCTCATTTCTCTCTTCTGCTAGCTTCCACATCAACACAGCATTCTTCTTTCCCTTTCCTGAACCATATGTCTCAATGGTACCCTTTCCAGCCTGTCCCCCACCTATCAGTTTTCCTCTATTCAAGCAGTATCCTCTGTTTGGATCAACTACATGCTACATTTTACCTGTAATACAAATTTTAGGCAAGTTGTGGGAAGATGCAGCATCTCTAAGTCAATTCTAAATGCTCCAAAATAATAAAAAACACGTTATTATTGGAAGCACAACTTAGGCACGCATACTTTATTTATATGGCACCAACAAAAATAATTTAAACCACATGTGCAGTACAGATTCTTACAACTTTGACAAGATTTAGAACACGCGTGCAGGCACAAATGGGTTTATTTGAGAGCTGCTTCATCCAGAAAGAAGAGTACTCCATCAACAGGAGCGTTTATTTGAACACAGCTGCTGGTCTGATCTCCACCTATGCATATTCTGAAGGATGCATATCTACACTTCCTTAAGGGTGTGTCTACAGCCATTGAAATCCTGCCTATTTACATTCATCAGAAGCCTCTTTTTCACTTGCTTCCTCAACATCCTCTGGGTGTAACAACTGTTGCATCCGACATTAGCCCAAGTGTGCTTCAGCACCGGCGAACTGCTTCTAGCGTGTGCCTTACCCACCAGACAGGCAGCGTTGTGTATTGAAATCATCACTACACGTTAACAGAAATACCTGTGAATGGGCCTACAAACAGCTTCACCACTTGTATTGCATCTACAGACACATCAGCAAACAGTGACATCACCAGAGGCACAGAGGAAGGGTACAGCAGGGCATTGGGAAGAGGGGAGCTCCATTGCTCCTCACTTACACATGACTACATGTGCTAACAGCACACTGATGGAAAGCTTTCTACACTGATCCCAACTACCAAGCCAAGGAATGATATTTATAAATTTTATGAATAATGCTTTGTACTTATAATGTTGTTATAAGCAGCAGTTAACCATTATATACTTATTTGCCCCTTTTACTGTTCCATAAAAAGTACATGTAAAGCAGCCACCACAGGGATGTATACTGGTACTTGGAGGTTGGCAAAAGAAAGTGAGTTGTATTCAACCCAGACAAACAAACAATGTCAAGGGAGGGGAAAAAAAAAAAAGGTACAATTCAGCATTTATATGCATAGAAATGAAGCCTTGTAACATCAGACTGTAAAGGCCTGTTTTAAATTAAGCTTAAGTTTATTGTGTGTCCCTGCCTGACATATAACATTTCAATTTTGCAAGCTCATTAACCCTTTTGTTTGACTTCAGTGTGCCCTGATACCACCTAGCCAAGTACCTTTTCCAGTTACCTCACAGGGTACTCCCAAGTGTCTGGAACCACTGGAAAGTCAGCAATGAGAACATTTTATTCTTTAGCTTGCCTCTAAACTGTATTTATACACTGAGATTACATTTGCACTCCATTTTGTCATCCTCACACAGCAGCAGATGGCACAAGCAGCTCTGCTCAGTATCAGCACTACAGGCATGGATTTAGGACAGAAGACAGCCTGAAGACAAGTTGTCTCTGTCTCAAAAAGCAGTTTGAAGTGGTCAGAGTGAAGGGAAAAATAGATTTTAAAGGTATGCGTTCAGCTCCACTCTTGAGGTAATAGCAGGAGCAAGAGATCTTCCTGGCCACACAGTGTTGTGACACAAGCCTTATCAAAGTGGCCAGAGTGCAGAAAGTTTGTGCATAAAAGACTGATCTTAAAAGCAGCATATTTGTGACAAGGTGCCTACATTTGCAGCTTTACTGAAAACTCTGAAAATAACGACAAGTCTATCCTGCAATAATCTTTGGCTTCATCAATACTGTGGGATGTTTTTTCTACAACAGGCAGAGAGCAAAAAAATAGCAGACAGTATTCTCACCTCATCCATAACACGAGAAACAAAACAGTCATTTGCAGCAAGAAAAGCAAATTAGCTCAAAATATCAGTAAAGCTCCACTGGCAACTAAAAAAAAATATATTAAGGCTTTTTAGAAAGGATGCACAAATTGAGAAGAAACAAGGGTTCTTCAAATATCACTTTACTTAGTAAAAAGAAAATAAAGAGCAAAGAAGAGGAAAGAGTGCTGCTGTATGTATTGAACAGAGAAATCGTGATCTCAAAGGTATTGTATTTCTGACAAGTGTGTAGGTGCATCTATTGTTTTAAAATTCAAAATGTCAAGTTAAACCAGGTTCAGCAAGTGCATATAGATGAGAGATGAAGTACATGAATGTGTTGAAGGAAGCAGCAATAAAAGCAGCTGAACAAGAGATACTCAACTCTACCAGCACTGTACAAATACCTGAGCACTATTAATAAAGGATGGGGTGATCACACTCAGGCTCTACATAAGGAGATAATCCGAAACAGAGAACTGAGTTAATTTTTATCATCTGCATTTCAGCCAGTCCTCCTGAGTTAGCCCACCTAAAATGACTGAAGCCCTCTGAAAACACACACTGAAAGGACACTTGTTTCCTGTGCAGCTGCTCAGGCAAGTTGGTTCTGAGTCACGCCATGGAGCTGGAGCGAAACATCAGATTCAGACAGTAGTTTGTAGAAACCCTTAAACATACCACTATATATAAAAATAATTTCTTATTAAAAGTTTATTCTGAATCCTAGGCAAGTTCTAATTTACTTCATTCTGCTTAAAGCTTCCCCTGCTTTCAATTGCAAAGGTTCTTTACTTTATGTACGAAGTTGTACACCATCCTATGGCACCCTGTTTCAGTGAGGATCAAGCAGTCCCTATACAGTACCTTTCCTACAGAGCTCATTCCAGAAAAACACCACTGTGGCACAGCCTCAGGAGGCAGAGAGCTTCCCTCTTTCCAATTTGCAAAACAATGTACTTGGCACTACTATATACAGGAACAATAAACTGGAAAATATTTGCAAAGAGCTCAAATCCATCACCCTCACAAACTGTCTTCCACAGAGACAAAGTGTGCTTAGCAAAAGCCTAGTAATAGCGCCAGGTGTCACTGGGGCTGGAGTGACACACAGCATCTGTCTCAGCGAGGGTGAAATCCTTTTTTTCTTTCTGTGGGGAAAAGGGTGAGAAGAAAACACAAACAACGGAAGGTGTGCCAGTGACCAGTGAAGCTAATGCATATATCATTTTGAGTGCCCAAAGATGTCTTTCAACACATGCATCTCACCAAGTAAGTCAAAGGAAGAAGCTTTATTAAGCAGAGTACCTGCTGATGAGCTGCATGGGTGCTTACAGCACACTGATTAAGATGCTGAATTTCTACCAACGCAGCTGCTGTTAGTTCCTTCCCAGAGATAATACAAGTGACAATTTCATCTCACATTTTACCATTTCTTTTTTTTTTTCTTGTCCTAATTTTAAAGTTTAGTTAGGCTGCACTCCAGGAAAGCACTAATGCAATATGCATTTGATAGAGAAAAGCTAAAATGAAAGAGTCCTGTTCTTTTCTTTTCCTCCCCCAAATACGTTGGACCTCAAGCTTCATATAAAGAGGTAAAACTTCTAAAACTTGGCTAAGTTCTCCCCAGGGATTGTTTAACATATTCAGAACTACTTGCTACATATATACAGAACTCTCCCTGTAAGTTTTACAAGACAACTACTGTTTCTACAGACCTGGGTAAATATGGCATGGAAAATAAAATCCTAATTGCAAATTGGCACAAAATTCTAGGCTAAGGAGTCAAAGGTGTACTCAGCACAGGAAAGGAGGGTATCTGTGGCAGCACTGTTATTGGTTAGCACTATCTATGCTTGGGTGGGAAAGGCACAGAAGGAAAAAGGGGAGATGCTGGGAGTGAACTAGCAGAGTTTTCCCAGATAGATGGAGAGACACAAAGGAAATAAAATCTTCCCTCCTTTTTGGTGCTAAGAATGGCTTCATTTCAGTACAGTAAATGATTTTATCTGGTAATGTCACATTTAGATAACAGCACAAGGAAAAAACAATTCACAAAATAAGCATGAAATTTATTCTATGAGATTTTTTCCCCAGGCATGCATTACAAAATATAACATACAGGGCTTACATTATGTAATGAGAAACTATTTGTTGTAATTCTTGGTATTTACAGAGTACAACTTCTGAAGAGCAGGACCACAAAATCCGGACATCACAAAATTAACTTGGTTCACACCCAGACCAGTGCACATTTGCATTCCACACTCAACTCAACACAGAGATGCTTCATCCAAGCTAATTTGATTTCTTAATACTGCTCAGGCCCAGCACAGAAGAGAGCAACAGGAAGCCAGCACAGATTTAGCCATGTAAACAATGTCATAAAGTTCCTAACCTACAACCTGAAATAGCTCAGATTTATTATCCTGGTGAAGAACCTTCCAGCAGGCGTTCAGCAGATGCGTTAAGTACAAGCAGTGTTTGCACTGGGGCAGCTGAGCCCAGAGGAGGGGCCACGTCCCAGCTCGCAGTAAAACCTGTTCGGTCAGCGTGCCTGCGAAGGCAGATGGACACTGGGATTCACACACACACACACCCCAAGGCTTTGGCACAGCTCAGGTTACAGTGCTGCCTTTCAAAACAGTGGAAGTAAAAGCTTGAAGGTCTTGCCTTTGAGGAATCCTCAAATCTCACATATTGCTAAGTATTTCAAGCCATTTGAAAACATTAACAATTCTTATTCAGCATGTTAAACGAGAGATTTGCAAATTTACAGGGGAAAAAAAAAACCCTTGAAGTTTTATTCCTGACACTTGGCTATAGTAAAAATCTTGTACACAAGAACCCAGAACACCCTCACAGCAGAGTCTTGGATGTGCCTGCTAAAGAGCTCTGCTGCATGTGGGACATCAGTATTTATGTAGCTACGGCCACACAAGACTGCATAGCATGAGTAGCCTGCTTGGTGTTTTCCTAAAACTACTTACACAAATACAGCCAGTTTTCATGCTCTGATTTTCTGAAGAAGAAAATGGCTTCAGAGCTATTCGTTTACCCATTTGATTTGAATACTCCCATGGTACAAAACTTCCATCATTCTACATAACCCAGCATGATCATATGGTCTTGAGACCAACCCTCTCCCACAAATTCTGGACAGAGTTGGACAGAGTGGCAGGATAATACAATATAAGATTAAGGCTACCATACATGTTTTTTCAGGCTCTGCACTAATATATTCTGGAAGTGCACTGGCCTAGTTTAATGAGGAGCTGGTAGAATAAAAAAAGCTTGTGTACACAGGATTGCTGGGTTGTATCATGTTCGTTGTTTCTAACTAACATTTCTTCAAAAGCAAGCTAAGCCACTGAGGGAAATCATGGCAGTAGTAAAAAAAAAAACCCTAAACAACAACAAAAAAAACAAAAGAGGAAAATTTATGGAAAACATCACTTCTTTATACAAAGATAATACAAAACAGAAGTACTTGAATTATCTCAAACCATCACAAGTTTCGATTTTAGGCTCAGAATATCTGAGAAATGTTTTTTTAAATAAAACCTCCTGGAAGCCTACAGAGGTCATGAAGGGGTCTTACTTATAACAGAATTGCCTTCCAAACTTCAGCTAGATTATCACTCTACATGACACAAGTCTTCTTATTACTGTGACAGGCTTGCACTGCTGAAACACCATAAAATAAAGGAAATTAACTCAACTCTCATCTGATCAAGGAAGAAGTAAGAATGTACAGTGGAGTTGAAGCCAGTCATGGAGAAAGACAGGTGTAACAATAACACTATTAAGCATATATCTGTCATTGAGCAACACTGCTGTACAGGAGGCTTTTCTAATGCTGTCTTGCTTAAAATCTCCATTTTGCCTAGAATTTGTTCTATGGCTACATTTACACCTTTTCCCCCCCACAGTCCATTACAACACTTCAATGGATATTTATTTACTAGGAAACAAAAGCACTGGCTGACAGAAGAGCTTTGCTGTTCTGGTTAGACAAGATTGCCATTTGTCATGTTTTAGAAATGCAGTAAGAAAATTAGCCTTGCCTGCTCTCAGACAAAAGAAAAGTCCACTTAAGGTACTGGACAGAAACTGAGGAAAGGATACTACTCTGTCTACCAAGACTATTCTGTATGAACTTTGCCAAATAAGCCTCTTCCCCAGTTCCACAGCCAAAATGAAAGAAATTACTATAATCCACATTTTGCATTTCTTGCTTTGCATACTTTTCCTAAACTACTTGCTTTCAGGACTTTGTCAATATCAATATGTACTGAGACTACAGGATCAATGAGTAATTATGTCAAACTACTGTAATTACTACTTAGCTGCTGAGAAATACCATTACCATGAATATGGCAAAGACATCTTTTGCAAATTCTTGATGAAAATTGCTTCATGACTGGGAAGGGGCACAGAAGCTGCAGTGTTACTGCAAGGATGCACAGGCAGGTAAGGGATATATATTTATATTTTTATATATTTATATTTATAGATACATTTATATATCAAAATTTTACCTAAATTTAGTGATAACACAGTACCTAAAGTATTTTCACATTTTTCTAGGCCTCTCACGGGGGAGGTAAAAGTGAACACTAGAAGATGTATTCATCCTGCATCTTGAGCTACTTGTACACTTTGAAGGAACATTATGTGCATCAAGGAAATGTGCTCCAACACACAGTAAGTGAACCTTTCCCTTTCAATGTTCTGCTCTAAAAATTGTTTGAAACTGGGGAAAATACACCATGTTCTACTGTGCAAATAGCAGTTTCCCTGTATAATTATAGTGCATTTTGCTGTGAATTGCATCATGACTAGAATACTACCAAGAGGGCAAACATTTAACCACTATTCTTAGTTTGTCAGAAAATTTTTCCCACATTACATAAACATGTACACACCCAGACCTGGGCAGCACCATCAATCTTTTCATTGTTTTTACTTTAGTAAAGGAACAGCTATTTTTTATTTCAGTAGCTTTATTTTTATTAATGTTATGAAATGGGTATTAAATTTTCTCCTTCAGCTTTCTCCACTGTTATTCTTCCCTTGTTTTTACCACAGTTGCCTAAACTTTCTGTACTAGCTTGCTGATTTTTAAAAAACCCCTTAAAATTTTGTTAAAAGAATTCACATCTAAATGTGTATTGAGCAGAAGAAGAGCATTAAGGAGATTCCTCTGATGTTTTGTTAAAATGTATGTGTGCACAGCTGACAAAAGCATAAATAGGATGTACTAATAGGACACACACACTAACCAGAAGCAGCAAAATTAAAACATAAATTATTGAAAATACCATCAAAACTTTGCAAGCTCTTCCATATGCTGACCAGAAGTATGAACCATGCAAAATTCCTCTGAACAGATGTGGCCTTACATAATTTTAATTCTAGACATATCTGTGACAAAGAATCAGCCAGTTTGGGGTAACCACACCTGAGCAAGTCCCATTAAAAGAACACAGCAGCTAAGAAGTAAGCAGCTCAAAAGCTAACATTGGTATATTGAGTACATATTCAAGCATCAGAATTCAGTTTTTCATTTCTTGGCCTGAATGATGCTAAAATACAGAATGTATTCTGTTCCCAAATACTTTCCTACAGGCTTAGTGTTAAAACAAAAAGGGCATGGTATTCTAACTCTACAAGGTAAAAGAAATTCTTTATTTTCTTCTCAATACATGTTCCATTTTTATACAAAGAACAAATGGTCAACTAAATGAAAATTTTGAAAATAATCTTTTATCATAAAACAATATACTTGTTGTGTTTAATGATACAACATTCAAAACATTGCTACTGCTGTGTCTGAATGTAGTAAAATACTTTATTCTACAACTTAGGCTTTGCTTTGTTTGTGTCTGTGAAGTGTTCATGCATATTTGGAACCTAACCAGAGCTATACTGCTTGTATGAGGGATCTTGTTTCTTGTCTTTCCCTATGAACACATTCATATAAGAAAATGACAAAAACCCACCTAGCTGAAGTCAGTATTCATATCCATCACAATGTGGGTACATATCAAAACATACAACAGACAGGAGTAATACCACTGAGAAGGCACATCCTACTGCCAATGCAGGCAGGGACAGACACTGCCACCCACCCTGCTCACCCAGGCCTCTCCACAGTCCATCAGATCCCTTTTGTGTGTCTGATGGAAGAGGGAAGTTCTAGGGCAGGGAAGGTCTAGCTTAAAGGAAGGTGTTTATTTCCCACAACAAAGGAAAGAGATGAATAACTATGCTTCAGTGACAAGGATGCAGAGAATCCTTTGGCAACAAGCCTCCTCAGATAAAACTTTATCTTTTAAACAGCCAGTAGGAGAAGTAGTGATGTAGCATGGATTCAGCTGTTAGCAACAAGCAGGAATTGTACAACTCCTCTGATCTTTCACCTCACATGGCAATTGCTTTGTCTTCACCAATAATGGTTTGTTGGGGGACAGCAATTTCAAGGACAAGACAAAATGCGCAAGGCTTAGCTTAAAATTCATATAGATAAAACATCTGTCAGGTATAATCAGCATTGCATGCCCCTTCTTGGGGTTGAGTTGATCTGTTTTAACCTTGTAGGCAAAACCAAAAGTTGTGTCCCCATTATGGTTTTTACAGCTTACATATTCTAATTATTTCACAGTGAAAACACACAGTTTTTTGATCGAAGAAGGTATTTTGCCTACACAAATACAGCAAGTTAGCAAAGAGCTGCTACTGCAGACACAGCACTTCTGAGGAAACCTCTGCTCTGCACACACATTTTAAAGTCACCTCTTACCCATGCCTCTGAGCTGTCCAAGTAAAACAAGCTATACTGGTAAAATAAACGCATTTTGCCAATAAATACACTTGACTTTGTTCCAGTGCAGGTGTACTCTCAAAAACCTTCTTCATACCCCAACCAACAACGCCAGAAGACATTTGGAGCAGTGACAAGACTTACAGGGTAACGCCCAGCTTTTCCACCCAGTGATTCACACCTTTCCTCCGGTGGCGTGCCAGGCTCCTACACCACAGAACCTCCCCAGTGCTTCCCTGAAAAGCCTGATTTACTGGGATTGCACAAATCAAAGGCACTGCACGTGCAGAGGATGATGCAGCCACCTACTGCTGCTCTGGAGCCCACAGAAGTCGGTGGCCAAGGCAGGGCGGCTGCCCCATGTCCAGAGATTCTTTCCAGGGAACCTTGGGGAAGAAGGGGCAATTAGGTCCAGGCCACAGAATCAGCTCCCAGACTCGGGGATGCTCAGGGACACTTTATGAGAGCACACCACAGCAACCAGAGGGGTTCTGGGGTCAGAACCAGCCTTCAGTTCTTGTCTGCCTTCCATCTAGTTACCCCTCTAGTGAATCCAAAGCTTCATGAGCCTAAAGCACACCGCCCAAAAAGTCATCTGGCTTCAACTTCTGTATCTGACAAGGAAGAAAAATCTGTTATTTTTGCAGTAATTTGTTTCAGTGGCAGATTACATACTGAATACTTGAAATCTCCTTGTTCTAACATCCATATTTCCAATTATGATTGCCAGCCTTTCTCTGTTACAGCTTTCTTCTCCCTTTCTTTAAACTTCATTAGTTAGATATTATATTCACCTCTTGACCTTCAGAGTAATTAAAAAAAAAAAAAAATCTCCTTATGCCTCATTATTAGAAAGCTTTTTTTCCAGTCTTTAAATACTGCAGATCTTTTCCACCTTTCTAATTTAGAAGGTATTGAAATGCCTACTCAAAACAGTGAAGTCATAACTGCTCAAAAGATCTGGAGCTCTCCTAAAATCTTAATAGGGATGTACTAGCACACAAAATTTCATCTGGATCTCCATTCCCCCCAAAATTAAATAACCTGTTGCAAGTGTTAAATGTTTTAAGTTTCTAACATTTAGAAGTTCAGCAAATATTTGTATCCCAAGTCAACAGAAAGAATGATACTTCTCATTATTTCATCAAGAAAAAGCTATTAAATCATCAATTTATTTACATTATCCAGAGAGAAGAGCATATTTATAGCTCTTGTTTAATAAATATTTAATCAGCTTAGTAACAATTAGAATAATTTCATCCCACATGGGTTATGCTACCGTTGATTAAAAACCTCAAGATGAGAAAAAAAAAAAAAAAGGTTGTTTTTCCTGTAATCCCTTTTTTCCCCCTTTCTCACCCACAACCATAGGGATGGAAGCTACAGCATGGTCATTCAAAATTAGGTTGTAAGAAGCAAATGGAGAGCACATGGCAAAAATCTTACATCTTCCTGCCACATAAAATTATCATTGTGCTGCTTCCAGTGTAATCCTTGAATACCCTTAAGCAAAGAACAGTTATTGATTTGAGCCAAATTATCTGACCCAAGGGACAGGTAGCAACAGTGGAGAACAGGGGACAGCCTAAAGCTTAAATGAGTTGTCTTATCATCTGCTAATGGGACCATTAGCATGGAAAGCTACTCGGGTCCACTTTACTGCCCACTGTCTCCACTACCTTCCTTATTCTTCCTTTCTTGTATTCTTTCTTTCTTATAAAAAAGGGAAAATGCCTTCTCCCATCCCTTACAAGGAACACATTCAGAGAGCACCAGTGAGAGAACACAAAAGTAAGTTGCGCGCCCTGATTCCTTCAATACTGTCCTTTGTCTCACTTAAAAAATGCTACTTGAACATATAAAACTCAGGAAAGATAACCAACCATACCTGAACTTGCTGAAAACCATGACCCACCCTCCCCCTCCCCATAAACACACTCCATATACTCAAGATCACTGCAGTACTTGATGGATGAGAAACCCAAGGCCTATATGCAAGTCAGAACTTGCAGATGTTTCCCAACTTCAACATGTTCCACCTCTACTAAAAGTGAAAGCTGCAGTCTACCCTCTCCAGGGCTTCCTTTACTGCCTCATTTCTAACTCCAGACAATCAGTTTCCAGCAAAACTTGAAAGCCCGTGCTCTCTCACTATGCAACAAAGAAAGTCAGATTTTCCTCCTGTACTGTAGAAGTGTGCTTTTGTTCAACTACTATTAGCAGATTGTTGCTTAAGAGAAACAGACTGGCAGTGAGAAACAGCTCAGCAGTTTGGCATTTGTTCTACTTGTGTAACCTTTCACAAACAGCCTTGCATTTCCATGAAGGCAACAAACATCTGCTCTGTACACATACAAATATTAAATAATCCAGAAGCTGCAATGCTGTTCAAAAATTGGCTAAATGGACACAGAGAAACAAAACATGATTCATATTCTCATGCTTTAAGACCTAGGGGTGAAATTGAGTGAAATTCTTGCGAAGAACAGCACCCAGCTGGGCACCTACATCAGTTTCCATAAATAAGAGTGGTAAGAGGGTACAAGAGCAAAATCACAGAAAGCTACTTTTGCCATTGTCCCAAGCTGCCAGGACATGGTGTTAAGTACTGCTGTTGGAGGAAGTCAAAAGAACTGCAGAACACAGGAAAACACTTGGAGAAAGAGAAGACTGGGACTTGAAAATGGAGAGGTGCAATCCAAGCGGAGCTGTTCAGAGCACGCTCGTGTATCAGAGAACTGTGAGAAAACACAGTGGCTGTGGCTCATCATCCTTGAAGATGACCAAAACCAAATAATCTCCTTACAGTCTTCCACTTTTCTGACCACCCTTTGAAGGATCACTCTAAGCAGTAAAAATAAAGACAATCAAGCCTGAGCATTATATCTAAAACTTGAAATGTGTAGAAACCTGAAGTATGTATTTGGGACAACAAGGGAATTGCATTCCTACGTATGAGATGAAGCATGGTCTGAAACACTTTGTAAGTATTTTTTTAATCCTCAGAGAAGTGTCTATTTTGAAATTGCGTTGCCATATCTCAGTATGCACTTACAGGGGAGCAGACAAATTACAATTGGTTTTCAAGAACATGACAAAAAAATTATTTAACCTGTATTGCAACACAGTTTGTAACACAAACTTCCTCATCATTATCATATTTAATCATGCTATAGAGCAGATTTACTATTCATATTTATCAGATTTACTATGATCTTTACTATTAATAAACTATTCTGTGCATACAGAAGTGGAAATTCACACTTTTATTTCCTTTTTATTGAGAGTGCCACAGTGGCAACGTTGAAAACTTATTGTTCTGTCCAGATTTTCAATACATGTAGCATATAAAAAGCTCAACTTACTTATTCAGTCCACTAAATTTCTCCAAAACACTAAGAGACATTCTCCCTCCCACCAAATGTTCTTCAGAACTCCTATAGTCAGTGACATGCTGATGGCCAGAGCAAACTTACACACAATGTAACTCCTTTCCAGAGGAAAACAGAGCAATGGGAACTGATAATTCCAAAACCACATTCTGAAAAACCCAAACCCTTACTTTTCTTGAACCATTTTTAGGAGAGCTTATTCACAGGACTTCTCTAATACAAAGTGACACACTGCTATTTGCCCTGTTTTTTGATCATTGTGACCCCATCTGTTGATCCCATACTGTGTTATTGACTGCCCAGTTCTCCACCAGAGAGCAAAATTATGGGTTTTTTTACTTAAAAAGAGAGTATCAAGAAGAGATGTGAACCCTTGGTGGAAATCACACCCATTGAAGTAAAATTTATTTTTGTAAACCATAGCAGTGGACTTGACTTTAAAACAGAACAGCCTCAATTTGTACTATTTTAAATTGGAATGCTGAAATAGGAATAATGTTCAAAATTTAAGGTGGGAAAAGGCTGAAGCTACTCTTGCTCACAGAATATGGGACAGAATTGGTATAGCTGTTAAAGTCTAAACTAATTGACTTGGTTTTGGAGAAACATAACTGCCACACCTACAGATATCCCTCCAAGTCAAGAGAAGAATCATTCTGTTGGTATCCTGTACATTTTTACTGTCTTTACCAATTCATTAGGATTCCAGTCCGAGAGGGCTTACAGGTACTTTCTAGGTGGCTTAAGCACATGGTCCTGCTCTGCCACTGTTCCTTGTAAAACTCACTCTTCAAAGCTTAATAGCCTGGGACAAAAACTAATCCTTAAAACTGAAAACAAGGGATTTGGGAAAGGAGCCTGGAAGAAAAGAGGGAAAATAATGACACTTTTTCTATGTTTCAAAGACCAGGACAAAGTGGCCTGATAAAACCCACACACCCAACTCTTTCTGTTCACCTCTTGGCTGGTTTCTGTCTGATACAACTGTGCAAATAAATCCTGGTGAGATGGGCAGTGGAAGAAGGGGCTGTTTCACCAGGGCCGAGCCAAGGGCCTCTCGGGAGGCTGCAGCTGCCCTGGGCACACAGGCACTGCTTGGCTTTTGTTTTCCAGAACAGGGAGAAAACACATTTTTCCCCTCCCTTGTCTGGGAAACAGGAAACAGATTCTTATAAAGACTCTCCCACATACAGACTGGGCAGGAAAAAGGTGGAGTTTGGCAACATTAAGATTTGTTCTTCAAATGCAGACCAGTAATTATTGTAAGGTAAGCGACAGGGTGGCTGGGCTTACTAATGTTTACTCACCCTGGTGCTGCTTTTTTCAAATGTATTTATATTTCATGCAGACTTACTCATAAATGTAAAAATCAGTTATTTTTACCTGAATTTTCAGGTGGTGAAACTCCTACACAGACTTTATTTACATTTACATAAATGCAACGAATGTAAATAAATATCTCTTTCAATAACTGTACAAGTTAATTCATTCTTATGAGCCTTATAAAGTGGCTAGACATTTTTATCCATATTTTATAAACTATGCTATTTCAAGTGGAGAATACAAGTCCCCAGAGCACAGGAAAGTTCTATACCTCCACTTCAGAAACCATAAACCAGTAGCAATATTGTCTTTAGCTTGGGGAGGAAAAAAAAATCATTAGGACAGAAAAGGGTGTGGGTTTTCTAGGAAGTTCACTCACTTGTTAATTAATCTGTGTGTTTGAAAGGGCAGATCTTGTTGATCAAATGTGCATCAGGAAAACATATTAAAATTTAGTAACAGAAAAAGAATTAAGAACTTCCCAGAAGAAGTTCTCCACTGGGAAAAAAACACCAAGATGTTGGTTTGAAAGTATTTGTTATGAGCTACCCAAGAAAAAGTCCTAAAATAGCTTGATTGCATCACATACTAAGTTTGAGATGTTACTCACCTTTGCAGGAAGCACCTAATATCCAGACTGCTCTGGATATAGACTGCTCCAGTCTTGGAGTGCTAATCCAGATGGGAATCCACCTCGCTTTCTTCAAAAGTCATATTGCAACCATTAAGACATTTAAATATTTTTAGTGAAAATATTAAATGAACCTGCAAAAAATTTGATTTCTTTCAGTTCCTACAAAGGTACCTAAACTTGTGCTTATCAAGGTCAGACTCAACAGCCTTTTAGAGCTTAAAGAAAAAAAAAACTCCACAGATTTTTTTAGTAATCCTAAGTGCAGTGTCTTGAGCATATTACAAAATACAGCACTTAAACCCATAAAAATATTTAAATATGTAGTCAGTGTAACACCGCTTCAGTGTTCTGTGGGCCATCACTCATTACAAAAATCCTCTTACAAGCTCCGTGAAATCAAATTATAATGAAAAAATGATTAAATGCCTCACAGAAAATGCCTTGTTACTGTATCTTGAAAACACCCATAATTAAAACTGACTGGGAAGGCAAACACTTGTCTTGAAAAATAATGTGTTCAACACCTTTGAGTAATGTAGCTGCACGACTGCTGTGAATTAAAGCACCCAAGCTAATGAAAGCAACAGGCACACAGTCAGCAGCAGTGGTGCTGCAGCTCCCTCCCATTCAGCAGGATCCTCTTGCCAATGCATGAGGTTCCTAATCCTTGGCACCTTTTGGCATCACTGCTGTTCTTTCCTACACAGAATAAGTCAAAGAACTCCCATTTTCTTTTAGCTAAGCTGGCAGCACTAAGCAAAGTGATGGTGTATGCTGCATTGTTGGCAGGACATAGCTCTGGGAATTGGAGACCTTTGAAAAATCATTACCAGGTTTTGGTTTTGCATTTTCTTCCTTAGCTTAAAAGGGCGCCACAGTCAAGAGTCCCCTCAAGACAGCTACAAGGAAAGAAACTTCAATTTACATCATCATTTTTATAGGTATGGTTTGACAGTGGGCATGGGAAGAAAGCATGCTACTGTTCTCTTTTAATGGAAAGCCTGAATTCACTGAAAAAAGCTTTTTAAATTACTACATTTAATACAATTATTCAGTATCTTTTCACAGCAACAACCCCTTAAAAAACCTCTAGTCCTCAGAGCATCTTAGGGGGAAGAAGCAGAAATAAACTGTCCATTGCATATCAAGCTTCTGTATCTGCAATTCACAGTAACTGGTATAAAAGCTGACAGTCAATTTACTGCCCCTAGTTATTACTAATGAGCTATAAATTTGGCTGTTAATAGTTCTGGTGTAAAACAGATAAATTATATGGCTAGTTTTAGTGGGCACTTCTTTATATGCAACTTCCATTATAAGCCCTGACCACAGTACATACTCCAGAAAGCAGTGTACTTGTCGGGAGAGAGGGAGGTGGCAGAGAAGGTGCCAAAAAAAGAAAAAATTTAAAATTAGGCATCTGAAGTGTTTCGTTTTTCCCTGTTCTGGCTGCAGATGGTTAATGGAACATCTTTGTAATACTCAAATCCTGAGAGGAGCACTTCCTACCACCTGAGAGTCTGTATAAGAGCAAGGACGACAGTTGTCTTAAATTTGTGTCACAACACTGTTTTATATCAAGAGGTGAGGCATTCCCATTAAGTAAGTACATACACTATGGGGGCATTAAAAAAAAAAAAAGAAAGAATAAATAAAGGGAGAGAAGAATACACACACACGAGACCTGCAACAGCACATTCTGGAGTTCTGAATTAAATCTTTGCTTCTGGTAGAGACTAATAAAATATCCATGAAGAGCTGCTGTTAGCTGCATGTAGGTAAGTTATGAAAATGAACATATATTCCTATAGGTTGTTCTTTGGTTTAAATATTTCCAGAAGTTGGGAGAGACCAACTCATCAGGCGAGTTTTAAGAGTACGTATCAAAATGAGCATACTTCTATGCCACAGCCTGAGTCTTTATGACTTTTTCATATTGAAAAATACCCAAAACAAAAACTGAAAAACTTTTCTAATACGATACTAAAGTATCAAACAGCATAGAGTACTGCAGTTTCAGAATTACATAACAAAATTATTTTACACTGTATGTCCCAGTGATCTGTATAACTGGCTGACAAAGAGGTTACCCCCCAAAAAAACCATTTGATATTTAATGTAAATACTTATTTTCTGTAAGTCATCTGCAGCATTCATCATGAAGAAGGCCCAGTTCCAAATCCATATTTGGGAATAATGCTATTAATATAACAACAATGACTCACAGTGCAAGTTCTAATGAAATCTTTTATTTAGAAGCATTACATTTATAATACTTTCCCCATATAAGGCTTGCAGTTTAGGCCTTTACACATACATTGTTAGCAAATATAAAAATGCTTAAACTACTTTTGAATGCTCACGCATGCAAAAAAATTCCAAAGAAAACACATGTGAGATCATAAATCTTGGGTTGTAGGACAAATCCAACGTGCACAGCTAGGCCAAATATAAAGGGCAATAGAATCAGAGTGGTCTGGGTTGGAAGGGACCTTAAAGGTCATCCAGTTCCAACCCCAGTGCAATGGGCAGGGAACCTTCCACTAGACCAGGCTGCTGAGAGCCCCATCCAACCTGGCCTCGAACACTTGCAGGGATGGGGCATCCACAGTCTCCCCATATTCTGTTCCAGTGCCTCACCACCCACACAGCAGAGAATTTCCCCTTTTTCAGTTTGAATTCCTTACTCCTCGTCCTGTCACTAGAGATCCTGATAAAGAACCCCACTCCTGCTTCCCTGTAGGCTCACTTCACATGCTGGAAAGCTGCTCTAAGTGTTCCACAAATCTTCCCTTCTCCAGACTGAACAACACCCAACTTTTTCTAAATTACTTTCAACAATTTTCTCAGCCTGAATAGTTTAAATAGTTTAAAGGGAAAAAAAAATACTCCCAACCCTCTATATAAAACAAACACCATTCTTGAAGATGAAGATTTTCTAAAAGACCCAGAATTACAATTCTAGAAGTTTGGTTTGGTATTTTGCACTGTATTCCAAACTTAGCAAACATAGAGTAAGATGGACAGTAGCAGGATTGCACAGGATGCATAAATAATAACAAAATGTTGTGGAATTGCTGCAAATGGTAATCTATTGTCACCACAGGGTGACAGGGAGACTACTGTCAGTCCTGCTGTTTGCTTTCAGGACCCTTGTTTTCATCATCACCCTCTTTCTCCAGCTTTTGGTGGCTCCATAACCTCTCCATACTATTCCTGCAGTAGAGTCAACAGTAAAACAAATGGGGCTTCCCCCAGGCAGACCACAGGGAAGAGCATAGGAGCCAGAACCTGCAGGAGTGAACCTTCACAGCACATCAGGGCAGCAGTGGTCAGAAACAGTCAGAAACCCTTTCTGCATGTGGGAAATGGTGTGAGACTGGAATCCTGTCCCCATCATTTGGCTATGTCACTGTGCAGTAATGGAATGGTAAACATGGGATGTAAGGGAGTGGAGTGGGAGACTTGAGCAAAGTATTTTATAAAGGAAACTTCTGCTGTTTACGGCATGAGAATATTTGCCTCCTTTTGCTTGCCTGTTCTCCCTCTGTACACACCCAGCAGTCAGAGCTGCCTTAGATGTCTGCACTGAAACACAACTGAAACTCCATCACTGCATACGCTGCAGCGACCCTTCTTCTCCAAAAAGGAGCAAAATAAGGGCATTTCAATGACTCCTGAGAAGCCATCTCACTTTGTAACTAAGGCAGGGGAATGAAGATCACTGTCAGCTTCAAAAGTGTAGGAGTAAACCTGTAACAGTTACAAAGGAGGAAAAGGGCTATAGCTGACCAAGAAAGTACTAAGTTACCTCCAGTCAGGCAGAGCTCAGCCACGAGTGCTGGCATTTTGTACCTTAGCTTGCATTTTCTGACACCATAAAAGATTCCAAAGACTACTCTCCAAAAATGGATTCCCAATCAAAAAACCCCTGCGGTGGACAATCTCCATTTTTGGCCCCAATCTGATAAATTTGTGCTGTGCTTTCCAAGGATAATAGTCTGTACCGTTACCCTTAGATTTCCCCTTTTTTCATGACAAAAAATGTGGTAATTTAGGAGGACTGCAAAGCAGTTCAAACAGCTGCTTCTCCTCAGATAAGATATTTGGGTGTTCATACTACCTCAGTCTGCCAGATGAGCTATTTCAATGGGCTTTCATGAGCTGTTTGTCACATCCTTCAAAGTTATTTTTCCTGCAGTTGCAATGAGACTTAATAAAAAGGCCTTCTGAAGCAGACTTACTATGTTCTTTCCGATTTCTACTTTTTTGGGCAAAACAAACATAAGATACTACTTTCTCTCCTTGGCTTGCTTTACGTCAGTACAAGACGGAAGCACACAAGAAAAACAAATTCTTTTTCAATTCCAGTGCTTGGCTCAAAATCAAAAATCATTAGTTTAAAGCAGTGGCTTGGAGAAGAGGAAACATCTTGGAGCCAACAATATTTTTATCAGTCAGTGAGCATCCATTAATCATTAAGATATTCCAAAACATTTTGTCCCCGTTCAACTTGAATTTGTTTCAAGGCAGTGGTTGGTTCTGACTGTGATAATATATAATCACCTTCATTTACACACAGACCCAAGATGAATGCAGGAAAAAAAAAAAATTAAAAAACCCAACCCCCGAAAAAATCCCTTCCATGCAGACTGGAACTCAAAGAACATTTTTCACACGGGCCCAGGACAGCCTTGAGCAGAGGGGAGATGTCAAACTATTTTTGAACTCTCAGGTGAAACACTAATGCAATAACGTCACAAGTTAAACACAAACTTTGAGAAAATTGAGCAAGTGTTCCTCAGCAGCACAGGCACTGAGGTAATAAACTGCAAATACTGCATTCTCAAAGCTTTCACCCCCACTAGGTTTCTGAATGCATGATCTAGCTATGTTCTTTTGGCACTTAATGTCCCAGGAAAACATGCCACACAGCAGTTATTCAGCAGTGCAGAATCAGGTAGGGCAATGATGAGAAGATAAAAATTACTTAATTAACATCTTAATGTTTTAAATTGAGCTACACATTTGTTTCAGCAAATTATCTCTTGCACATGCTGTTCAGTTCCATCACCATAGGTTTGGGATGACCACTGTGCAGGAGTCGCAGGGATTATTGCTCAGTTTTAACAGCCATCTTCACACAGTTGACAAGCTTCTGAACCTGAACTTTCAGACCAAATGTGGTCACTTGGCCTTGTCAAAATGACCATGACAAGCAGAAGAGAATCATCACGTGGCTCTCTGGCCAGGATCATCAAAAAGCCCAGTGTGGGTGCAATTTTTACCTTGTATGCTGTTGGTCAGTATTTCCAATGCTGCTGGGTTGGAAGTCAGCAAGTTGCCAGCTGTCCAGCAGAGGGGTTCACTTGTACAATTGGGCAATCTACTTAGCACTGCAGCAAAGCCTTCCTGCAGAGGGCATGGCCATTGTGCAGGGACACCAGAAGGGCACAGCTCTGTCTGCCCTGCTATGAAGGTTATAGGAATGCATAGGCCTGTACATTCTGATCCAAAAGACACAGGAAGTTTAAATCACATAACCGAAGTTCAAGCTGCATTGAGGTCACATCTTGTGAAATGCATGCTTGGATTTACACCCTTCCTTAAACTCAAGTCATTAGGAGGAAAAGAAGAAATAGATGTCTAGTAAACAATATTTGTTATTTGACATCCTAAGAGCCTGTAAAGACTTATACTGAGTATCACTAATTCCAAATGGTAAAGGGACAAGGGAAGACAAAAGAAGAAATAGCAATTGCAAAGAGAAAAAAATGGATGCTGCAATGATTACAGTGTCAGTGCATTTTTCAGTGTCACTATGTTACAATGCAGCATCAAGCAAATAAAGGAATATCTCCCAAGCTAAGATGACCTTCAGAAGAGATCACTTATACAAAGAAACTTTGCAATGCAAAGAAATACAATCAGCATAGGGCAGGATAGCACACAACAGCAAAGCTGACTTTACAACATGGTCAAAGAGATGCTGGCAAGTAAGATTTCTACCTCAGTCTCAGCAAGATGAAGTGGGTCTTCTAACTCAGTGTCCTCTGATCAATCTCAGCTCCAGATCCCTCTGTCTCCACAAGGCTAACCATTTCCCACTTTAACAAGCAAGAGTGAACATGCCCATGTCCAGTGAGACCTGCTCAAAGAACACCTATAAATCACTGTCTCCAAATGAAACTCTGGATTTTAGTTGTTTCCCATTTATGTTTGTACACTTCTTACACTAGTGTCAAGTGAGGCACGATGAACAGCGGAAAAGCAAGGGAGGGGGGGCTTTTTGCTGGCATTAGGTTGGAAAATACCTTCAAGTATCTCAGCTCCTCTTGCAATCTCTCTCCCCCTTTATGAGTTTACAACTGCAATCAGAGCCTGACCAAATCATACCCAATGAAAAAAACCTTATTATCATGATCACTTGCTACACAAATCCTTGTTTACAACCCCCTTTTTTCCTTGTTTGGTTTGGGGGGGGAGGGGGTGTTTTTTGGTCTTTTTTTTTGTTTTTTGGTGTGGGGTTTTTTTGTTGGGTTTTTTTTGGGGGGGAGTTGTTAGGGTTTTTTGTGGGATTTTTTTTGTTTGTTTTGTTTGGGGTTTTTGTTTGTTTGTTTGTTTGTTTGCTGTTTGCTTGGTGGTGGGGTTTTTTTTAATAATAAAGTTTTCATGCACTGCACTGTAAAGAGCACTCCCACAGTAACTATCTGTCCTACAACACTCCACCCCAATGAGCTCCCCTCTCCTCAAGTGACCTGCACAACAGGGTGCCTCTCCACCTGACAAGTGGAACACGCTGTCCCAAACAAAAACCCTTGAAGATCAAAACAAGCTTTTCTGCTGACATGGCAAAAGTTTAGGCTAAACAGGAAAACATACTTGAAGCTCTTTTTCCATTACCTTGCATTATTAAACCATCTAGGCAAGAGATAAACATAAAAGGAATTTCTTTAATTAGATAAATCAACTCCTCAGCATCTGTTGTTTAATAAAGTAAAGCAGATCAGCATGTTAGAATCAGATAATATTG
The DNA here is from genome assembly GCA_018697195.1 of Certhia americana. Lineage (NCBI taxonomy): Eukaryota > Metazoa > Chordata > Aves > Passeriformes > Certhiidae > Certhia > Certhia americana. The sequence continues at coordinate 16,696,717 of CM031861.1, read as the reverse complement.
AAGTCTTCCACAAACTCACAGCTGAAGCTTCTTTTTCATGCGAGCATTTGGGTGCCACTGGTTTTACTCACTGTAACAACACTTCCAGTTAAATGCTCGCTGTAAAATGTAATGCCAGGTACACAGTGGGCCACAACAAGTGGAATTCCTTAAAATGATTATGCATCATCTTGCAAGTTAGAACAAGGCAGAACAGATGAACAGGGTGATCTTGCACAATATATTTCCCTGAAGTTTTATACCACGTATTCATTTTTAATAAAACTCAAATCAATTAAAGATTGTGCTTCTTGTAAATAAAGTCTAAAAAAATTCCTTTAACATAATCAATATCCATTACCTTTTGCTTTTCAGCATCATTTCTTAACTGACTCTCTAAGATAAACTCTCAAAGGTCACAAAACTCTGCAAAAAAAAACAAGTTTATGAGAATATATTCTTAGCCTCTCTCTACTACAAACCCAATACCACTGAGGGACAAATGCATCTTACAGCATAAAACCAAACACTCTAAGATAGTAACTTTCAATTATGTTTGATCTTGTATGCAGTCAGATAACAGCATTTTTATTACAGTTGTAAAAAAATGTTAAGGATGTGCCAGGAAGACGTTAACACCCATCTACTTTGACAATAAGAAAACACGATCCAAATAAAACTTTGGAATTTTTAAAAATCAAATGTAAACATATTTTGGCAAAGCAAAAGACCCTTCTAAGTGGCATTGGGCAAACAGTGCAGGCAAAAATCAGTGAACAACACTGCCAAAGTATTCCAAATCCATCTGGGTTGAGATCTGCCTCTCCTGTGTGCAGAGATTGCCACTGGGCTGCAGCATGCATGGTGAGTTTAAAGCAACGAGGGGTTAATCTGCACACCCGAACTCTGAAACACATCAGGGTTTTTCAGCAGCACGAGGACAGCTGCACCATGCAGCACTTACTCTTTACAGAGGGTTAAAGGCAGCTAAGTGACACTCCACTAACAAACTTCTTCCTCTGTCAAGTCACCTGCCAGCTGCAAGTAAACACTTACCACTGCGCAGTGGAAGTACATGCCCTCTTCAGACCAGCTAAGCTGTGCCCAGAACTAAAGGTTACCTCATATGAAGACACACAAGAATCTGCTTTAGTAAAAATCAAATGCAGTTATTAAAAAAAAAACCCAAAAAAACAACCATTCACCTGAGAAGTTTCTCATTTCAATTTTTTACAAAATTCATTGAACAAGAAATATTTACTGCATTATCATCTTTCCAGTTATGGTATATTCTCTGTTACTGAGAAGATGTAACAGCAATCAGAGAGAAATAAAATCAGTATTTTTGAAACCACAAAGCTAGTAAAGTAATTCAGAGTAGCAGTTTCAACTAGTAAAACTTAAACTAATTTTTCAGACTGGCGAAATTTAAAGTAGTTTGTATTCTGTGTTGGGGAGCATCACATTTAATGAGTTTAGTTCTTTTTTGTATCAAAACTAGAAAATACTTAGAATAATAACCACAGGCACTTCAGGAATCACAGAGTTCATGGCTAATGTTTCATGGTTTTACTGCGTAGATCCACCTCATTTTAACATACAGACAACTCTAATCTGCCCCCCACCAAATGCACGCGCTATAAAAGCAAACCTAAGAAGATGCAGAAGAAAACAAACAAAATAAACTGCACATTTCCTATGCTGTGATCCTCTGTTCTTTTTGAGACAAAAGACATGGCCATTATTTCATGAACCCCGTCACTGGAAAGGAAAATAAAGGCTTCTGTTTTCACGTGGTTTTAATGATGAAGTTTCAAAAGAGGATGCAGGCTCTTTCTTACCCATTCAGCGTGTATGACCCATTCCTCCTGAGTCTCATATTTGCAGATAAGAATCTTAGGAAAAAGTCCAGAATGAGGTGGTTTGTCCTCTGCAGCACCAGAATACAGGCACCTGTTTGGTGGTTGTGCTTTTTGTTCACCAGGGGATCTTTTTCCTGTTTCTCTGAGTCAGCAGTGGGGAACAATGCAAAACCACCACCGGAGCCACTGAGCAGGAAGCCCAGAGGAAACTGCCTGCAGCCTAACAGGAGTCTGGAGGTGTAAAATCTCCCCAACACACCTCTCACAAAACCTTGGAGCCCACTAAGGAAAAGCAGCAAAAATTCACAGAGAAGGAATTTTTTATAAAGTACCTAAGGCTCTCCCTGTGCACACAAGAATAGATTTTGTAGAAAGCTGTAGTTTATCAGCGAGCTGCTCATCTTCTGAATAGCCTGAAAGCAGCTTCAGATCTATTCCCTCCTGCTCACCAGCCCTGCCGCAGCTATTACTCAAGCACTACTGTCAGAGCACAAGGCAACTAAACAAGAAGCCCTAGATAACAAATACTCAGCCTTTTTTGTTTTGAGGGTTTTTTTCCTCTCCCCCGAGTATCAAGTAAGAAATTACACATGTGGAAAGGGACATATGATTAGCGGTTAAAAGACTTATTTTCCTTGCAGTAGGTTAAAACCAGGCAGATCTAAAGTCACGCTCGAATACTGCAGGGAAAAATATCCTCTAGCAGTCCAGTGCTGGGCAAGCTGCCCTGCATAAATCACAGGATTGCACTGTCTCTGATGAGGCGGTTTTCCTCCCCTTTCTGTTCACCCTGCCATTCCCTGATAGCTGTGACCAAACAGCTGCACAGCTTAATGTCTGGTGAGTCACAATGCAAAAATCACTCCAGGTAGTTGTTGATCATTTACTGTCTGTGAGCAGATCAACACCGACTTAACTAATAAATCACACGAAAAATATTTTTATCAATGGATGTTGAAATGACCATCACTTGTGGCCCAGGTGAAACTGCCTTAGGATAATGGGAAAAGTGCATACTAGACAAATATAAAGATTAAACATTCCCTACCTAAAAAAACAGAAGCAATCAATCCCACAGAACTCTGGCCCAAGTAAAACATTATTCTTATTCAAATGGCTCAAATGTCTAAAGACAGTATGCTTTGTCAAGCTGCATTTTTATTTTAAGTAGTTTAACAGTTACAAAGGATAATTACTTTATTTCTTTGTAGGTGCCTCAGCTTATGCAGTTAGGTGTAACCAAGAATATTTATACAGGGACTATAGATCACAAATGTTGAGAGAGAAAGAGTTACGTTGAATTACAGGCTGAAGAAATCAACATGGTCCTGTTGATAACAGGCAGTGAGACTGAGCTGTACGAACATGCTGCATCTGCAGGACAAATTCTCAGCATCTATCTGGCCTAATCTGGAGCACTGTGCTCAACTCATGGCACCCTAGTTGAAGGCAGATGCAGAATTACCTGGAGCCCAGAGAGCATCAAGAAGATTATCTGTCTTACAGATGCAAAAACTGAAGAAGAAAAACAAGACAACACCTTCCAAGAACGTAAAGAGAAAGAAAACAAAATGTTCTTCCTGCTCTGTCCATCACAAAGGCATTTGAATTAAACAAGAAACACACCAGGTTAGGATTATTTTGCTTGGTATGTGTGTGTATTTGGGTTTTAAATACAGGAATAGACTACAGAGTCTGCATCATTGCAGGCCTTTGAGATGATCTTGCTCCAGAGCTGGGGGCTGTGTAGGTGACCTCTGCAGGTGTCTCTCATCCCTACCTTTCTATGATTTGCTCCCAGTTGTAGCTGGTAGAGAAAAATGAAGATTGTGCTGTGCAACCATAACACAAACTAGCTCAAGTCAAACCTAGACTAGAACATGCTTTAGAATTTCCTGCTCAAAATAAGACAGAGAGGCCAGGACTCCAAATAGGCCCAATACATTACGAGCACAGTGGTGTCAGCACTCTGATTTTATCATATATATATTCTGGGAGAGAATGATACCTTGTATTTTTCCTGGCTTTACAAAGATCCTACCTCTGTACTGGCTGGCACCAGGGCATAATTATTCCAGTTATGGTCAGGCCCTGCTGTCCCTCAGGAGCTGGCCAAGATTCCCCATAGCCATGAAACAGCTCAGAGTCAGGTCCCTACAGGCAGCTACCTACCTATCAGTGCTGCGCAAAGCACACACACATTCTTGGAAGTTTATCAAAGTAAACTAGGAGGACTTATTTGGATAATAATTTAGAGAATTAAAAAAAAAAAAGTTAATAAATCAAAAATGTTACACGAAGATCATTTCTAAATGCTCTGCAAACCCATCTCAAATGAAAACTTGCACACAGTTTTCTTCTTGGAATATGAGATTTTAGAGAGGTCACCTTTAATCCAGGCTCAGAGTAAAATCCAGGCTCTGGTATGTTTGCAGCTTTACTGGAAAGAAAAGATACATCTGACAGTATAACTGAATTACATATGAGAGTGGGCTTTCTTTGGGTACCTATTAATTTGCATTGGAGGTGCAACAGCAATATGGAACATAGGAGCTGTGATGAGGTGGTGTCTGAGGACTATTACTTAACAGCAATTGACTACTATTCTGAACTGCAGAGTCACATATTTCTGTACTTTAATTTAAAAAAAACAAAACAAAACAAAACTAAGCAGACTGTCCCACAGCATTTTTTTAAGCACCTTTCTGGATACAAAATTTAAGTGATTTACCCATGAATTTTCTGAGCCTTTTGCTTTCATTGGCTACCTAATTTTTTAAAAATTAATTTCAGAATTCTGCTGCTGAAAGCAGCTGCTGCTTTTTTCAAAACTCTACTTCTGCAGAAAGACATCAATTCCTTTTTTTTCTTCTTTTTCATTCCCCCATGCTCTTTCAGGATTACAGCAGCACAAGGGTATGTGTTCTTTAACATCTCCATCTGAAAACTATTATAGGAAACCAGCAACTAAATATAAACTGTCCAATCAGAGCCAGAGTCAGCCACATCGATGCTGGGATCCCAAAATGCTATCTTGGACAGAAGAACTTACCACAGAAACACAGCTAAGCCTACTTGCCAACACAACTGCTTCAATTCCTGCTTCAGAGAGGTCTTCTGGAGAAACATGTTTTGTTAACAGAGATTAAAAAGCCCCTTATTTTCAGTCAACATGAAGATGATAAACTTGCTGAATAGGCAACTCAATGGTGAGGCAATGTGCTGCAGACATTATTTCCTACAGTATTTTCAATTAGTAGCACCTAAAGAAATCCTCCTCTTCTCTCTCTCCCCACACGTACGCATTCCAGAGACCATTGAGACAGAAGCTGAATCATCCTCACTGTGGTGAAGGCACATGGGAGAAGAGAAAACATCTTTATGACTCCTTAAGATCCCTTCTGACAAATAAAGTGTTCATACAGCCCACTTTTATTCCCTTTCCCAAGCAGAATCCATAAACTTTAGCATGGATTTTTTGTTCTCAGGCTAAACATTCATCCAATTACTGCTCTGCTTCCAAGGGGAATTTCAACAGTACCATTTGGCCTAGTTATTCTGGACACTACCTCAAAGAGCAGTTCTTTAGATAACATAAATTAGCATGGATGATTTACCATTTTCAACCATGTTCCAGCTACTCTGAGCTTTGAAAACATCATTAAAAGATCTATTTCAATTCCTACTAAATAAATTCCCATTTAATAAGGAAATGCACATGTTAAGTAAAAGGCTGAGTACAGAAGAGAATAGCCAGTCCTCCACTACTTGGACAGACTTACAGTACACTCAGAGCTTAATTATTCATCCAGGGGGAGCTTTGCATATGAATGAAACATCTTTCTACATCTAAAAAGAAATACTCACTAGCAACCTCAGTTCTCCACATCTGGTCAGGAAAGAGAGGAGACAGAGCACCCATATGTACCCTATCTGCAAGCACCATGGTTTTCACAAGTGTGAAAAAGTTAGTTCTACAGTATATTTTTTATTATTTTATAGGCAGATTGTCGATCCTCTTGAAAAATCTATTTGAATCCATCTATTTGACTACTGAATAAACAATTTATTCTCTTTCTTCTGGAAAATACCCACTAACTTAATGCTTAACCTTGTTTTCTACTGTCTTGCATCATAACTTGCATTTAAGGACTGTCCAAGTTAATTCCCAAGATAATCAATGAAATACTGAACTGTTACAAGAAATTAATTTGAGGCTGCTTTTCTGGGCTGATTGTATTCTTACAGCACTGCACCAAACAGTGGATCAGCCAGGTTCACTTTACTTCTACCTAACTACTTACGTAATTCAGACTTTGTTCCTCTAATATCAGTGTTTAAATTAAGATTTTCCATATCACTATCAATGGTTGCTTGATAGGGAGTGAAAAAGTAAAAGAGGAGAAGGAGAACAGGAAAAATAGCTTGATGTAAATGTTATCCCCAAATTCTTCTGATTCATTTGGCATGTGAAGATAGTGCTGCCTCAGCTTCAAAGCTGAAGAGATTTCTTTGCCAAACTTGTTAAGAAATCCCATTACACTGGAGATTCTGGCTTAGTATTGAAAAGAAAGGAAAGCCCTGTGTGGGGACACTACAATGGTCAATATACAAATGAAAGCTGTAATGCATTTCCTATAGCCAAAGAGATAGCTATAACAGGGGAGAAGTCTTTAATCTGCTTTTTAGGAGATTTTTGTTCTGGTTTGGTTTTTCTAATGAATACAACAGTCAGTCCTGATTTAAAGCAAAAATTACAGCAGCACTGAAAGGGTTATTGCAAGCTGTTTATAATACGCAAACCAGGACAGTGTTGGAGAAAGTTACAGAACTGTAATAACAGAACAGCAATCCGCCTGGAAACGGAAAAGGGTGGGTGAGCAGTTTCTACCGGACCAGGGCAAAAGCCAGGGTTTATAAATTTAGAAAAAAATACACACCCACACAAAACGTCTCAAGTAAGAGGATAGGGGACAAGGGGAAAAAAAGAAAGGAAAAAAAAATCTCCACACATAATTTTACAAGGCCTTTATATAAATTTTGCCTAATCATTCTTAATGGACATCTGCCCAAGGCTTAATACAGGAAAGACCAAGCTTTCAGTGTGTGCCAAACTGTCTGAAACACAAACCTCTGGCACACTGCCTGCTTTGATCCCCCACTTGGGGCAGTTTCCTGGAGATAGGTTTGGAGCAAAGGAACAGACACAACACTCTAAAGAAGGGCAAGCCAAAAGAGTTAATGTAATGTAAAGTTCAGTATTGGACTTCACAGTGCTCAAGTGCATTCTTTTTAGTTTACTTTAAATGATTTTTAGGTTTTAAAAACAGAGGCAGCTGGGCAGAATTCAATAATTAGTTTTGGTGTTAGGGAAGTCCTTACATAGGGTTAACAAAACTACTGTGGCAAAAGAAATGCTTCAGTGGGAGGTGAAGGCTGCCCTGATTCACTCATATGGGCATAGGGACAACAGGTATTTATAGAACTCTGGCAAAGGGCCGTGGAACATGAAGACCCCCATTCAGATCAGCCCCCAAAACTCTGTCCATCTCAAAGGAAGTTTCATAAAGTAACATAAAAAAATAGCAAGAGAAGACTGATGTTCTTGGCAAGAGCAGCGAGCAGGTAATTTAGAGCAGGCACTGCCCCTTCAGCCCAAGAAAAGGAAAGAACTGTATGAGTTACCAACATGCTCCACCCAACAAGTCCCAGTCGGTATAAAAGTCTCTGCTGCAAAATTTAGCTGATGATACAATCCAGGAGAAGTCTGGAAGTACCACAGAGGCAGAACAGGAGAGATATTTCTGAGGAAGAGCCTTTAGCTAAAATTAAACACGATCAGGCACATACAAATCCCTGAAGCCTACAAAACAAGCAGAAAGAAAAATAGTCAAGATTTCTATGGCATGACTGGCTTCTTTCCTTTTATCCTTTTTTTTTAGTTTAGCCAAGTGGTCTTACACTGAGGTGCTAAAAGCTACAAGCAATTTTTAAACTAAAAATAAGTTTAAAGCTAAATTTGTTTTGTTAATAATGAAACAATACCCAGATTCCAACACAAAAACTGCATACCCAACAAGTAAAACTTTTTTTTTAGAGAATCCTTAAGAACGTAAAGGAAAATTCTTTAAACACTAAAAAAGGCTGTATTTTGGTCAAATACAGAACAAATCATTAAAAACAAGAGGTATCGGGAAATACAACCTGATAACACATGTATTAGTTTTATAAAACAGATTACATGCCATATATAGGTGAGTTACGATATGTATAATATGTGCTCAGTCACTATAATATTTTAAATCTGAAACAAATGAAAAGTGTTAGGCGTTCACTCAATCTCCTTTTAAACTTGATTATAAGCTTGGTCTTGCGCATTCTCCCCAGTATCCTCAAAGATTCATTCATCTCTTCCTTTACCACCCTTGATATTGCACGGACACACTGAAGGGACTCTGGAATGCCCCTCTCACACGAGGGTAAAGGAAATTTACTTCAATCCCAAATTCAGACTGCTGATACAGATGCTTACTGCCAAGTGTTATAAATTAAATTATTTATTCAAGGAATTTAACATTTATAGCTGTAAACGAGGACAAATCTGGCAGCCAGTAAAGTTGTTCTTTAGCAGTTCCTAATTCAGAAGGGTCTGTGCAAAAGTAAGCAAAAATGCTTACTTGCCAAGAGACACACTGATGAACTATCTGCACTTTGTACAGTATCCAGTACAAATCTCAACAAAGAAACATTTCTGCACCCATGGAATACAGTTGGCTTTCACCTAAGGAATTATGTGTGGGTACTGGGGGTGGGACACCAACGATTAGCAGCAAGAAAGTGTAAAACCAACACATACATTAAAGGAAAACAACTACAATCAGAAGCTTTAAGCTAATCTATCAGTTGCTGACTGGTATGAAAAGAGGACAAAAGTGGAAGTGTAGAGTCACTTATCAGACATCCTTTATGCTTTACCTTCAGAGAGAAGCAAATCGACTCTCAAAAGAAAGAAATACAATATTATTTTTGCAGATTATCCTGTACTTCAAATTAATGGACATAATGAAAAGCTTCTCTGAAGTGCTAAGTGAAAAATACTTTGTGTGTCAGTGGCAAAGGCAGCAACATAAATCATTTGAACACTGGCTTTTTTAGGCAATCCTAACAAAGCCCTTGCCAAATTTGACTTCAGCTGCTGTTATTCACATTTTTGCTAGATCCTAAATGTTCAACAAAAAGTCTTTGTAGATAAATTCCAGGCATAAGCCCAGTCATCCATCCTTCAAAGAAAGGCAAGAATACTTCACCCCAGTCAGAGTCTGGACCTCATATTTGAGAGCATCAGAACATTAACTAACATTTACATAGCACTTTTTGGAAATTTTAACAGCACTCTGGAAAAAAGCCCTCAATCCCTGCAACCTGTGTCAGTAATTGTTAGAGTCATTACAGTGGAAAAACCCAGGAGGAAATTGTTATAAAGCAAAGCAGATAAAAGAAAACTACTTGGAAACAGAATCAGAAAGTGCTGTTTCTTCCTTTCCCCATTACTGAGGATAAGACAACACAAGGCACCATCCACACGCTGCCGTTTTCATTGTGTTTGCTCAGGCACAGCAGTGAATGAGAAGTAAAACTCTACCGGACTTTCAAGCTCAGAGAGCTGCTACCTATAAAATACTCCCTGATACTTAAACAATTTAAAGCCAGGAACGAAAAATTTGCTACATCTACCAGCTGGCATCATCCACTTTGGTATCTTTTTTCCTGAAGTGCAAAGCAGCAATAACAACACTTTGGGAAACACTTGTGCAGACTCCAGGATTTAGTAGGATGAAGTGACTAACACAAAGCCAAACATCAAATGAACGAATAACGTAATTCAGAAATCTTCAACTCTCAATTCAAGACTCAGTGCCTAGGCCTCCTGCCTTTCAAAATACCTCTTACATGAGAGAAGCTGCATCTGAATTCCCAGTAACTGCTCTTTATTCTCTCATCTGTGGACACACACACACCTTCTCTAAACATTTTACCTGAAATGGAACTCAGCTCTCAAGGTAATATGGTAGACAAAGCCTCAAAAATTCTTACTTTATATGCTACCGTTCTCAAGTGGAAAAAAATATACAATAAAAAATTGTACACCCACCACTAAATTTCATCCAAACTTGGCACAACTGCTGCCTGGCCATACTTCTGCTTTTACAGACTGCCAGTGACAAGTAGTCCCTGGAGCTTACAATGGGAAAACCTGCAATGCAAGGCAACCCCTAACTCCTCGCTTACATAATGTATCCCATTCCCATATGGCCTTACATCATAAAAGCATTCAGCCCAGAAAGTTAATCTTAAACAACTTCAGAGACATGGCTATCTTCAGTAGCAACAGATGATCAGGGAGAACAAAGCAAACAGTCCTATCTTGGAAATGAAACATCCTCCTCCTAGCAAAAGATCTGATTTAACATTAAATTACTCCAATTTCCAAACTGCCAGTGGAATTCTTAACCTTTTACTGTACCATTGCCTAGATGAAGGACAATACAAGGGGAGCAAGTAATCTTGAAGACCCAGGTTAGACAAGAACCAGTTCTAGATCAAAACCAAGGAGTGATTCAGTTTAAGCTTTAAAAACTAACTGCCAAATTAATGAAGACAAAAAACTTCATATGACAGGTTAGAGTTACCTTCAAGCTACCATGTTTTTCAGTTTTTAACCTCCTTTCATATGAAAGGTTCCTGGAAGATTTTAACCATCATCAGTGTAGGCAGGCTGACATGCAAATATAATGATCAAATACCATTTTTTCCTTCAAGCATGACTAAGGATACACATCTCATAGCCCACTCTTTCCCCACAAAAAAATCTTTCCCACCTACGTATCTTAATTAAGATTGCACTTTTGTTACACTTCCCTTCTTTATGGATTCCATTTTTACTTCTTCCAAGATTTAAAAGGAATACTAAGAGTAGAGTCGTCTGTTTTAACACTTCTAGTTGTAACTACCCGTCTATTTCCATCAGAACACAGCTTCATTAACTGCAGTGGGTGAAACACAGGCATGACACTTACAGAGGCTGGGACCTCATTTTCAAGAGGAGGTTGGGTACCTGCTTGAGCCATTCCTTCTGTACAAATAAAATAGAATTCTTATTACAGAATTTCAACTAACACACCGGGGATTTTAGATAAATCTTGAGTGTTTAAAGCTTGCTGTTTGGGGTCACAATCACAACGTTGCTAGTTTGCATTCGTGATCCAAGAGAATTAACCATTAAAAGTCAAAGTCAGCCATTAAACCCATTCGAAATTTTATTCCCATCTGATGGGCAAAAGAGAGTCTGTACAGCAGATGGAAAAGGGTGATTCGCCTTACATGCTATTCTGTAATATCTACTGTTTATCTAATGTTTTATTATTGCTGCTGTTGTTATTTACTTCCTTATTTTGCTTGGATTTTTAGTGCAAGTTTATGTAATTTTGCTTAGAGTCACTAAGCCACAGTAATCAAAGCAGTCTTGCCTGCAGTGCTGTGAACAGGACACAAGGACAACTAAGCTAATTAGCATGGAATTTTCTAAGGTCAATTAGCACATCATTAGCCAGGCCATTTACATCTCTGCAATGTGGAGCATTCTCCAGCTTTAGACAGCGGAATGGGACAAAAATGAATTCAATTGCTTAGGGTCAAATAGTACAGTGAGTTGATGAGTAAGAGTTTAAACTCCAGTAGCTTGAGTAGCTCATAATGGGCCATTTTCACACTATGCCCTCGTCCTGCTGACACCATCTTCTGCCAGATGCTTGAAGAGAGAGAGCAAGCCTATCTACCAGGAAATGTTAACATCCGCTTACACTGAGTAAATCTCGTTTGTTTACTTTAACAAAACAAAAAACAAAAGACCAATTAGCGAAAAATGCCTGGCTGTATGTCGACAGTCACATAATTCAATGATAGTAAAAACTAAGAATAATCAGCACCTATAGCCACCATGTCTGGAAGCAAAATTTAAAACAAAAAATAAAAATTAACACACACACACACACATGCACTCCGCCCCCCCAAAACCCAAACAAACACAAACCAACCAAGACACAGTACAGGTTGTCCTAAACTTGCTTCTAAATCAATAAGCAAAACTTTAGAAAGTATATAGTCAGAGCAATGTTTTAAGGGATATGACTAGGGTAATAAATAAGGATCTTTTTTGTGCCCTGGATTTTAGATATGTACTGCACAGTCCATACCCAAAAAGATGTACATTAAGGTGATTTTGGGCATGCAATGTCAAACTAGCCAGTTTCAAAGCCCAGCAGTTCAAGACTGCAGGCCAGCTGCACACACAGATTGTAGAGACACAGTTTCAGTGCAGGACACACTGGCATCTTTACAATGGCATTTGCTCTGCTAGCCCAGACAAGCAAACCAGGCAAAGACTGCTGGGTTCAGCTCCAGGTGAGGAGAGAAGGAAACCTTTAATAACTGGAATTCTTTCTGCTGCCAGCAGAGCTGGCGTTTCTTCCCCTACCTATCCAGCCTTCTCCTTATCTATAATTTGCAGCCACACTCACTCCATGATTGTTTTTAACCTTTATATTAAACTCTCTTTCACATCAAATACCAGCACAGGGTCCTTCAGTTTTTTACCTGCCCATGTAACAATTGAAAGGGCCTATAAAGAAATGGTACAAAGAAAACAACGTTGGATAGTTTCTTCAGCTTTGACCTGTCTTTCACTCCAACCAGCAACCCTCATCTCTTTTTTTCCAGATACTCCAAATAATAAGAAAAATCATCACTGTGTTTTAACTCCACACCTCATCATTACAACTCAACTTGCACACAACCCCCCTATCTTATTTAAAAATTTGGGATAGATCATAATTTACAAAAACACTCCTATTTTTCCCTTCTGACAGCTAATTCAATGAAAAAATATAGTCCATTAATATATATTGCCAGACTCTCCACATGCTAGAGCAATAATGGATTATCTGCTTGGTTTAGAAACAAAAAAAACCCCTCACTACATTGATAAAAAAATAAGATAAAGCTCAGCTTGGAGCAGTGAAAAGTTAGAAAGGGATATTATAATATTTCTGCTGTTAACCTTTAAAAATTCACCCATTTCAAGTTTAAGTGAAGAAAAGCTTTGTTCTTCAGAAGTGGTAAAAATCCTGAGGCTCTTCAGTTTTCTATGAAGCATTACCAGTTTTGCTCCTATACCAGACACAATTCTTATAAAGCTTTGTTGAAGGTTGTCAGCATTTTGTTTCATTTTGGGTTTTTTTTATTAACAGCATTTCATTTTCCTCGTACACTGCAGTTTTGTAAGAATATGTACATCAAATAACTAGGATCATCATGAGAAATGCCTTCTCTCTGCCAAATAAATTATTATGGAGGTACCTGTGAAACACACTACATCCAGAATCCTTGTCTCACCCCTTTATTCTTTCTGCCCCTTCCAGTTCCCCCATCTCCTAAAGAGCAGTGGATATTTGGGACTCATGACCTAGCTTAGGAAACAGCACTGCAACACTTGATTATTTGCTAACACAGGTCACCATTTTTATTGAATTAATGACCAAAATAATTTTAAGTCCACATACTACAAGGTTCTTCCACTACACGTTAGAATCAGGCTTGTTGTCAAGGCCATCTTTTCAATCCTTTCCACTCCCAGTTCACATACTTTGGTGCAATCACAGAAACCCCAGTTCGTTCCCTTCTGTGGGACCAGCAACTCTGCTATTTAGGACTCCATGACAACATAGAGACAATTCATACTACAGGTCAGGCAGAACGTAATAATGTGCTATACACAAAGAATGTGGATTGCGTACTTGCATGAATATTTTTATATAAAATTACATCTTTTACCTGCAGGAATTTTCTTAAAATTCCATCATTGTGCTCCTCAAAAACTCTTACGACAAATTTGACAAACCCCACAGAAAAGCACAGAAGCAAGTGCTTGAAGAGGAAAAGTGACTGTAGTAAGTTTTGACTAAGGATATTAGAAACAATTACATGTCAATCTTGATGTGTTTTGTCCTTCTCTATAAATAGTGTCAATTTAAAAGGTCTTTTCTTTATTCTACCTTGTGAAACAAAGGTGTAAAAAAACTACCATGACCTCAACCAGCTTCTTGAGTAAACAGGAATATTTTTTGTTGATTTTTCTTTTGCCTGACTCAAAATTACCCTAAATCACTTGTGTGTTCTTTCCTCATATCCTAAGAAAGATCTGACCTATCCAGGCTGTTGTACTGCACTATGCTATGATTACACATATACCACAATCCCAGAAAGGTTATAACATTTCTAAAAATGCTGCAAAAGTGTCCAGCAGCAACCTAAAAAATCACAGGATTTACAACAAGATGAGATATGCGTAACAGAAAATACTTTCTTTCAGCAAAGAATCAGCAATGACTCATATAAACACAGACAATCTACCAAAATTCCTTCTCTGGCAAGCTGTTGCTCTAAGGAAGGACTAATGACATCTATGAAAAAGTTTGCAAACGAAAAGAACATGCCACACAGCTCTTAAACTCAGCAAAGAATCCAATTTACCCATATTCAATACTAAGACATTTAAGAATTCAGGATTTTTTTTTTTTTCTCTAAACAATCATATGAAAAGTAATGAGCTGGCACAGAGGTCATGCTATCCACTATTCATTTTCTTTAATCAAGAACAAGATGCTATTAAATTAAATTAAAGCTATAAATTGGTATTTAACTTTGCAACACTCTGCAGCTCTACTCTGTGCTATGGAGTTGGAAATGCATCCAGTTGGAATGCAGGTGGAGAACAATGTAACCTAAGCACAGAAAGCCTGCACTCCCCCTAATTACAGATTCAAATGGTGGCTGTGTATGGAGTCTCTGGAATAATTACAGTCCTTACTGGTACACTCTACGGGATGATATATTGAGTAATTTAGAGGGAAACAAAAATAGGATAAACATTCTAGTAGTAAAGTTATTGCTGTGAAAGGATCTACTTTCTCCATTACAAGAAATTTATAATATTCATCTAGTTTTCAAATGCAAATGTATTAATCAACATTTAAATTAGAATTTCTAGAATAAGATTTGTCTAACAGGCTTTTATTTGCTGAACAAGTACTGGGAGGAACCTGAAAATTAGTGTTACTGCCATGACATGATCCCCATTCCAAACCTGCATCTTCTCCTCTTAGGTCTCATGCTGTAATTGCCCCATTAATTTTCAATCAAATCATAAACTACCTGCGGTGATCTCACCAAGAAGGCTGCCAGCACATGGAGCTGATTAAACAGTTGCTCTGGAAACTTCCTCTCTTACCCAGAAAAGACTTTCAGTTACAGCTCAGTTCTAGCGGGACAGTGAGTGTTGATACTTGATGCACACTTCACTGCCAAAGTCAGTAATAAGAAACGTACCACCACCTTCACATGGGATATACAGCAAATATTTGAGGATAAGCTCATTTTTCAGTTTCATTTTTCAGAATTATTAAGTGAAGGAAAATTGCTCAGTTAAACACAGTGTGTAACTTTCTCTAGCATCAGTGCCTGGGCCTCCTAAGAGCATCCTCCAGAGGATAATGCCCCTGAAATCTCATGAAGAGATGTTTCTGGTGTGCATTGAAAAGCTCAGTAATAGGAAGGAGCTGCTTCCATGACCATATTCTCTGAAACATTTTGAGAAATAAAAACTCACGTCATTTCCACTTAATACTCAGAGGCCAGCACACAAACCAAAAAACATTCACAGTTATCTGGTTGGTTACCCTTAAAAACTGCAATGCAGGTGATGCAAAGAATTCCCACTCTAAGGTCTCTCTGGAGGTTTAAGCGGCTCTTATAAGAAATAAAGATGAGTGATTTGATTAGCTGACATTTCCATTCTGAGAAGACAAAGGCTGTGCCACCTTCATAACTCAGAAAGGAGTAACACTATTCTTCAGTATTATAACACTTATTAAAGCACACTAAAGGAATAAAACATTGTAGCTCACTGACTTTCCTACATGAGAAAAATAATTTGGGGTAACATCATTCACTCATATCATCTAACCTGACTGCAACAGACCCCACCAAAAACCATGCTGAAACAACACAGAGCTTCATGACAACATCAAGCTCAAATTTCAGAGTGGCTGGCACCACTTTATCTTTCTATAAACCTGTCAGATTTCAAAGTCCCTAATATGCCCAGGGCTACAAATTTAAGTGATGTGACCCTTTGTACAAGCAAAAAGAGATCCAAATCACTCAGATGAACCCCTTCAACAAACAAGTAAGATGCCCTCAAGTATATAAAGCAGTAAATGGAGGGATATTCAGGGCTTGAAGGAAAGGCAGTGCACCTTCTAAGGCAGCACAGCAGCTCTCCTTATCTGCCCCTCACCCTTACCAGCACTGTGACCCCCAGAGCAGCTCCCCCCTTCCAACCCTCCTAGTCTCAGACACTTCCTGTCTCCAGTGGCATTTATTTTCAGCCCTCAAGATTCCTTTCTATACGTTCCAGGAACCCTCTAGCCATCCTCTGTCCAGATGGCAGACTACAGATGAAGGGAACAGGGTCTTGGAGAGTCTTTTCTTGGCCTGCTTCTCGGCAGCCTGCTGGAACTCGGAGGCAGGCTGAGTCTTGCACAGACAAGGCTCTGTTGCACTGCAAAAGCCCTTCAATCCCTCTCCACAGTTTTCCTCAATGCCCTCTTTGTCTTCAAACAAATTTGTCTTAAACCTTTTAACGGCCTCTGCTTTCCAGGGGCATACTTTACACAATCTACTCCCTACAAAGCTGCAGAAAGCCAATAAAAGGGCAAAGGAAAGGGGTCTGAACAGACAACCAGAGCCTCAGTTTTTACTACAAAGCAGATGCTACTTTGACAAGCAGATGCAGAAGAAAAAGGTAGGTGATGGGTCCGAGTTCTGTTGATCCCTGTTATCTGCAGGAGATTTTCTGAAACCTGACAGAAACATAAGTTTATTTCTCACTTTCATCAAGGATCATCACCCTACAATGAACAGTTTTCAAACTCTGACTCTCCCAGATCACTAGTCCTTAACTCTGAGACAACAGAACCAGATATTCTGTAATCACAAAGACCAACATAGTGTCTTTCTTACCAACATTATACATTCATGTACAAGCTTCAGAGAATGACTGGCATCCCTTGAGAAACTAAAAATTTTACCAAAATAAATTGGTTTTAAAAAATTTTAATCCTCTTTTTTTCTTTCCAACTGAAGCTTCACTGAACAACAGTTTCATAATTTTTAGATCTATTCACAATTGCTTTGACTCTATTATACCAAAGGCTATGGCATTGCTTGATTTATTATATATATATATATATATATATATATAAAATGAAGCACTATTTCCAAGAGTCAGGAGGGTTTAAGTCTGAAATAAAGCTGGATGCCTCAGAGTAAAATACATTTAGGCATAAACTATTCTAAAATCAAATTCAGTAAGCAAAGCCAGTTCCTCATTTAAAGACTGGAGCTGTCAGGAAGGCTCTAATGTAGCTCTTGGCTAGAAAGATTACTTTAGGAAATGAACTGCAAGAGAAAGAATAAATTGTAGAACTTCAGTAAAACCCAACAGGGAAAGGAGAAGTCACAGACAAACTAGTACAGCACACAAAAAAAATCTCAGTTTAATATAGGACCTTAAAAATCCAGCACCTAAAAGGAAAAGAACAGAACAGTGAACTGGTGGCAGAACATGTCTTTGTCTATTGAAGGTCAATACAAAAATGTATCTTCCTTGGGGCAGGGAGGGAAGCAGCACAGGCTAGAGGCATTGCAGTGCCACCATCACACTGGCAATGGCATTTTTCAATCTAAGTCTTGTTCTTTAACTTTACCACTGATTTTGGAAGCTAGTTGATTATGTCCTTCGATTGCTTTCATCATTTGCATGTCATAATACTGCCTATGAGGTGTTTCTTTAGTCTCATTTTGACCAGAAAAATAAAAAACGCATACCAAAACTATCTTGAAGAAAATTCACCACTTCTTTATAGGATTTTGAAAACAAAATCCTATAAATAAACTGTATGAGTTACCGGCTAGATTTTTATCACATATACTATGTTTTTATTTTTGTTAGCATTTGTACATTATTAGAAAACAATCTTTTTCAGAGACATGCATATAAAACTTACAAGTAATCTCAAACTAGTTCAAATCCTTTTCAGATAACTCCTTTCATTTAAGGGGTGTGATCTATTTGCTTGTTAGGATAATACACTAACTGCATGATAATATCCACAGCTCCTCCCACAAACATTTAGGATTGTCTCATTAAGATTTATCTGCTCTTATGAAATATCCACTGTGTGATTTACAGTCATTTACTGTGTAATAGGTGTAGCTGATGAACTGGTTTTAAGTTCCTGTCTTATCTCTTCCCTTCTTAAGTTCCTCAACAGATTAAAAAAAGTCCAGCTTCATCACAAATTATTTGATTTAATATATACATCCACAATCAATGGTTGGCTACCACCTAATTACACATCACCTAATTACATCAACTTAAAATCTGACCTAGAAATTATGATATTTAAAACTGAAATCAGTTACCAGCCACACACATATCATACCTTATGTGTGACATAAAACACAGGTGAAATGGACCAGGTACTGAGATCATAGAAAATTAAGTCCATCAGCTGTAGAGTCAATACAACATAAGAAGACACAGCAAACCACTCCCATCATGATCCAAGGCTCCCATCCCCGTGCCACTGGGAAGATGGATTTTCTTTATTTAAGTCAGTGGTTAATTAACCAGACACTGGGACAAAAGCTGGACTTGTGAGGGTGGTTCACAGAGTGGAACAGAATCCAGCAAGTGCAGTGTCACATTTGGCCTCTGATCTGAAGCTATGTCATCTGATGACACCCTTGGCATGAGCTTTCATACCAACCTTCCCTAGTTGACTCTCTAGCTAGCATGTGTCTAGAAAACTTTATAGGAGAGTAAGAGTGTGGAATGAAAAAAAAAAAAAATCCTTCTAAAACTCATACAATTATTCATGCTTTAAAGAAAACCTAGAAAAAACATACAGAATTTAAATACTCAGAGAAGGCCAAGGGAGCTAAGTGACTGAGGGAAGCAGAGAAGCCAGTATCTGCCCAGACACCTGGACAGACAGTCATCCACCAAGACACACCCACAGAGCAAAGGAACAAATACAAATGAACACGTTGTGATTAATGGAGATGACAACTGCTTGAGCTGTTAAATTCTACATGTTGTGGCTTTTAAAGTAGGATGAGAAGTGCACATGCCTGGTCCAGCAGCTACAGCTAAGCTAACAGCCCTAGAGGCAAGTAAAGGGACAAATAATTTTGCACTATTTTTGGCAAGATATTAAGAAATAAGAGGTTGCTGCCTTGAAAGTTAAGCATTACTTCCACATCCCTGTTTTCAATTTCGTTTTTTGAGTTAAGATCAGTCTAGCATTTAATGTGCAATGACCATTCTCCTTGCATCTCAGCATCATGGAACTCAGCACAAAAAAACTCCAATAGACTGCAGGAAGAGCAGGAACAAAAGGCTAAAGTTCATATTACTAATCTCTCAGTTTTATGAGCATCTAGGTCTACCTATGTCGTGAAAATAATGCAAGATGATCATACAGAAGATGAGACATGAACCCTATGGACTAGTAAACTTGAAAAA
Source organism: Certhia americana (assembly GCA_018697195.1). Taxonomy (NCBI): domain Eukaryota; kingdom Metazoa; phylum Chordata; class Aves; order Passeriformes; family Certhiidae; genus Certhia; species Certhia americana. Next base: position 16,677,169 of record CM031861.1, on the reverse strand, counting down.
AGGAGATACTGAAGCCACAGGCAATTTTATTATAGCATCTATCTTCCCAGTAATGATATTTTCTACTATCACCCTTCTCTCTTTGTAAGCTGCAGAGGGATTTCTCACACTGATTATAAGCTAAATAAATGGGTACACAGTATTTCTTTCACATTCTATACTGAAAATAGGACTTACACTGAAAATGGACCATAAGGGAATCCAGCTAAATAGTCACCAACTGCCTATGCCATTCTCCAAGGGTTAGGCTACACTTAGACCCTTTAACATATTTATTCTCTGCCTTACATTGCTATTTCAATAGCTTCATACCAAAGTTGGTTTTTTTTTTTTTTTTTTTTTTTTTTTAAATAGAGCAACTATTATCTTCTGGCTAATAAGTGCTAAGAAAATCTTTGTTCTGAGACAACTGTATCCTGTTACCAACAGAGGAATGCCTCTGAACTGTCAGCTTGGGGTGGTCTTGTCAATAAAACATTGGCCTGTGTAATATATAAAAATTTAAGTATTTACCCCTAGTAAATATACCCCTCAATATCCTTGCTTTTATTAACTCAATTCACCCTGGCACTCCCTGTCAAAGTCACCATTTCTTTGGATGGGAAATGAGCAATCCTTTATCCAACTCCATAGACAGCCACACCCATTTAGAACTGACTGCTGTGGAATCACTCAGTGTTACAAAACTATGGATCATGCAAAAGCTTGCATCTACAGTGTTTTTAAGTGATTGATACTGCTATGGTTTTCAGAAAAGAAAGGTATTTTCTGCTATTGCTGATAAAGAGAATGGGTGGAGTACTTAGAACCCTTGGAAACCTGACAAACTACACTGGCAGAAGCAGCGGTAGAGAATGGCAAGAATTCCTGCCCATACAACGTGTCAGCTAACATCTGGGGGGGAAAAAAGTCTCCATGATTTCAAGCTCATTCCACCACCCTACTCATATTACTTCTTTTTTTTGCAAGTCAAATGTCTGTTCTAAGGTTGTGGCTCAGAAATCTAACCTAACATTATATTACAGAGAAGGACTCTTCAAACTGCCAAAACAGTCCTCACATCTTCCTTACCAGCAGCTATATCTACTCGGCTAGTGTCAAACCGATGTTTGAATATAATAAATAAAAAGGATACCTGGGAGGGAAAGTGGAACCCAGAGAAAAATAAATGTTAGACAGTTTTTAGTGTGTCAGGGCTGTGACAACATCTGAGGAAAACTGAAGCTTAAAAATTTGGCTCTGCCACAGATCCAGCAAGATGCAGAAGCACTATAGACTGGCTCAGGCACCAGTCTACACAAAGTCTAGAAATCAGGTGCACTCAGTCTGTCCAGAGAGGCTCTTAATTCATTGTAATTTGGCATAAAGCACACCTGCCTTTTAGCACATTTGCCATATGCTATTTTCTGTGCCTAAAACTGGAGAGGGCCATCAGATGGGGCTGTAGTAATGTTAGAAAGAGAGAAAACGGATTCCTGATATGCTGTCTCTGTAACAAGTTTTTACCAGTCCTACTTCCTAACCTAGGGAGACACCTGAAACACAGATTAAAAAAATCATAGCAAATTTTTCATCTCTTGCAAATACAACCTGCAAAGCAAGAAAGAAACAACATGATTTAAATTTAAAAAAAAAAAAAAAATGTTTCACAACTTCAGCTGCAACTCAAGTCAAGCACAGAGTGACAAGATTGATTCTGAAGAAAGTAATAGATAAGTCTCTTGCTCTAAACACATTGAGGGCAACATATGAGTTTACTGAAGAAAAGTAAGAGGGAAATAGCACTTGTAATGAGTTCAGTAAACTTTTCCTATCCTCAAGTTTTGTTTCATGGAAAAATATGAGGCAAAAATAGATTACTAACATTTGTTACCATCAAACATCAAGAAAGGCTAGCTTGGAGTAGAAAAGCCCCACAGGAAAGACACTTGGGATTTTAGTTTTCTCCCTGTCTGCTGCTACCCCCTCCATTCAGTTCTCTTTTCCCTTCTTCAGCTAAACTCCTTCCCAGCTTCTGTATGCACAGTACCAGCTCATGTCCACACATGTCTGTGCTAGTTAATGTATAAAATTGCCTTACCAGCAGCAGCGCAGCGAGCAGATGATGAATTCCATTCCAACAAAATCAACAGCAGGGGATTTCCGACAAGATGGCAATAGAGTAAAACACAGTTCAGATACTCAAAGAAACATGGGAAGCCCAAGATAACTGGTTACTGAAACATAGCCTGAAATACCAGTAGCACTTCTCCAGAATTCAGCAAGATGCAATTTCTGGCAGGCAAAGTGAAAAACAGAAAAAGCTGCTTCTCTAGAGAACAGGCTTACATAGCTCATTCTTGAAAAGACTGCTGCACAAAAGAAAGAAATAAGCTTTCTGCCTTTCTTTAACCCATCAGAATAACTGTTATCAATAGTTTCCTCCTCTTCTTTTAGGGTAGGACTGTTTAAAATAAAAAAAGGCCTCCTCCCAACAAATGAAGAGTTAGCAACTATTTTGATAATGCTTTTCTCTATCTAGTTCTGCCTACCTTTCAAGTCAGTTTGGAAGCAAAGAAACAGTAATACCAAAACAATAAATAAGTAATGAGAACTATTTTTTCCAATCCTTCCTTTTCTCTTTGACAACATTAATTCCAGTGACTCAGACAGATTATAGTCCAAAATATCTGTTGAGTCTCTTACTTTTTCTAAAACTTAACTGTCTTTCTTGAAAACTATTAAAACAGTTGGTTTATACCTATTTTGTAAGATTTCATAAACTGCATTCATCTTTCTGCTTATTAGACAAGAGCGAAAAAATCCCAGCCACAGAGCCTTAAAGCTCCACCTTGTGGAAGATGCCTAGAATATTCCAGTAGGCTTCAAGGGGAAAAGGACTTCAAACCAAGCTTACAGTTAATGTGACATGCTTGTCATTGACATTTTTCATCAATCACACAGTAAGATAACCTTTTAAATGGATTCTGCACCAGCAGAAAAACAAGCAGTAGGGCACTACCAATAAAACGAAAACAAATGGCTGCAACTTGAGTCCTGTGTCCAGTTCTGGGGCTCTCACTGCAAGAAAGACACTGAGGTGCTGGAGTGTGTCCAGAGAAGGCAGCAGAGCTGGGGAAGGTTCTGAAGCACAAATCTGATGAAAGCAGTGCAGGGAGCTGGGATGGTTTAGCCTGCAGAAAAGGAGGCTCAGAGGTGACCTTATTGCTCTCTACAAGGATCTGAAAGGAGGTTGTGGTGAGGTGGGGGTTGGCCTCTTTTCCCAGGAAACAACTGATAGGACAAGAACAGCCTCAAGCTGTGTCAGGAGAGGTTCATGTTGCATATCAGGAAGAAATTCATCACTGAAGGGGTGGTTAAGCATTGGAACAGGGTTGCCCAGGCAAGTGGTAGAAGTAGTGAAATCACCACATCCCTAGGGCTGGTTCGAGAAATGACTGGACATAGTGCTATGGTTTAGTTGTTATGGTGGTGTTTCATCGAAGGTTGGACTCAATGATCTTGGACTCTTCCAACCTGAATGATTCTGTGAAAAGCTATAATCATCCTGCACTGAACCAGCTAATAGCACCAGCAACAGTCCAAAACACATCTTATTATCACCTTGTTTGCTAATTTCTGTGCATTGGACTTACTCTCTTTGCAAGTAGGAAAACAGAGAATCACAGATAGGTTCACCTGGACAAGGAGCTGACAACCAAAGAACAGACGAAACCTGGCAGCAGGAATGGCTAAGTGGCTAACAGAACTCACCTTGCATCGACTGTAATTTACACAGGTGTTCCAAAATCTATTCACAGTTCCCCTCCTGACACTTATTACACACTCACTCAGCTGAAAGCTTTGTGCTGAGACCAGCTCGGCACGTCCACATCCTGCTGCTTGAGCTTGTGCAGCCCCGGGACGTTAAAGCACACTGAACCGGTACTGCCCTCTGCTGCACGGGAAAACTTTTAGTCGATATATGTACCTTGGTTCTCCTTCTTCCTGCAAGCCTTTACAATATCCAGGGTTCTGTTTTATCGTGGGTTTTCCCCTGCAGCTTCTTCCCCAGGAGGGCTATAAAGATGTCCGAGAGGTTTCTAAGTTTGCATACTGTAATACCAGCACACACAGGCTCCAGAAATCAGAGCTGCTAGAATTAAGCACTGCAGACGCAGCTCATGTCTTTAGCAATGTAAGTGCAAACAGATAAAAACATTAAAAAGAACAGAAACGAGGCTTTCAAAAACAGATCTATAAAAATTGAAATTTTTCCTTTGTCATCTGCAGTACAGCAATCATACAGTTGTGTCATGAGATGTTCTTTTGTGTAGAAAACCCAAGATACTTAAAAGAACATACATCCATATCCATTTAATACTTGGAATTCGTAAAATTGCCATAATTAGCAACTAATTACTAACAGTAATCACATTATTTTCTCTGATATGAACTTTGCAATGTTTCTGGTTTTGATCAGTTGCTCCACTTTGAGATTTAGACATTCAGAACAATCTGAAAGTCTGAATACCTGAAGGACCGAAATACTGTTCCAAATCCGGAGGTGCAATGCTTTTAGCAACAAAATAACATCTGGAACTACACCTTTACTTGAAACACCAAGGAGCACGAAGTTTGAACTGCTTGACTGCGGGGTCCCTGACCATATAGAGAAAATTTAAACATGCCACTCAAACCAGAGGGACGCGCCTCCCTGAAGCTGAGCAGAGAGCTCCTCCTGGAGCTGCAGAGGGAGCCCGCTGCCCGCAGGTCCCCAGCTCCGGATAGGCGGGGACCGTCCTGCCACTCACCGCAGGCTCGCTTTCATTTCTCAGCAATGATCATATCGGAAAAAAACAACGAGCGATTACTCAGCAGCCAAGGAGGAGAGGGTCTGACGTGTTGCTGTATGGTACCCTTTGAACTGGTATGTTAAAAGAGGTGCTTGTTTTAAATTACACTCAATATTTTATTCTTCCTGTTCTCTAAGCTATACAGACTCCAACTCTGAATAACCATTCATTTCACACTTCAGTAGAGGACAACCTTGGTTGTTCAGTTAACATCCTGGTTGCCCCCTTTACTTAAAAAAACCCAAACCCAAACCAAAAGTACCCCTCAGCCTTTTACTACAAGGAAAATACTTGCAACCTCCATGAAGTCCTTATAATTTTCACTGCTGATGGCTGTTACAAAAAAAAAAGAGTTCAGATACAGCAGAACAAAACATTAATTTTATTAATGGACTTTAAAACCAACAGAAGAGATTAAATATACCCCATCTTTTGGATGAAACTATCAAGTCTTTATTTAAAAAAGAAAAAAACCCTTACTTATACAATTTTTCTTCCAAAATGCAGAAGTGTATTTAGATTTTATATAGTTCATGGAACAGGAACAAAATCATTGGTAATAAAAATACTGCGTATAGATGGGATGCCAAAAGCCCACTTTTGTACTAACAATGATAAAGACTTTTAAAAAATGACATTCCACAGCAAATGTACCAATAGTACCTGTCATCTCTGGCATGTGAAAGCTTCTTGCTTAAATTTAGCTTTGATTATTATTCTTAATGAAATTAGAGCTAAAAAGGTCTAAAAATGACACTTGATACATAGAAGTTTCAAAGCCACTGTCCTCACTCTGTACTCCATACGAGCCCACTGAAAAAGAAACTCATGCTGAACTATCTTTTTTACCCAATAATCTCCTTTTGCCCCCCTATCCTGCTTCAGCTACGCTTGTGCACACATATTGGATGCAGTGGTTTGGATTAGTTTACTCAGAGCGCTAATCACTGCATTCAAGAGGAGACAGACCCAGTTCAACTTATGTAACCTCATTACCAGATGACTGAAGGAACACAGTGAAACTGAGAAAAGCACCACCTTTTGTAAATTGGTCACAATTTTGGGTTTTTTCAAGAAAGATGATATATACAACTTAAAAAAAGAGATGCAGCCAAATCGTTCCTGTAACAACAGAAGCAGTAACACATCTAGTCTAGTCCCAGTCAGTCTTGTTGAGATAAAACTGTATCATGTTTCTAGCAATTTCTTCCTTAGAAATCAAGAGCATTACAGCTAGATTATCTCTTGGAAAGCCCCAAGTGCTGCCACATGCTTTGTCACTACAGCACTCTCTATCTTTCTGCTTGGCAGCCTCACCGTGCATTATCACTCTCTCACTCAGCTGCCCTACACTCAGTTGTTTGGTGGGGAGTTACTGTGCCTGCTGAACCACTTAGACTGCAAGCATACAAAGAGCCTCCATAGCATCAAAGGGCCCGCAGGAACTGACCATTTTTTATTTTTCTTTGGATCCACAACTTCAATTAGATCTATTAGCCTACAGAATAAAAAGTCATTAAATTCCAAAGATCGCTTCAATAAACCACAGGAGAGACCTGTCTGTCCATGGAAACACACGTCTCCATCATTAATAATTAAAACAGCAAAACTTCATATATGTAAGGTTTGACTTAGGCTGCCCAGCTCTACTGAGAACTACATGCAAAAGGTATAATTACATGAAGGGTGTTCCAGGCAGGGTACAAGAACAGGGCAGAAAGCTCAGGACCATGAGAAATTCGTGCCTGTTTCATCTTACAATAATCAAATGAGACAAGTTTATTCATCTCCACCTTTCACAGAAATTACAACCCACGGAGACTGAGGACACAGAACAAAATGCATCAATTTGCTATAATAATGCACTCTGACAGCAATACACATAGCGTGACCTTTAATCCATGTAGGCCTCTTCTGCACATTTAAAAGGGAAGTTAGAAGCATGGACTGCAATGACAGATTACATGAGCGTCATTGACAAGTCTTTCTATGTGGTACATTATTTTCATCTATTTAATAACCAAAGACATCAAATAATTCTGTTGCTGCTGCTATCCTGACTGAGATTTCATGCAAAGTGAAGTCATGCTTATGGTACCCACAGCTCTCAACTCTAATAAAGGAGGAAATTCCAACAAAGGAGGTTATTTAGCAGTTATAAAACATGAATCCTTATTTGTAGTACTGTGACAAAACTTGAACACTACAATTTAAAATAACCAATCAGAGAAAACTTCCTAAATAAAAAGATCTGGACAAAATACTCATTTCATTGGATACTAATATCCATGCAATACACAAATTATAATAAAAGTAATGGAAAGTTTATTTACTGATATATGAATGTACAGGTAGAAAACATTTTTCTCCTTAATTAGCATGCTCCCTCTGACCTTTGAGATCTTTTTTTATGAAGCCTGAGAAGACCAACATATTCTGGAAAGTTGTCCTTGCCCAATGCTAGAGGAGATTTGTAACACAGGCAGTTAAACAGGCAGGCTAGTCCATGGTTTGTCCTTTCACATCTACACAGGTAAAATAACTGAAGGCAGATGAAGAAGAACTGACAGCACACTCAGTTTCCTCTGAAAGAACAGGAAACCCATATTTTGGTTTTCTGAGTAAAACTGTTCAGAAAGACGTCAACACACAAAAAAAGGTAAACATATGTGGTCTGCAATGATATGGAAAACTTGATATTCTGCCTTGTTATGCACTTGGAAAATTTAGGTATTCTTCTGAATGAACACTTGCATTTATTTATTTATTTCCTGCATTATCTACAGCATTGCACGTAGGGAAGCAGCTGGACTCTGGAAATTGAGTTTCTCTCTGTTGCTTTTCATCCTAACGTTACATAATGGACCAGCTTTTATAGTGTGACTACCACCTTTGTCTTCAGCGTCTCCTTTACAGAGTTCTGTTTTTTCTACAGTAACTTACACCACAAGATCAGTATCTCTTCATAAAATCTATTGTGTCTAGCTAACTGGCAATGTCAGCATTATATCCTTAACAGAAATGACCTAATCCATCTCCTTTTCTGCACTGAAAGTAAAGGACTCCTCAATTTTCTTCAAATATGTGACTTTAAACATACTGCAGTTATCAAAGGCAAACACACACCCTTTGGGTTGCTGGGAAACAGGACTTTTCTAGTTTGCCTGGTTTAATACAGGATATACACACCTGTAGACAGCACAATGACAGGAAAATCAAGTTGATTTTCCCAAAGAACTATTTTCTCTGATAAAAAATTCCCAGCTGCAGCAAGCTGTTTTCACCTATGGTTCCCTCCACCCCCCATGACTACAGTATATTTGATTCTGTAAGTTATTTAACTGGAGTAGTCATTATGATCACTCAAAAAAAAAAAAAAAAAAAAAAAAACCAAACCAAACCAAACAAACAAACAAAAAAAAAAAAAAAAAACCAAAACAAAAACACACTATCAGCCATCAAGGTTGAACTAATTAAATCTGGCATGTGTTACTTTTTCTGAAACACTCTCACTGACCAGCTGACCAGCACAGTAATACTTCTCATCCACAGACATGGAAAAAACAAGTTCCAAAACGTGCACTTTCTGAAGCACTTCTCCTGCTATGTAGCGGGTACAAAACCATACCCCCATAAAAGCAGAAGAGAAATGAGAAATAGGCCTCACTTCTCCTTACACCTTAAATCAATGTCTCATATAATGGCCTCAAAATCACCCTTCAACTCTACAATAAAATTCATCAAGGTCCCAAACCTTAAAAGAAGAAATCATGCAAGCAAACTTACAAGTTGAAAAAGAAATGAACATTGTACATTGAATAAATAGAAAAAACACTCACTAAAGCCACTGTAAAGACATTGCAAAACAAAATATTGAATAGATAAGTGTGATTAACATTTCAATAGTCATCACCAAAAAGACAATAAATAAAATACATTCAGTAACATTTCACCAATTTGCTTTATAAATCCATAGTGCAGGAGCCAAATCTAGAAATTAGATAGAAGCAGTTCAGATGTTTCAGAAAGGAATTTAAGAAACTCTCTTCCCTCCAGCACACCACATACTTTCCAAATATAATGAATCACTAGCCCAATTAGAATTTCTCTCTTTCTTGCTTAGAGACCTGTAAGAGGGATATCACAATGTTAAAGGTCTGCCATTACACTTTTCTTTCTCCCAGCTTACACAGATCCTTTAATTACATGCTAAGTAATTAGTTTACTGTGGAAATTTTTCCCAAAGGGGTGAATTGTATTTTAAGGACATACTCTAGCACCAACACATTTTGTGGGAAAGCAATTGACTTAAAATACAGAGACAAATAGCATACTCAGTGATTATTACTGCTGCTCTGACTTCCAGGTTAATAAGAGTTTAACCACTCTGCACACAGCACAAAGAGGAGGTGTATTAGTTCACATCTCAGGAGACTTAGCCCAGCCTAACATAACTTTTATCAGTTGTGCAACACAGCTGCAATTCAGACAGCCCCTTCACACAGCCACAAAAACTAATGCAGGAAGTCCTCCACTTCCTCTCATTATCATTACACTTCCAGAATTATACTTGCAATGGAAGCAGCAGCATCCTTAGTATGAGTGTGCATCTTCTCGATTTGCTAGAGACTACACAACGTTCATTTGGAAATCTTAGAGACCCAAAGCACAACATCCTCCATCTTCTCACGTGTGCCTGGGACACACAATATTCACCTCCCAAGGTCATTGAGAGGAATACCATTTATAACTTGCTAAGCTTAAGAAGCTACACAGTTCTGCATAGCTGTCAGTTTAGGGCAGGTGCTTAAACCCAGGGCAGCAGTGAAGGCAGAGTTTCCCCATCATAGAGGTCTTGGTTCTCTTACAGAAATCTCACAACCTAATGAGAAACACCTCATACATCAGGTGCTATTTTTACTTGACAGCAGAAACATGGTTTTAAAGTAAAAAAAATGAAGGGCAATTATTCTATTGTTCAGGAAGAGATCCTTAGTATTAGTGGTGGCCTTCCTCTTAAAGAAACTCCTTAGTTTGAAATCACTACTTTAGATAATAGAATCATGCATATTATTTCCTTCTCAGGGACTGCAAAAACTGTTTGTAAAGATGCAGTAGTCCACAGCAGCAGGAAATCACCCTTGAAAATGCTCAGTCATGAATAATACATTTAAAACATGTATTACCTAACAGGCAAATGCATTACAGATTTAAAAGCCAATAAGTGAAATTGGAAGGGATTTTCTGAAATGAAAATCAGGGCACTGTGCCTTCTGGTGATGACTAAACACAAGTGACAAACTAGTTTTAAATATGAAGTTTGCTGTTATAGACCTCTTCACAGACATGGCATGTCCCAGACTTCTATGGAAAAATTATTAATGAAAAATGTGTTCATAGTTATCACATTACCACAGTAAAGAAACAATAAGAAACTCAAAGCCTGAGCAACAGCGTAGATGGAAATCTAAGCTGAAGCCACAGGACCCAAGAGTGTCACATTTCCTTCCCTCTGACTCAGGCCTGGATATTCTAGGCAAAAGAAATCCATCCAACCCAGGATGGTAAAGCATGCCTCTCTGACAAACCTGCTGCATCACTTGTTTTCAGAGGGTTGCTTGAACATGTGGTGTAAGGAGGAGATCTATCTACCCTAAAAAGTAAAGCTCAAAACACTGTTTAGGGCTCTCTATTGTAAACGCTGCCAGAACTCATTCAATGTATTGTAATGCCAGATGTATCTTAAATTCCTGGTAGTGTTTCACAGATAACTTAGAAACAAAATACAACAGTAGCTCTGTTGCCAATTCTTGCTTACTTTTTAAAAATGTATAAACAAGCCAATCTGAAGTGAAATCATTGTGTTTCAAAACACTGTTCTCACTACCACTATCACTTATTTCATGGGCTACCACAGCAGTTATTTCTTATTATCCAGTCAGTCAAAATATAAGCATTTTTGACAGTGTGGCTTAGTAAAAATATTACTTTTTTTTTCCTATTTCAGGGAAAATATTCCATTTACAAAGTATAATTTTTCAGAAACCCACATAAAAAACACCTGAATGCTACAGAAATTTCAAGCCTATTTCTTCGAATGGTTTGCTGGTAATTTTTCCATTTAGCTGGAACCAAGAGTGATTGAATTATTCACTAGTATGCACAATACTCTTTTGCTAATTAGGCTATTACACAAGCAAAAATTTTCCTGTTAGACCGAAAAGTATGAAATGTACACAGAATACCCATTTTTAAACATTTTCTATGTGATTTGCAAGATCCTTCCTAGCAGCTAGTTGTTTTTCTGACTCCTGCTCTTTCTTCAGGCCTACAGCAGTGCTGCTGCAGCAGTAAATGTATATTATCAGCCATCCCTGAGGTGCTGTGCTAGCAATCACCACAGAACCTACACCCACAAAGTTTCTCCAAAATCAACAAGTGAGAGCAAAGCTCATAGAGATAACTATATCCATACTGACCAATGGAAAACAAACTGCAATCTATGTACCCCAGTCTTACACTAGGGAGAGAAGACATGCTGAAATTCAACCACTACCTGGAGTTACTGGTGGCAAGCCATTCCCTGGTATTCAAGGTGTGCTGCATTTTCTGGTACCAGGGTCTGTGTGGATAAAAGTCATCCCAAGGAAAGAACTAAAAAAATGCCTCATTTGTCCCTTAGCCTATCCCCATATTTATCATATTTCCCAATCCTTTAGTCCTACCAACGGCTTTACAAGACGCACACTAAGTATCTCAAGGGTATCTGTGAGTCTTTAAAATATCAGCACTTCTCAGTAACTTTCCAAAAGTTACCATATTAGAAATGAGAAGACAAAAGGAATCTGGGGAGATGTGTCTGAAGTCACCTGGCATGCTAATGGCCAAATTCAAAATAAAAATCCAGTCTGCTGGAGCCCTAAACAAGCTCTCTGTAGAGACATCAAGAAAATCTGAAATCCAGTTAGTCACATCAAGAGCAGCTCCACTTGCTAAGCAAATAATTTTATTCCATGTTCACCAGCACTTCTTAGTAAATTCTCCTAGCAAATATTTATAACTATATGGATGCAGCACAATTCTCTCCCTTGTCCCCTCTGGAAATATAAGGAGACTTCATTTTGAAGAGCAAGTTTAGAGGTACTTTATCATCCTCACCAGAAATGGTTCTTCAAGGACTCAGAGAGGGTGGAGAGCTAGATAACTTTTCACATTCATGTCTCTGAGATAGGCCTATAGCACACGCTCATCACAACCAAATGTAAACTTTGGAAGCTTTGGTGGAGCATAGATGTTCCTCCAAGCAACTGGGCAAGAAATAGATTGATTCATCATCAAGAAGAAACCCTAAACAGAAGCTAAAATTCACTAGTTAACAGAATCACAGCACCACCATTACAAACTCTGCTGAAGGACACTGGCTAATGAAGAAACAGCAATTCTCAACACAATACATAGTGTATTTTCAGGTTTCTCTGTCGAGCTTGACCAAGCAGGCTAAGGGATGCTGAGAACAGTGTGAAAAGCTGCATGGCTTTTTAAAACAGGGATTGTTGTCCTTTTTAACTGGCTAATGTAATCCTTTCCCTCCAATTTTAGTTAGCAAGAAGGTGATATTTAAATAAGCAGCTCCAGGCAGTTCATTTCTCTTAGAATTATCACCCAGCATTGATTTGTTTTTAGTGATTGCCTTTGGTCATTCTAGAACAACAGACATCATGAAATATACACTGATGAAAAAAAGGAAGAGTTTTTCAGACAGCTATGTACACACTTATCGGGTACTGCAAGTAATTTGTCCTCTTGTTTATATCTGAAAGCAATGTTAAGCTGAGGGAAGAACATTTCAGAGTGAATGGAGGCCTAGCATAATCACAGCCAACAGTAGCATGAAAGCTGCACCATTAAACCACGTTTATAGGGAAGTGAAGAAACTGTCCAATAGTCTTGTCAAGGTTTGTAAAACATTATCAGTAGGAATTTGAGAGCTGCAGGTTTGAATTACAAGCATTGGAAAACCAATGCAACAAATGTTACAATGTACTGTGATTTTGGAGTTTTTTCATTTTCAGTGTCAAAATAAAGCAGAAGTAACTATCATGCACTCACCTGCATAGAAAAATGCTCTGGTGCAACACAAAGTTTTTGAATAAGTTCATGTGAATCTGAAACTTGGCTCAAACTCTGTTAGGACAACAAAAGACACTCATCCAACAGCTGCTGGCAGTTTTCATCACAAGGAAATACTTCCAGTTTGCAGTTATGTTCTTTCACAGCTGCACAAACCCCATGAACCCATACAGCAGGCCACAGTACGAACCTGTAAGGCCACAGATATTTGAGTTTCACCTCTCCCACTGCACTCCTGAACTGGGAACATGCAGATGGGTTGGTGCCTGCACACTGGGTGCTTCCCTGCTTCACAAAGCTTTGGATGGCTGTTGAGATAGCACTGGCCTTAAACATCCATTGGCCGCAAGTGAGACAATCTGGTTTGTGCTTTGTTATTCTAATCTATGGATTTGCATAGCATTCTTAAAATATTTTGCTGGAAATAGGCTACTTGGAGTTAGTTTGCTAAACAGCACTGTCCTCCCAGTCCTTAAACACTTGGTGGAACTCATACTCCAGCTTTTATACTTCCATCACTTGTGAGGAATAATTTCTTATCAACCATCAGGAAGCACTGAATTACCAGCCTGCATTCCACAGTGTAGAGACCACATTGTAGAATTAGGTGAAGTAGTTTTCCATGTTTTTCCTAAAATTATTTCATCCCACAAACATGAACTATACCATCTCCAGATTCGAAAACAACATGTGACGCTAATCACAGACTTTCCCTACTAGAAAGCTACAAAGCATCATTATCACATCCTTCAATTAAGGACAGGGTGTTCTACTTCCCTAACAGTGTTAGATTTTCCCGATAAATAACTACAAAGCATCATTACTGCATCCTTTAGTTAAGGTTACAGAGGTTTGCTTCCTTAGTGGTGACTAACCAAACAGTACACAAGCTACAGGAAAAGAGCACCGTTCCTCTCTCCTGCTACCTGCAGATTTGATTAATGGCAAGAAGCTGTTATTGTAATCAGTGCTACAGACAGCAAACTGCAAGACAAGCCCAGATGAGTAGTGCCTGGTCTTGCAAGAACAAGCACATTTCTTCTGCAGGCAGTCTTAATATATAAAATACACAGATCCTAGTTCAGAATTTGAGAGTGCAAGTTTCTGCAAGAGTGCTACAAGGCTTATTCACTTTAATTTTCTCAGGAGGCAATATTGACCACCACAACTATAAATATATATAAGAAAACACTCTGAAAGTACAACCAAGAGTCCCAGATGCTCCTGAGCAATAGCACTGCTATTTGCAACACCACAAGCATTGTCACCATCCTTGAAAGCAGAAAGCCAGTATTTTGCTGAGAACCAGAAGCTGTGACCTCAGAAAAATTACTCTCTTTGGGTGATGCCTGAGCTCTGTTCAGATGGGACACTGAGCTTCTCTGAGCAGCAAGTTACCCAAAAAAGAAAAGATACTGTCCTTAAGAAGAAGATCCCACTAATGTTTGTCCAATGGAAGAATTCAACTTCTCCTTAGCAAAACGGTTGTGTAGTTTTTGGAAGTACCTAAAAACAGTTCTAATTGATGATGCACTGCATTTTAAAGTCAGCTTCAGTTCCAATTAAATCACAAGTGGCATGGCTGAGAGCACAGTATTTTCTGCTCTGCTGGGGTGGCCAGGGTCCAGGCCATCTGCGTGGAATGCAAGGCAGGACATTCCACCCTTCCGCCAGCATGTCCAGCGGTGCCAGCCGCTCCTGCAACCCGCCAAGGGGACAGGGAGGGATCCTCTTTTGTTTTCCTTATTTGTTTATTTGCTTTACTCTGGCAGCAGGCAAAGGGCTCTTCTCTTGCCAAGTTCATTACTATTGTAAAATGTTCCCAATTACACTGAGTAAAGCACTACAGTGAGGAGGGGAAAAAAAACAACTTTAAAGTTTACAATTAAACTACAGAACTTTTTAAAGCTTGATTTTAGGAAACAGGTGGGAGCTGGATTTAGCATATCTCTTCCAGTGCTCAAATCCACACACATCACTAATTCAAAATATTTCTTTCAAATTTTTCAATGAAGTTTTTTGTTAAATTAAAGAAGCATGCAAGTTCTATCAGCCTCTCCATTTACTGGTCTTCTATAACCCCCTTCCAAACAACTTCCAAAACTTCAAAGTTTTATGTTTAGATCTGGGACTACTCAGCCATAGGTGACATCATAACTACTATTTTCCAAAATTGCTTTGTTATCATCAACATGAAAAGGCACACTGTATCTTTTTGGCCCCCATTAACTTTCTCCCTCATCCCACAAAGTTCTTGTTCCCCACTCACTGGGTACAGACACAAATTGTTGGTGGAGCATCTCAGAGTCTCCTAAAGATGACAGACTAATCAAGCAGCAATATTCCACTAGTGGCAAACAGATTCAGGAAAATCACATCATCCTTTTTCTCAGTGGCACCACAGCCTAACTCAGCTTTTTTTGTATGACTCTACTCTGAGGGATTGAAAAGTTCTACCTAAAAGCTTAAAAGACAAGATTACAACCTCCAGTTTTATCACTCTGGATATCAAGTTAACTCTCACAGCCACAGAGTATACACACAGAACAAGCTTTCTCATGTACAGCTCAGCTGTTCTGTGTCTACGCTTCAATTCAAACATTATATGTTTGCCTTTGAAGAGATTTCATTTACTGACTTGTCTAATTTTCAGTCCCAAAATTTATCTATCAATCATTCTCCCACTTCTCAAATCAGTCAGTACTATATCAGCCAGGTCTAGGACCTTCCTCTCCAAGAAACAAGAGCCATTCCCGTGTAGTAACTAGCTCTCCAAGCACAGCAAGACACAGTACAGAACTACACTCTGACATGCAGGAGCAAGGCTGTCCCCTCCACGATAAAGATAATCAAACAAAATACAGCATTTGCTTAAAAGGCAATATTTGCCAGTCCCTTCTGCACAGCTGAAGAGCAAATCACTTGCTTCATACATTAAAAACTGGTAGAAGATATGAGCACAGCAATAACTATAATATACTACGAGAGTGCTGAACATCCCACAAAACTCCTGTGTTTCTTCAAATACATGGAAGTTCCAGCAGTAAAGAATTAAATCCAAAAACCTTCCATTGTTCTTTCACTATAAAAAGAATTCACAGGTACACTTTAATACAAAAGGAAGCAGTAAGATCAGCTTAATCAATACCCTCTTAGGAAAAAGCATGAGAGAAGGGAAATAGGAATAGCATTATAAGCAAACACACGTCCACCACTTCCTCCAGTTAAACAAAAGGCACCAAACCTAACCAGGCTGCTGCAGGCCCTCCTGTGCCCAGCTCATACCTGCCATGCAGCTCCTGCCCACAAAACACGCCAGACGTGAGCATTTCAAAGATTGAACGTTACCCTTTCGTGAGATGTCCCCACATTTCTTAGCAGGAAAGGAACAAGAAAATGGACTGCTGTCTAAATCTGTTTACCTAAAATAAGCCATCCTTACTTCAACACTCCCTCCCTACCCCGAGGGATTTAAGAAGCATGCACTGCCGTGATCTGACAAGATCCAATAAACCGGACAGCCTCCCTCTCGCCTGCACAAGGACACAGCTGCTCTGATGCCTCATCTAGCCCTTGTGTGTCCAAATGTCTCCTGTACCAGCTCAGCCAGATCTTTATTTCAGTAGCAAGTGTTACACATTCCTCTAATCAGGGCTGCAGTTAGACTCACAGGCAGATAACCAAATCCTGAAGGCTTCTTCTCACACAAAAAGATCAATAAAGCTTGCGCACTGTCCCTCCCCAGCTCCTCTCTCACAGTGGCTCCGCTAAAACTTGATACACTTCCCAAGCAAAACTGTCACCAGCTAATCTCTAAAAGCCACCAGCACTCTTCCCCTCCCCCCAAATGGATCCATCCACAGAACAAAACCAGCTGCTCCTGATAAACATACACGGCTGCATTTCACAATACACTGGAGACCTCTAAAGCACTGTGCCTGAGCACAGCATGCTTGGTCCTGTAACAAGTGTATTAAGACACTGCCCCTTGCATCCTGGAAGCACAAATATTATTGGGAAAATGTACACAAAATCAGAAATTTTAAGCATGAACTGAGTCACAAGGAATGTACTCTGAACAGCAGCTAGGTAAATTCAGGGTGTACAGAATTAGTCATCTTCAGTGAGTCACACAAAACGGTACAATTTGCAAAGAAAGCAAATTAAGAGCATGCTGTTGTAATTGATTTTAGTCAAGAACTTCATGTCATTTCATAGTAAATGCATATTTTTTTGTAAGTTGCACGCTAGATTTTTACATAGCAAAACATCTGACTGAGCATGTGGCAAGAGACAGTATGTGATGCACATTCTACTTCCTAACCTCCCTCTAGTGCCCTGGCCTCATGAGCTTGCAATCCATGGCACTAAGAGAGGGAGCATATTTATCATTATTCTCCTATAATCACATATTCAATAAACAGGATTTCAGACCTAACAGCTGCACCCAGCAATGGGCAATGTGTTATATCTAACTTAGTCCTTTACCAAAAGATTACATGTGACTATCCACAAAGGGAATCCATATCTCGGTCCCCAGGATACATAGCATCCCAGAGTATCAAGTGTTATGTCAGCAGGAAAAAAAAAAAAAAAGCAAAAGACAGGCATAACTTGGAGTTGAGTTTTTTGCTGACTGTTACCATAGAGGGTGACAGAACACAAAAGAAATTACACAGAAATACTCCAATTTACATTCTCTCTGCTGTGGCAAAGCAACATGCATATAAAAGACAGCCAGTCTAATTTTAGCAAAAAATACGCTGATGTCCAAACTATTCTTCAGGCAATGATAATCAAGTTAGAAAGGCTAAGTCGCAGTCAAAAACTCCATCTATGGGAAGTGTGCTAAAGCATCTGTTGAAGCATATTAACCACATTAGCATTCCCCACCACCCCATAAAATCACACACGTACATACAAACCATCACCACAAACTCTCATGAAATCTGCAGCAATTAAAGAGCATAACCAGCAAGCTGGCATGTACCTTGGTTCTGCAACTGCCCTGCCCCCCAAATCTTCTGCTTACCAACTTTGCTATCCTAACTGATTATACTTTGGTACCAGATTTGAAGTTACTCTTCTCCCACTAAACAGAAGCATGTTCTGTCAGTGACATTTATGGCTCCACAGTTGTAGCAAACGTGAGGAACTACTTCACAGATATCGGAACAATTATTTCTCAGAGAATACATTACTTAACTGAAAAAGGATTATTTTAGCCTGTTTTATAGAAAAAAGGCTTCATCTTGTCTAGCACATAATAAGTTTCCATAGCACCTAATGACACAGTTCCACTAATACATCAAGCCAGCAAACTGTCACTACCACCATTACAATTGATAACACTCCCCCCTCTATCATTCCTAGTCTGCCAATCTTCCCTCTGTGCCTCTCCCTTGCAGAGGTACTTGTGCAGCTGTAAAGTGAATTGGACCAGGAATTGATCCCAACTGAAATAAAATGCTGTTTTCTTTCCATTAGTTTTAAGCTGCATCACTGGTAGCAGGATCCAATTCCCAAGCACTCAAGCACTTGAGCTGGCAAAGAAAGGAATAAACAGCTCCAACAGTGAGAGGAGGGCACTTCTCTCAGCAGTCCCGAAGTGCTCAAGGAACTAGGGCCTAAACTGCAGTGTCTTTGTGTGATAACAAGGATTTTGCTATAGGATACTGTGGTGCTTTTCATAAAGATCTGCTCCTCCTTGTAAAACTATATGTGAAGTTTGGTTCCACAGAAAATCTTGAAGGTTGCCCTTACAGATTCTTCACATGTTGCTTAAGTTGTTTCAGTTGCTTTTTCTCTTCTCAAGAGCAAGTAAAGCCTATGTATTAGAAAATTATGTAATGTGTAGTGAGCAGAAGATACCAAATGAGATATTTATGCCAAATCTGAAAAAATTAGGAAGTTCTACACCTCTTTTCACCTCTCTTCTCACCTTTTCCAGAAGAGAAGGTTTTAAAAACAGAGGAAAGAAGGATCACAGTAGAAGTGATTGGGCACAACTCCTGGTGTAGCCAGAGTTCCCAGGCTCAGGCTCTTCCAGCCTGTGATTGTGGGCTATTGCAGGCATGGTGGTACCACCATTTATGCTGGATGGCCCATTATTGCAAATGGCAAAACAAATATATGCTCAATTGGCAAGGAAAATTCTCCTCATCCTCCTCCAAGTGATCCACCTCATTTCCCACTTCTCAATATTATAAAAGCAATTTAATGTTTTTATACTTTCAACTCCATATTGAGAATTTTACATTTACCTCCTCCAGTCTCAGCCATGAAGAGTAGCAACACATTTGTTAGATGGCTCTTTTTCTGCCCAGCTGCATGGATGGTAAAAGAGGGAAAAGCCATGTACACAAGACAGATTTTTATTGATGTTGATTTTATGCTATAATTTTATACTTTTTATACTTCAGTGTGCTAATGTTTTGTTCAAAATAAATCTCAATGATACGAAATTATGAGCTAAACCTAGCATTTAATTTTCCAAATAGTACTTGCACATTCT
Source organism: Certhia americana (assembly GCA_018697195.1). Classification (NCBI taxonomy): domain Eukaryota; kingdom Metazoa; phylum Chordata; class Aves; order Passeriformes; family Certhiidae; genus Certhia; species Certhia americana. The sequence goes on along the minus strand of CM031861.1, from coordinate 16,657,690 downwards.
GCATTTTGATACATATGCTAATACCTACTAATTAGAACCATAACAAAGACTTAAAAGATAGGAATTAGGGAGAGGAACTTTCCAAACCAAAATTGATTCGCTGTATGACAAAACAAACATTAGAACCCTTTCTTCTGTATAATGATGCAAAATATTCTCACAATAGGAGAACTGGAGGAGAATTCTAACAGGAAAAGAAATTAAAAACCTACATGCTATAAATTTGCCTTTTCATTATGTTCAGCCTCAAACACTGCTAAAATAAAAATATTAACTAGATTGCATCATAGCTCAAAAAACCAAGGGATAGCATAGTTTCTGTGCAGTACAATACAAAGTCTAGGTATGGTATTAGAAATGGGTGACAACCACCATGCAAGGACTTACTGATAAAACGACTGCTGCAGGATTATAGTTAAATTCTCTGTAGCAAAAATTAGTCTTATTGTTTTAGAGCACATAAAGGACCAGGGAAGCTTCTAGATTCATGTTCATTTTCACAAAGATGAAGGCATACTTTACTTTTTATCAGCACTGTAACTAAATTAGCTTAAGAGGCTGTCTCACAGAAGCCAACAAAAGATGAAGCAATATGATTTCACTGAATGGGAAGATACCTTGTATTAGTAATTTAATACCAAAGACCACTGAGAGAAGCCTAGAGGTTAAAATAGACAAGCCTTGAGGTTAAAATCTGTCATCTTTCTTGTAAAACTCCTTTGATACATTCTAAAAGCTCCTGTCCTTGTAATAAAAATAAAATTCCATCCATCACTCTGCTTTTAGATTTAACCCATAAGCAAAATTATGCTCACTAGAAATATATTCCTATATGTTGAAATCCTGAGAAGTATTTCAGCATGGCAGGAAAACGGTGTCACACTATTAGAATTGCAAATTATGTCACCTTTTAGCAAGTGACCAGCAACAGGCCACTTGGCAATGGAAGAAGGCTCGTTTTCACAGTATTTAACGCTTACTTCACGGCTAATCCATCTCCACTTTGCAGGCTTGCTTACCTCAGCAATCTGCACCTTTGAAATAAGTAAAGGGAGAAGTTTATATTCCTGTTCCAGACTGCTGCTTTCTGTGTTTGTGCGAGTTTATCTGCGGGTACACTGCTCCGCAGTGACAGTGTGAGTATTCAGATTGCTACCAGACTGACTACCTTCTTCTTACTGTGAACCCTGAGTAAAACAAACAACACCCCAACAAACCCAAATCCTGAACTGCAATTTAGACTTAGGTATCTGTAGTATACAAAATGCTACTCAAAAACCGAGAAGTCCATCCATTAGTTAAAACGACCTTGCTCATCTCTTACACTGTGTGTTGTGCACTTCTCCTATTAGCAGTCACCACCTTGGTCACACAGAAGATATCCTTGGAGCCATATTCTCAGTAGGAACGCCACACTGAAGGAAATAACGCTATCTGAAAACAGGATGTGCACAAGAGGTTGTTTTTTTTTTTGGTATGCACATTCCCAACTTACATCTTCAAGGAAAATTTGGGCAAGGGGAGAACAAATTCATGCTGAGAGCTTTACATAACCGGCAAACAAATAAACAGCAACAAGAGGATGGAACAACAAGATTATGCTCTGAATACTCTTGTCTAACTGGAAGGCAAAGCCAAGAAGCCCTGCAGGAAACACAAGCTAGAAGCAAAATGTCTTATTTGCTATTGCTTCTGTGTTTAAAAACATCCCCAGTATGCATAAATCAAGATGTCACTGGCAGTGAAAACAGAAGCCCAGCTTAACTCCATAGCTACAAGGCTCTGTTAATCCCTCTCTAACATTCCCACTAGGGTCCCCAGCTATCTTTTGTTCTCATAATATCAAGCTATGACCAAAAAAAAAAACAAAAACAAACCTATGGCAATGACACATACAGAAGAAATTTATATTCACTTCTCAGATATTGGGTAAAAGTATCTCCCTCATAGTCACAGTAGTGAAAATTAAAGCAAGTAGAGGCTACTGGGGCATACAATCATTCCAATTTTTTGAACACTATTTTATTTCCAACAGCACCCGAAACAGACTGTAGTCTAACATGGATCAACATAAAATAGCAACATCATTACTTGGAGGCTTTTTAAAGACAATCAGTCTTCAGAAACATTGCTAGTTCGTGCTTATGTTAGCTTTGTTTATTATAATTGCAAGGTGCAGTAAGATAAATGCTATCCCCCAGTAAACTCACTAGAAGGAGAAGCTGGAGGAATAGAAAACAACAGTTCTCCCCTATAGAGAGGGAACCTCCTGCTTCAGCACAGCCGTACTAAAAATCCAGACAGCTTTTCTTTGGACAAGGTGTAACCCACTGAAGTCTGTCAGGGAGGTTGCAAATGTTGCTGCAACAGAGCATCTGAGGAAGCAGGAAGTGCATGCAACTTTTTTTTGTTGTTGTTTTTCTTCCACTCCCAGATGTGAACTACTTTCACAATTATCCAAAGAATTTACCAGCAAATTCTTCACTGCTTTGTTTTGGTAAAAGCTATACCTTCTAAAGAAGTTGAGGACAAAAGAGACAACACTTAAAAAATCTGCCTATCTTTTCCTAATAAAGGCTCTTAAGAGCTGCTACAGCCTCATCTGCTCCATCAGCATAGGACAGGGTCATTCTTTCGATGATACAGGACAATCTTCTCCAAGATATTTTGGAGACTGTAATACCTGAATGGGTCAATTTCTACTGTATTTTAAAGGAAATGGAATGTCACCAGGAAGTGCAGAGGTACAAGACACAAATGCTGGACAGTGCAATACATACTTTAGTTATCTTCTAAACAATTAGCTAAACCAATGCAAATTCTTGAGAAATCAGCATGCACAATAAACTGTAGACAATATTTTCATAACAATTTGATTAAAAATCTACTAAAGAAAGAAGCCAGGGAAAAGCAGTAGGTTTTCATAAGCCTAAAGTGCAAGAAGTTCCAAGGAATATAAAAAGGTCATTTCCAGTCATTACACAAACCTGATTTATTCTCAACATGATACCAACAAATCACAGGTAGTATTTAACTGATCAGCTGCTTGAACAGGCTTGGTTATATATTAGTCCTTACAATACCCAGCAGAATCGTATCTTCTTTTTCCACATATTTAGTGTTTATATGTCTCCTGATCAAGACTTTTCTCCTCTATTTATACTACATAAATAAAGGTAGGCTTACTAAGCTAGTACCATAGAGCTAATCATAGAACTGAGAAATACAAACTATATTTAGAATACATACTGAGATCTCTCTTGTGTACACACAACACCAACAAAACCCCATCGAGAGGGAAAACACTCACCTAATGGAGGAAAAACCCCAATAATTATTCTTTTTATCACAGATCTTCACCCTAAGCCTTCTTTCTGAAGAAATTTCAATTTGGTATTTACATAGTTTTAAATGACAATTACATTTAGGGAAAGCACCTTAAACCTACAATCTTTTTATTTCCTATTTCCAGATGCTAAAGCAATTCCTACTGAAGGATTATAATTAGGAAACCGGCTTAAACTTTTATATTGTAGTGCATTGCTTTGTTTTAATCACAAAAAATTACCAGACTGAAAACAGTGACAGAAGTTTTATATAAATTTTAAAAGCTTAAGCTCAGAATAACCAAGAGGAATAAGCAAGTTTCAAGTATTTAAACTGTTCAGGAAGCCCTGCAGATTCAAGACCACCAAGGCCAATGTACCATCTGGCTTCTCTGAAAACACAAGTAGATACTTGTCTTTGAAAAATTCCTATCATAAGAAAAACAAGCAAGTACAGATTAGAGAAACAACAGGACATCAATAATACAACTCGCATACCAACCAAGTGGTCTCATTTCCAAATTTGCATTCTATTCTTGAGGATGTTAAAGCAGATTCTACCTTAATTCTTACCTCTTTCTGGGAAAGATAGAGAAAAGGCGGCATATTTTCACCTCTAGAAAGCCAGAAATAAAAGCAAGAGCGCCACCATGATTCAGTGTTAATATCCTGGAATACTTTAAAGTCCATAGAATTTCAAATCTTCTCCCCTAATAACCATTTCCATCTTCTTCTCTCATTATCATTGCATTATCAAGATCATTAAAAGTTACTAGAAAGATTAACATTTGTCAAATGACAGTCACAGTCCCAAAGGTGACATTTCAACAATGAACTGCAAATACCAGAAAAAGAGTGACTAATGTCATCCTTCATAACCACATACCATAATTCAGGGCCCCTAAACAAATGCCAGAATGAAATATGCTAACAAGACAGTTGACTTCATGAATAGTAAATCTGAAAAAATTGACCGTAGTCAAAAAGATTTTAAGTTAAAACAATGAAAAAGAGGTATCAATTTCTTAATCTTTCTGTCAGACATCTTGGAGGTGAAAATGTACACGCAGTCTATGACTTAAAAAATATGAGGAAAGGCATTCCATGAGTACTTTAAGTTTTGCAAGCACAAATACCAGCTTTTTTTCCAAACTTAAACACCAGTACATTTAGTACTTTTGCAAGAAGAAACAGATATTGGAAATGAGTGTTACAAGATGCATTTTAGAAGGGAGTTACATTCTTTTCCCTCTGTAGTAATCAGAATTTTGTGAAGCATTTCAACTTCCGGTCCATGAAAAGGGGAGGTATTTGCAAACAAAAGATTAAGCTTTATCGTTAAGCAAATATGTTCTGAATATCTGCCTCTACATCTCAGAACTATCATAATGTACCAAGACCACCCTACCAAGACCAGTACTCCATTCTGATAATAGCCGACACCATAACGATTCAGAAGACTCCACAAATCTCTGGAAATGCATCTAATTTTGGCCCAACACCATATCCCAAGAGAAATTTCTTCCTAACTGACTGCTCAGCTTTGAAGCATGGACTGAAAACCAGCATTATCCTTGCTAGCACTCTTGCTAATGTTGTTAATCTTTACAGAATTGTATTATTTATCTTAGTGAATCACAGAATTTAAATCCTCAGCTCAACTACAGGCTGCATACAAAAATTCCTCCTATTTATTATTATTCCAATCTTCTAGTGTTATGCAATATACCAAAATTGTTCTTTAGTGTCAAAGTATGCTGGCAAGTCAATTCTCTTTAAACCCACTTTTGCCTTATTCTCCCCTCATTTTTTAACTTGCTGTTGTTTTTCCACATGATGAAGCAGAAGTATTTACTGAAACCCAGCTAACCTGAAGCTCTTCTGGGTTTGATTTTGTAACAAGAGCATATTGGAGAACTCATTCTTTCTTTGAAGGTCTGAGCGCCTACTGTGAAACTCACATTGTCATTTTACGACTGAACTCCAAAAAACTGGTGCAGAAAAAAGCAAGTCCAAAATGAGATTAAAAAGTAACAGTTTCATGTTAGTAGCTGGCTGTCACTCTAGAATAATATTTGTTTTAGGAACCACGAGTTAATGAGTAGCCCATGGCTATACGATAACCATTGTCTCCCTGGGAGATTAGACTTCTCTTTAGACAGGTTTATCACACAGTATTTTTACTTCATGTCCTGTGTACTCCACCCACACCACTAGTCTCCAGAGATCACAGGGAAACAAGTCATGGGGAGAGTTCCTGTAAGCAGGAACATTATTACTTTCAGTGGGAACATGGATCCAATTTGCATTAGTTATTCCCGTAGCTGTTACGTCCTGCCTTATTTCTTTTTTTCACATGTAACAAGTCCATATACCAGCAAAAGGATAAGGTGACAGTTGGTTTTACTTGGACTCTTTGAGAAACTTCGTATTTGCAACACTCTTTGGGTGACATAGCATCAAATGCACCAAACAATGCATTATTTGTCATCCAAAAACACACCAAAGGATGCATTATCTCTCTTATTTTAAGGAATACTGATCAATCTAATCCACTGTTTGGTCAGCAGTACCCAAGGAGTTTTAATCAACCTTCTCTCCACAGAGCTACTAGAACTTTGTGCCATTTTTTAAAAGTTTAAGATAAGGTTAGTGAATTGCAGAATTAAGATGAATAAGGGAAAAAGGGTACACCTTCCTATTTCACTTTGCTAGAAACAAAAAGCTCTGTGTGGATCTGGTCTGCACTTGCAGTCTGGCTCCCCCATCACAACAGCCTTTGACCTTCTCCACTGTTCCATAGCTCGACTATGTCCAGCTTGGCTTCCCCAGTAATTGATGGACACAGTAAGAGCAGAAAACATGGAACAGTTACTGAACTCTAGTTTCAAAGGTAACAGCAGAAGACAAAATTTTACACAAAGTTGCACATTTCAGCCTAATCACACTTCATTTTCCATCACCAAACTGAGCCCTCCAGAAAGCAGAGGCTCTTTCCCACTCAGGTTCTGTGTAGTTCACAAAAAGTGCACTGACCATGTAGCTGGTGCCCTCAGGTTCAAACCTCACATCATCACCAGTGTTTCTCTGCCTTAGCCCTTGAGACTGGTCAGCACTATCTCGTGGCCTGACCTGTGATACCATCAAAGCACATACACTGATTTTTGGCATAACCGGGACTACACCCTTTGTCTGTAAAGTCACAGACCCAAACAAACCTCAGACACACCTTAGTGTGAAACTGTGCTAGATCCACAAGCAGAAGAAAGTAGTATATACAGGCCGTAAGACAAGACCTAACAGCCAGGGATTGAAGGGCAGACCATAATTTTTGCAGCCACAGGCAAGTGCGAAGTCCCTGCAGACAGAAACACAGCATCCTGTGATACCTGGTAGCTTGCTGCAGGCCTCTACTTGCTAAATGGAAACACGTGACAAACCAGGCCACAGACATTTATCTGGATGAACAATAAATCACTCTTTTAGGTCAGGCATGTACTAGAATTCCCCGGATCTAAGATCTTCAGGCATTTGTTTTGACAGCTACGGTTCAATTACCCCAACAGTGATTGTACATAAGATACTATTGTGTGCAGCATTTAAAAAAAAAAAAGAAAAAATCAAGCTCTTAGTAATAATGGAAAATAATCATCATTCCTTTATTAAACCTAGACAGGAAACGATGATGCCTGCTAACGAAGTTCTATTACATGTACGAACACCATCCTTACTCCTATATTTGCTTCCTCCTTGCTCAAAATCTATCTGCTTACTCAGACAGCAAGGCTGTTTTTAGCACTGAGGACTATCAGCCTGGCGATCTCTCTCATGCACTCTCAGGTTTGTTTTCCAAATTTTAATTTTTTTTTTTTCCTACCGTTTGTCATTGGAAGAGTGCTTTGGCACTCAAGGAGTCAAAGGAGTGAATTTGAATTGCATCTTTCAAAATACATCAAGACCTTCATGGAAGTTATCCTTCAGAAATTAAGCAACCTCCATGTCAGCTTAAATCATTACGCCTACTGAAATATTTAACACCCTTTTATTTTACGTTTTCAGCTTGGCTCAGAAATACTGTGAATAGATGACACACCTAAAAAGTAGAACCAATGTGTTTAAATTTGTCTGTCTTTATAATAAAGTTACTTCCTTCTCAAGAAATACGTGCCAGCTTTTTTATTTTATAATAAAGCCCCTCCCCCCATGTTTCAGAATAAAATATTTAAACATGGGAATTCATAAATTTACTAGGCAATTTCTTCTTTAATTGTAGAATGGGTTACAGCTGAAAAAACAAACAAACTAACCAAACAAAAATCCAGCAAGTGATTTTGTCGTGCAAGGTAGTGGATTATACTGCATGTGTTTCATGAACTGCAGAAAATACTTCATTAACAAGATGCCTCCTTGCCAGTATTCCCAAGGAGTCTAACAATGAGAGCTAGTAAGTCTTCAGTCGTTCTAAAACCAAGAGGAACTTGACTTAAAGAGAAACATTGATTCTATTAACAATAATGAGAAAATACAAGTTTGTGAACATGTAAATAATACCCTGCCCACTTAAAAAGTTATACCACATACAGCAACAACTGCCTACATTTTAGTGGATGACTGTGCACATCCTGTCTGAAACAAGCCTGGAAAAATACTTATAAACAAAACAACAACAAAAAAAAACCCAAATAAAAAAAACACCAAAAAACAAACCACCAAAACAAAAACTACCAGCTTATTACACTTCTGTGTGAAAAGAGAAAGGTCCCCTTTAAAAGGCAAACCAACTACATTACCTACAAACTTGCAGTTAAATACCTAAATGCTTGTGCATTACAGACATCAATCTCCCACAATCTCCCCTTCTTAGATGAGTTTTCATAGCACTTTACTTGCTCAAGCCTCAACAAGCTCAAGTGACTCAAGCCAGTACTTTCATATTCATAGGGTGGGGCAAGGGAGAAAACCTCAGTACAGACACTCTGGGGTTACAAGAATGCAAATCACCCAATTCAGCATTTTGAATAGCACCCATAACTCAAAACTGTGCTACACCAGACCAAGTAAAAGCCTATCATATGCCTAATAAGAAACATACATAAATACATCAAAAAAAAACCCCTGAAATTTCAGGTTAGTCTTCAAAAACTGCTCATCACCAATGGCACCACAATAATCAAGTGAAGAAAGGACACAGTAAGAACAACTGCTGTTAGATACCCATCTAGGAATACTGTGCAAAAGAAACAGTACTCTTCAATGCCCAGCAAGTCAAGCAGCAGAGGGGTGTCCAAGAGACCCTCTGCCTTGCAGGATTAAGGCTAGAATTGAACAAAAAATCAGCTATAGTCACTAGGCTGAAGTACTCCTTTCACTATTTCTTTTGTCCACCTCTTAGCAGTCAGATTTCTCCCAAACATCAAAACTCCGCTAATTAAAAAAAAAACAAAATCAAACAAAAAACCAACAAAAAGCACTATTTGGCTACAATAAAAAGGAGACACAGACAAGACCATTAGAACACCAGAACTGCAGGTTAGCCCAGGCACCCAGGCACAATCAGAAATACAAAGGCAACCAGGAAAGGTTGGCACACAGGACAAGACAACATTGGAAAAAAATAGGGCCATGTGAGGATTTGTATACCTTAGACCAGAACCTGCATATACTTCCATTTCTAACCTCTTTCACTTCCTAGAAGGCATTCAGATAACCTTAAATAGCAAGACCAGTGCCCAAATATGGTTTTTGGAATGTAGGCTGGTCAGCTCCTTAGAAAGGTCCCAGTCCCCAGCAAAACCAGCAGGTGAGATTTCTCCAGCTGACATGGAATTGCACTATTAACATGGTTTTGTTCAAAACAGTCTATTAACATAAACAAAAGATACAAGCATGCCCAGAAGCTTTTTATTTCTTTTCCAAGTACATTTCTTGGTCTAATAAAAGTTATTAGCCCTCACTACAAAATTGGTTCCTTTATATCTGATGGAAAACAGACAAACACTAACACTACTAGACATGACAATAATGAAGGTTTTACAGACTGGAGTTTCAGCAACACCTAAATATCAGACAGAAGACTAACTGGAAAAAAAAAAAACAACAAAAAAAACCAAAAAACAACCTATTTATCATTTACCTGACACAAACCTGAAACCACAGAGTTAATCCTGTAACCTGAGCCCATCCACAAAGTAGACACCTCCTCATAAAAAAACATCTCCATCCAGTTTTGCATAACTTGTTAAGAAGGAACAAAGTCTCTCCTGAGCAACTCTGTGCTGGTTTATGAAAAACCACGTAAAAGAAAAGTTCTCTAAATGAGGAAATTCTAGACTGAAATTTATGAGCTGAAGCAGTGAGGGGAAAAAAAAAAAAAAAAAAGTCAAGATCATCCCTATGCAATCTGTTTCACACAACTTCTGTTCATTGTGTCAAATACTAGAAGAGTCCTCAGGAAGAAGTCTCAAGAATTTAGACATTTCAGTGTAGAAGAGGAGCAACAGTGTTCCAGTCACTGAACACTGACAATAAAAAGATTCAGGGACACCTTTATAACCTAAGCAGTGCAGACAGGAAGGGGAAAAGAAATTAAAAAACATGCAGATATATTCTGAAGAGATCAAGTTGCCAGACCTGGATCATCTAAAGATACAGTTTTCTGCATGCTTACGTTCTGGCTTAATGGCTTTACTCTTTCTGTATTCAGAGTAAAAAGGAATTGGATCTATGACACTCATCCCTGTCTTGATTCCAGCTTAATTTGCGCCATTCTTCAGAAAATTGTATCTAAATTCTGGTTTGGGGATATTTTTTATGTTCCTGTATATGTGTTTTCAATGCTCTTTTTCCACCATCAGGGACAGAGGTTTGCAGATTGTGTGAGAAACTTAAACTCTGACCAGTTTCTCTTGGTTGACAGAATAAAAGGAAACAAACTTCTGAGAAAACTGCCATATTTTCCTCTCCAAATGTTAAAATTATCAAACTGCTCTTTAGGTATTTAGTTACATTCATCATTCCAGCTGCAAAATTAAATTAGTTAAAACTACTGCACACAGTCTTAGGAACAGGGAAGCTCCTAGACTGCAACTGTTTGAAGTGCCAGAACAAGGCCATAAAGCAACAGTTCTTCCTCAAGTAGTCTCACATGATGTAACACTTCCCAGTACTACTCTAAACAGCATGATTGCAAAAACAAATTTAAATAATCAGATTTATTTATTTCATGTACAGTTAAGGACACAGCTTTTTTTGCTTTTTTTTTTTTTTTCCCTAATTGCAGAGAAAGATGAGTGAAAAAATTGCTAAGGAAGACTTTGAAAAAAAGACCAGAGCAAGCAAGCTTCACAATCTCATCACCAACCGTAAAAGGCTAAACATGGGTAAAAAACAAGGGACAAGATCACTTGAGTAGTATTCCACTAGCAGAAACACCCATTAAAGTCGTTTGATAGGTCATCAGTGATGGCAGAATATGCAGATCTAACAACACTGAGTTCAAACTTATATACACAGCTATCTAAAAATTACAGTCTCTTATTAATTTTACTCTTTCAAGTATGCTTTCTTTGGGCCCACATCCAGCAGATGTAACAGATGGGAACTGCGAGTGAAATACAGCAAAGTCATGTAGGCCATCACACGTGAACCAAGCTTCCTGAACATTCTCTTGAATCAGACTGCTGGATTCAGCCAGGCACACAGCATACCACCTACCTTCACATTCACACCACGACACAGCCAGCACTTCTCTCAGGTAGATGAAACGTAACTTACAGCCAATAGTGAAGTCAGAGTCATTCATAAATATCCAGTTCATAATGAGTATATTTATAGTTTAGCCATAAACTGAATGTAACACTGTGGGACAGCAACTGTGACAGTGCTCTGATGCCATTGGCTCCTCCAGGGTCCCAGCCTAGTCATGGCACCTGCTATTTTCATACATTCTGCAGTTCTTACCAACATTTAAGCAGAAGGATATATCAGCAGATGATGCATCATTAATTATTTTCAGAGTAATTAGCACTAATAATCACATTACTGCATGATTCCATTCAGTTGATGTAAATCCTTGCTGCCACCAAAGTAAGCGTTCCCTAAGCTTTCCCTTCTCACAAACACCATCTTGCTATCAACATTATTCACGTAGCCACGCAAAGCTGCAGGAACTCATTTAGCTGAAAACTAACCTGAGGAGAGGAAACAAGGCAGAAAAAAAAAACCCCAAGAAGATTTGTTTTCATTCAGATGAGCATCTTAACCTACCAGTCTTCCTGAATCCTGATGCTACTACAAAGGAGAAGAGGGTAACATGCAGAGACATGCAAAGAAGTATTGCTACACTTTAAGAATATTCAACTTTTTTTCTAAGTAAAGTAATAGTTCCTTTTACTTTAGGGACCTTGAAAATTATCCACTCTTCTTGTCCCTCGACACCCTCACTCTAATAAGATAAAAATATTCATGTGCACTGTACTCACCAAAGTAACTCACTGATAAATTCTGTGGTTTGCTAAAGTAACAAAGGTTTTTAAATGCAGGATTTATTCGGCATTTTCTCCAAGAAATCAATAATTAACTATACCAGGACACTTTAGGGAACAAGGCTCTGCAGTTATTTGCAACCTGTTCTGCACTACAAAAGAAGAACCTTGGCAGTGACCAGCTCAAGTAATATAACTGAGCACTTTCAGAACCAGGGAGACATAAGCGAACAACACACCTGGAAAATTTAAATTGCTCTCTTACAGTCTTTTCTACAACTCTAATGGCCCTTGAAACTCACATTTCAAAGTAACAGAACATTTCCACTACTATACTAATGAATATTACAAGTTAATATTTAATGGAGATCAAATTTTAACTACAGACAGCATTATGTGGTTGTTTCACAGTTCTGTTTTAGCAGAGGCACTGCTCATGTCTACTAAGGTTTTGAAGTAATATTGAAGTCTCATCACTAAGCAGTGAATGGAGCACCAGCAGCTCACAGACAGACCTAGATTTATCTGGGGAGAGCAACCTGGGACCCCACAGGTAATGTTACACCTATAAATAGAAGCAAATAAGGAGCATGTGAATATTTCCTGCCCAATGGGACCATACACGTCTGGTTTACCCGTTCTGAGTTATTTTCAGCTCCTTCAAAGTAGGGAAAATGGCATGTGAAGCCAAGAATCTGCAGGGAATGGAATGCAAGGGAAACACCTGTTGTGAGGTCAGTTAAAAAATGGAACAATGATACTCACCATGCAAGCTGTGAAAGGTGAGAGGTTGCAGCAGTTTGTAGAGGGAAGACTGCCTTATAAAGGCAGGAGACTTTCTTCTCAGAAGATGACTAAAAGGAAGAAAGGGAAAAGCATTCCCTACAGCTACAGAAGCTGAAGAATGTCCACTGTCATTCCTTTCTTCCTTTTAATAGAAATATTTTCTATAATTAGGAAGTTTTGAACAGTACCCAGAATAAAAATCATTACCTACCTTTCATATAAAGACCTGCTAGATAAAGGGAGGTTCAACTGTATGATATGGCAGCCAAAAAGACAGCTAAGCTTGCTGGATGATTTCTCACTGCTCCCACTACAAGATGCACTCCTTACAATTAATGGACTTGATCCTTATGGCGCCGTTCCAACTGGAAATATCCTACAACAGTGCACCCCATTCAGAAATGACAAAAGTTTAGTCTAACAGGTGACAAACAGCATATTGGATCTTTACTGACTCAGAACTAGAACACTGGTGTGCTTTTTTCACATGTAGTCCTCAGCTGTTCTGGCTCAAGGTTAGGACTTCTCAGCATGACAGTATTATTCCTATTTCACCATAGCTCATCTTGAACTGGGCAGTTCAAGTCTTAAGGCGTTATGAGGACGTTTTTTAAAGACATCTTCCATTCTGCATTTGTAGAAGAAACAAAAAAGCAGGATGCATTACTTTTCTTCTAGCATTTAAAATTACCACAGGGGTAACGTGGCAAAATCCGATATCCAAAACAAGTCAAAAATCTGACAGCTTAAATTTAAGTCCCTGACAGTTACAGCTGGATAAAATAAATGCATGACATACAAGTCTCCTCTACCAAACAAATCTAGCAGTGTTCTGACCTTGAGAAGTTCTCTTACAGTTTTTTAAAAATCACCAGTATAGCATATACTCAAAAATACTGAATTTGCATAATTACTGTGTTATTTCACTGCAACATACTTTCCAACAACCTGTCCTGATGAGGTGCTATGCACATATATGTGGTGTTTATAATGGATTACCTGCAATGTGTTATAGAATGGAAATGGAAACATGCAAGTGAGGCCTGTTAGTTTATATTAGACAATATTCAGTTTACAGCTGTAGCCACTCGCTGTCTTGCAGACCACAGATCACCTGAGTAGACAGAAATAGTCTGTGCTGTCGTCAGGCACAAATGTCCTGACCAGAAGTTTGCTTCTGCCATGTCCTGACCAGAAGTTTGCTTCTGCCATTTGTATTTGCCTTATCTTTCCAGGCCATTGCTTTTCTCTAACTGTCCTCACAGCTGAAGATGTAGAATATGAGGAAAATTATAGCCTTCAATCATTTTCAGACCCTTCTGTTCAATTCACTACATCAAATATGAAAGAACAAATAACTGAGCAGGGGACGCTATGCTACAGTTTATGGATAACAAAACCTAAAACTTAACTGGAGAAGAAATCCCTCTTGCAGACAGCCTCTCTCTCTTTATTTCACTGGTACTCTAATAAATGCTGGGAGAAGGAGCTGTGAATCTTCGTCAAATCAGTGTAAGCATCTCTCTCAGCTTCAAACAGTCTATTAACCTACTAAACTACAAAGTTTATAGTACAGATGAAGCTCAAATCATGATTGTGTTTACCAGGTAATTGTTTGTAAAATACTTTGGATCTCTCTTCCCTAATTACATAACAGTTCAGCAAAACCACTACAGTACTCAACACTCCTCTCCTAGGAAAAAATGCATTACAGCATCAGACAGTACTGCTGAAGATAAAACCCTGTCAGGTTTATTAGCATCATTAATAGGTTTTACTCCTATCCAATTATGACACTTTAAAACAAGTTTAAAAAACAAGTTTCATAAGTGAAGGAACAATGCCTGCTTTGTTGCTAATTTGAACCTCAAGAGCAGATCAATGCTATTTGTAACACAAAAGTTTGGAATCTCTTCCAAAGCAGGTAATATGGATCTCTGGAAAATGTTGCTGAGCAAAGCAATTAAACACTGATCTCTAGTCAAAATTGCACTTAAAATATATGCTAAGTAAAACAAATAACCTCAAAATGGTCTTTTTTCTTTTTTTGATGGAGAGAATGCACAGAAGAAACCATAGAGTTCCAACAACAACATCAGTATTAATGCTGCATTCAGTGGAAGGGTCAAATATACTAATCAACCACAGAAAAGACTCTGGCTTTACTTTGGTGCTAAACTAAGCATCGTACCATGCCAGCAGCTCATTCTTTTCAGCTTTCTTCCTTAAGACTTGACTGGATTTTGAAGCACTTGACTGAACAGAAGGCAGCACCCAGGGAAGTTTTGCTGTGTGACCACGGAAGCCTGTAGCTGTTTGTTAATCCCTAATAAATTCACTATTGTTTGTAAGCCTCAGCTTCCTTTTTTTAAAATATTTTGTATATTAAGTACTCTGAGGCGATCAGAGATACTTGGGCTGCTGCTCTTTGTGGTGAAGTTAGAACTCACCCTTCCCCCCCTTTCCAAGGGACCACAAGAGCAGGGCAGGACCAGCAAGGAATAAAGCAGATCTCACTCCAAACGTCTATCAGATAAATGCGACACCAGCTCGAAGAGTGGAGATCTAAAAAAGGAGCAACTGTTACTGCTGCCTAATTTAACACACGTGCACTCAAAGGCTCATTTCTCAGTAACACAAAGGCAAAACACAGAGGGTGTTTCTCATACCAAAAAGTTAAGAAAGCACAGCTAATAAGGAGATATACAAGGGGTAGGGAAAGTGTATGGAAATCTGAAACTGCAAACCACCACCTTCCCAAAGCAGTAAGGAATAAGAAAGATCACAATGGTTTTATTAGTAAGGACTCTTAGGAAAAGGAGACACCACCAAGGAAGTGTCACAATACATTTTACTTGCCAAAGATAATGACGCCAACTGTGTTACTGGGAGAGACCTGTTTTCCTAGTATTCTGCAGATTTTTCATCAGCCCTATCCCCCTGACATCAGAGACCCAAACACCTGAAGCTCACACTGAAAGAAAGTCTGAGCAAGTGACATTACCCAAACTTCCGCCTGGGCAGACAAATGTCCTCAGTTTCTTTGTCAAGCAGCAAGACGGATGTTTCCATTTACAAACACAGTTGCTAACAGAAGGCATAACTTGGCCAGAAATAAGAATGGGTCCCCCATTCTAGCCTTTCCCATTGCAAAATATCAATGCTCCCCCTTCCTGCCATAATCACATGCAACCATCCCCCCCAAATGTGCACAAAGAGAACTAACAGCGTTCTAAGGGAGAAAACATTAAGAGCATCAGTGGGACAATACTGGGTTTGGTCAGGAGAGAAATATATCAGGAAATAGCTAAGAACAAGCGAGTAACACACAAATGACTCAGGATCCATTCCCATTACAATGGGGAAAACAGGCAAGTCTTTTCCACACATGGATGGATCCACCCACCCTGGGAAAAAAGTACAGAACAAATGCCAATTTTTCTGTAGTGACTTCAAGAAGCGCAAAATGTTTTTCATATGAAAACTGTCATTCTAATATACTGAGAGTTTGGCTAAAATAAAGCTTGATTCTTTCCTGCTTTACAGTATAATTTGCACAGACTAGGTACAGCTGTTATAGTGAGGCATGTATTATTTTGAGTCATACAAGTAACTTGCTTAAGTCCTGGGTCTGACCTTTTTTTGTAATTACAGTAACACTCTTTGACACTCCAGCTTTTACTTTTACGAAGTCAATGTAACAGATCACCTGTATTTTGCGGTGGTTACAAAACAGATGAAAATAAGCTCCTCATTTCTATTTTCATTGACACCATGTAACAAGAGAGTGTAACCCTGTGACTTTCAAGACACAAGGACAGCAGTACGTGGCACCCAGACCCCTTCACACCCCACAGATACTGCCCTTCTGCTGCTCAGCCTGCTGGAGGAAAAGCCAGCCATCAGTGTCTACCCCACAGATATTCAGCATTCCCTCCATCAGAGTGAGTGAGGGGTGAGATTCGCAGTAAAACTTTGTATTGACACCTGGTTTGAGAGTTGGATGCGACCCGTGTGAAGGCAAGTAACAAGTGCACTCTCACCACCAAAGTGCAGATCAGCTGCAGACAAAAGGCAACAGACACGCCAATGACCCTTCTAAACCCAGCACATCCATCAACTTCGACAAAATTGTTTACCTTCTCTTCTAGGCACATCAGCGTTACAAAAGGAGGCAACCTAAATGGCAAAGATCAGGAACTGAACACTCAGGAACCGCTATGAAGAACAAACTAAGGGCAGCAGGTTATCACTGCAGCACTAGTTTTGCTGGAGCATAAACCAAGTGCTCTAGCGATTTTGAAGCATAATTATTCATAGTTCACCTGAGCGCAGGTCGCCAGCACAATTCACGCAAGAAGTAACCGAGAATATCTCGTTTGGGATACTGGTAGCATATCACGTCACTCCCATCAACTGCATCCTCCTGCACTGAGGTTTCCAGACCTAAAACCTGCAGCAAACAGCTCTCTACCTTCTGTCTCTGTGTAATTAGCACTATTAATCCCAGGCTATCCAAGCCCCCCTGGCGTGGCTCTGATTTGGCGTTAATCTCTGCCGCGGTCTCTTCTTCCTCCTCCCTACAGAAAGCCATTTAAACCTTGGCACGCCTTTGGCTTTAGAGCGATATTCTGTCGCAGGGGGATTAGCCCCGCACTGTACGAGCGGGAAGCACGGAGAGCTGCCACACCTGGCCCGCCTGTACCGCAAAGAAGGGACGGAAAAGTTACTTTGTTCGGAGAGCCACCGCTCGGGACAGGAGGAGGGCTGCTGTGCCCGGGCAGGCAGGCAGGCACGCCGGGGCTGAGCTGGAGCTGCCGCCGGCAGAACTGATTAGTCATTAGCGCCGCACGGGGGGCTGGGGCTGCCTCGGCCGTGCCGGGAGAGCTCCGCGGGGAGGGACACACGGGGGGCCACACTCACCCCATCAGCCAGTCCATGGCTGGCGCCCGCCGCGCCGGCAAGCTCCCGCGGCCGCCCACTCGCCGCTCACCGCCCGCTCATGGGGGCCGGGGCCGCTGCGCGCTCGGAGCTCCTCCCTCGGCCGCTGTGTCCGTGGGTCCCTGCCCCGGCCGGCCGGTCGGTCGGTCGGTCGGTCTGTCCGTCCGTCGGTCGGTCCCTCCCCGGCCGCGGGCGGGGCGGCCGCCGGGTGCCCCCCCCGGGCTGACACTCGCGCACTGGCGCGGCCGGAAGTAAACACACGGCGCTGGCCAACCCGGAAGCGGCCCCCGCCGCCCCGCCGCGCGGGGCACGCCGGGAGCTGTAGTCCGGGCTCCCCCGGCATCACTCGGCCCCTCTGTGGGAGCTTCGCTGTGCGCACCCCAGTGCTCCAGTTCGCCCTAAGGCACGCCGTGTCGCGGCCTCTGAGGCAGCGCTGGCCAGGCGAATTAATGTGTTAATTAGAGACGGTGAGGAGAATCTGGAATTCCCACGGGACTGACCCGAGACTATCCTGCAAAAATGACCAAACAGCTGCCGAAGGGATGGCACCTATCCCCAGACAGCCCAACATTGCACTCTTTGAGATTTACACAACTCTAACTTCTAAATGTAAATCCTTTCCATGCGGTTCATTGATGCCCAGCATTCCAGAGGCTCCGTGAAAGTGATGTCCTCTTGACCGATTTCCCTGATCCGCACCTGCTCAGGTGGGGATGTTTACAGAGCCGCTGGAGGTGATCCCATGTTTTGGACACGAAACCTGTGTTACGGGAGAGTGATGGTTATGTCATTGAACTGCCTGCACTCACCAGTTTTCCAAGGGAAGGAAAAGCCATCACCCTCCTTCCCTCCCCTGCTTCCTCCCCCCTGCTGTGCCAGGGGCTCCAAGGGCACTCCCTTGGAGTGGTACTCTGAGAGTGAGGGTCCCCAGGGCCCCTCAGCCCAGGCACCCACCTGTGGTCCCATTTATTCAAGATGGATGGGTCAGTCCCAGCCACCACACGGACTCCAACAAAGCCACGTTATCCTGGGCTAATACTGCATTGGAAGGGGATGTCAGGGGATGCCCTAATAAAAATGTTTCTCAGTCATGGTTGTTTTGTATCTCTTAAGGAAAAGTGGTAGTTATTTTGTATTAAAAATCATATCGTGCTGTAGATTTGGGAAGGGACCTTCCCTTTGAAATCTGATGGGGATCCCTTTGCACAACACATAACTGCTTTATTTTGCCATTCTCCTGTAACAAAACTTCAGCCTGAGAATTACCTGGGTATATGGCAGTGTAACATATGAAACAGAAGGCCAGTACTTGAAAATGTATGTTGTCTGTGTTCCAATTAAGTATTTCTCTTTAATACATTTTATCTTTTAATTGTTTTTTGTTTTACTTATTCTTGCATTTAGGAAATGAAGCAGAGGATAGGAAAAAGGCCTTACAGCAAAATGCCCATACTTTCCTGAGTGGTTGGGGCAGGGATTTTTTACAGTGTTTAAAATACCAGATCAAACCATCTGCAGAAAATAATTATCCTTTATGCAGACACTCGATCCAGTCATTATCTGCAAACATTTGAGAACAGATGTCCCTCATTTGAATTATGTTTTCTTGTTGCCCTTTGTTATGAATATTTTTAGCAGGGCATTTGAGGATGAGCTCCATCCAAATTTACTGTGGGATGCATTGTACCAGGAGGAGGGTGTTTAGTCATATGACACATGTTTTAAAGCAGAGATGACTTCTGATACAATGAGTTTGTCATGTCAGATTAGCTGTTTTCCTCCTGATTGTATCAAGGAAAATATACAGCAACTGGCACTAGGAGAATTGCTGGTGCAAAAAACCAAATCAGACAAGGAACATCTATTTCATTTATCTTTTGTATCATACCTTCCAAGGGCACAAGGCCTTTATCTATATCTCACCTAAAGTGATTATTTTATAATTTTTTTTCCCCCTTGACATTACACTTCCATTGACATGACTGTTTTGTTTTGTCTTGTTTTCTTCTTCTTTCAGCCAGTGGAAACTGCAGAAGTCCCTCTGGCAGACCAAGCATTTCACATTCATCCCCATTTGTTCAGGACCATCTCTGAGCACCTCTGAAGAGCAAAGGCTGTGCCAATCCCAGAGCAGTGTCTGGTGGTTGTTCTGCAACTCCCCTTCCAAGCCCTCCATAAAATGCATCGCAGCAATTATTTATTTGGCAACAGCAAGCCTGGAAGGCTGTGGGGCTCCTTTGTGCTAAGCCCTGTGCACATGGACAAAGAAAGGGTGCTCTCTGTTTAGGGCTTGCAGGCCCTGTAAGACATGGATATGAGGTGCTTGCCAAGCGCTGGTCCCTGGCATACAGATGTGGCAGGAAGCACAGAGGATCTGGGAGGTTTATAATGCTTGACGTTGCAGGGTTTTGCATCGACTCTTCCCTGGATTATTGTTCCACAGCTTACTCGTGTCTAACAGGATTTAAAATGTGAGATTATTGACAGGCAGCCTGGCCAGACTGTGTGCCCTGTGGGCTTCTGGGACCTGGACCGTTGGGCTTTTGGCCTGTGGCACACAGCAAGAAATACTACATTCACTTGCTCTTATCCTCCTTGTTCTGCCACCCATATCCCCTGGCCTGGCTGGCACAACAGGAATCCAAAAAAGTGCATTCCCTGCTCCTCCTGGCCTCCAGGCATAGCGTGGTTTTGTTTCCAGATGTTCCTCAGCAGCACCAGGGCTTTTCAAAAACTGATGGGACACTGGAGGGGATCCCATGTAGACAGAGCACAGCAGTTGGGGTAGACAAACATCTCACATGAGGATTTGGCAGTCATGTAAAGCTCTGCAGGGCTCAGTATAAAAGCCAAAGTACAAGAATGCATAGACCAGAGGGCTGTCCCTGTCTGTCAGAAGGCTCTGTTATGTCCCATAACCCCTGAAGAAAGACACTGCAGTCCCCAAAGTGACTCAGCACTGGCTAAGAACTGCCTTGAAATAGTGAGTGTGAACATTTACTCCCTTATTTTTGTCCCACAGTTCTCATGGCTAGATCTTTGCAAAACAGGACGTTTGATAGCTGTCCAAACAACAGCTGTCATATCTACCTGATTTTCCTTTGCCTTTTAGTCGGCTTGCTCTGCCCATCTGATAACAAAGTGGTACCGCAGAGGGTGAGTGGCTATGAGGAAGTAATCAAGGCACCGGTCTCTTTGCTACTGTCCTTTTACTGCCCCTGATTTACCTTCTGCAGTGGGAAAAGCGCAACACACAGGAGGGCAAACACCGCCTTGCACAGCCAGCACTAAGGAGTGGGAGTGAACTTTGCTCCTTTATTGGCTTATTGCATCAGAAACACCTGTCCCTCCTTCACCACCCCGTATTGATGTGGGGCTGAGCAGCCTCAGATCTGATGCCTCCATATCAACCTTGCACGTTCCCTCTTCTCTCCTTGCTATGGGAATGGAGCATTGTTCATGGCTGTATGCGTTTTCCTTCCTTGATCTGAAGCAGTGTCATTCCCATAGAGCTCATCTTACCCTGGACAGCTGAGAGGCCTCAACAGGCAGAGATGTGAACCCATTTGCTGAGCTGAGGCATTTCCAGTGGGTGGCAGAGAAGCAGAGCAGTTGATGGCTGCCCTGACACAGAGGGGGTGTGACATTTCTCAGCAAGCTGCAGATCTGCAGCTCCGATCTGGGTCTTCAGCAGCAGGAGGAGATAGACCCTATGCAGTGTATCTCCAGGAGGTGTGGCAGGCTGATGGGCTTGGGTTCAAAATGGTTCTATTTGTGAAGCTCTGAATGCGGCACTGGCTCTTTAAGTCAAAAACATCTACACACTCCTTCCCTGAGACAAAACGTCTTTGTCCCTGTGCATGAAACATATTATGGTTCAAATTCCTGCAGAGCCATTAGAAAAAGAAAAGTGCATGAGTCTGACAGCGTGGGCCTGCCTGCAACTCTGAATATGATTATTAATCATGCTAGATTTTAATAAAAGCATCTCTTCTTGGTTGGAACATTTGATTTTTTTTATAAATAAACACTGTGAGTGGTTATAAATATTGATTACTGCCAGTAATAGTAAGACCTTTTACATATAGTCTTGCAGCAAGACAATCAATCCTATCGAGGATCAGACTGGAAACAATAAATGGCACTTTGGTCCTGAACTGTCTGGGAAATATGGCTTTTATTCTGATATCTGAGAGACAGGTGAAGCTTTAGGGAAGAGGGCTGCAAAATCTGTCCTTGGGGGTCTGCATTTCTAGGGATGTTAACCAGGGTTCAGTTTTTCCCTCTCCAAGTCACAAAAGAACAGTATTATTAGATGTTTCCTCTTCCATACAACTTATGAGTGGTTGTCAAAACACGAGACTGGTGGTGACTGTCTTTTAATTTTCCCCCTACTAATTAGGTACTACTGTGCATCATCTGCCTTTTGCCTCAGCTTTCATATCTGGAAAATGAAAAAAAAAAATTCCCACTTCCCTCTGCATCAAGTCTTGTGAGAGATGATGTGTAAATGGTCAGAAAACTCCAGTGCTTACAAGAGCTAAAAGTTAGGTGGGTTTCTCTCTTCCTCCAAGTGTGGAATACAAGAATTATGCTAAAATGAATTGAGTTCACTTTAAAGAAGAGAGAGTTTCAGTTTCAGCTGGGAAGCTTGGGAAATTCCACTCATGGGGTCAGGATGCCTGGGTTGATCTGCATGTGTCAGACAACTCTGTAAGGGGATGAGTGTGGGTTTCCTTTTGTCTCAGTGCTGGCAATTCCACTTCATTGTGGACAGGCTGTAACCAAACTGGACCTCTCATTGTGCCTGACCAATACCAGCCAATTTGAAGGGCCCTTTGGAAAGGGGAAGCAGAAGACACACGCCAGCTCTGTGGTGCTGTTTCTCCTTAGTGATAAGCTCTTCCCTGAGCATGTCTTAATCTACTGCCTGTGTCAGGGTGGAGAAAAGGGCACGGGGTGAGAAGTGGGACATATCTTTTTAAGTTTGGAGAGGGATGTTCACTGTAGGTTGGGATGTAGGCTACCCATAAGCAAAAGATGTTGCATGTAACTGGAAGCCAGGGTTTGTCCATCCCCACTGGTTTTGCAGGAAGATGGAGACGGTGCTGGAAATTGTTTGCATTATTTTCCTAATGCTGCATGTCTCTCACAGATGGCAAAACTCCCTCTAGGCCTCCTCCTTGAAAGACCCAGCAGGCTGCAAAAAGCCTGCAAGGCTGTTTTTTTAGAGTCCTAGGTGCTTTTAACTGCTCCTTGACTCCTGACTTGATTATTTACAAAGGCAAGGAACAACTTTCTGGCACGTCTTGTCCTCTGGTACAACTGCATGTAAAGCAGTTCCCCAAACAACCTTTGAAGAGCCTCAGAGCCTGTGTCACATCTGCAGACCAAGGAGATGGGCAGCTCACCTGTGCACACACAGGGCTCTTCTCACGCAGGGCAGAGCGTGACCCCACAGCCAAATGGGAGCCCGAATGGGAACAGCTGGATTTGCACGCCCAGGGAGGATGGTCAGACTCGTGTCAGGATCACACCCAGGGGTTTGCTTTGTGGGTCCTTTGTGCCCGGCTCGGAGCAAGCTGAGCCCTCAGCCTGCTCGAATGAGGTGGGTGAGGACGAGTAGTGCCTGGGTGCAGCCAGCTGCCCTCTGCCCCGGCTGCCGGGCTCAGAATCCCGCAGGCACCGTCCAGTCGGGCGCGGCGTTGGTGCCTGCAAGTACAAATGAGGCCTCCAAACGATGGCTGCATTAAAGTGTTCCCAGCCCCCACCGATTACAAAGGGTGCCTGGCAGAACAGGAGTCTGTTTGTCTGCTGCGCTCTGCACAAACAGTCGCTTCTGTAAATACATCTCACATGAGCAATTAGCCCCGACAATAAAGAGGTCCCATCTCTGCCGAGCCGCTCGGGGAAGCTGCTCTTCACCGGGCACCGAAGAGGGCTCAAACAGCTAGCAATCCCCCACCTGCTGCCTTCCCTGGGAGACCACGGCTCTGGGTCTGCAAAGCATCCCCTCCGTCCTGCTCCAGCCCTCTCGGTTGACTCTCGGTACCTTGGCACGACGCCGGTGCTGCGACCGCTCTCAAAACAGCCCCTGGATGATAACTGAGCACCCAGCAGCCTGGGGCTGCACAGGGAGGGAGCACACATTGCTCTTCAGCTCCTGTGACACCCTGGGGGCAGGGAGGAGTTATTTTAAGGGTGCAGGAAATATTATGCTGTGAAATTGAAGCTGGCTCCCACTGTGCTTGGAAAGCACCCAGCCCAGCTCAGCAGCCATTCTTATCACTGACTAAATGCACTTGTAATTATTTCTCCTTTCCCTCCTTCCTCACGTTACTAGCATTTTTCTCCTCTTTCATCTTGCACAATTCAAACTGAAAACCAACCCAGGAAAAGCAATAATCAGTTGTTATTCATGCATATTTGCAATGCCAGGTAGAGGCCTCAGCTGGACAGCAGGGCTCTCCGTGCCAGGCTCTGGTCATTGCAAAATCCACAGAGAATTATCAGTACCAAAGCCCTGGAAGTCCTGGCCCCACATATGGAGGGAGATGTCAAATGTGATGAGCATATTGTAGGCAACGTGCCTTGATGCGTCCTCTTTTTACAGTGCACTTTGTGCTTAAAAAAAAAAAAAAAAAAAAAAAAAAAAAAAAAAAAAAAAAAAAAAAGAAAAAAAGGAAGGGAGAGGTAGAAATGAGACAGTCACCCCAGGCAACGGGCAGCCTGCTGCCTGCTGCCTAACTTTCCAAGGAGGGCAAGTCCTTTGTTCCATGTATCACTGCTGTGGAGGGGAAGGAGCTTTGGAGCTTTTGCTAATGCTGCTCCCTGTTTAATTTCTAGCCTTGCTGCCTGGAAGCAGTTCGTCCTCTCTAAATCTTTCCAGAAGTGAACATGCGTTTTTTCTTTGAGCAGACTATACTGCCATGCTTGTTTCTACACTGGTATCACTGGAGTCCAGCTCCAAGAAGACAGACAGTCTTGCAAGACTTGTACAAAAAAACAAATCAAAAAACCCACCAAAAACACTCAAAAACAACCCCCCCAAAAAAACCCCACCGCAACAAAAAAACAACAAAAAACCCAGAAAAAACAGTGACACAGATCCTTGTTAATTAATTTGGGAACACCAGGATATTTGTAAAACAGTACTTGTTACTGAGGAATAATGGGCTATTCCCTGACTTTAAGGAGGACTAAGAAGCCAGTGTGATCCCTGGCGGCAGCCTGCTTATCTCGGGGTTCCATATCCTAAGAAGACTCAATGGCACCATCTGATGGTTGAGAGGAAATATTCATATTCATTCAAAACTATTCCAAATCAGTACCTAGGTGCAGGTTGGTTAGTGGTCTTTCAAGGAGGCTTTGGGAGGGATCCGGGAGTGTTGAGAGGTGGGAGTGTCTGGCCAGCATGGGGGGAACGCTGCCCTATTCCTCACTTGGATCCTTCAGTGCTGACACTGCTGAAGGAACAGCACCTCTGGACTAAGTATGTGAAAAACAGGTGACAGTGAGCTTGCAGGGCACGATCACAAAAATGTAGAATGCTGCCGAGGCTCCCCAAAACCAGCACAGAGCAGAGTGCACTGTGCAAGAATGGGTGTGCTAGTAGAAAGAAAGAAAAAACCTGCCACAGCAGCCCAGACAAGGGAAAGCTGCCCTGGAGCTGCTGGGGAGGATTTGGTGTGCATTGATGGCCATGTAAGGCTCTGTTGATGCAGGTGGTTCAGACCAATGGGGATTTGTTTGGTAAGTGCCCTCCATTGATTTTTCTATGTATAGGAAGTGTTGATTTCTCCAGCAAAGGCTGTAAAGGAAGGTCAGGTTTATTCCATGTCTACTTTGCAGCGTTAGCAATGGAAGGTGACCTGTCCTCTTTCTCCTCAATTTCTGATGACTACAAGGGCAGTAAGTACAAGGACTCAGCTAAATTTTGCCCCCTGCTCACAATAATCTGCTACTACATGAAATCCAGGAAGATAGGGTGACAGGTAAGAAAGCATTGATCAGGGCAACTTCCTCAGATTTGTTGGGATACAATGCTGCCACGAATGAGTCATCACTTAAAACACATACCACCATCTGCTTCCTCTGCACTATGATTTGTGTATGTGGAACCAGCTGAAAAAAATCCCAGGAGTTTATCTTTGTGGGATTATGGAAGTACATCCATTGGGCTTTTCATGAGATCAGGCCTGTGTGTCTCCTGTGCAAACTGGGGCTGCATGAGCTGCTTTTAAAGGAAGAGATGAAAACTCCTGTGTTGGGCACACTGGGGATAGGGCTGAGTGTGGAGGTTTCCTCAGGGCATCCACAGGCTCCAAGGCTCTGTTGTCCACAAACTCACCCAAAAATTAATGACTTGTCTCTGCTAGTCCTAATCCATCTGCAGGGAAAAACGTGTCCGCTACCAAATCCCTCCCAGGTCTGTGATGGGGGCTGTAGCAAGATGTGAGTTTTCCTCCGTCTGCAAATGGTCACTCCTTCCCACACACTGCCAGCCTCGGCCTGCCTGGTCAGGGCAGGGAGCAGTTGTTGCCAGCCTGTTGCTTAATCTGGCTGTTGTCAAAAGGAAGTCTGCTTCCTGGGTGGAGCTGATGGATACAGGGGGAGGCTTGATCTCAATCTGCTTCTGGCAGCCAGCACCAGTGCTAATGCTTTCGATGGCTCATTAGTCATTTATGGAGTACACCCAGGCACCTGAAAGTCTTCCTGGGGATGTGGGGAGAGTGAGGCAACACATTTTATAAGGGGCTGGGCAGCAAGCTGTTTACGTCATACCTAGGAAATCAGCCCAGAGCAGATACATGGTTTCTAGCTGTTTCTTTGATGCCCCAGCTGCCCAGCATGATTCCTCACCCTACCACCTGGTTGCTTGGGCAAGGTGAGCCTGAAGGGATGGGAGAAGCAGCCCAAGTGGTACGTGTTTCTTTCAGGGGTAGCAGGATGCTGCTGAGCTGATCATTACCATAAGTGTTTCCCAGCAGACTAACAGCCCTATCTGCTTGTGCCACCAGTGTGAGTCTGCACAGAGATGCAGTCACCTGTTAACCAGCTGGTGCAAGTCATGGTGACAGCCCTGAAACATGGAGGGTGGAGGGGACACTTCCATGGACACAGCCCCTTCAGGAAGTCCATGTCATGGATGACCAGAAACCACAAAGATTGTGGTCCCATGAAAGGCTCCAAGCTTTCTCTCCCTTGACCTGCAACCCTAACTTAGGGGGAAATGTCCTCCCCTTCCTCCACTGAGGGAGATGGAGATGATTAACAGAGCACACAGTCAGCAAAAGCAAATAGGCAGTTCTGGCCAGGCGAAAATCCCTGTCCCTCTCATCGCAGTCCCTGTTACTTTCCCCTTAACTCTCAGTTTCAAGGTCCCTTCGGAAAGCATTCCTGGAGATTGTGGAGAAGAAACAAGGAGAGGACAGACAAAAAGGTTTCCTGAAGCCAAAGGCCTGAGGGGGACATGTAAGAGGCAAGGATCAATAGCTGCACTTCCGAGAGCCTCCAGGCTCCCTGGATCAGCGATAATAGCGGGCTGAGCTCATTGCTAATAGCTTTGGTGGGTGAGAGAGCCAAGGGCAGCCTGTCTGCTTTGGAGAAAGCCTTGATGCTGTCTCTCTGTCTCTATCAGCAGCACTGCCTGGTGCAGGAGGAAGCAGGAGGATCCTTTTTCATTACTTCTCTGTGCATGGATTGTGATTTTTGGTGAGGAGGGGTATCAAGGCTTGGTCTTTGGTGCTATCAAACAAAGAGTAGAGCTGGCAAAACTGCAGAGGTTATCTGAACTAGATCTGAGTTGTCTTGTTGGCTGTATTCTCTTTAATCTACCCTGATATAAAAATACCCCAAGGAAGGATGATTGCCCTGCACAGGGAGGTTATTCCTCTTCCTAAGAGATCTCCGTACTTCCACTCCTCTTCCAGGCACCAGATTGCCTGGTTTTGAAGGAGTACAAGGTGTGCACTTGTGGAACTGGGGTGAAACCAATTACCATGAGGAGTCCATGCCCAGAGCCTGGTGCAGAAGGCACCTAAGCTTCATCATTCCTGTTTACTGCCTACTCCTGCTTTCCCTGGCAGAGCTTACTTCCCCTGTGCCAGCCTCACACCCAGGGCTGCAGCATGGAGAACCAAGGTAATGTGGTTGATAGGATTTTCAGAGGAATGCTGATTTTTTTTTCTCTTTCCTTAGGTTTCCACAGCTTAACAAACTCCTCAGGGATGAAAGCACTTCAGGAGCCCTGAGTCACCCAGAGGACTAATTATGGGGCCAAGGGGGAAGAGGCAAGGGCAGAAAGTTCAGTCACCCAAATGCCATCCCATTGTGCTGTCTCAGCAACATTATGGCCTCTGCTACAGTTCTCACAGGCACCACTTAGCCAACCAGTGCCTTCACCCTGATGGGAAATTGCACTTCTTCCATCTCCAACTTCTCCATACCCTCTGTGCCCTGCTCTCAGCATGGTGTCAAGGGCTGAACCCACAGGGGTAAGCACCACAAAGCCCTGAGAGCCTGGGTGTTTTCTTGGGGGCTGCACAACAAAAATATCCTGGGCTTCTGTGCCAGTCTGTCCCAGAGATTTGTAGCAAGTGAGAGGCAAGCGTGCCAAGTGCCTGTGGGGAGCATCTTCTGCACATCCTGGCTGTTGCTCCCTAATGGATAGTCTGGTCAGCAATTAATGGGGAAAGCAGAGCAGGGAGAGGCAGCCCTGGTAGCACTTTGACTTCATGATGTACTTTTGCTTGGCATCAGCAAGGTCTGAGGAATGTCTCTGGTGGGGGAAGGTTAATGCTGCCTGGCTGGAGACAAGGCAGTCTGGCCCTTGCTTGGGCACCACCAAGTCTGCTGGACAGTGGCTGTGTGGGGGTTCCCAGATGCAGACGCTTCGTCACAGCGCTGTGCTCAGGGGACACCAGGGCAAAGCCAAAGCCAAGCCTTGAAGACAGGCTAAAGGCAGCAGCATTCCTGCCCATCCCAGAATGATGTGCTGAGCCAGAGAGGATTGCTCCTGAGAATTTCCCAGCTCCTGAGGTTGGAGGGGACTGCACACCTGTGTCACAGATGGCACGTGGAATCTGTAAGGCAGTGGTCGCTTGTCACTGACCTCTCTAATGAAGAAGACAGGCTGGGATGTCAGTAAAGAAAGAAGTGTTGGGGTGCAGAGCAGGGTCTCCTAGAAGTGAACTGTAGCATCTTTTACGGCCATCTGTCCACAGTCAGTGTCACAAGTTTATGAGAGCTACAAACCAAATCTGGCCATCAGTGGGTTCAGAGATGTAAAAGACTTGAACCACGTGGTTCAAGTGGATAGAGGACACATGTGGCTCTCAGGAGCATATGGAGACCTCCCCTTCTCCAGTACTGTGTGTAGCCTGGAGATGAGATGGGAGCTGGATGCTGCAAACTTTAGAGATGACACGTTCTTCCCAGCCATGCTGATGAAGGACAGGCTGCTTGCAGAGGCACTGAACCTCCATAGCCTTGCTCTCAATGCTCTAAGTTTGTACTT
Organism: Certhia americana; assembly: GCA_018697195.1. Classification (NCBI taxonomy): domain Eukaryota; kingdom Metazoa; phylum Chordata; class Aves; order Passeriformes; family Certhiidae; genus Certhia; species Certhia americana. The sequence goes on along the minus strand of CM031861.1, from coordinate 16,628,636 downwards.
GTAGGGTGCAAGAGATTTCAAAGCTGAAGTACAGAGTGGCACCTGTCCTTCCTTAAGTCACACAGCCTGGTGGGGACAGAGCCAGGCTGGGGGCTCCTGGCCCATCGTGGGCTGTAGCCTTGCAGACAACTTCACTTTCCAGACTTCTGTCCTGCATTAGTCCAACAGCATGTGTGAGCAGCTGTTTGCTTTCGTCCCTCTTTCCTCTCCTCCTCCTCCTCTTTGTACCAACATCTTCAGCAGTGCTTCAGCACACTCGCAGAATGGGGTTTGTCTGGCACCGAGTCGAGATCTCCTGAAGGGTATGAAACGAGGGTAAAATTCCTTCCCTGGTGTTGCGGACAGAACTGCGGTGGTGTGAAGGCTCCCAGTAGAGGCCAGTAGAGGCTGCTCGCTCGCCTCGCTGCAGGGCCAGTGCACGGCGCCTGCCATGGTACAGCTCAGGGACTCGCCTCCCCTCCTGAGCATGGATCAGGTGCCAGGGAAAGGTGTCCCACAAAGCTTGCTTTGAGCTTGCCCCCGTTGCCTCCTCTGACACGGCCTGGCTTTGCTGTGGCCTCAGCTCCTGCTGAGGTTGGAAGCAGCCATTCAGCAATCCTTGGCAGTGTGATGGGTGCTGTGGGGTGCTAGTGGGGTCTGTAAGAAAGGACCAAAATGGGCAGGTTGGTCCTGCTCTCCTACAACACCATGCTCCCAGATGGCCCCAGAGGTTGTTATTGAGGGGAGGTCACTGGGATGGAGGGAGCGCACAAATATGTATTTGCCTGGACATGCAGGATCCCATTTCCAGCCCATGGTGGATGTTCAGGCTCCTGCTTCTGTCCCACACCCTGGCTGCTGCCAGCCTTGACTGAGCTGGGGACACCATCTCCTCTGAGGCATAAGCCCCCAGCTCTCCTGTGCTGGACTTTGGGGAGAGGCACTGGGAGACCACTCATCCTGGATGGATGGAAACGCTCCCTTGGGGTTAGCAGTGCAGGATCAGAACCTCAGCATGTGTAATGTGAAGACCCAGGGCATGGTGGTGAGAAGTCCCACAGCCACAGCCCAGCTGCCCACTTCCATGCAAGGTGGATCTATTTACACGCAACACACATCTCTACAAGACACAAACCAGACCTGGCTTGGGATACTTAGGTATGCCTTGCGTGGAGGTTGTGCCTGCTCTCAGAAAGCCCTCTAGATGCTGTTGAGCATGAAGCATATTGGAGCAGAGTGATGGGCTCCCTGATGACAGCAGGGTTGAAGAGTGATGCCATGAAGCAGCGGGATTGGAAAAACTAGAAGAAAAACCCGAAGAATTGCAAAAGAGGGAAACTATGGGGCTGAAGCAGCAGAAAAAGAACAAAATGCCAGTCTTATAAACCTCCTGCAATCTTCTGCCAATGCCACGCTCTCCTAATCCCAAGCAACCATGCCTGCCGTGGCAGGGCAGGTGGAGGAGCTGTGTCCTCCCCTGGCATTGCTGTAACGGCAGTGCCTTGCAGACACAGATGTGCACTGGTCAGGATGCAGCTCTGTTCCCAGCATGACTGGCTGTGACTCAGAGAATGCCTCAGGGGAGCAAACCAGATGAGGAAGACGCTGCTGTTTTGTAGTTTGGAAATGAAGCCACTTTTTTAAAAAATTGAGACCGTTTTTAATTTGCAGAGGTGCTTTGCCACTGGGCAGTGACACACTCTGTGGAGAGGAAGGAGGATTGCAATTAGTGTGGGCTGTGGGCAAGACCGGAGCAGCTGGGTCATGCTGTGGGCATCTCAGGGGCCAGCTGGATTTGGGCACAGCCAGATCCACACTGGTATTCAACACAGATGGTTTCTGCAGGAGAGAATTTTTGTTTTCATTGTTACCCTGGTGCCATGAAATGCAATTTTGGGAGACATTATGATTTGCCCTGCTCCTGCCGACACAGCTCCTTCCTGGCAAGGCAGTGAGAAGGAGCAATGCTGGGCTGCTCGTGTGATCTATAGGGGTTGCAGCATTTTGGGTCAGGGCACACATACTGAGAGGTAAATCTACAGCAGGAAAACTACCTCTCCTTGTGCGTGGCAGCTTTATTAAATAGAAATAAATAAAAGATCTTTAAAGGAGAGGCAAAGGAGAGACACAAACCCCATCCTTGGGGCAATGCAGACAGATGAGTAATGGGGCCCTTTGAGTAAGTGCCTGCCTGGCCAGCTCTGAGTCACTGAGCAAACAGCACCAGCCTGGAGCCAGAGGCAGGGCTATTCTTAGCCGCTCGCTTGTCAGGAGATGCTGCCGAGGGAGAGAAGGCAGGTTAAGGGGTGTCGGAGGGGGAAAACATTTGATTTCCAACTGGAAAAGCCAACCTGAAGCTCAGTTGCAGTAACCCAGACTGGAGATGATAAGTGTGAGGATGAGGAAGGTGACCACTGCCATGCCGGGGACCTCAGGACAAATTTCTGAGGGAGTTGAAGGGAAGTAAAAAGACACCTGGAGGGACAAGGGCTACTCTGCTGTGTGCATTGCCCAGAGGGAACTGGAGATTCCTCTGCCTGGGGAATATCTGGTAGCACAGACTAAGCATCACCCTCACCTGCCCCCTAACAGCATCTCCCTTTCCCACCTGCCTGGCAAGGTCCCATTTTGAGGTTCCAAGAACTACCTCTTCTGAGACATCGTGGTGTCCCTGCTGCAGATGGGATTGCATCAGCAGGGAAGGGAGGTGGCAGAGGGGTGCTGCAAAGACCTGGACTCAGTTGCACTTGGGCTCTTTCTAAATAAAGAATCCCCAGTCATACTGGCTCGAGCTGCTGGCTCAGCCCAGAAGCCTGGAAAACTAAATGACATCATCTGGGTACTGCCGACAGACAACATTTCCACTCAGACACTGAGTGCCTGGGTTTCAGCTGAGGAGTGTGGCCAGGGAGCATTGGTGGCTTTATGGAACCCCCTAAAACTGCCATTTCTCTCTGCAAAAGACTCAGGCAAGCAGTTCCCCCTCATTTTGGTCTTTACTTTCACCTGGGGCATCCTAATCCAGACTCTCTGTGCCCCTGGAGGGACCCCAGCAGCATCTCAGCCCTCTAAGCCAGCCTCACTCAAATGCCACATGGCTGGGACAAGACCAGGGATCATCCTGTCAATTCCTTCCCCTCCTGGGGTGCTCTGGCCAGAGCTGTGGAGGCTGCTCATCCAGTGGCTGAGGGCTGGAGGGATCTACCACACATGGCAGCACACCTGGGTCTGGGGCAGTAATTCCAGAAGGGAGGGTCACGTGTGGAAATTTTGTGGCTTGCTGCAGTAGTGCTCCAAACCAATATGCTCATGAGCCTCGCCAGCACCTACAGCCACGGAGAGCAGGGAATCTCTCTAACCACCTTGTGAAGTGACATGGTGGACCAGAAGGTAAGCAGCAATACAAAGCTTCTGCATCCCGTGGGTATCCTGCAGGTGAGGACCTACAAGGGGACCAGAATTATCCTGTCAGTTGTGGAATTATAGTCTGGTGTATATAGTCCTGGAAGGACTGGGGGCAAGGATTTCACACACCCTACACACACACATCCCCACCAGAGGCTCCAACTCTGCCTTCCTGGGTGGCCTTTGGCAAATAACCTGCCATCTTGGCTCCAGGTTTCCTATTTGTAAAAGCTGGGATGAGTGAGATTCTCCTCTGATTTCCAGAGCTCTCTGGACTAGGTAGAGTCGACCCCCATCTGCAGGGGTACATGGAAAAGGAAAAAATTAAGCCAAATAACAATAATTACTTTTCTCCTTCCCATGGGTGTTGTAAGGATTAGCTCATGTTTAGCAAGTGCTAAATGTTATTAATGTTCTTGGATTGCTCCAGCAGTGAATGTGGCTTTCCAGGGAGTGACAGGGTTTTTCCCTTGGCTGGTACGGAGCTGCAGTGAATTCCTCACAGCCCAAGGAAAGCAGCATCCTATTCTTATTAGAATAGGGTGTAGAAGAGTGTCTGTGGCACAAAACAGTACTCACCTTGCTTTCCATCAGTCTCTGAGAGATGAAGCCCATCCCTTCTTGCATCAATGCACAACCAACAGTACTCTGGAAGAACACGCATCCCATGGAGACTCTCTGAGTGTGGTGCTCTAATAAGGGCTCATCTCACCTGTGTGACAAATGGCATCTCCCAGGCTGCTCCCAGATCACAATGAAGTGGGATAGGCCCATGAGGGGATGTGTTTGCAGCACTGCCTGAAGACCACCCAGCAGCTGAGGTCAGAGACCAGGTCAGAGCCACAGCACAGCTTATGAGTTTGAGTGTCCTGGCTCAGGTAGGGGTGGAAGGGTGGGGAATGTCTATTTCATGACCCTGGCTGTCCTAAGTGTCCTAACATACAGCAGCTCTGTGCACCAGGAGTATTAATGCTCCTGCTAAGTGTGGAAAAGCAATGCACACCACCTAATGCTAGAAAGCCTGGGGAAGGTGATAGATAGATTCTCTTTTCCAGGCTCTGGTGCTGGAAAAAGACACCTAGTCCTCACAGGAGAGAAAACTGGCTTGTGACTGGTTCAGCCCCTGCCTGACTGCTCCAGCAAATGTCCCTCCTGGGGACCCCCAGCTCTCTGAGCAGGGGTACAGGGGGTTGAAGTTCCTCCAGCTCCAGACCCTGTCACCCTGGTTCCCCAGCCCTATGGAGCTGGGGCTGACTTTTTGTGACCCCTTCTCCCCATGCTGACTCAGCCATGCCCTCGTAGTGGGTGGCCATAACCCCGGGTGGGATGGAATGAAGGTAAAGGCAGTATGGACTGGCAAGCTTTCAAAGAGGCCACAAGCTAAATAAATAGCCAGCAGCCTATTTCAGTGGCTGCTATATTTAGCTCAAGGAACATTTATTTATAGGCTTGGCAGCCATTCTGAGTCAATAAAAGCCAGAGAGCTGGAAAAAGGACATTCCTGGGTTTCTCGTTGCAGTAATGGTTTCTGCTGTGCAAACCACGAGGAGCAAGAGGAGAGGCAGCCTCAGCACCAGGGCAGCTGTGCTGGCTGCACACCCATGAGTGCCTCTGCCAGGGGACAGAGCCTCCACATACTTGTAGCCCCAGACCCAGCTAAGAGCAGCTTCACCTGGGTTCCCTCCCACCTTGGTGCTGCTGCCAGTCCCCTGGTTCAGAGGGAATGTCTCTCTGAAACATGAGGGGATTCAATTGTGCCTGTGGATATAGCGACACAAGATGTCAACTCTGGGGACTCTGCTGCAGCATCTTCCCGTGGGCAGTGAGTTTGGAAAAACCAGGGCAGGTAAACTGGGAGGAAGATGGGAGCAGTGTTCATGTTTCTCTACTAAATAATTGTCCCTTCTTATGTCACACATGGCAACAAGCGGTTGTGAGAGGAGGACATGCAGACAGCCTCTCTGGAGATGCTAGTGTTTTCAGATGCACAGGAAGCTGTGGAAGGTGATAGATAGATTCTCTTTTCCAGGCTCACAGTGAGCTTCTACTGCAACAACAGTGATTTTGAGAAGCTTTACAAAACACCATGCAATTGCAGCTGGATAAGGGGAATGAATTTGGAAAAGACACGGGGGTTTAGCCCAGCCTGTGGAAAGCAGCTGTGAGGATGGATGTCCCTTCTGCATATACGTCAGTAAGTGCTGAGGCTTTCTGGAGCCAGAACTGCAGGGAGCCTGCTCATGCCTTCTCCTCCCTCCAAAGAAAACCTGCTGCAGGGGGAGCAGGGAAATGCCTCCACCAGCTTCCACTTGAGCACAGTCCAGCCAAAATGGGGCTGCTGCTTGGCACCCACCAGCTGCCCCCTGAGCACAGCACAGCTCAGTTGGCCATGGGTGAGCAGGGAACATTTAGAGAGTTTAGCTGCAGCACACAGCAAGCGTGTGGCTACACACTGCTACTATGTCAGGAACAAGGTGGGAGCACAGCACTGCTGGGAAGCAAAATAATAATAATAACAATAGCAATAATAAGAAAAACAACAACAGTATATTTCAATGCAAACACTCCATGTCTTTGTGCTCTTTAGTTTGGCGATCTGTTCCCTTCACATGTGTGTCCCCATCTGGAACAGGACTGGGACAGTCCTTTCTATTAGTAAGGGGATGCTTAGGCACCTGACTACAGTTTCAGAGCCCCTAGAGTGGTGGTTTGCAGTCTGTGTGCCCATAAATGCCCCAATTAATTTTTATGCCACTACTCTCTCAGCCATGAGCCTTATTTCTGCTTTGAATTAGTCCAGCTGCTGGGCCCTATACATAGACACAGGTCTGGCTGTGCATCCAGGTCTGTCTGTGTCCAGGTCTGGCTCTATGTCCAGCTGTCCACCAGCTCTAGGTCCCATCACTGCAACTGAAGGTCCATTGCCCTCCCCAAACTCCCAAAGAGCCCATCCTGAGGAGGTCTGACTCTCAAAAACCAAGGCTGACACCAGCTGTTAAAACACCTATTTGGGTATTTATTACAACACATTGTTCCAAAATACAAAAGAAAGGAAAAGAAAGTAGAGGGTAGAAAAGCACTGCTGTTTACAGCCTCTGGTAATAAATAAATAAAGACGAGGCAGGGGCAGGGTGTCTCCCCAGGTCCGACGCTGGCACTGGCCAAATGGACAGCGAGGAAGGGAGTGTGGTGGGGCTGGTGGCCAGACCCTCTCTTCCATGCTTGGGAGTCCCCAGGTACACCAGGGTGGGTACAGACACCCTCTCTGTGTTGTGCTTGCTGAGGAAGGGTCTGATCCTACAGGGATGAAGAAGGGAGAAGAAGCTCAGTCCCGGCATGGTCGGAAACTGCCTGCTCCCTCCCTGTCCACGGCTGCTCCAAAGGCAGGTGAGGTAGGAAGGGTGATGCTGGACCGGGACCCCAACAGAGATCTACCAGGGTTCCCCACGAGAGGGGTGAGATCTGAGCTCTCTCCTCTCCAGTGTGGTCTCAGAGCAACCTTGGAAATGTGTTCAGCACAGCATGATAAGAAGGACCCCAACCCATGACAAAGCAAAGTCATGACAGAGACAAGAAACTGTGCCTGGGCCACTTGGAGAAGGGCTGTGTTAAACCCCGCAAATTAAAATAACTCTTCATGGGGCTGGCGCAGTACAGGGAGTGTTTTGTACCACGGTGCAGATGGGGATCCTCTTCCCTTCCCCTAACGTCTCCTCCTATACCTTACAGGTAATCTGGAAACCTTCAGGTTGCACAAGGAACACAGGCAATGAGTGCAAAAAACCAGCATCGGCCTCTGTCTGCTCATGACACTATGATTTATCGGTGTTTGGTAAAGACCATATCAAGTCCCATGTTGGGAACTATCCCCAGCCCAACTAAATCCCTCCTGGTAACAGAGGCCACTCACAGGTCTCCCTGTGGCTCTGCCATTGGGCTTGCTCTAGCACTGTCCATGTGTCTTCCCCAGGCTGTGCTGTTCCTGTGCAGGAACCGCCAGCATGAGGAGGACACTCAAGCCCAGGAAGTCCAGAGCATGTGGCTAAAGCAGTAGCCAATGCCCTGGGCTCAGCTGAGCAGGGCAGCTTTGCAAAGCAGCTGCAATGCCAGAAAAAGAAGCCCCTGTGGGTAAAGATGCAGCCTGCAGCTTCAGCCAGCTGAAGAAGGTGAGAGGACCATGACCTGGAGGGAGCTGATTCCATGAACTGGATGACTGGCCAATGCTTCTTTAAGCTTTAAGCTTTTTCCATTTAATCATCTGTTGTTGGTGCCAGTGGGTTCCTGTCTCTTGCAAAAATGAGCAGGAACCTGTATGGGAGAGAGGAGCTGCAGCAAGGGAAGGGAAGAGTTAAGAGAATGGATCTGCCCTGGGTTTGGGTGCCTTGATATTCTTAGGAAGTGCCTCCCTCCAGCTCCTTCGACAAGGGTTTGCCTCCTGAGGCTTGGGGCAGCTGGGAGCTGTGCCAAGTCAGCCACAGCCGGGCTGCGGGGAGCAGAGAGAAGGTGAGATGGGGCCTTGCTTTTATTCACAACAGAGAAACAAAGAGCAACATACAAAGAGTAAGAAGCAAAAAAGTACAGAATCATAACCATAATAATCATAATAATAATAATCATAAATACTCAAATCTATCATTCATAGATTGCAATGACAACACTGATAGCTTATTATCATTAGTATTAAGAATGGGAGGGGAAAGGGGACAGCAGGAGGGGTTTCTGAGGGGCATTGTCTCCTAAGGGGCAGATGTAACAGGGATGGACATCCAAAGAAACAAGCAGACAAAGAGAAGGGCTGGGAAAGCAGCAGGGGCTGGGGACGCTGCTGCTGAGGCCAGGGACGAGCCTGCTCTGACCCAAGCCTCTGGCTCAGTGTTGCCAACCTGATCATTGCCCTCCTGCCAGCTTTGCTCAGCTGGGAAGGAGGTGACCAGCAGGCTCAGCCCCAAGGACAGGCAGAGGCTGAAGGGAAAGGAACAAAATGTCCTTCCTAGTCTGAAGGAGAGCTGTGATTTGCTCAGTCCATCATATGGTGGAAAGTGCAGGCATTGCCACTGCCATCGGACACTCAGCAGATTTGTTGGTTCCTCCCTTGAAAGAAGAGACCTTTCCTCTCCTCTGCTCACACTTCTGCCTCTGTAGGTCCCTACAAACGAATGCACCCTCATCAAATCGGCGTGCAAAGATGACTTTTGGTTCCAGTGAGGCTTTGGGATGGGTCAGCTGGCTGTGAGAGCCCATAAAAAGACTTGCCTGACAGATGATGTGGAGGATTACTACCCAGTACATCCATCCTCATGACAACTCACAACTCTCTGACTCATGGACAAAGTGGTTCATTAGATAGAGTTTGAATCTTAAAAAAAAAAAAAAAAAAAAAAAATTAATTGCAAGCGAAAGCCACTTGGTGACCCTGATGGCTTTGGGTCAGGATGGGCAGGAGACACTTGGGCAGGGCTGCTCCATCAAGGCTTATTTTCAGAATATAGACTTAAAATATTGTATATATGAGGGTTTCTGATGCACATGCCCAACGTAAAGTAGAGGGATGAATGTAAAATACATCAAAATAAGGCTGCAGAGGTGGGTCATGAATGCCTATAATCTACAAATCTTAAAATATACTTATCTTTGTTGTGGTTTCAGAGGAGAGAGGAATCCATAATGTGTAAAACCTCAAACATGTCTCAAAAGCATCCAGGTGATGGCAGAGTGTAGATGACAAAAAGCAAGCCACGTTATCTGCCTCTTTGCAGACATTCAGGATCTCATTTACAGCGTGTGCCCTCTCCTTCCTGACTTGCTCCATCTGCTTTTTTGTGCTTGCAACACACTGTCACTTAACAGGAGGAATTAGATGGGAGCTTGCTAGCTTTGTCTTATCTTCCCACCTGGTTGTGCCCACCTCTTGTCCTTTCTATTACATCCCTTAGGAAATCATTTAAGCCTCTCTCCATTGCTCAAAGCTACACCTTACCAGCTCCTGCCAGCAACTTGCCTGACCTGAGCTCAGTAAGTCCATGCTGGCACCAACCCTGGAGGACTCTGAGATGGGCAGGGGCTGAGTGCTACAGGGCAGAGATCAGAGGACAATCACCACTGGCATGCTTGGGAAGAGATGCCACCACTTAGGGCAGCAGAAGGGGAAGGAGGACCTTGGACACTTGGACAAGAGGCAGGTGACACTATGCCCAGTGAGGAGGCCATCAGAGGGAGGATGAAGCCTTTCTCTTCTCCCTCCTTGGACTTGACATTGATGCCTACTCAGGACAGCCTGCTTCAAGTGGAGCTTCCGTCTGGCTCATGGGATGGACCTAAATGCCTTCTAGAGTCTAGAAAAGAAGCTTAGAAAATAGTGTCATCACTGCTTCATGATGAGAAAAGAGCAATGTTCAGGTTGGCAACACTGAGCAGGTTTGAGGTGGTTTCTGGAGGCAATGATGGGTGGTGGTAGGCTTTTGAGGACTGATTATGAGATCTCTCGCTCTTATCAAAAGCGACGTGGGGAGAGGAGCAGGTGGTCCCTGGCTCTCCAACCACCCCCATCCCTACCTGCCACACCACGGGGAACCAGTCAGGAGCATGTGGAGGTCCCCAGCATCTCACCAAATAGCTCCATGGAAAAACAGAAAAACTAAAGCCCAAAGAGAGCAAAGAGTCTCCAGGGAGACTTGCCTCAACTGCGAACACAGAGGTGGTTGAGGAAGCAACGAGCTGAAGCGAGCAGCCCATCCTTGTGTGATTGCAGCTCCTCACGCCTCTGCTTTATGTTCAGTTTTAAACCTGAGATCATTTGGTTTTGTCACGGGTAGCTTGATTTAAAGATAGAAACGAATGACAAGAGGAGGAACAAGGGAAAGGGAGAGAAACCATGTGGACCCAGAAAAGAAAAAAACCAACACTCCAAGGATGAGACAGGACACAGACATGCACGAACACAGACCCCTGAGGTATCAGCTTTGCAAACTAGTGCGAGACAAGGGAGAAAGCAAAGACAGCTGCAGGGAGAGATGTGCTTTGCAGTGGAGGCAGTGCCTCCAGCTTCAGAAAGCAGCTTCTCAGCAATCCTGACATTAGGGTTTGGGGGCAAGGGCTTGGCTTCCCACCAGATGGCAGGAAGCAGCCAACCATCTCTGAAAATAAGTCACTTGTGCCCCTCCATGTGCTTGCAGAGCTTCATGTCTGGACAGCTTATCATCCGCTGGATGGAGGGGAGCTGGCCTGGAGGGCAACAGGACCGGGGGAGTCCCGGCACCTGTGGACATGCTCCCCCAGAGTTCCTCAGATGTGAAACAAAGGATGCAGGAAGCCAGAACCACCACCCCCAAAGGGAAAGTGGTGCCCGTACTTCCCAAGCAAGGTAGCTGAAATGAGGGAGAGCTGAAGGGCTGGGGCAGGCAGGCAAGACACCTCCCAACAAGAAATCCCAATTCCCACCAGCCTCCCATGCCTCCCTCTGCAGTGGCAGCTTCCGATGCCTTCCCCATGCAGCTGGAGGTGACACCCTGCAGCCTTCCATCCACTTCAGGTGACTCCCACCTTTGCATCTCCAGCAAGGATGGGCAGCCAAAAGGAGGGGAGGGGAGGAGAGGGAGTATGGCTGGGATTGGGTGACAGTGCCTAGGATGGGATGATGGCTGGGATGGTGGTAATGGCTGGGATGGAGATGAGGAGAAACAAACAGAGACCAAGGCGGGAAGAAGAGGCAGCAGCTTCCAGAAGAGTTTTCTGGCTCAGTTTGTGTCATAAGAAGGTTTTATGGTTTGCTCATTTACTTGTTCAATTCTAGAAAAAGTGCCCAGAGTAGTCTCCTGTCCCCTTGTTGGTATGCCCAGAGAGAAGGGGGGAAATCTGTGTTGTGGTCATTAACTATCGAAGGAGCCACAGGCCTCAGATATTGCTTAGAAACTCGTATTTCAGATTTAAATACCATACACAGTAAAAATAGAGCTGAAAGTACCGCCCCACATTGTCTGCAAATCATTGCCAGAATGAACAGCTTCAATAAATTAAAAACAAAACAAAAAAATTGAAATATTATTTACGTCTCAATAAAAATTGCAGTAAAACCATTTACGTTTTCTTTCGTGTGTGTGTTTTCGGGTTTTTTTCTTTATATTATATATAATATATATTTATATATGTATAGGGCTGCTCCAGTGCAGCATTTTTAGGATACTTAGCCAGAGAAACACAGGGGAGCATGCTTAGTGCACCAGGATGCAGGGAAGGGGCAGCTGTGGTCCCCCCTCCAGGTGCTGTGTCCCATCACCACAGCCAAAATTACAACCCCTGCCTCTTCCCACTTCAGTTTTAGGCCCAAATTTTGAGTGCGGGTCTCTGAGGGCTGGGATGCCCTGGGGATGGGTAGGAAAGGACCAGGGTGAGTGCAGGAGGGACACTAAGCATCCGCCGCTATGTTTCCCGACTCTGGAAAGACTCGTCCACTTTCACTTCGGTTTCAGCGCTTGCGCTCCCGAAAATGCACGCGCAAGTATAAATACACCCGCCGACCCCACCGCCCCCCTTCCCGCTCCCCACAGCTTAAATATCCCCCCGCCCCAGCCCCGTCCCGGGTCTCCAGGCAGCCCGGGTGAGTGTCAGGACACTTCGATGATCTCCATGCTGCCTGAAAAGCTGGACTGTTTGCTGATTTTGCCCAGCTCTTCCCGAGCCCTGCCCTCGGACATGGTCTCCTCGAATTCCATCTGGCAGCTCCTCCGCTTGAATTGCTTCTCGGCGCCGGCCTCCTCATGCCAGCTGTGCCGCCCGTCCCGTGGCTCGGCCCGCGCCTTGTCCCTCAGTCTGATCTCACACCCAGCCGCCGCCGCGCCGCAGCCGAATGGCGGCGGGTACGGGCCGGCGCTGGGAAACAGGCCCCCGCCGCTGCCGCCAGCGCCGCCGGAGTCCTTGCCAAAGTACCAGCCAGCCTCGCCCGAGGCAGTGCTGGGGGACTCCAGGTGCACCCCGCTCCAGGCAGCGGTGGCAGTGGTGGCGCCGGGCGCGGCGGGCGGCTGGCTGAGCCGCGGTGGCAGCCCGTCCTCGGCGCCGGGGCTCTTGCGTGTGGCGCAGGTCCCGCCAACGTTGAGGCTGAGCCCGTGGGCCGGCGAGCCCGCTGCGTGCCGGTGCTTCCGCCGCTGCCTCACCTTGGCTTCCAGCAGGAGCTCGGGCCCCGTGGGCCGGTCAGGGCTTTCCGCCCCTGGGGAGAAAGGGCTGAGGCTGCCCGAGCCCGAGGGGCTGTCCAGCTTGCAGAGTTTGGGGGCTTCCCCAGGTCCGGGGGGCCCAGGGGGGTCCTGCCGCAGGCCGGGGGAGTAGGCAGACTTGATGTCCAGGGAGAAGGAGCGCTTCAGGCGGTTGGTGTCCTGGATGCGCTCGGAGGAGAGGTGCAAGCCATTGAGCCCCTGCTGCAGGGTGGTGGGTGACAGGACCTTTGGGGTCCCCCCCTGCCGCTCGGGGTCACTGGTGGGGGATGCCGAGCCGGTGCTCCTCGGCACATCCTCGGCCTTCTCTGAGGTAGGTGTTAGGGGATGCCGGCTGCTCTCAGCCACCTCTGCTGGGTCCTGCTGGGCGTCCCCCTCGCCCCAGTCGCCCTTTGACTTCAGGGCCTTGAGGAGCTTCAGGCTCCTCTCGTACTCCAGGAGCTGGCCCAGGAAGTTGAAGTTGGGCGAGATGGATGGGCGACGGTCCTTAACAAACCTGCCGAGAGGCACAGACAGCCCCATTGGTGCTTGATCCTTCAGTGGGCCACCCCTACTCTCTCAGCCCCTTTAGGGAGAAGAGGCATCATTGAGAACCTTCTGGCCAGACCCTCCAAAGAAAAGGATCTTGGGGAACCATGGGGCCTTGGGACATCCCAGGATTAGAGCTGGAACTGCCTCCCCACTCCCTTTTATCACTTCCAACCATTCCTTGTTGCATGCATTTTGTGAGGGGAGGTTTGGTTTGGTTTTACTGGGACCCAGTAAAGCAAGACAGAGATTCAAGGAGCCCTGACCCTCTCCTTCTGGGCTCAGCCTGCTTTCCTTCCCTGAAGTGAAGCATACTGGCATAACCCTCCTGCTACCCTCAGGGGAAAACTCACCTGTAAGCATCATCTGATGACATACCCATGGTCTTCATGATGTAGGCGATGGCAATGGTGGCTGACCGGGAGATCCCAGCCAAGCAGTGCACAATCACCTGGCAGCTGGACACCTTAGCTTTGTCTGGAGCATGGCAGAGGAAACAGAGAGAACAACAATGGTGAGAAAAATGGTTCTAGCCTCCCTCCCCAATCCTCAGCCTTTTGTCTGACAGGACAACAGTTGCTGGAAGCAAGACCAGGGAGGACAGAAGAGTTCAGGTTGTGAGGGTTGAGAATTGGAGGGTCTGCAAACCGTAAGAAAAGCTCACCGATGAATTCAATGGACTTGTCCAGCCAGGGAAGCAGCTTCTCACAGTAGTTGTCATTGACAGGAATGCGCATGAAGTGACTATCACAGATGAAGTCTGGCTTGGGACAGGAGTTGCTGGCATTTAGGACATAGCTTATCCCGTTCTGTGTCATCAGGTCCTGGTGGAAAAGAAGCCATCAAATGATCAGCTGAGCTCAGCCTGCACAACATACTGAAGGTCTGTCTTGCCATGCACACTCCCTGTCTTTTCCCATCCCAGCATTTTCTCCTGTGGGTCTCCTAGTGCTGCCTTGGCCTAGTTGATAATACAGCACAGACCAGCTGAAAAGGTTGTGTCAATTTCAATGACACAGGTTTGAACCTCAGCAGATCTTTATTTTATTATTATTTACGTCCAGGTAAAGTGAGCAAGGCCAAAGATACCTGGAAAGGGGTTCCAGAGGGGAATACCCAACAACCCCAGTATGAGAGTAATAGGACAATACAAGAAAGAAAATTAGCAGAAACTCTGAAAGCTGTGAAAGTACTAGCTGAGGGAGAAAGGTCACTGGTCGCACCCTACGTTAACCAATATGGCCAGAAGATGCTCTATCCATAGGCAACAGAATGAGGTGAAAGGTGGAGGCATTGCATGGGCAATGCTTCTCTTCTCCAGCATGTGGCCACATTGTGGGGATGGCAGAAAACACAGTTCCAAAACACAAACAAAATCCTCCAAGGAGGTGGGGAGGGAAGGAAACCATGAAATTCCCCGCCTGACACTGGCTCCTCAGGACTTTGGCCCTGGCTCTCCAGTGGCTGGTTCCTGCCTTTCCAGCAGGCTTCATGGAGCCACTCCACCTCCCAGGCTCTCATTCTTGACATTTTTACTTTCATTTCCTTCTACTCCCTGTGCATAATTTCTCTCTCCCTCCTTTCTGTCTCCAACTCCAGTCAGGTGCCATGGTCCCCCCCCCGCCCTTGCCTGCCATGGATGAGGACACCTGGCTGGCTCCCTCATTGTTGCAGGAGGCAGATGCTTGGCAGCACTTTAGCTGTGATTCCTCTTTCTTTCTTCTCATCATTACTTTTCCTTTAAACAAAATTCCTCCCCTGGTGTGACATCCCAGCACAGCCTTTTCTGGCACCTTTTAAAGGTCACTGTGCAGTCTTCCCACTGGGAAGGAGAGGAATACCTTCACCCCTCTGCATGACTGGAGTCCCCAACGGGACAGGGCAGACATGTCCCCTCAACAGGGCCATACCTTGTTCAGGACATCCTTCTGGGAGCCCAGGTAGAGATGTGGGAGGATGCGTGTGGGGCCAACGTTGGCCACAGGCAAGCATGGCTGGGAGATGCTCATCGGCAGGATGGCAGCTGGCTTCCCCTCACAGAGCCCTGGGAAGCAGGATGAGAAGGTGGCAAAGCCTCCTGTGGAGAAAATGAGGACATTGAGCTTGGAGCAGCAAGGCTGAGATCATCAGTACCTGGCACCCCAAGGCCTGGGCTGGGGACAAAGTGGTGATAACCCTGCAGCCCTGAAAACAGAGCCTCCAGGAGCAACAAGCCATCAGCCACCACTAACCAGTGCACATGCATTGTGATGGCCGTGACACGCACACGGAGAAAAGAATGGAGAACCAGCTCTGATTTTTCCCTGTTGCAGCTGGA
The DNA here is from genome assembly GCA_018697195.1 of Certhia americana. NCBI lineage: Eukaryota > Metazoa > Chordata > Aves > Passeriformes > Certhiidae > Certhia > Certhia americana. Next base: position 16,613,207 of record CM031861.1, on the reverse strand, counting down.
TATTAATGCACATGTGAAGCATCCCACACACTTTCCAATGAAGCTGTTTCTTCTCAACTTTATTCACACAAAAACCAGGAAAAAAGAGTCCTTTTCTTGTGTCCCTTCTATTCTGGGGACAGGGTCACCTTTTGACAGCAAAATCCATCAGGGCAGGATGACAAGAATCAAGCCCACTGAGGTACAAAGCTCCTGGGGTCTGTGAGTTCAGCCCAAACCTTGCTGCAGTGGGCTACACTTACACATCATCATTTCTGAGAGCCCAGCCTTGCCAAGCCGATGATTTCTGCCACACCATGGTGGCATGGTGGTACTTGCAGGCCACTTCTGTTTTTCATGTTATGACCTTGTTGAATGTGACAGCAAGCAGTGTCCAGTTCACTGCACCAAGCTGCTGGGCAGTCACATTCAGCTTGAGCATCTTGAAGCCCAGTGTTGAAAGAAAACCCCCCGATGAGGTTGCAGTAGCTGGCATATGACAGCCAGAGCTATTGTCAGTGTCTGGCATGGTCAAAAGCCTGAGAACCTGTCCTGAAAGCTTGAGAAGGGCTGCAAGCCTTGCCCTGCTTGTACAGCAGGCAGCAAGGGGAGCTGGAAAACCCACAGTGCTGTTGCATGTCCTGCACAGTTGCATAAGACTGGTGATCCTGATTTGTTCTCACTCACTGATCCTGTACTTCAGGGTAGAGCCAGGTCTGGCTAGCAGTGGCCTAATTTCACTCCCCTCCAGCTGAGGACATCTGGGTGGCAGCTTCATGCAATGGAGAGAAGCTTGAGTCATATCTGCCTTAAGTCTCCCTTGAGGTTCTCCCAGTCATGCAAATGAGCAGATGCAGCTTGACATCACCTAAAGGGCAGAGAGGACTTGGAGGCTTGACTGCCTTTGACTGTCAAAGGCACCAGGAAGCTCCCCCAAGATCCTTTTGAAAGCCCAGGACTCTCTGGACTGAGCACCCTGAGAATCCCTGCCCCATCTTCACAGCTAAACAAGACCTTTTAACGAGCCAGTCCCTCCCCTCTTTGGAAGCAGGGCAGCTTTGGCATATTCTCAATTTACCTTCTCCAGCATTTTGGCAACATTTCTGCTGATCCTCCTGGAGGATCTTTCTGGTTGCTGGTGTAACACCCACACTCTAGAGAGGCATGACTGGTGCTGCAGATAACCCATCTGACATGTTTGTGAGATGAGGGAGATGGAGAAGCCATAGCAGTACACAAAATCATGCTCACACTAGTTGGGAACATCCAAGGTCCTCCATCACACTCCATCTCAGCACCTCCTGGTGTTAGCTCCCATTGGCCTAAGGGGAAGGTGTCCTTCAAAAAACCTATTTCCTCCCCTCTCTTATGTTTTCCTGTCTGGCAGCTAACACATCTCCCAGCTTCAAAAGTCAAGACAGGAAGGGTAGAGTTAAGCACCTTATCTTTTCCATCACTTCCTTTTCTCTGTCTCCCTCTGAAATGACATCACCTCTCAACTGGGACATTAAATCAGAGCACAAGCAGGAGGGTCAGCACAGGTGCAGCACAGCTTTGGTTACTGCTCATCCCTGCACTGTGTCCCTATTGCCAAGGACTGTCCATCACTAGCCAGAGCTCTTCATGAACACATGTGATCTCTCTGCTTTGCCCCAATGCCTGGGGAATGCTGGGGCAGAAACCAGAACCCTCTGGGTTCTTCAGCTTCCTTCAGTTGCCCCTAGAGAAGCCTGCAGCACTTGAGTTTGAGTGGGGTACAGATCTGATCCTGGACTTGTGTGAAACAGCACGGGAAGTTTTCTGAAGGAACACGGCACAGTTTTGGGGAGCAGGGCACAAAGGCAGTCCCAGGGATCAGTGCCTGCTCTGGTCCATACTGCTCTGGTCCATACCAGCCTCTTGCACTGACTCAAATCCATCAGGAGCTGCCCAGGGCAGTGGATATGATTTGTATGACTCTTGAACATGATCTCATAGTTCAAGCAGGTTAGGGCATGCTGCTCTCTCCCCATTGCATGCCCCCACCACACTCAGCTGGCAGCAGATCCTCTGCCAGCCCTGCCTGGGGAAGTCCAGGCAGGAGCTCAGGGGGCTGTGAAGCAGGCAGTGATGTTTGTAGAGTGGCAGCACCACCCTCAGCAGCTGTGCATACCTGGGCAGCTGCCACAACTGGAGGATGCTGACACCTGAAATGATGCCCATAGCTCACCTCACTTGTCCTAAGCAAAGCCTCAACCCTGTGTCCAGGAGTCCAGACATGCTCCCAGCCCACCTGTCCTCATCTCCCCCATACTTGCAGCTGCTGAGGGCAGCCTGGGCTTGGGGGAAACCCTAGAGATGGGGCAGGGTACTTGACACCATCCCAATACGGAAGCGACGCTCACACCACCCTGCAGTGGCTGCTCCAGCATGCCTTTCATTTTTAGAAAGCGAAACAGCTCTTCAAACAATCCTAAAGGCAGTGAATACCCCTGGCTGGGCTCCAGCTGATACCTGGGCTTTCCTCCCCTCTATGCCCCAGGCCATGGATCCCAGATTTTGCTGGGAGAGAGCAGCAGAGCTCAATGAGGTGAGAAGCCAGGGTAGCATCAGTTCTAGCCTTTCCTCTTTTATTTGCAATGCTGGTGCAAAGAGCACCATTTCTCTTGGCACGTGAGGAATTAAGCTCAGGAAGGATTTGTATCTGTCATGGAGTGGGTGTTTGGGGATCTCTGGTTTCTTCTGGATGCTCCCCTACCCAGGTGAGGGCTTGTTGGGGAGGAGCTGGTCCTTGTGTGGCACAGCCCAGTGAGCTGCTCATGGCTCCAGCATGGAGGGCTCCCATAACCATTCTCTGGAGAAAACAGTGTGTGGTGGCCTACTGCAATTACCTGAGGCAGAGATGGAACCCAGGAAGAGAAGTGGGAACTGGAAGGGAAGGGAACCAGAACAAAAGTGGGGATGCTTTCACTGCTGCTGCTGGAAATGGAGAAAAGAGGAGTCAAGAACCAGCATCAGGCAGGTTCTAGGAGGCCTAGGAAGTGAAAATCACCTTCCTGGAAGGAGGAAATCACAATGAGGCACAGGGTGTCGCAGCAATTTAATGTAAGAAGAGTGCAACAATGGAGATTGTGTATCTCCCCCATCAGAGGTTTCACTCACAGAGTGCTGACCACCCTTCCACCTCCTACTGTGCCTTGCAGAGACCCCTCTGGGCCAGCCCCCAGCCCTGCTGTGCATGGCCCTTCTGTCAAATAGAGGAGAGGGGAAAACACCTCTCCCCAACCCCCATCTTTGCCAGGCCCTCCCCTCTGCGTATTTTCCTGCTGAACATCTATGATAACACCCCTGTGAAACTGGATTTATTGTGAGAACAGATGCTGCAGAGGAAAGGCAAACAGCCTGGGAATCCTCCCCGAGCCTGTCCATCAGGCCAGGGGGATGATGCCAGCAGCATCTTTGAACAGGCTCCTGTGGTACCTGCACTGCTGCAACTGTTGGGAGCCGTGAGACTCCTCCCCTCCAGCAGCAAACCGCACAGTGAGGAGGCCCTCTGCCAGCCCCTGCACCAGTGTCTGCCTACGGCCCTGAGACAGCTGTAACCAAAATGAACAAAAACACAGACATGGAAGAGGATTACAAGATGTAAGGACAGATATGTTGCGCTTCTGAGCCGGGACCCTGACACAGCTGGGGAGCCCTCCACTGCCCTGACTGTCACCTTCAGGTGGTCTCCAGGGACATCCTAGTCATAGGTGGGTCACTCACAACATCGTAGGCAAAATCAGTCACCTGTGAGTGGCACTGTGCCCTTCTCTGCCAAGGCTGGGCAGCAAGTGGTGGTGTAGAGAAGGTGACACAGAAGGTGACTAAGTCCTGGCTAGGGACAGGGATGTGGTCTGGCACTATTTTCCTTCCGGTGGTAAGCCTCAGCTTTAGGGATTCACAATCCATTAAGCTGCATGAGATGTTAACAGAGATGCTGCTGAGGACAAAAGGAAGGTGTGGGACACATGAAGCATGGATATCCCAGCTCCCTGTTGTTCCCTGTGTTCCTCTATGTACTGAGGCCATTTTTCTAGGCTGGAGGTGTAAACTGGAGCTGATGCTTGAAAAGCCTCTCACACCTTGTTGATGGCTGCACTCTGTGCATTCATCTCCAGCCCCATGGAACTCACCATCTCCTTCAGAGGCCTCTGAAACAACCCAACAGCTCTTTGATGCTTTTGAGGCTTTGATGCTGTGCCCTGTTCACTGCAACAAGCTGCCAGGGCACCTGCCTCACCCCAAAACTGCTCTTCAAGAGAGCCACATACCTTTGGAACACCTCCAGCCCCACGAATCTCATAGAAATTCCCTTAGAGACACACAGAGCAGCACACATGTCCTGTTCAGCAGCCTCCCCTGTGCATTTCAGGCTCAAAGGTCCCCACCAAGAAAAAGGGAAGAGGTGACGTGTCACTCTGCTGTGCCATCAGTTTGTGGCAGCAAGGAGGAGAGGTTCCAGAGCTGGAAATCCTCCCTGGGCCAGCAGCTGCCATACCCCACTCCTCACCCCCGGCTCTCACACCGGAAGCTAGAAGGAGACCTACAAGGGTATTAAAGATGTGTTTTACAGCCCACCCTCATCGCTGCAATAACGAGAGTCAGAGAGCAGCAGCCAGAGCTGTTCAGAGACCGGCTCCCCAAGCAGCTGCCAGAGGTTTTGCGGCAGCCCGCAGCCTCACCAATGAGTTTTGCGCCTGTGCTTATGCTGGAGACCCTCTGCCCTGCTAAAGCTGCTGGCAGCTGAGGGGGCTGTGAGAGGCTAGGCTCTGCCCGTCTCTCATTAAAATGCCTGTGGTGGCTGAGAGCTGCTGCCAGGGTGGCACGTGGCAAGGAGCAGCGGGGCATGCAAGCAAGCACGCGCCTCGGCTTGCTGCTGGAGCAGCCGCCACGCCGGCATGGCTCCCTCAGTGCTGCGTTGTCTTGGTGGCCAGGATGGTGCCTGGATACCCCCTCTTCATCAGCTCAGCCCCTTGGGGGACATGCTGCTCCCAACACTCTGACCCATGCATCCCCAAGTGTTAAAGCACCTTGCTGAACTGAGGTACAGCAGGAGTTGACACGAGCTGGGGCGACCTGCAAAACCCCAGCCCTCGCCTGCATTATGCCCAGCCTTCTTATGACAATGAGCCTGAGTGCTCGGCTGAGCATCTCCGCCGCCGGTTGAATTGAAGGACAGAAAATGGAGGGGACTGGCAAGCTACACATCAACTCCCGGAGCCGCTGGGAAAATCCCTCTTTGCAAAAACGCCATCTCCCTGACTCTCGTGCTGGGTGGGAGCCTGTTGGTGCCGGCAGCTAAGCCGGCATGATGAAACACTGCTTACTGCCACCCTTACTCACTGTGCTCCAGGGAGCTCCAGGGCTTTGTCAGCATTTCCTGCTGCCTGGGATGTGTCTGAATTTTCCCTGTCTCCATCCTCACTGTTTCCCCGGGTACTGTAGTCCTTTTTGATTTTGCCCATCCCTCCCAGCAATGCCTGATGGGGACACAGCCCATTTGCTTGCACATCCTTCCCACAAGCCTGGAGAAATCCTGGTGCTCCGCAGCCTGCCCAGCTTGCCCTCTCCTGGCTGATGCTCTTTTACGTCCCCCCATCTCAGTGCATTGGAAAGAGGTGTCCAGTTTTCAACCAGTCTCTTCTTCCACTCCCCTACTCCCCTGCCCAGGTTTCACCATCCACTCATTTGGCACAAAATTTCATCACCCCACTGTTGGCTCATTTTTTTTTTTTTTCCCAGGCAGTGGAGATGAGAGAGCTGATGAATCAGCCCTATTACCTACCGATTCATGTGCATTCCCTGTTTCCCCAACGGTCACCCCAAACAGCCTCTGTCCATCTGCTGCCACAGTGCCCTGCTGCCTCCCAACCTGTGCCAGCCCCCCATGCCTTGCAGGCTGGTCCCAGACCCTGCTCTCATTCTTCCAAAGAAACATAAAACATCTTTAAAAAAAAGAAAAGCCGCAGAAAGGAAGCCCTCCACCTACACAACCACGGACATACTTCTCAAGCTGTTGAGCTTGATTTTCCTCTGGTGACTGTGCCTGCTTTGGACCAGCCTTACTTGTTCTAAGTAAAGAAAAATGTGTCATTTCCAGGAGTGACTTATTACTAATGACACCATCACTGGGTTATGTACTTCATGCCACAAAAACCTGTCAAGCACTTTTAGCAGCCTCCCATTTTAAGTGGTGATGGAGGGGAAGTTGCTTGATTCAACCCTTCGGTAATCTAGGTCATCCCAGGCTCGGCATATTTTTAAGCTGCTCCAGTTAATACCCCCTTCCTCCGTGTGCCCTTCGCTCTGACACTGGGGGGTAGAAACACTGCAAAAACCCTTTTGAAAGAAACCACCCAAGACGGGCAGGCAGGGCAGCGCTGGTGAAGCGAAATGGCTCCGGCGGGCGGCTGCCTGGGTGCGGGCAGCAGCGCAGCTCTCTGAGCCGATGGCCCCTTGTTCTCCCCGCCGTCCTCGCCGGTCCGTGCCCCGCGCACTCTCCTCTGCCCGGTGTCCCCCCCGGCCCCGCAACCCGGCGCCCGAGGGCGCAGAGATGCTGGCGGCAGATCGTCCTGGCTTCCGTAGCTTTCCTCCTTCCCTCCTCCGCTCCGTCCGCGCCCTCGCCAAGCTTGCCTGGACGGCGAAGGGTTCGGGGGAGTCCGGAGAGGTCCCCGCGGTCAGGGAGTCTCACCGGACCCCGCACCGGCTGGAAGGGCTGCCTAGCGCCGGGGCCGCTGCAGATGCCTCTGCCCGCTGCAGGCAGCCGCTCACCTGCCTGAAGGAGCTGCCCCTTCCGTGCAGCTCCTGTCCCAGCCCGGCCGCCTCCGCCAGCGCTGCGCACATCGCCCCTAGCTGGGGACCGGCCATCGCTCCGCTCCGCTCCCCTCCGCACGCTCCCCGCTCGCTTGCATCTCCCCGCTCGCCAGCTGCCTGCGCTCTTTGTATCGCCAGCACCGCGCTCCGCTCCCCGCCGGCCACTCGGCAAAGGCGATCTCCGGCCCCCGGACAAAGCAGGGCTCCGGCGGTGCAGCCCCCTCTTCCCGCTCCGTCCCCATCGGAAGGAAAGGCACCGGGACGGCTGACAAACCTCTCTTGTCCCTGCTCTCCTTCATCCTCCGCACCCTTATTTTCAGCTTCATCTGCCCCTCGCGCATGTCTGTCCAGAACTGGTCCTCGGAAGGAGCAATCATTACATCCACGGGCATCCAGGCAGCTGGGCTGCGGCTCGCGGGGGCACCTCTCACCGTCGCCAAACAACAGCTGGCGGGCAAACAAAATACTAAAAAAACCAAAAAAGCGCCCCTGCGGCAGAGCAACGCCAGCCTCCCCCCGGCTCCAGCCTTCAGGCTGAAAAAATAAAAACCATTAAAAAAAAGACGAGCGGGGTAGGGGGGCTCGGCGTAGCCCCCTTTCCCCGGCCACCCCCCTCTTCTCCGCCCGCTCCAGCCCGAGTGAGCTCAGCCCGGGAGCAGCCGCCCCATCCGCCGCCGCGCTCGCTGCGCGCCCGTACCGCGCTCATAGCTAACGGGTCAGGCATGCGGCCGCATTCCTTACTCAGCACACAGACACGCAGCACAACGCCGGGCTGACATATGCTTCGCTCCCTGCTTAAAGGCGCAACCGCGATTTTCTCGCCTGCCCAAAGCCCCCCGCAGCGAGCGGCCGCGGCGAGAGATGGATCGCTGCACCACGCCGGCTTCGGCCCCGCGCAGCTAATACGGGGACGGGAATGTGGTGGGAGGAAGCTCATGCCCACACCTCATTTTAGCACCTGCCAGGGCGGTGTGCGATCAAACCCCCACAGCGAAGGGGGGATGCAGCACCACTCTCCATCCCGGTTCCCTCCTTCTCCTCGCACCGTGAAGGCAGCCTACGGCTGCACCCCCTCCCCACAGCCAACCCTCCCCTGGTAGGGCCAACGTGCATCCCCTGGGCAATGTTTAACTCTGAACCCCAACACCGGGAAGGGCAATGCCATGATCTCAGTTTCCCAAGAGGGAACCAGCAGGTCCCTAATGACCAGCTCATCTTGTCCCTTAATATGTCCACTGAGAGCACCACCCAGGAGGATTCTTATCCTGGAGTGATCCCAAACAGCTGGAGATGAATGGGTCCCAACAGCTGGCAGGAAAAGGGGCTGCTGGCACTGGGCTGCTCACACCTGTGCATGGCCATGTCAGATAGGGTTATCTGCCTGGTCCCAGCAAAGCAGGACCATGATCTGGAGGAGATGTACCCTCTGTCAAAGCCTTCTCACGTGCAAAACTGCCAACAAGAGGGGACATGTAGGAATGGCCTTTCCTGGTCTCACTGGGGGTATATCCATCTCTAGTGGCTTCTGAAGCAGGTGGGGAGTGATGTATTTTCTTCTTTGCTTTTGTTCTGGGGGAGAAAATTACTTGTCTCCTGCTTCCCACCCGCAGGACTCCTTAATACATCTCCACACAGCTCCTTACGAGTTTATTGGTCTGAGCCCAGGCCTCCAGAAAATCATTCAGGATTATAGTAAGCGGGGGAGAGAAGGGGGGGGCATGTATTGTGCCTTTGAAAATCTGAAGCTTTATGGGCTGAAAAACCCCAGGCTGAGCCATATGTGAGTGACTTCAGTGTTTTTCCTTTGAATGACATCACATGAGATGAGGTCATTGGCATTAACTAAGCGCTGTCTCCTCCCCCCCACCCCGAGCGGAGCCAGCCTCCTAACGAGCCTTGTTGTTGTAACAAATATGGTTTGATTATTATCAGATGTGGGTCAGAGGTTGGATAAAATTCAAAGCGTGCTCCAACTAGGCTGGAAGAGAGAAGCAGCCTTCCCCCACAAGCCATGCTCGGGAAGTGACTACCACAGCAGGTCCCCATGGGGATCTGTGGTCCCCCAAGTTTGCAACCACTGTCACTACAAGGGAGGGCAGGGTGCATGATGTTGGTAGCCAGTGCCAAAGCCTGCCAGGGATGGGGATACCTCTGTGTCCCACTGCCACTCTGCCAGCAGTGCTCTACCCGTGCTGGTGGGTGATCCAGCTGTGACCCACTCCAGTGGGTGCTGGGGATCTGCTGGGGGAGACCTAGTTACTCTGCTGGGATCACTGGGTCATGCGGGGGAAGCGGACAAGGGAAGATGTGCAGTAAGCATGTGGTGAATTAGGGGGTGCAATACTCAACCTGCCCCTGACCCAGAGATGCACAAATGAAATTTACCTTTCCTCACTGCCCTCTGGTTGTCCATCTCCCTCAGGCTTCCAAGAGCCCTGGGCACAAGTTATTCTGGTAATGCCAGGGTCCTGCATGATGTGTTTGGACTCAGATTTCAGTTCAGGGCTCCTGGGAGCACAGGGTGGGAAGCTGGGCATGACACCACCAAGTAGACCTCAATGCAGGAGGCTTACCAGTGTCCCACACCCCTCTGATCCTCAGCAAAAGACAAGCAAGGACAGATAGCCAGCAGCCCTCTTCCTCCACCAGTGTGAAGTCCAGCCACATGGAGATGCCACCTCCAACCACCATTTTCCAGGCAGCATACTCCTCTCTGCTCTCTCCCCATTTTCTTCACCCTTTTGCCAAAACAAGTATAGGTAGGGGTTGGCACCTGGGGCAGGGGGCAGCTGGCAAGCAGAGAGATAAAAGGCAACATTTATAGTGCAGAAATACATTCCATGTATCAGCTGCTGCCCCTTGTCCATTTTTCCCAGGTGCTCCTCCTGACCAGGATGTCAACCACCCTGCCTCCAGCCCCTATTTAGCAGACAAAAGGCACATCACCCAGGGAGAGACGCACATCCTCATCAGCCTCACTTCACTCTCATTGCCACAGCACTCACTGGAAAAACATCTGCTGCAGTGGGTTGGAGAGACTCATGTAATCCTCCTGCCAGAGCAGGTAGCAGGATGAGTCCCTGTCCAGCACCTACATACCCTGTCAGGACAGTGCCTATAGCGTGGCACAAGCTCAGCTGGGCAGGGCCAGTGGTTCCTCTCTCCACCCAGCACTGGGGCCTGGTAATAATTGCCAGTGATGACCTTTTGCAAGCATGCAGCATGGGCCCAGGGAAAAGGGGGAGGCGGATGAGGGGAGGCAGATTTCTCAAAAGGAAGGAAACTGTAACTGGGCAGTGGCTCCTGCCCATCAGGATCTCTTACTGGGGAAGTTGCCTTCCTCCCGTTGACCTTCCAGAACTGAGAAATGAAATTACACAGCAGTTTTCTAAGGCACAGCAACCAGAGGGCTGCTCTTCCTTAAGCCCCTTCTCCTCGGTCCCACTCTGCCTTTGACCCTTTTGCTTGCCTTTTCTGGGTCCAATGGTTAAAAAACACGGCCAGAGGGGGAGGGGAAGCTCCTCAGGGTAATTATAGAATCGGGAAAACAAGTTGTCTGACGACAGCGTTGCTAAAGAGGGAGGTTTAGAGCATAGGTCTGGAATACAATCAGCCTTGCACATACGTGACCTGGCTTAACCCCTCCCAGGGATGCAGTCACTGGTCCCGCCAGGAGCGAAAGCCTCCCAGGCATCTCCTGGCTGTGGTTCAGGGTGAGAAGGGGGCACCTTACTCCACCTCCGTGCCTTGGACTGAGGACACTGGGAGCACTCCCAAGGGCACCCGCCAGGCTGGGTGTCTGAAGTTGGATGCCAGCATCCACTGAAGAGGGGCTGGAGGGCAAGAAAACACAGTCCTGCCCAGGATAAAGTGGTCCCTGATGGCTTTGCTGTAGGAAAGGAAGCAACTCCTCCAGGGACGTTTTACATGAGAGGAAGGGAGTTTCAGAGAGTTACCTAAACCTCCAGGATTGTAAAAATCACAAACCCTGGTATTCCCATTTGATTTTTTAAAAAATGCCTTTCCCTCTAAGCTGGTATCAGCGTACTACCTCCAGTCCTCTGGGCAGTCAAAAGAAAAACATCACCACAAGTAATCCTCATCCTCATGCACCTCACCACCTACAGCCTGAAGAAAAGCTGGATGTAAGCCCCTGCACAGCCCTTCTTGCCCTTCTTCCAGTCCTGACCAACATGTGGGCAATTTTAGATGATCAATCACCAGAATCCCCACTCACATGATTTACAAAGCTGGTTCTTCAAAACTCCCAAGTCTGGGAAACAAGAAATTTAGAGTCCTATGGGATCTCTTTTTCCTGTCTCATTCCACTCCCATACCCTCCTTATTCATAACCACACTCCTGTCAGCCAAGCTTCTGCTTCTTTAGGTTCATCACAGCATGCTGTGGGATGGAGATGGGCACAGGTAGACAGAGGTGCTTGCAGCAGGTTTGGAGACAGTAATCAGACTTAAAGGAAAATCTTGTAGGTACATCTGATGGATTCATGTTGGTAAGTCCCCAAGTGATCTTAGACATTACAGCCTCAGGGTACCTGAAATAGCCCTACTGCTTGACCTACAAGGGCACCTTCAGGCCTATGTACTGAGCAGAGGCTTTGCTGGAGTCAGGGGACAAAACCCACCAGCTAGTGCATTCTGCACAAGCTATGTCTCCATCAGACACGTTCACAGCCCAAACTCAACAGGTAAAATCGTGATGCTTTGCAGAGGGGGTGGTGAGGAACATGACCATCAAGTCGCCAGCTGCAACTCAGGTCCTCCCACTCCCATCAGACAGCTTGTGACTGATGAACCCTGAGATGCACTCATATGGTTAGAGCATTGTGCTAATGACACCCAAGGCTGTGGGTTTGAGGGTTTGATTCCTGTTTGTATGGGTCATTCACTTAAGGGTTGGACTTGATGATCCTTGTGGGTCCCTTCCAACTCAGAATATTCTGTGATACTGTGACCAAACTGTGCATATTTGGGGTATTTTTTCTTAGTTTTTTTTGGGGGTTTGTTTTGTGGGGTTTTTTTTTACATTGAGTTTGTAAAGATACCACAATCCTGGTTATGGATCCTGCTAAGCTTTTCTCTTCAGCATGTGCCATGACAAGCTTTGGATGCACATGCCTCCAGCCTCTGAGACTCAGACTGAAGGCAAGCCCTCTCTGCACTGCCCTGCCTCTGCCCTGCTTTCACACCTGCCTAACTTCACTTTTTTCCTTCATCTTCTCTTTTCCTCCAGAACAGCTCCAGCCCAAAATGTTTCAAGGGGAGCAGGCAGCAAAGGGAGATGGTGTGGTTGGTATGTGGCTTCTTACCAACACAACATGAGAAAGTATTACGGAATTTTCAGCCAAGGATGAGCAAAGTCATGTCCAGTCACCCTGATGTTTAAGCTCTTTTTAGGACTGTCCCTATACAGAAAAAAAAGAAAAGAAAAGGGTGTTTTTTCTTTCTTTCCTTTTTTTTTTTTTTTTTTTTTTTTTAATTAAAATAATCTATTTCTGAGTCCTTGTGTCTAAAATAATTCCAGACAGTGCTTCAGTGCTAAACCCACTCATGCCTGGGCAACCCAAGTCAGCTCCTGCAATGGAAATCCCCTTTCCATTTTTGCTACTTCTTTTTGCCTGCAGCAAAGTCACCTGTCTTTGGTAGATTCCCCCAAAATCCCCGAAATCTCAGCCCCCACCCAGACCACTGCAGCCATGCAATTGCAGCTTTCTGCAGCCCACATGGCCATGGCACCGCTGGGCTGGAGAGGACCTGGGTCATGGCCAGCCTGCTCACCCAGGAGGATGGCGAGTGAAGGACTGGGAGGGATTTGTCGCTGATGATATTGTTACATTCTTTCCGAATCCTGGGAGTAAACAGACGCTCCAAATTTAGAAAGAACAGGACTGGAAAATTTAAACATTCCTTGAAGAATTGGTACAAAAGCGGGGGGAGGGGGGCGCTGAAGATGATCTCACACACGCTCCCGAGCCAGATGAAAAGCTCATGACTGGAGTTCAGAACGCAAGTGAGGGGCCTGTTTCAGGTCGGAGCACGGTATCACAGCGGTGAAGCTCCCCCAGCACATGGAACTGCAGTGAACAGAGCCTCTGTCATGCAAGGGGGGCCCGAGGCTCAGAGCCCAGGCTGTGGGGACACCACTGCTGGACACACTGCCATCCTGGTCTTATCTCCAGCTGGCACACAGCTTCAAGCACAGGAGAGAGGGGCCGGGTGCTCAGCCTAAGGACCAGAACTGGGATCAGGATGGGTGGCTGAGCATCATCTGGAGCAGCATCCCAAGCCCCTCAGTTGTCGCTTTTAGCTACTGAATAGGAGTAAAAGAAAATCTCCACACTGCCCACTGCAGCTGGACAAATGGAAAGAGCTGGTGAAGCTCAGTATCCACCAGCTCAGCACCACACATGGCTCTGGACAGGCTCCAATACCAGAGCTGTCAGGGAGCAATGGAGCCAGACTGCTGCTGATGCTGCTTCATAAGCAGATAATGCCTCTTAATAAAAACCAAGGAGATGATTGCAACGGGGAAGAATAAGGGAGGAAAAATAAAGCAAAGTTTAAAAAAAAAAGGAAAAAAAAAATAAAAAACCAAAAAAAAGAGCAGAAAATAAAAAGCAAAAAAGCAAGGGTTTGTGCTGAAGTAAACAAAGGTTAAAGAACAGTCAGGCTCCTGCAGGAATAGCAAAGCTGGGCTGGGAGGGAGGGGGCATTATGTAATGCAGGAAAAATGTTGGCTCCATTCAGTTTTCCACCACTTCATGTGATGTCAGGAAAACCATATAAATCAACAGTCTTTCTGCTCCCACGGATGGAGGGCAGCAAGCAGCACTATTTATACTTACACAATTAAAAAAAAAAAAAAAGAAAAAAGAAGAGAAGAGAAGCTGATGATTTCCAAGACTGGGAATAATTGACTCAGATTCTTCCCTGCCAGCCACTGGAATCACTGCTTCTGGACTGTTAACCCTTGAGGAGTCCATGACACCAGTCCTGCCACTTCCAGCTCCCCTGTCCTCACCCATCAGCCTCCATCAGCTGCTTCAAGGGTCAGAAGGTCACTGGCCTGGAGGTGAGCAAGAAGAGCCAAGCCTGGTGTTTGCACGAGATAGGGACACGGAGGTACAGACCCCAGCATCTGCTGGGGCTGAGAGAACTGGGCAGCACAGAGGGGCTGTGTAGGGCTGCCACACTGAATTGGGGACCCTCAGGACAGCTTCCCTGGGGTAATGGCATCCACTGAGGGACAGGCTGAGATTTCAGTAGCCCTTGCCAACCCACTGGGATCATGAGGCACCACTCTGGCACCTCTTCTCAGACACTGAACAGGTTGGAGAAGGACAAGGTGCTTGAGGCTTGAGGGGTTAAACCCCACAAGGGCAAGGGTTCAGAATCAGGCCCACTCACACATCCTGCCCCAGACCCCCCAAGCACTCCAGAGCTGTCTCTACACCAGCCCATTGCTGCCCACATCACAGGCAGGAGGAAGCTGTGCCTGTCAGCAAGCATGCCCAGCCTCCCCTGGATGCTCTGCACAGCCATTCCAGTCATGATTTCCATGTGAAACACCACTGCCATGACCCAGTGTTCTACATTTCAGCTCCAGTTTTTTCCACCTGCTGGTGGCCCGTGTTCCACATCAGGCTGAGGCCCTGCTGCAATTTCAATTTGGGAGGCTTGAGGTTTGCTTGGTGCCTAGCACACCCATACTCCTGCTTGGGGCTCTGGACTCCTGCAGCCCAGAAGGATGGAAAAGGCTGTCCTGGTGATGGAGGAGGTGTGTGTCCAAGTGGAAGACAGCAGGCTTGCTGGCATGGGTTTGGTGGTGGCATGCTGATGGCTGAGGAGGTGGCATGCTGCTGGTGCATGCTGTGCATGCAGCTGGGGGGCACTGGGACTACAAGGTTCCCTCAGGCTTCCACTTGTCCTAAGGCAGGAAAAGGCTTCAGGGTTTTCAGGGCTACCTCACGCAGCCCTGTCTGGCTCCAGGAAAACTCGGTGTGGGGGCAGGCATTTGCAGCCAGCACACAGCACTGCTCCTTACCCAGCCCTAGGATAGTGGCAGTGGGTTAGGGGGTGCCAGGGTAACACCACCAAGGCTATTTCCTGGCCCATCCCCATGACTAAGCAGGTTCCTTCCCAGATGCAACTGAATCCACCTTTTCCTTCTCCTGCACCATACGCCACGCTGTGCCCTAGTTTATGCCATGGCAACCTTGGAAGTGCAGGCACAGCTACTGAGGCAGGCCAGGGGCTGCCACAGCCAGTTCAGGGAGGCATCCTCCAGCATTGGCCTCCACAGAGCTCCTGCAACCCAGGCCACAATAATTAGCTTTAATGTGATTTCATGTAGTCCCTGCTTGGTTTTGTTGTTAGAACCCAGGGTCAGGGGGTTTAATCCTGCTGTTTCTCTGCTCTGTTCTCCCCATCACAATGCAGCTGCTCTAATTCAACAGCACATACCCCTGCCTTGCATGGGCAGAGCTCCCTGAATGCCACTTGCTTATGCTCCCTTCCCCCACCCCCAATTACTCTTTTCCAGGGTCTGTCACTCTGCAGCTGTGGCAGTTCCCTCCATCACTGTGATGTCCCAGGGCACAGAGGCTGGCACTCTCCACCTCAGCCCCAAAGCAGTATCCAATTGCCAAGGATGAGGACAGCACTCTTTAGGAGTGTAGCTGAGCTCAGTGGGACTGAGGGGCTGCATGGGGCAGTGCCTGCCCACCCATCCATGGGCAGAAAGCTCAGAGATAGGCAGCCATCAGGGCAGATGCCCGGCTGTCCAGCCAAGGGGAATCAAAGGCATCTTCAGCTTTCCCTCAGGCAGTTCCCTGCCTCTCTCTTCTCCTCTCTGCTGGGTTGGAGCTTTTCATTCATCAGTCACCTGCCTCACTGCAGAAGGGCTGTAATTGGGGCAGCACGTGTCTCCTCCTGCCTGCACATTTGTGCCCGGAGAGCATCATCTCCAGCAGACCCTGATTCACTCAGTGATGACCCTCTGCCCTTGCCATCCTTCTCCTTTCCAGTACATCATAGATTTCTTCTCCTGCCCTCCCTTTAACAGCAGCAAGAGGGAGCAGAGGGTCTGAACCAGGTCTGGTCCTTGGCACATTCACCAGGGATGAAGCAACACAGGGATGGGAGAACAAAGGGCAGCTTTTGGATGGCTGGATCCATGCCACCACAACCCCTCTGTGCCCTCCTCTGTCACTCACCCTGGCTGGTTGGTGCAGCAGCAGGGAGGCAGACAGTGCAAGGAACGAAGGCACGGAGAGGGCCCAGTGATGCCAGCGTGTGCTGAGCCTCCTAAGCCTGCATGCAGGGCTGCCTTCCTCCACCACAGCCACTGGTGGCCAGGGAAGTGTGTGCACATGGACACGGATGGCCACAGCTCCATCACTCCAGGCTAAGGGCATGAGTGCCCCTTAGTCTGGAGCATGAGATGAAGTGGTAACCCAGGGCTCCTACCTGTGAGGATGGAGACGCTGTGGAAACAGCTGTCCAGCTTGCCCAGGAGGATGGAGAGGAAGCTGTCAGCAGCCAAGCCGGTCACATCCCGCGTGCTCTGGTCGTAGACCACCACATCCTGGTGGTCCTCCGCCTCCACCTGCAGGGGAATGGCAAGAAACAGGCATCAGAGAAATGGGCTGAGCACTGAGGATGCTGCTGTCTGACCACCATGGCAAGCAAAGTTGAATTTAGTGGTCACACAAGCAGGAAATTCCAGCTCCACACCATTTTCCACAAGCTGGTTTTGGAGTATCCAGCCAGGCTGGGACTCTGCTTCGTGGCTACAAGTGAATGTGCCAGTAGAGCATACTCTCACCAACCATGACTGCTTTTGAGCATCCTACCCAAAAGAGGGTCACTCCTCCCCATCACCCACCCTCAGCTAGCTGTTACTTAATTGCATCCCAGAAATCACCACTACTTCTTCCACCACTTCTTCCCCAGCCAACTTTTGCCCTCAGATACTCCTCCTCAGCCTGGCTGGTGTCACAGGGACAAGAACACAGGGATT
This sequence comes from Certhia americana, assembly GCA_018697195.1. Taxonomy (NCBI): domain Eukaryota; kingdom Metazoa; phylum Chordata; class Aves; order Passeriformes; family Certhiidae; genus Certhia; species Certhia americana. The sequence continues at coordinate 16,596,352 of CM031861.1, read as the reverse complement.
TGGGAGTGGTTCTGCAGGCAGCGGTGCTCCCAGCACAGCCCTTCTGCAGCAGCTGGAATCAGTGGGGCTGGATCAACAGCCCAGGGCTGAGCCTGGGGACACCATGCCTTGCACAGTAACACCTCTACAGGCACTACACCTCACTCCTAACCTGCAGATCATCCCTCAGGGCTGAAGGAGAGGGAAAATATCTTCTTTTGCTTAGTGATGTTCAGGGTGATGCTCTTTCCTCCTTCTGTAATGTGTGCTGGAGCCTGCACACTGCAGGTATAAACTGGGAAGAGGGGAAGGAGCTCCTGGGCTGCTCTCATGTGATTTTACTTACCACAAACCACACTAGATGCCCACCCCTGCAGGGATAAACTGGGGCAGGTGAGATGGTGGGATAATCTGCAGGCAGGCAAATGTCTGCAGGCAGGAGACCCCGCATGCCTGGTGATGACTGGATTGCAATGAGAGCACTGAAGGCACAGCCAGACACTCCCACACCTACCTGAAGGTCCATGCACTAAAAGAAGATAAAAATCCTCACAGAGGCATAGCTCAGCTCATCTGCTGAAGAGCTGGGTGTATGGCACATGCCTGCCCTGAGACCGCCTGCCCTTCCAGCCGGCGAGGTAAGGCACATCCATCACATCATGGGAGGAAGGGGAGGCAGCAGCAAGCAAGGAAGGAGGAAACGTGTGCAAGCTGCTCTCCTCTCAGCTAGTGCTGGAGTTGCCTGTGCCAAGCCCTTGCTAAAATGTCTTTAGGAACAAGGTACCACTCATGGACACCCACCTCATTTTGCTGTCTCACTGCCAAGCCCTATCTTACCACCAGAGCAGATTTGCTCAGGGTTGCCGTCATTATTAATGCCGCTTTCACACCCTGCTGCAGGTGCTTCCCTGCTCAGCAACGTGAGCACCATCCAAATAAAACTGCAGGGAGCACTGATTTAGCTGAGCTCATCACATCTCTGCGCCGCAGCGGAAGGACAGCCCCGCACCAACAGAAACCCCCGTCGGGGCACCACGCACAGCTGTGCACGAGGAAGGGGGGCTCAAAGGCCCACCTGTCCCCAGCCTGGCACCAGGGACTGGAAAGCAAAACTGGCTCCACAGCTCAGCAGGATGACAGGAGGCATGAAAGGGCAGGATAAGAGGGAAGAGAAAAGGACATGGGAATTCTAAAATAAGACACTGAAAAATGATTGAAGCCACCTGAGATAAGCCAGATGAGGCTCTACCCCAGTATCTTTTCCTCAGCCAATCCTGACGCAGGACTTTTGTGGGAGGTCATCCAAGCACAGCTGGAGGGAAACGCGGTGGCTGACAAGCTGGTTCAGAACCGGGAACCTACCAGTCGTCAGCAGCTGCCTAGCCCTTCAAGGCTCCTTAGCACATCCCAAAGACCCAGTTCTCACCCTGAAGCCCCATGCCAGTATAAACTTCTACCCCCAAAAGCACAGTGAGGCAGGAACCACTCTGCAGTGGGATAGGAGCTCATCCCAGCTGCACAGTCCAGGCTGAGGAGGCTGCAGGAGAGATACCAGCTCTGGCTAAGCAGCGTTATCCCACAATAGGATTTAGTGTTCCCTCTGCACGGGAAGGCTTTGTTTGGGCCATTAGTGAAGGGTTGCTGAGCGACGGCAGAGATGTGCGACACGGTTTACATCTTATTAAAGTTATAAGGTTTCACTCAATGGAAATGCCAAACAAGTGCTGGCCTCGCATGGTCTGGATGCAGAAAATAAATACCTGGCTTGCAGGGGTGAGGATACCTGCAGGAAGGTCCTGAGGAGCCCTCACGGATCATATAAGGAGCCTGCACTGGCATCTCGGCTCCTCACCACAAAGGGAAATAAGACAGAGATGTTTAATCAAGCACATGGGTCTTGCATTCATCTCATGCCCTCCTGAAATGCCCCATCTCTGGTCTTAAACATAGAGAGGCTAAAAGCTAACTGGGGCAGAGGAGGAGGGTAAAGCTGAAGAGATGCTCCATACTAGAGTCCTCCTTCTGCCAGGTGCTGGCATAGGACAGGGACACAGCTGACAATAGAGGTATCTTTCTGAGAAGCAACACTTCCACAGGGGTTGCTGTCACACCAAGACTGTTGAAATAAGCCCAGGCACCACCCTCCACACAGGGTCCCCACATCCATCTAGCAAGGGACAGCAGGGCCAAGATGCAGCAAGTCTTTCAGCTCCAGGTAGATGCTGAGTGGCTGAGACCATCAATTCACTGCCTTTGTGCCAAGCCCTGTGCTCCCTATCACTGTCCCCAGCTCTGGCTGGAAGTAACTCCCATATGGACATCAGTCCCCAACACTGCATGCTTTAACACAGTTTGGGGCCCGGCTCCATCTCTCCTCAGCTGCCAAGAAGGGATAATGATGCTCTACCGGTGATCCAGGCTAAGATAAGAGCAAGCTATTATTATTACCCCAATTACTACTGACATCTCAGTCACCTATTGTTTCAAAACACAGTGAATCACCCCACTGAAATAACAGGGCTTCCATCAACATAAAGAGCAGCCAGGCACACGGCTCAAAAATAAGCCCCGGCTTTCCCTGAAGCAAAACAGCTGCTTGCAGTGCCAAGCTCCTAATGCAAATAAATAAGTATTCCCATCACCTGAAGAGACCCTTGTCTTGCCTCAAAGCATGGCTGTAGTTGCTCTGGAGATTGCTCCATTTTTGGAAGCAAGAAGTGGCTGAGAGGTGGACTTTCCAGGGGAATCTTGAAGAAGTAAAATTTTCAACATTTCCCTAAAGAAATGCTAGTGAGAAACCCAAGCAGGAATTTCCCATAACCTCTATTCGCCAAACTGCACTGAGGAGCTGAATTATTCCAGTTGTTACCAGAATTTATTATTGTGAGAGTTTATTATTGTCAGCACTGGGAGAAGGGTTCAAAACCAACCAGAAGCAGTTATATTGGTACCATTTTTGTGGGGAGGGAAATGACTCTGAGAGGAATGGCTGCTGCAGCTTTTCCCAGATTGGGCACCATGGGAAGATGGTCCACACCAGGGCTTGGGGAGCAGTGGCTATGACAGCTGTCACAATCCTAGGATCATAGGCATCATTCATTGAAAAAAAGAAAGGGATTTAAAATTTTTCCATTTCTTCTTTCCTCCCAAATGGTCCTTTCCTATCCTTGCTCCAAAAAGAGCCAGGAGCTGCTGTTATCCCACAGCATCACTCCAAACTGCAGCCCATTAGAAGCATTGCTAACGGTACCCTTCCTTAACAGCAACGTGGAAAAGAGGAGACTAAGCACTGGGAAAAGACAAATTCTCCCATCCCCCGCTGCCAGCACGCAGGCAGGAGGAGCGGAGTTGGCGGCCAGGTGAGGTTTGCCCAAATGCTGTGCCCGTCTCCTGCCCCAGAAGGCGAACACCACCCTTACAATGGCTGGGATGAGCAGGTTCAGCTGTTTTCGCTGGAGGCCAGGAGGAGTGGGACGAGACGAGGACTCGGGGCTGCCCTTTGGCTGCCCGGGCAGCCCCGCGTCGCTGCCATCCGCCTTAGTCTCGACAGCCCCGGCCGGCCGGGAGCAGGAAACAGGAGGAGGGCGGGAGGCCCGTCAGGAGGAATAATGGGGCCGGACAATCGCGCTACTGATGTCACCCTTCCTGCCATCTGCTCCCCACGCCAGCCGTGCCCCCCGCCCCCCAGCCCCAGTGCGGGGAACCACGGGCAGAGCAGGGCTGGGAGATGTTGACCAGCGGAGTCAGGGAAATGACACAGGGTATCGGAGGTCTAATTCAGCTTTCAGAATCCCTTTCTGAGGATCTGGGCACCTCGCGGCAGCAGATCGTATCGATTTCTGGAGGTCCCAAAATACAAATGACTGAAAATGGGAAGCGGGGAGGAGGAGAAAAGGCGAGAAGAGAGTTCATCACCCCAAAATGCAAACACACAAGTACAGGCACTGAAAGGCTTGGACACCTCAAGCCACAGCCACCACCCCTGCTTTATGCCAGATGAGAATATGGCAATGATGCCCTCCCAGTTTGCCCCTCCAGCTTTCCAGGACAACTGGCTTAACCTCTCAAGGGTGTCCTGAGAGGTTAATTAATTCCTGGACTGCCATGTGTGGGGAGAGCCAGCAAGCGGTGGGCACGGCAGGAGCTGCACAGAACAGCAGCAGCAGCGGGGACAGCCTCCTGCCCATGGATGTGCCAGGAGGGATTTCAGCCGCTTCCAAAAGAAAAACAAAAAGGAATTAAGGATGATGGCAACGCCTCTCTCTTCTCCTAGCATCCCTGGTTACAATCACACCCCCAGCCAGTACGTGGACCATTATGCAATGATCCAGGAGCCGGGAGAAAACGATCCTTCTACGTTCCTTCTGTAGAGACAGAGCAGGGAACGCCAGGACCAGCCGGCTCCTTTGGGAGCCCACTGCTCCACTGCACTGCTCCACTGCAGCTGGCGAGCTGCAGGTTTGCAGGGGGATGGCATCAGCTGATGTTAACTCTTCCATGCTTCCCCCTTCCCTGTCATCCTCCTCTTCTTCCTCCCCCTTGCGCATCGCTTATTCTGCCGCTGCTGCCGCTCCACGTGACAGCGGCCACTGCAGAGGTGACCCTCGCCGGGAGGAGGGCGGCCGCTCCGCTCTCCTCGGAGCTTGCGAAAAACTGATTATTCTGCTTTATTCTCCAGGGGATTTAAGAGCAGCTAAAGCCGTTCAGGAATCAGTCTCTGCAATCCCCTCCAAATCGCCCAGCCCAGAGCATCACCGAAGCAGATTGGTGCGAGGCTGGCCCCCCCGCACTGCCAGTCCCCTTGATCCCGCGGGGTGATGTCACCGGCAGCCAATGCGGACAGCGGTGGCTTCTCGGGGTGGCGGGGGGCGGGGGGACGGGACACGACGCAGATGGCTCCAGCTGGGCCCAGCGTTTGATTAATCGCCTGAATTACCCTCGCTTTGCCATAAAATTACAAGGCGGGAGTGGGGGAGCGGTGGGAGCGAACTGGCAGGAGGGTGGGCTGTGATGGCAAGGCACCCTTCGGATGGGGGACCACGCTCGGCTGGCCCCGCGGCCACTGCGGCTCCCAGCGGCACAGCCCTCGGGCAGCACCTCAGCCGAGGGCACGACACAGCCCACGGCTCTGCAGGGACACCAGGCACTGCTCCGGCCGGGGCTCCGTGGCTCAGAGCCACCTCCATTATTTAACCAGGAGCGATAGAGAGGAGCCTGGGAGAGATAATATGCCATGACACCGGATAAGAGCTTCTGGCGTCACAGGGGAGGAGGATTACATGTCCCTGAATGGAGTTAGAGATGACAGAGGGGAGGGGAAGAGTTTTTAGCAGGGGATTAAGCTTACAGCTCCAGGAAGGCTTTGGGGGGTTGTTTGCTGTCATAAGACAAGTCCTTAGGCTGATATACCTGTTAGACTTGCTTGGGGAGGGCTCCTGAAGCAGGGAGCCACGTCAGTGGGGTGGGGGCAATGAACAGGTCCCCAAGGACAGTCCTGAGGACAAATGAGCTCACACTTAGCTCTCCAAAGGGTGTCAGAGAGATGCTGGTAGATACCAGGGTCAAGGGATGGAGGGGAAGGATCCATGTATTCCTATCCCTTAAGCCAGTCTGCATCCCTCAAGACAAGAGGGTGTGAGCACCCACCAGGAAAGGTGAGGGTCAGATCCCTTACCTTCATCTTGGAGGCAGGCTGGATAAGCTCCGTGATGGACACCTTGTCCTGCTGGAGCCTTCTCTTGACGAGCTTGGAGCAGCAGATGTTGACGGAGCTGAGGACGTGCCAGGAGTTGTACTCCACGAAGGAGCGGCTGTCGATGACCAGGGTGCCCTCAGCTCCGTTCCTCAGGAGGCTGGCCAGCTTCTTGGGGTCCATCACCTTGCGTGGGAGCCTGTCCCCAGCCATAACGGGCCAGTCCCCTCTATGGCGAGTGGGGAGCAAGGGGTGGAAGGGCAGGGCAGGGACGCCAGCACCCGTCTCCCCAAGGGGAATGAGCAAGGGGTGAGGGGTGAGCAGGGCAGCACCCGTGCTATTCTCCTCACACTGCTAACGCCCAGAATGCCAACTCATTGTGCTGAACCTGGAAAGAGAAGAAAGGAGACGATAACCCATCAGCTGGGCGGGATGACATCTGGATGTCTTCAGAAGAAGCTAAGAGTGCAATAAGCCACATTTTTGAGATGTGTTCTCTCAGCCTGCTGGCATGTGTGGCTCCAGAGCTGCCCAAGCCAAAGGTTTTTTCTTTGTATTTAATAGCCCTCAGTGGAACTTTCTTCCATGAATTTGTCTAATTGCTTTTTGAAGCCATGTCAGCTTTTAATTTAACAGGCACACTGGCCAGTGGCAGGGAGTAGAATGGCTTGCCAGTTACATTGAAGAAATCCTTCCCCTGGTTTGCTCCAAATCTGCTAAATGATGGCTTCTCCAGGTGATTCCTACTACTTGCACCAAAAAAGACCACATATGCCTGTTCCCTAATCTTCTCCACAGTTCTTACCACATTTAGACGTAATTTAAGGAGCTTTTCAGGTCAAAGCATCTACAGAGCTGCCTGTTACACATACAGACACCTTTTGCCATGCTGGCCAGCCCAAATGTACCACGCTTGAGAGCTAGGCACATCAGAGACCTGCACGGGGCATGATGTCACCTCCTCTCCCTGTTCCCAGCCTGACAGCTCCTTGCACTCAATTTGCTTTTTCTGACCTCTGCTGAGCCCAGAGCTAATGGCATCACAGAAGCAGCTTAGCTCAGCTCTAAGGTTCTGCTGCTGCACGGTAAAAGCTAGTTTGGGGGCCCATCACACACACCACCAAATCAGGTTTGCTCACTCATGTTCATCACTTCACACTGGATTTCACCTGCCTGTTTATTAGAGCCTGCTCATGGGTATCTTTGCCAGCTTGCCTCCTAGCAAGTCAAGAGACGACAAGAAATCAGAAAAGAAACAGGCCAGGCATCAAGGCAGAGGTGCTGGGAAGCTGCTCTGAGCTGGCCCCAGGGAGACTTCTGCTTTCCAGCATCTAACTTGCACAGAATTAGAAAGGGGCTTCATATACAGGAGTATCCCGTGTACAAATACCCTGTGTTTCCATGTTAGGAGCTGAGGGGGGTCGAGCCTGGTGCTCTCTGAGGGGAAGAACAAGATTCTTCCACTTCCAGCCCATGAGGTCTGCAAGAGCAATAGACAGGCTAGAGAGCATTCAGCTCAGGGTGTCCTCTTAAGTTTTAATGGAACACGTCACTGCAAGGATGTTTTAATGGCATTAGGTTTTAATGCTGCTGCAGTCATTCAGAAAATAAGCCTGGGCTACTACCAGGCTCCTCTTGTTCCTGCCAGACGGTGTTTTAGAGAGAACCCACAAGCTGCTTCAAGGAAGCTTTAATGCATCTGAATTAGGAGGACTATGAATAACGTGCCTGAAAAGGCCAGCATCAAGATTTTCATTGACCTCTGCAGGGTCAGGATTTTGTCCATGGACCAGAGGAGGCTTAGATGTTAGACTGATCCGAGTAAGCCAGCAGTTCCCATAAGCCCTTACACCTGCAGGCACCTACTGCAATGGAAGCTCAAGATACAAAAAAGATGCTTGAGTCAGACACACTACTGGGTGACAGGAGAGGGACCTCAGTCACTAGCCACCAAACCCGGAGGACATTGCCATCTTGTAGGAAAGGAATGGAAAGCCACAGAATGTGAGAATGGGGGTTCCAGCATTTGCTCTGATTCATGACTCCAGCACTAACAGCCCAAACTTCCCTGTGCTACCAGACCTGCCTCCCAAAGCAGGAAAAGATGTCCCAGGCTTCATCCTCAGGAACCAAGCTCCCAGTTGGAGGCCACATTAGGATGTGCCATACTTTTCTGCCCTTTTCTGCCCTACACCCCTGCTGCCTCTGCCAATGTGCTAATACAAATTACGGGAGGGAAAAAAATCCCCTAAAAGCTGCGATAGTGACAGCCCCTCCTGGCACAAAGCACTTTGGCAGCCCCGTAGCACTCCGGCATCGCTGTGCCCGGCCCCACGGAGTGCTCCGCAGCTCCTCACCACAACTCCAATTAGAGCAGCCCCCTCGGCGGGCGCAGGGCGGTCCCCCCGCTGCAGGAACCCCGCTCCCCCCAGCTCTCCTCAGGGGGGCTTAAAAATTGAAACAGTTCTAATTAGGGGGTCTGAGGGGGAGCGAGGCTGGCTCCTGCTGGGATATGACACACCTCATTACGTTGCTACCGCCTTGCCAGAAGCCCCCCTGCTGTCCCTTGGCTATAGAGCCAGGGCACTCAGAAAGGATGCAAATTAGCCAGCTTTTCCCCTTCGTCTTCCTTTCACACCCCACTCCCCAAATCACTTTCTGCCTCCCTTACCCATCAGGACACCAGGCTGTGAATGTTTTCTGGCTCTTCCAATTACTTTGAAGAAAGAAAAAGCAAGTAGAAGGAGTTGACAGACAAAAACCCCTAGAATAATACTTTGGCAGAGGAATGAGTGAAGTGGGAGGAAGGAGTGATCCAATATTGCAGAGTTCCTCCGGATATAACATGGTATCCAAGCTCCAGATAGTGAGCAAGGGGTAAACTTTGGGGGTCTCAAACACAGAGGGGTCTAGGAAAGCTAACAGATTGTGATAACTTTATCACTCTAAGAGAAACCAAGGCACAAGAAGCCTTCACAAAGTTCAGCAGATGACCAGAAGCTTGGGTGGAAGAGATTGGAGAAGACAGACAAGGTTTCCCAAGTCAGCTAATAACTCCCCTCCTGCAGAACAACCAGATAAACCTCCTAAGACACATGTGACACATCAAAGAGGTCCCACTCCCAGCTCCACCCAAAAGAGGGGGAAGGGAGGCAAGGGTAGCCTGTTCTGCCCCTCTTTCCTTTACAGGGGATGGAGTTGGCCACTCAGCGTTTGGTCACAGGGAGCCGTAACCTTGGCATTAGAACAAAGACACGGGGACTTCTCTGTGTAGGTTCAGCCAGGTCAAAGGCAGACAAGCAACTTCTCTGACAGCACCTTCACAGTACCTTGCAGGCTGTGTATGAGATGGTCTCTGAGAAGAACAAGCTGTAATGTCCCCATACCTGGGAAGACCAGAGAATGAGGGAGGATGTCTTTTTGCTTCTGCTCAGATGGAAAACTGAGGGAAGAGGCTTAGCCATAGAGCACTGCTCAAGTAAGAGAACTTCTCACCCCGGTGAGAGGAGACCAGGGGAAAAGGTTAACCTGGAACCTAAATTAGGGTTTCAGAAGCATAGCTGTGTTCCTCTCTTATCAGTTTATTAAAGCCATCATAATCTTCTTGAGTGTTCCTGAAGAACATTATCATAATCCTTTAATCCCACCTCTCCCTGGAGTGCCTGTAATGAGGAGTTGGGCACATGGCTTAACTGAATGGGAACAGCCAGCAGGAGAGGCCACACTTCAGCTGAGGGACAGAAAGATGGGCAGAGATTAGCAGAGGGCTGGGCCAACTGCCCACTCAATGGGACTCTGTCCCCGGTGTCACCTCCACAAATGTGTGTGTAGGTGAGGGGAGCTGGCCACTCAAGTCACAAGCATGGCAGAGATGCACAGAGCATGCCAGGCTAAGGGCAAGTGTTCAGCTTGGCTGTGACCTTCTTCAGGGCAGGCCAGGCAAGAGAACAAGAAAACACAGAACACACCTCAGCCTGAGTCTGTCCGGGTGGCATAAGAGACCACAGGAACTCATCCATGTGCTGCCCCAACAGACATCACCCACTTGAGACCACTTCCCTCAATTGCTCATCTTGCACAAGGCCCTCAGCTGAGAGATGTGATATGGGAAGGGCACACGTACATGATCTGGTTTCTCTTTACTGGAGACATCAATTGGAAGGGCAGCAGGTCTCTACAGCAACCCCAAACCTCACTAACAGCATGTCCACTTCTTGCACCAAGCTAGAGTTGTGTCCTGGAGAGCTCCACCCTCCACAGGCAGCCCCTTGGAGGAGAAGCTCCCCCCACTGCCACATGCAAGCCAGCCTTGCTGCAGGAACACATTTCCATCATGCCTGTGAGACTGCAGCTACAGCACGCTCCCTGTGATGCTCATCCCAGGAGCACACTCTTCTGGTGGCATCTCCACCTTGAGTTTTCCAAGGGATAAGGGCACCACAGGAAAGCATCTGTTTATTTGTTCCCAGTAATCTGAAAGCAGCCACTCCAGAAGAACTGCCATCTCCACCAGGGACTCAGTGGCACGGACCTAAGTCATATGGCTTTTCCCCTTGCAGCCCTGGGGGCTGGGGGAAATATCTGTGCCTTGTGAGCCCTGCATTGAGATGCTGCCTGGCCAGGGCTCCTCCATCCATCCATCCATCCAGGTCAGTCCTGCAACCAGCCCCAGGCTCACTGCTGGGATGCTGGCAGGACCCCAGCTCTCCAGACACTTCCTAAGATGCAAACTGCAGCAGCATTTCCAAGCCCCACACCTTTTTCCTTCCTCACCCCCTCATTTCTTTCAAGCGCTTCAGCACTTAGCAAACTCCCCTTGGCTGGCTCATGCTGTTTGAGGGATTCCTAAATCACAGGACCATTACTAATTATTATTATTATTTTGCAGCAGCAATCAGGGACGCGGGGCTCGTTAACAACTTAGCACCTCTGGTTTCCCTGGAAACCCGCAGCTGCCAGGCAACGGCAGCTCTCCGGCCCGAGGCGATGCTACTGCAGCGCCTTCAGCTCATTCCCAGAAAGATGCTGCACGGGTTGATGAACCCAGCCTCGCCAATGCGATGAGGTTAGGAAACTCCAGGATGTGTCCCTTGCTCTACCCCATCTGCTGGGAACCTCAGCCCTTCTTCCCGATCCTGTTCTGCCACTTACAGCATCACAAACTGCGCAGCGGCTCCTCCCTCCCAGCGAGCCAGGCAGGCTTTCTCCAAGGGCGAGGAATTTGGAGCATTATGATTCCCCAGAGTAACAGTGGGACAAAGCTGTCAGGTGTCTGCAGCAGCCGTTTTGGAGGTGATGTAACTGATGACGATTTCTCAGCAGTTACTCAAGGTCCCTTTAAGAGGCAGCACAAAAGATTTCTCTGCTTGACGATGGAAAAATGTTTTTTTTTTTTTTTTTTTTTTTTTTCCACTGCTCCTTAAAAGGAGGATGGGAAACACCACTAACCACATCCACTAACTCAGGCACAAAGTCTGCTTGTCCACCTTTCCTTAGTGAATCTCAAGGCTGGGTAGGAATGACATCACCAAGCCCCAGCAGTATGAAGATGTAGGGGAGATGGCAATGACTCTCCCGGTGTCAGTTAAGCCAGGCTGAGATCCACTGCTCTTTCCTAAACCCTGCCATCCACATGGCAGACAGAAGACTCCCCCACAGCCTCACCCACACTGATCTTACAATCCCATCTTGGCTCCCTGCACACCCCCCAGGCACATCCCTCCTGGGACGAGAGCTCCTGCGCATGTCTCTCCATGCAGGGAGATCTTCAGGAAGGAGGGAAAGGGCAGCATTCTCTTTTTCCCACAGCACATCACCCGGAGGCAGCCACTGCACTTTTGCCAGGGTTTCAAGCTTGCTGATCTCATGATTTCTTTATTTTTTTTTTTTCTTCCTCCTTTCTATGCCGCAGACTCCTTTCAATTCCTGTAGGCTGGAAGCAGCATGCCAGAGAGAGCTGCATGCAACTAAACAGCACCCACTCGCCTCTCCACATCTTCCACTGCCCTCTGCACCTGCACCCTGCAGCCCAGAAGGTGCTTTCCACCAGAGGACGTGGCTGAAGGGCCAGGATGTCCTTCAGCAAAGTACCAGATGGTGCATTCACACTGGACGAGGGATGTGGCGTGGAGCCACATGGCAGCGCTGGCGTGGGGGTGCTCAGACTTGGGTACGTGGCTGGTAGCATGGGACAGCTCAGGGACAAAAGCGAAGGGGACAGGTTGTACCCAGCTGCCAGGGAGCCTTTCCCATGCACCCTCATCCCACAAGGTCTCCTGGGTGCAGTTAAGCCAAGCGAAGGGGTCCCCCATCCTCTCCCACCACCTGATGTTCTGCCAGCAACTTTGGATGGGTTATGACTGCAAATGCAATTGCCTCCTAGTCTGTTTCCACCAAGAAAGTGCAGTTAAGGATTTAAAGACTGGCCACTAGCAGAAAAATTTCTGACTGCAGTCATGGTAGTCAATCTGGAGATCCGGTCAGGAAAAGCCAGGGGGGACAGCAGAGAAAGGAATTTAGCTGGAGTCTAGATGACAAGGGCAGTATCTCCTCCTCTTAGACTTTTGCTTTTAACATGATATATATGGTTTTCCACTTTAGTATAAACACAAGATTTCATTTTAAAGCCTACAAAAGCCAAGACCAAAGGTCATCCATGACCAGCCAGCCATTTCATCACTGCCTTTGCCCATGCTGAGGATATTGCTCCCAAGCATGCTACTTTCTAACACCAAAGCTATCCCATTTCCATTCTCACCCTGCCAAGCTGAGAGCTGGCCACATTCTCATCCCAGAGCTAAAAGCACCTTCTGCTTTGAGCAGCTTGGCACACATCACAGAGGACATGCCATGATGGAAAGGAGAAACCTAATCCTGTTGGTCTTCAAGGGCCCCTGTTGCCCACTGCCTGGTATCCCATCATTTGCTGCATAACCCCATGAGCCCAGCAGGCTTATCGCAGGGATAAGGTGCTTATTTGCCTTTTTACAACAAGAACAGACAGAGGCAGCCCAGAAAGGTATGCAGTCAGATACTTCTGCAGGGCTGGTATGCCTCTCTCATCCTAAGACAACAAACACCATAAATACCTGCTGTGTGCATTTGCAGTCTCCTGGAGAAAGGGTCTCCAGGACCTGGGTCCTATTTTCCCACAACACCTACACACCAAGTGAAAAAAAGCTCAGGATTAAGCTGTGGTTCTTCAAAGCTGCAGATAAATATAGCATTTCACTTCTCAAGTACAATTCCCTGTGACAGGAACTTGTCCATCTCAGCAGAGTGCTGAGGACAGTCACAGGTAAGGCTGAAGTGAGCACCCAGCACACACAGGGACAGTCACTGCACGGTGCAGTGACTAATGACAGTGGCTAATGCCCAGTCATTAGACCCCCATATTCAAATAACAAATAGGATCCCTGCCTCCCTGAAGAAAAATGTTATTGCCTCCTGCCAGGTTGTCTGCAGTTTATGATGAGTACCAGTGCAAACCGAGGTGCAGATCCCAGCACAGGTTTCCACAGCCACCAGAATCCACAGTTATGCCTATTCCCACAAAACTCTGAATATCCCTAGGAGATCCAGAATTCAATTCAAATGAAGGGGCTGTCCTGGTTTTCCATGGGAAAAGACAAGACTTTTCTGACCTGGTTCAAAACTTGTTGAATTTTCTATATGCACACAATAGCCAAATTGCTCACAGATTTGGGATGAATTAGCATGTGTCAGCTCAGGTTCTACTTCCTACCACTGTCCCAACAAGAAGGCACCAGTTCTGAGTTTCAGAGGATTACCTTTATCTCAAAAAAACACACAAGGCAGGCAAAGCCCAAGCTGATGCTCCTGCCCCGCTCTTCTCCTTTTCCCTTGGGGGCCATGATTCATTACCAGCTGGTTTTGTTCTTAATCTGAGGTGACACAGGGGTCAAACCAAGTGGTTTGCAGGTCTTCCTCCATCCTCACCACCCTGTCAAGCCATGGCTTGCTGGTCAGATGCCACAGCTCTTCATGTATGAAATCCTGCACCCTGGCCTCCTGACTGAGAGCTGGGTATTGCAGCATTTTGTAACATGGGTCTTCTCTCTGAATCCATATTATCACTGCTGCTGTGGGTGGCAAACTATGTGGATTCATTTGCTGAAGGAAACAGGCAGCAATATTCCCCTCACCAACTCCAGGCAGGTGTTAAGCGTGACATATGTGTGTACTTTAACCCCAGTTTCAAAAAGACTCCAGAGATATATCATGACATCCATCCAGAGCTTAAACATCCTCCAACTCATCTCCACACCAGCAGATCTCACTCAGCCCTGCTTCTGACCCTGCAAGTGAAAGTTGGGATGATCACCTCAAGCCTTGCTCCTTTTGGGCTGGCTGACCCCCAGCTAAGACCAGTTCAGTCACCCTTACCTTCCTACCTGTCCTGCTGGGCTCCAACAGAGCTCACTCTTATCTCTGTATCAGGTACAGCTGAATGAACCTTGCTCAGGTGCCAGACAAAGAGGCAGCCAAGCTCAAAGCAGAAGGGATTGTGAGGGTGACACAGAATTAACAGGCATCAGCATTCAGCAAGCAAGCGGAGAATGCGCCGATCTATTTTTAATGGTACAATGAGAGTGCTTTACAAAAGGATGTGTCTGGGGAGATTCTGCCCAGTCAGAGATTTGCATTCGAGTTTTTTTGCAGCAGTCAACTTCCCTTGATGTGTGGGAGGCATTTTGTCTCTTCACCACCCCACAGAGCGATTCAGAGGGCCCTGGCTCAATTTTGGCTGGAGTCTCATCCCTCTGGGTCACCTTCCTTCCCTGCTGCATCCTTCTGACTTTCCACCAGAAGAGCTGAACCTGACGTGAGCAGCAGGTAAGGTGCAAAGGACAGCTCCAGGCTTGCTTGGCTTCTGGGTGTCAGCCCTGCTGAGCCAGCACAGCTGCTGGGGACATCCCTCCGAGGTCCCCAACAGCAGCAAAGTGGTTAACGTGGCTTTTCATGGGCTAGCTCCAGTCAGCAGTGCTGGCACCCTTTCTGCACCAGCCCTCCACTCAACAGCCTCAAGTGCCAAGCGAGGCTCTGGCTGTGCCCGTCCGCTCCCCACGCAGGGCTGCTGGCCAAGGCAGATGAAGATGGCATGAATAACTCCACTCAAGCCACGGCTCAAGGAGGACCAGGCTGCCATTGCAAGCTTGGAAATGAGGGTTGTTAGAGGCAACGCAAAAACAATCAGATGTTGTAGACACTTCATGGTTGCTTCTTTTCAGCAGCACGCCCCAGAGATGGAGGGACCCTCTTTGTCTGGAGGGTCTGGATTTCAATGGGAGACGCGAGATTTATGCAGGCACAGGTTTATCATGTGGAAAGGGCTGGACTTGTTCAACGCAAAAAACCTGCAATGCCCTCATAGACTGAAATTTCTCCCCGAGCTTCTGCTGCATCAGCTGAATTACCATGTGTTAGCTGTAGACAGCAGAGCTCCTCAGAGAACTAAATCCCCTATTAAAAAGCTGCAAAGAGACGAGCTGAAAAGCCGGGATGCGGGCACACTGCGCACCTCCGTGCCGGATGAGTAATGTGGGTTGACAGAGACGGACCGGAAAGACACGCTGCATCATTAGCAGGGCTGGAGGATGTGGTGGGGGACAGGATGCCAGGGTCATGCTGTCACTAGAACCTCCATACAGGATCAAAGCAGTGGTCCACCTCATTCATGTCCCCTCAGCAGCACCGCCTAGTAACAGGTACCCTACAAAAGCCTGGGAGAAGCAGGACGGTGGGTATTTATGGACTAGTCATGCAGTAATTTAGGTTTAAAGGGACCTCAGCAGTTCAGCTGGTCCAACCCCTCTCTCCCTTAAAGGAGAACGAGCATCGACACCAGAACAGGTTGTCTTGCCCAAATGCCTTGTTCCTAGTCATCAGTGAACTCAGAAATAATGCTCCCCATAACTCAGCATGCAGAAACCCTACACAGACAGCCTCTTTTGCAAATTGCTAGAGGACCTTGAAGGACTCTGGAGAATGCCTGAAGAACACAAGATCTCTGCCCCAAGAGAAGGATATATTTAAAGAAAATACAGTGAAGGAGGACAAGACAAACATGCAAACATTGGGGAATCATGAGCACTTCCCACACACAAAAAAACAACATGGGAAAAGGCACAAGAAGAGTGCAAAGAAAAGAGGAAATCAAAGAAGGATTTCCAGCCCCAGATGGATTTCTGGGAGTCTCTTAAGTAAGTTTCAGCTTAATGCACACAGTCCCCGCATTTCTGTCCTGTTATTACTCTCTGTTTACAACAGGAGACTTTAAGTACTGGACCAGGTTCCAGTCAGCACCTCCAGGTTTTCCCCTGAATCCAGACTGGGCTAGCACTTCACCTATCTTCTGAAATGCTGATCCTTTCAAGACACCATGCAAACAATACCTGTCACTTTGGGAAACTGAAAATCCAAAGCAGCAAAACCAACTCCACAGAAGCCCTGGGTAAAGCAAAGGAAGAAGCCTCCTGCACACCAACCTAGACTGTCTTGTCCAGCTGTGTGTAGAACACCTCAGAGGAAGAGCCAAATAGCAGAGAATTGGAGCCAGCCATCCTACAGGAGCCATGGCAGTCAGCAGCATTGTCTGGGCAGGGCTCTGTGCTGTGCACAGCCCCCCAGTGTGGCCCACCTTCACTCTTACTCTCCTTTCTTGAAGTGGAGATGGTTGAGAACCAAAGGAGTCTCTTGGACAGCACGCACCCGAAGGTTTGGGGTAGAAAGTCTAGAAACATCTCTTGGAAGAGAAAGAGATGTCTTCCCCTTCATGAACTCATGCTAAAGAGGAGACAAGGGTGACCAAGGCACTGACCATGGCCAGAGCTTGGTACGTTCCACCATGGTCTCAGCTGCTGGCCCACTTCTGGCAAAACAACTGTGCCATGGGAATGAGACACATGCCATGGTCTCCCCCTCCATCAGATGAGCAGGCAAAGCCATTGCTGGGGTGCTGCAGGAACCTGCACTGCCACTAATGACACCACAAGCTCTGCCTGGCTTTGACAGCAGCCCCTGACACCAGTAGTGCACAGCCCCTTGGCACAGTCAGTTTTTCCCCTCCCTCACACTCCCCTGGTGTGTTATAATCCCGCACACAGAAGCACACCCAGGTCTACTGAGCAAGCTTGAGAAAATCTTGCGCAGAGAGCTTGTTTAGCTTCTTATCTAATGAATGCTCCCAGGCCACTCACCTCCCTTCCCCAAGCCTGCCATAATTACGTCAGGTGCCTCGTTCCCACTGGCATCAGGCGGGACAGGTGTATCTTCAGAGAAGAAATGTAAAGCTTGAAAAACAGGTTTTAAAACCCAGAGGGCATGGGGATGCAGAGGAGTGTCAAAGCTTTCCCCACAGGATGACTGCATTGCCGCTCTGGCTGCAGGAGTTTCTCTGCATAGCAGCAAGGAAGAGGGTGCAGTGAGACCCAGAGACCGGGAGCGCCTGGGAATTTCGGCAACAATCTCCCCCTTAACACTGCCATTAAACACATGGCAGAGGGTAAAATGGTCTACAGACTCTCCCAGTGCAGCATCCTGGATGTCCTGCTGGGAGAGAGGAGTCAGCATCCACAAGCTCTTTCTCTTCACCACCTCCTTCTCTGCCAGATTCAGTTTGCTGGCACTGTTTCAGTATGATGGCAGTGTCCTATGAGCCTGCACCATAAATCAGGTCTGCCAAATGCTGAAGCACCTCCTTTTCCTCCTTCCATTACTGACAGTGTGAACATGCTCTGCACCTGACTGTGCCCAGGGCTTTGGGTGCCAAGCTGTGCACCAGAGAAATTAACCTTTGATCCCTAAGAAAAGCCTTGTTTAAAGGCAAGTAAGCAAATCCAAAGAGGAAAAAACCCCATCCCTCATACAGATTACAGCATGAGGTGCAGAGGTAAGGTGTAGGGATGGAATGGGGACTCTCTCATGAGAGTCATGCCAAGAGAAGTCACTTCAGAAATCCAGAGGTACAATGGGTTTCCAGCCTTTGAGGGGGGTTTCCAGCCTTTGGAGATTTCCTAGGGGAGGACAGGGCTGCACAGGACAGAAGCAAGTTTTCTCCCACCTCTTAAGATCCAATTTGGCAGCATGGGACAGACACTACTGCTTAGTCCTACCCAGCCCTCAGGGGTGTTTTCATAGTAAAAGTGACATTGCAGTTAATTTTAGGTGAATATAAGCTCTCCAAAGCCTCAGTGGATCTTGCAGTGAGGTAGGTGCCTGGCACCCAGCAAAAACACACTGCAGACAAACATGGTGCAGTATTTGCAAGAATAATCTCCAGAGTCCCCAGCGAAAGCTCCTAAGGACTCTGGCCACTTTGTTCAGATCCCCCAAGCCTAGATGAGGCTAGATTTTAAAGAACAATGCTAGACCCAGGTTTTCCTTACCTTACATCTTAGCAAGGACAACTGAAAAGCATGGGAGGACAATCTGTTGGGTTAGAGCTGCTGTCACCTCAGCTTGGAAACCTTCCAGCATCAGGTTTGAGCCTCTCAATTGTGTTGCCAATAGGCGAAGGGCAGGAATTTCTGCCCACTGCCATTGCAAAGAAGCATCTGGGCATCCCCATGCTGCTCACACTCTTGCCTGACTACTCTTGTCCCAGCCATTTAGACAATCCTGCACACCCAGGCTCTGCAACTGTGGCTGTGCCACACAAAATTGGGGACAAGACACCTGCAAAGTCCTTGAGGGTGTTTTAAAATCCGAAATACACTATGGCCAGGAGAATTTTCTTGATGCCACAGCTTATTTCATTTTGGGAGCTGTTACAAGCAAAATCAAAGCAGGTGCAGAACCCCCCCATGCAGATCCAAACCCCAACAAACCTCTTCTGCAGAGAGAGTCCTCCCAGCACAGCCGCCCTCCGCCAGCGCGAGCAGAGGCACACAGAGGCAAGGCCAAACCCAAAAGCACCAATTCCCGTGCATCGAGTCCTTCCGAAAACAAAGCTCTCCACAGCCGCGTTCGGGCGCGTAGGCAGCCGTGCCCCGAGCCTTTGCCTCAGCGCAGGAGGATGAGACAATGCAAGCCAATGTCAAACACCGCTCCACGGGCGAGCTGCGCTCAAGGTTATCGTGGCCCCTGCACTGCCAGGCGCAATCCTCAGCGCTACCTGTTCGGGCTGCTTGGATATCCTCTCCCTTTCCTGCGGGAGAGGGGTCTGCCTTATTACCCCAAATCAGAGGGAGATGGAACCTCTGGCAACCATTCCCAATGCATTCGTCATCGCCAGCTGCTTGGGACAGGGATGGTCTCTCCTACATATGCTTATGCAGCACCCAGCTCCCACCAGGGAGCTGTCGATAACTACCGCAGTATCAGGGATAAATGCATCCATACCTAGAAAAATCCAAATAACCCTATCAGAACAGCACTGCACCGCATTCTTCCTTCTAACGAAACCGCAAATTACTGACCTGTGCACAGAGCTCCCCCAATGCAAGCTGAAGCACTGACATCAGCTTTTGCTGTTGCTCAGGAATTTAATTCTGGGGGAGGAGAAAAGGGAGGGGGGAGCAGGAAGGAGAAGGAACTTATTTATCAATAAGGGAAATAACCAGGAGTCTTTAAAAACAAACAACGATCAGCACAGAAAGCAACATTTACCACTATATAATGATTGAAGGTGCGTGGGGGGGATGATCAATCGGTCCAGGCACATTAGGGGAGGTGGAGAGGATTTTTTTTAAACGAGCAGCTTAACTCATTAATCGCGAGCAGCGCCTTTGGAGACGCAGCAATGAAGTGTTGCATGAAAATCCCCGCTGCTGAACACATGCCGGCTTCGTTTAAACGCCAAGGACACAGGGCGACACTCCAACCTCTTTCATCATCAGAAAAACCACAGCGCTGTTAACACCGCTTCCTCAAACACCAGCCCTCAGCCCCGCCAGCAAAGTCCTCCACCCGCGACCCCCGGCCCGGCAGGACAGCGGGTATTCCCCGGAGCTTCCCAAGCCCCCTCCTCACCTGCACCACGGCCGCCCGGCAAGCGCACACCTCTAAGGCAGGGTGGGATTTCCACCACCCCCCCGCCCCGAAAACAAGCGCAGCATCCCCGACATGCGCGGCCGCGGAGCGCCAGCCCCCCCCCCCTCCCCAACCCCCCCGTTTTTCCCCAATCCCCGCCGTGGGACTGCTCCCTCCCCAGCCCCAGCATTTCACACACATTATCCTGCCTCGCACCGGAGCCATCCCAGCCCCGTCACACCCGCGAAGCGCTGTACCTAGGTGCACGCACACGGACCCGCACACACACCGGCACATGCTGTCGCGCTGTCCGCCGCCCCAGGGCGCGATGCGCTCCCCGCAACCGCTCCCCGCGCCCCCTCCCCCCGCCTCCCCCGTGCGCACGGCCCGTCCCGCCGCCCCGGCGGGAGCGCGCACTGCCCCGCGGCGTTGCCGCCCCGCTCCGCGGCTGTCGCCTGTGCGCGGCCGTGCCGGCGTCCTGCAGGGCCCCGCATGCCGCGGCGGGCGGGCGGGGGGGGGGCCGCGCCGCGCTGCTCCGCGCTGCTCCGGCGCCCGCTCCGCGCCGCCGTAATGCCGCCGGCGATGAGGTCCTTCCTCGGGAGGGGGCGGAGGTGTGTGACGGGGAAAGGGAAAAAAACAAAAAAAAAAAAAGAAAAAAAAAAAAAAGGTTGGAAAAATAGACAGCGTTGCGTCACCCGCCCATCAGCGCGGGCGGCGCGGCATGTGACTCCAGCCCCCCGCGGGCGCGGAGCGTCGGGAGGAGCGGGCACGGAGCCCCGCGGCCGGGGCAGCTTTTCGGTGTCGGGTGCCGTTGTTACCCCGGTAGAGCAGCCCCGGCGTCAGAGTCGCTTCCCTCCACCGCCTCCACCCTGCGTGCCAACCCCCGGAGCCGCGCTGCCTCCTGGCAGAGAAGCGCTTCGCCGTGCGTTTTTGGTCACGGAATGTTTCCGGCTGCCGTGAGATTCACGGCTAGCGGAGAGCTTCTCCCGCAGCTGGTCCACCCCTACCGCCTGTCAGCCTCCCTGCCTGCTGAGCCCTGAGCAGCGGGACCTGCGAGGCGCCCCACGGGCCCATTCATTCCCGCTGCAGAGGTCCCCAAGCATGCAGAGGGACAGAGCGCGGTCCCTTGAGGGTGGCTGGCGAATGTGGCCAAAAAGTGAGGGCTCAGAGGACTCCTTACCCACAGGTCGGCTCCGGATGATGGAGAGGGCCTCCCCCCCACTGCCTGCTTCGGGTTTTCACCAAAGAACTGGGTCAACTAGCTCGTTACAGGGTAGGGCTTTTCTCTGTCCCTTGCCCGGCCTGGCAAAGCTTCCAGCTCAGCGAGATTTTTAGAAGCTTAGGGTTTGCTGGTGGCTTAGGGAAATGAAGGGAACCTTCCTCCCTCCGATACGATGCCGGATTTTTCAAATTACTCTCCTGTCCCAGACCGGGCCGGCAGTCTTGCTTGCCAAGAAGAGCATCCGAGCTCCCCTCAGTAACTGGCGGCAAAATCTTTCCCAGAAAATGTCATTTCTCATAAAGCACCAGAGGTATAAAACCCTGGGATGCTAAAAAGTCACTCGTCCCAGGCATAAGCAGTGCTGAGTTCAATTCCCTTCTCCTAGCAGAGAAAATAGCTCACCCTAAGCTGTCAGCTGGGAAACTTTACAAACTGAGGGATATTCTACCTAACTCATGGGTTTCAGCCCAGTTATCATAATCAGTGGCAAGAGCTGGGGTGCACGGCACTCACTTCTTTAGTGCATGGGAACACGTGGTCCTGGTGGGGCTGGAGCAGCAGCAACTGGCAAAGGGCTGGAACGAAGCCTTTCCTGCTGTTTTTCTGCCCAGCTCCCCTCCTCGCGCATGCAAACACCGGATGGGTACAACCTGAGAAAGACATCTCTTGCTTCAGCTTTTGGACTGTTTCCTTCTGTACTCAACTCCTTTTCTGGAGTAAAATGGGAAAAAGAGGGGGAAAGGAATGATCTGAAAATCCCCAAGCTTCCCTCATAAAAGCTGTATCTAGCGAGAGCTGAGCTCCAAAGCCTCTGAAGGAAGATTTTAAACGTTTTTTTTCACACTCCCTAAAATCAATGTGTTCCAATTACTTGGACCTTGCACATCACAGATTGAGCACCCCAGATGAGCTGTCCGGAAATTGTTCTCTGTCTGCCCATGGTCCACATGGCACAAGGAGGAAGCAGATGCGGAATTACTCGATCTTAGCAGCAGGCAGGGGAGGGGAGTATGGGTGAACAGACGCGGATAGGGAATTCCTGAGGGACACCCTTGACTGCTCATTTCCACCGCAGAACCAAGCTGAGCCCCGCTGAGCCCTTCATCCCTGACAACCTCTCCTCGCTAATCCATGGATGCCCTCTGCTCCTGTATGATGAGACACAGGAATTT